>JAYEPQ010000011.1:4627500-5227500 GCA_036321105.1 Dracaena cambodiana
CCCACGCGTGTTTGGTCAAAGCCCGGTCCCACCTCAAGCTCTTCTTTATTCGTTAATGTGATGCTTTTGACCAACAAATCAATACGTAGATGGATATGTCTAAATTTTAGTTCGCTCTATATAAAATTTTATATTAAAAATAAAAATTGTGATCGGTGATCGAGTCAGAAGACTTGAAGTTTTGAAGTGGCTGAGGATCATAGTGGGTGGTTTGGTGTGAGGTAGGAGATTCTAAAATCACACTACAAATATCTAAATATCTAAAAGCACATTTCCTTAAAGATAATTTAATTATAAGTTTGTTATTTTTTTTTGAATAAAGTTTTTTTCTCTTTTTCATCTTATTCTAAGGGGTAGAGTTAGGATTATGGTTAGGAGACCGGAATGGGGGTCGTGGGAGAGGAAGAGATGTAACTTTCAAAATGAAAAGAGTGTGCCCTTAGAAGGTATCTACCCTGAGATACTTCAGAATTTTGCAAAGAGAGGCCTGATTTTGGTGACACATGAGGTTTGGCAATGGTTCGTTATACACCAATTGTTTACTAGAAAAGTTAAAACATAATAGAGATAAATTAAAGACCATTTGAAAAAGATATATCCTCAACATATATATCCTATCATGTTAGTAACTTGTTACTAGACAAGTATATGATGAGGAATATATAGATATAGAGTGTAGAAATATGATAAGTTGTGCGTTTCTTAGTACTTTGGTGAATATTATTCGGTGTGTTTGTCTTTTCTAGAATTGGTTAAAAATAGGATATTAGCCTTTTATGGAAAAGTATGTTTTTTTTTGTTAAATCTATTTATAAAAGTCTACTTATCTCGATAATACCTAACTTAGATGTAGAAACTTATATATTTTTTATAATACTATCCAAATTTAGCAGGAAAAGATAAAATCTACTATTCAAGTTCAGTGTGAATAGGTTTTATTTCTTTTTCAAGGTTGTGGATAAGTTAGGATCAAATCTGAATATGATCACCATACTATAGACGAGAGCTTTCAAATTGGGAGAAATAACATTTTTTTTTATATTTATCTTCACATCTAATCGTTTAAAACTGTTTATTTTCTTCGTACCACGACTAACATATATCGTTGAGAATTGAAAACGCAAGTCATAGTAAATCTATAGGCAGGAATGGGCTGGTCCAGTCCAAACTTAGGATGTTGCTATTTGCACTCACTTCTTTACTAAGCTCACCCATCTATTAAGTATTTACTTTCTCAAGTTTTCAAATTGTAACTAACGTACCGAGTATATCCCCTACATTATTCCAATATTGCCATTCAAAATTACTAACTACACTCCTATTGGTAGCTCTAATTTTTTTTTTTTTTTCTTTTCTTGATTTCCTACTCTCTGGCCACTTGAAGTTCCTTAACCGATAATTGTTCCCTAATTTTGCCCTTTGAAGCTAAAGCAGCATCATCATTTTTCAATTTGTGAAGATTTTAAATTTAACTAGATGGAAACAAAACAACAATAACTAAGTTTTTTATCCCAAGTACCTCAACTAGTCTACATGAACCAAAAGAGAATCATGTCGGATCGATCACGTTGATAATTCTTAATCATGTCGGATCGATCACGTTGATAATTCTTTTCCATTCAACCATTTTCATGTTAGTTAAAATATTTATATTTTCATGTTAGTTAAAATTGATATGGGTCTCATATTTTCATATTAGTTAAGATTGATATGGGTCTCATATACTGATAAATGAGGCAATCCGTATATCAGTCAGATTGCCCTGGTCAAATATTGTCAAGGTTTTCAATATCACTTATATGATACATATGATATTGTCAATTTTGATACCACAATAATATGAACCCAATGACTTGCATCTAGAAATACAACTATCTGTGATTAAATGCACACACCTGAGCCTACAAACTTGCAGTATAAAGCCAAAAAACCTATAATTCTTAATACATGTTTTTAACAAAATAATAATAATAATGATGATGATGAGTCAATAAAAATAGTAAAATATATAACTAGAAGAAAAGAAACAAACTAACATTCTTGATATCATCAGTAGCCAACCTCTCTCTTCCTTCAATTCTAACCTAATTAGTGCCAAACAGGATACATATATCATTTACCTACAAGCATCAAAAGCCCACGATAACCTTAGTTTAGGCGGCTCACTGGAACCCAAATTCAGAGCAAATACTTCCCTCTGATCTCCGATGCTACACCCAAAATTTTCAGACCACCACGCACCAACACAATCAGCTACCACCATGGTTCAGCCTCTCAAAACCTACAGGCTACCGCCCCTTGCCGGCGTGGACTTGGGCTCACCTGGGCTCCCCGATGTGTCCGAGCTGCTGTTCTCCGCGCCGCCACCACCGCCATACCCTTTGCTCGACAAGAACTTCCCGAGAATTTTCCTCGGCATCGTAGCCCCTCTGGCTCTCCCGTTCCCCTTGTTGGCCTCACTGCTGCCGCTGCTCTCACTTCCCCTGGCTCCGGCTGCCAGTTTCATTGACTTGAAGGTGTCCAGGTCTTGGGCTGTCGGCATGGCGGCAGCGTCCCAGGTGTCATCGGTGGCGTTGGTTGTGGCAGCAGATCTTGAACTGCCGTAAGAGCCACCACTGCCATTATCGTGCCCGCTGGTGGCAGCAGATGCCCGTGCCTGCTCGTGGAAGAGCACCTGCACGACCATACGCAGGGGGAGGCGCTCGTTCTGCACTGCATGGGCGCAGGCATCTGCGGACAGCTTCCCGCAGTCCATCAGACTGCAGAGCTTCTTCCGCTCGCCCTTGCTCAGGCTCGGGTGCCCCTGTCCGACAACAAGAACAATTAGAAACATATCTTTTGATGCGGCTAAAACGAAAAATGCTGACAGAAAGATACAATACCTCCAAATACACATCTATTGCACGGTAAAGCCCATCGTGCACGGGCCTCGACTCTGCAGACACCATCTCGGCAAGATCAAGAAACTTAGAGAGGGGCAGATTTGGGTCCTTTGCAATCTCAGTTAAGTATCCATCCACGAGCTTCGCTACGTTCATCTTCAAGCCATCTGAAACCGACGCTGGAGCAATCTCCTGAAGATCTTCAGTAGCCTTCGTGGTATTCTTGGCACCGTATTTCTCCTGCAACACAAACTCCTCCACTATGCTCAGAACCGTGTCAACGTCATACACGGTGATTTCACCTGGAGGGGCAGCCAACAAGAGATCAGACACCGACGCTTCTTCCAACTGCAAACCTATTCTCTTGACCAGCTCCCTCTTGCACGTCTCGCTGCAACCCAAAAGGCCTGAAGCCTTCAACAACCTCGTCAAGAAACTGCACGAAACCGACCCTTTCTCTTCAGGCAGTAACCTGACCACAGTCTCTAACAGCGAGCAACTTTTCATATTATCACCTCTATCCATCAAAATGCCCTTGGAAAAGCCCGGGAGCCTTCGATAAGTGTAAGCCTTGAGAGCTTCTCCCATCACTTTGCAACCAACTTTCCCCTTAGCCTTGATGGCTACCGTAACACGTTTGTAGAAATCCAGTTCAAGCTCACACAAGTCTTCGACCCACCAATCTTTCGGCACTGACTGCTGCTTCTTGACCCCGTTCCAATTTGGGTCGTTCCCGTTCTCAGATGGAAGCTTCTTTCGGTTGTAGGTGTAAGACCAATTGACCTTCGAAGCATCAGAACAAGCCTTGAAAGCTATGGACTCGATACAATGGCTGACCAACTTCAAGTCCTCTGCCCAAGGCAGCAGAGATTTTGTAGTCTGGAGGACTATTATCGAGTCTTTCCAGCTGTGGAAGATGCTCGTGCTGAGGAACACCTCAATCTTGTAGATGAGATTTCCTTTCTCGGTTGTCTCGTGCATTTCGAGGTATTCTGCAGCGCAACGGGCTGCAATCACATTGTAGGGGTTGAGAGTGACAGTCATGCCATAACAGAATTTTGCACAGATCTCGAAGGCAGCAGCGCCACCAGGTATATCATCAATCTGGATCTCATCATTTTCGTCGTTGTTAGCTGACACTAGCCTCTGTAGGCGAGAACTCTTGGACAGAAGGGGAAACTGCAATTTTTTTTTCAAAATGAGTGCAAAAATGGTAAGAAAACAAAACATCTAAAACTGAAATGAGAGAAAGAACAAGCATCATATGCTCGCAAAATACAATTTTCTGAATCCACAAATAAAGTAGTTTCATTTTATTGAGAGAGTGTTGCAATGTATCTTAAACTCTATATAAAAATCCATGGACATAGAGGAATTGGAGTTATTCATCATTTTTCATATTCCATGAAAGAGCGACGACATAATGACTTGAAGACAAAGGTTTGTTACCTGGTGTAAATAAAACTTCACGTCTCCAACATTCACAATGATGTCAGTTGCCAACTCTGTCGCCACAAACCTGCTAAGATGAATATTTCCGGATCATATATCAAGTAACATAATCGACTTTAAAATGAATAGAGTAAACAAGATTGTTAAAAATGACCTCCACTGAACATTTCTCTAGTTATCCTATTCGGACATATATTGACGTTTGTCAATTATTTCTAACCAAATTGCATTTGCTACCATCGTTCGTGGTTGCTTTTTAATACTTAGACATAATCATTACCACATTAAGTTACTGAAATGAAGAAATAGCTATTATAAGATCAACTGCTTTTAAAGACTTCTCTTACTACCACTTCATAGATGATGAAGACTAGCAATAACTTGTGGCTTTCTTCTTTTTTTTAGCATAAACGATGGACTAACAACCCCCGTATTAAATTAATTAGCATATAAAAACTGAAACTAACAGAAAATCAGACCCACCATGAATAAGGGTGTGTTTGGCAAGTTGGAAGTAGCAGAAGTAAGTAAGAAACTGAGAAAGTAACTTTTAAAATTGAAGTAAAAGAAGAATGTTCTCCTTGTGTTTGTTTGCTAATATATTGGAACAAGAAAGTGTCTTTGGAGGTAAAGGAGTATTATTTAATTAATTAAATAAACATAATTTATATTATTTTACTTATTTATTAGAGATAAAGATATAACTTTTAAAAGACAATGATGATATGCAAATAAAAAAAAAATTATTTTCTTCCTTTACTTCCTAGTTCACTTCCAACCCCAAAGTATGAGAAAGAAAATTTTGGAAGTGAAGTACCACATGGGCGCCACCTCATCAATTAAGAAGTAATTTCTAACTTTCTTATTGACCAAACAAACACTTGAAATAGTGAAAATAACCTTCCACTACTTCCATTTTACTTCTATGCAAACACACCCTAAATTGCAACAACAAGCACAAGAAAGCTATCGTGGTTAGGCTTTACAGCTGATAAATGACTGCTTCACTGACTGCGCACGACAACTCTTCTCGCATGCCATATCACCTCCATTTGTGCATTTGAGATCCAAAATTTGAATCTCAAATTCAAATTCGGGAGTTGATGTTGTCATCTAGAATATTGCCCGAGACTCTGGAACGCTCGTCTTCTTAGCCGTGCGAACTCCTTTCTTCTCTATCGTGTGAATGCATGTCTTCTTGATCATACAAGCTTGTTGTCGTTGCCTGCTCGTTCACCCCCGAACGTGTGCTCATAGAATATTGCTTGAGTGCCAGCTTTCGCTGCCATGATAGCTCGATGCCATTGCCGGATCAACTCCCATTCACCAGTCCTCTCTGCCTTGCGACCACTATATTACTGACAAAACAACGCTTTAAGCCTTTAACCATCAAGAACCGCCATTTCTCGCACACGATCGACGATCCTCGTTGACCCAGTGTCGCCACTGATCACTACCACTCTACAATTCTGTTGAACGACACTTCCCTATTCTATCCTACCTTAATGAGACTCGCTCATTAAAAAAATCTCCGCAATCTATACATGACTTGCTGATGACAGCGTCTATACAACATGATACCATTAGTTGGAACATTGATCACTGCTACTAGCAATGTCCATCCCGTGTTCACCATCAGTGACGCGCAAGACACACCAACACCTTGGTGACTAATCATGGCCAGCAGATTGTACACAATACACAACTCTATCATGGGACGAGATTTTTGGATCTCTAGATACAGTGTGGCTATCCACACTAGCCACCGCTATCACCAACCCTTATCATCCTCCGACAATATTGAAACTAGAACTTTCCCATTTTTGGTCCATCTTTTTAATCCAAACATGTTTTCAGATAAGTATTTTAGTGAGGTAATTGTTTAGCATTGAACGACTCTTCACAGACCCAATAAATTTTCAATATTCCTGCAGAGACTTATGCCGCAACTTAGGCCACCATAGTCACAAGTTCCGAAACCCCCCACAAGAGCCAGGCCTCCATCGTGACCGTTGTGCCTAGTTAACTGAGCCTTCTCTTGTGCTATGGCCCGCATCTATATTGCCTAGTCACATACTACATGTCGGCCTCTCTTTCCCTCGCCTTTCACTACATTCCGACACGTCAGTCCACGGCAACAACCACCTCCTCTATCGTTGCAGTTCTATCTAGCTTTGATTGCTACAACATACTGGCCCTTTGAGCTCTATATGAGCTCATTGCGGCAAAAACACTACATGAAGTCCTCAAGTTCCACCTAAGCTCTATGAACTCCAGCTCCTCCCCTTTCCGCTGAATTATCCGCGCCCTCACCTTATATTTCTCAAAATATGCCAAAATCCCCCTCGATTCGTCCACCTCCACTACAATCACATCATTAAACTACGACAAATCGAAATCCTCCCGCTCGGGCACCACTTTCTGAACCATTTCATGCTAACTTCCGACGATGAATAGACCCGCTAGAACCCCAATAGCTTGGGTTGGATCCGCCTCACAAACTCGACTTTGGCAATGGATTCATTCCTCATGGAGTTGAGGAAGTTCTCGAGTTCCCAATTGACAAGGTTCTTGAGCGAATTTGCTTGCAACAAGATCAGTTGGAGATTGATGTCATTGTAGTCCCTAACCTCTCGCTGGCCCTTGGAGATGAAGGAGAAGGCCTTCTCTGCCGCCCCCCACGTCAACTAACGAGTTCCATGTCGAGGTTAATCATGGCCACGAGATTTTTAAGGTTAGGGTTTTGCATTTTTTTTAAACTTTTTTTTTGTTGTTCCCTATGCCTTGCCTGAACTAGGCGCAATGACACTACATCCAAAATTGCCCAAATCTCAATTCAAACAACAAATTATGATTCAATTAGACCACTCTTGGCTGGACCTTTTTGAATTTGGGCGAAATCGGCCAAAAAAGTATCACCTTTGACATATCTCACAGCATAGTAAAGAAGGAAAAGAAATAAAGTAACATAGACGGCTTTTGGATTTTGCAAAGTCTGGGGGAGGAAAGGGCGAGGGCCGGAGTTAGTATGCCTTCGACAGTTATCCCCTCCCCCTTAGAACTAGGGCAAAACGAAGCTTCCTGGTAGCTACTTTCTTTGTCTACGCACTACCAAAGTTTTGCCAATTGGACCAGCCATAACTTGTGGCTTTCTTGAATTATCTCAAATATTAGGGAAATTCTATTTGCACACGGCATTTTACTCTTGACACACGGTTTTGAAACTTATAAATAATTATAAGTTTACCATTATTTTTTTTTGGGTTAATTACAGTCAGACCCCCTGTAGTATTGGGTGTGTGTCACTTAACACCCCTGAAGTTTGAAACTCTCAAAAAACCCCCTGAACTTAGTTATTTTCACTCTCATTTTTTACTAAAGTGCACTCTTGTCTCTCAAATTCTTATTCTACCCTCATCTCTCCTTTTAACCAACAATATGAATTTGAGAAATGAGGATAGAATAGGAATTTTAAAGGACAAAAGTGCACTTTAATAGAAAAGGAGAGTGAAAATAACTAAGTCGAGAGGGTTTTTTGAGAGTTTCAAACTTCAGGGGTGTTAAGTGATACATCTCCAATACTATAGGGGGTCTGACTGTAATTAACCCTTTTTTTTTTGACTAAATTACCCTTATAAATTCCAAACTAAAACTTTTTAAAATTTGGAACTACGACTCATCGTGTTCCTCCTCTATTTTCTCTCTGGCTTTCTTGAATTATCTCAAATATTAGGGAAATTCTATTTGCACACGGCATTTTACTCTTGACACACGGTTTTGAAACTTATAAATAATTATAAGTTTGCCATTTTTTTTTTGACTAAATTACCCTTATAAATTCCAAACTAAGACTTTTTAAATTTTGGAACTACGACTCATCGTGTTGCTTCTCTATTTTCTCTCTAAAACTCTAAATGATTTTTTTTAGTATTTAATAGAAATACATCTCCTACAAAATTATCGATTTGATTTCTTGAGTCCTTAAATTTTTTTACATTAACATTCCTGAAAATATTAAAAGAATTTTAAATTCTTCGATTTCACCGTGACAAGTGAAATTTGAGTTTGAGTTTTTTTATGCAAATGAAAAATTCCAACATGCAATTGGTGTTAGAGAACAAATCTAAGATACGATTTAAATTTTTTTAGGTTTTATGCATATTTGTTTGAAATTTATCGTTAATTAGTTTTTTTTTTGGAGACTTCGCTTGCTGGTCGGGTATTAATACCCGACCAGAATGTTTCTTGGTCGGGTATTAATACCCGACCAAATATTTTTTTTCCTAAATAGAATCGGACGGGTCAGGAGTTAGAGAAAAAGAGAAAGGTTATTTTTGGAAAAAAATTTGGGCGAAAAAAGTAAAATAACAGTATTTCAAAATATGAGTTTGGTGTAAAGAGAAACCGGGGCGCCAAGAGTAAAATGCAGTGGGCAAATAGAATTTCCCCAAATATTAAACTTTCATAGGAACAAAGATATTCCCGTTTGCCCTTTTATACTCATCCATCTAACAACATACTCACTAAGTGTATCTCCTATGTGTGAAAGTGATTCCTCCAATCAAATCCAAATCTTACCTTGTTCTCCATCTTCTGTTCACTATGACATGAAAACGGCCACCACAAGACAAAATCCTTACCCGGCCCCAATCCATCTCTAATCCTAAACCTTAACCTCACAGCCTCCTTACTTAAAACCACCACCATCTCCTCCTTCCAACGACTATTACCATTACCACCCTAAACCGAAGCTTTAATCCTAACCTCATCTCCTCCGCCATCACCACCACCACCACCAAGTTTTTGGGGCTTTTCATATGGAGGTTTCTTTAGGGAAAATACTTAACCACTAGTATGACTATTGTGTTCAAGTTATTTTGATGGAAATCCCTTGTGTGAATATCCACTAATAGATGATGCTATCTTTAATTTACTCCATTCAAAATGGGATGATACATTGTTTAAAGAAAGCCATTAGCTAACATCAACATGTTTAGAGCAAAAATTAGACTTATCTAGCATATCCTAGCTAATTACATGGATTTTAACACCAAACTAGAGGAATCAACAACAAACCATGTCTCAAGCAGTTCAGATCAAAACAAGCTGCATAGTTTAAGTAAACGAAAAAAGCCACAGAAATCTCACCTAACATCGTTGCCGTTACCCTTCGTCTGAAACGAATCGGGCTTGGATCCAAGCTTCATGAACTTCATCTTGGTAGCAAAATACTATTGAGCCCAATGCCTCAACCACCACTTATAACAGCACCACCACCAACCTAACAAATCAAGAAAACCACCAACCTAATCAAGTGGGCTGTCCTAAAATACTAGTGGGAAGATCTTCCAGCATCAAAGGAGGAGACCAAACATCTCAGCTAGCAGAGAGCAAGTTGGCATATGCAAACAAATAAAGATACAAGTGAGAGCTCGTGAGGAAAAATTTCTAACTTGAGAGCTTGGAGAGGTCACAAGCAAAGGGAGGGGACACAGGAACAGGCTCTAGTATCTGGAGTAGTAAAATAATTGGAAGCAGAGCAGAGACACCCACAAGCACTGAACTGACAACAAATAGTTTTGCTTGGTTCCAAAGATATCCTCAAGATCTGGTGCTTAATGCTTCTTCAAGTCCCAAACTCCAATATCCACATTCCTCCTATTTAGCTCCCAAAAGCAAAATCTCCTGCAAAAGCAAAACAGCACCTCGAAGTGAGGATATGGAGATCTCTCAAACTGCAGACAAGGAGAATCTCTTTTATTTTAATTTTAATTTTTTTACTTAAGAGACAAAATCAACTGCTAAACCAGTAGGAATCTTATCAAGTTGATAACACCCACATCAGAAAATTGAATAATGTAATAACTGAATGCAAGCCAAGAATTTGTTAGGGAGAGAAAACAAAGAAATATTCATCCAAAGCAAATGCTGAACAGGGCAGTTAATAAGATATACATAAAATTAGTGAAGTTAGGAGAAAAGTTGTAAATAAAATAAACTATTGGTCAAATAACTTAAAATATTTAGGAAACAAACAAATAGTAACTCATACAGGCCTCTTGCATAAAAAAGAAGGTTTTTTTGGGGTAAAAACAAGAAACAACACATTTAAAAGAAGAATTTAAGCTAACAAAATCTGGTATTTAAGAGAAACACACATTAACCTACAAAAGCTACTACCCATCTAGCCTTCTTGCATAAAAATAGCAAAAATTAAATTAAAAGAACAAGAAAAATAATACAAAAGAATTTAAGAAGAAGAAGAAGAGACCCACCTCAAGAAAAATACAAGAAGATACCCACCAAAGCCAAAGCCAAAGCCAAAACCAAAGCCAAGAGGGAAAAGTTATGCAATCTCACAAAAGCATCACAGGCCAACACCACCAACAACAAGCTAAAACAAACTAAACAACAAAAAAGTAGAAAGAAGAACCCCCCAACTCAAAACAAAACAAAACAAAACTAGACATAAAAGCAGGCTTAGAAGATGAAGAGGGTAAAAAAGAAGGAGAAACAAAAGCAGCCCACATCAACAAAAGTCATAACCCGCTTTTGCAGGTGTCCTCTCTCTAAGGAACTCATGCTTCCTCAGCCCCCCAAAAAAAAAAAAAAAAAAAAAATCAAACACAATGACCACAACAGTCCAAGAAAACAAGAACAACTTCTGAACTCACTGTCTCAACTTTAATTCTGTGATGAATGAACATCATCAAAAGCTCTTCACACTTCCTTCTTCTTTCTCTCCTTTTGATTATATTAGGATCTCAATGCCCCTGGAGTTTTGAGAGAAATGCTTTGAATGCCACTGAGGCTTCAAGAGCAACAAAAACAAAACATAAAAAAAAGGAGACTAATATCACTGTCATAGGATACCTAGGCACTTGATTGCTGGGAGAAGGGAATTATTATTATACAAGATTTTATGGAGGATTTATTTTTATTTATTTATTTATTTTTTCTTTTGTGAGGTTCAATTCAATGGGAGTGAGCAGTCAAAAAAGAATGTCAACTTCTCTTCTTTTCCAACTCTGTTGATACTCCCAACACTTAGCCATTATTCTAAGGCTGTCATTGTCATTATTTTCACTCCATCACTTTTCCTAGGGAGTTTCTAAAGCGGCACAACAACATTTTTCACAGTGAGACCAATTAAAAATTTTGATTTTATTACAAATTTATCATTATTTTTTTTTACTGAATTATCCTTGTCTTCAAACTATTTCTCTTCCTCTTCTCAAATCAAACTGCAATTCAGTGAACCAAAAAAAAAAAAAAAAAAAAAACCTAAATCCTACGACTATTCCATCAAATCTTTTTCCATATTAAATAATCTCACAAATTAAATTTCGAAAATTGAGTTTATTAGATCTTTGTTTACTTAAAAATCCTAAAAATATTGCAAATTAATAAAAATTAATAATCCAAAAAAACTCATAGTCCGGATAGCAGTATTTTGTCCGGACTGACAGTCCGGACAAAATTTATTTATCCAGACTTCCAGTCCGGATAGCAATCTGCTGTCTGGACTGCCAGTCCGGACAAAATTTATTTATCCAGACTTCCAGTCCGGATAGCAATCTGCTGTCCGGACTGGCAGTCCAGACAAAATTTTATTTGTCCGGACTGCCAGTCCGAACAGCAGTCCGCTGTCCGGACAGCCAGTCCGGACAGCAGTCCGCTGACAAATAAATTTTGTCCGGGTGTATACTCCGGATAGGAGGTAAGTAGTATTTTTTTGTCTTATTATTCACAAAGTTGTTGTGGCATAGTGGTTAGTAGTCTTGCAATGTTACATTGGTGATCCAAGTTCAATCCCTGGCAACAGAAGCAAATTTTTAATTTTTTAAAAAAATTATTTTGCTATTTTTTTAACATTTTGGTTGTTGTGACAAAAGTATACCGCTATAAATTTTTCTTCTTATTAGACTACCACTATGATATCTAATCACATTTTACTTTATTTTATTTTTCCCAAAATAAATGAAATTTTCTCCCAACTAAATAGAATTTATTCAATTTAGTTTCTATTTCTATTCGATTCGGTTTTTTCGAAATTGATAAATATTTACATATGTTAACCACCATAAACAATAAAAAAAAAATAGAATTAAATGCTTGCAACCCATTCCAGAAAACCAAAAAAAAAAACAATCACCAACAGATTCAGAACACACTAATATACCAGCTCAATCATATGGTAAATAAAATCACGTAATTTATTATTAACTCGGAATATGAGAAAGATACAATCAACCGACTGAGATCATAAAACTTATACATAACGTTTATGCTTTCCGACTACAAATTTCATCAATACACAAATAAATCCAAATAAATTCAAAAGACAAAAAATAAAAAAGGGAAAAAAAATTGGCTCTCTTTTCCATCCGCCGCCGGTCCTTCAGTTGGGGTCAAAAATTCTTGGTGAGCCTCATACCAGGTGGAAATCCTTGCAGGAATCCATGCCTGCATATAATCAACAATTTGGTGTTTGGAGGGGAATTCAATTAGGATAAACATATTTGAGAGAAATGCATTTAATTCAATACATCAAAAAAGTTCAGATGAGGATAACAGAAATGAGCTTATTTTATAAATGTAAAGGCTACTTGAGAAGGCACCTGACCCAAAGTCTTTTGCACAAGATCTGATTAAACCAATGTAAAGTGTTAACACATAAAATTTAAACATATCCCAAAGTGCAAAAGAAAAATAGTTAGAAATTATACACAGTTTTAGCAATGAAATAACAGGAGAACATGAGATATCACGCTGAGATGAGAAAATGTTGTATGCACTTAATTGTATAATCCAAAAGCATAACATCAAAAACTAAAAAGAGAAGAAGTTATTAGGCCACTATAATGAGATAACTAGACGGCCCAAAGCTCCACGCTGTCCAACTTTACAAAAGACAGTCCAAATCACAAAAGAGAGATACGAATCTTAATAATAGGAAGAAAAAAAACACTAGAAATCAAATCTCAAAGTTTAAGAATCTCTAGAAAGAAACTTCAAACCAAACCAGTAATTGACACATAAACCTAAGTAACCAAAATTGCACAATTAAGAACCTCTATACATAATAATTAATAGTAGTAAACACGAAATCACAAATATAAATTTGCACCTAATTCTATTTAGTTAAAAAACCAGTTTAAAAACCTATAGTAAAAAATATCAACCACGAGAAGATTCTGCCGGATCCATCTATGCAATACAAAGATATTTCATTCATAAATATTTTTTTATCAAAACAGTAACTTTTCTATGTGTAACTAAATAGTAACAAAGTATAATTTACTACAAATATCATATTTTATCTATTTATTTTTTTCGCTGCAAGATAGTGTAATATTAAAGTTTAAAGACACTGAAACCTTCTTTTGCTACTTAATCAACCATTAGGACAATACCATTAAACTTCTTAATTAACTAATAAATTTTAATATTAACGTCCACAATTAGAAAAATAACTAAATTTTCGCATATTTTACAACTACGATTACAATATTAAATTTTCTTCATAATTATAATCTAAATATTAAAAATCAAAATTAATAAAAAATTGCTTGAACCAATTTTGCTACCTCCTTCACTCTTCCTCCTCTCCATCCCAACAAAATCACAATGAAAAGTTGTTTGATCCAAAAATAAAAAAATTTAAATTGTAAAATAAATATTGATAAATTAGGAAAACTCACCTACTAATGGAGGGAAGGCGGCGGCGGGAGAACACCAGCAGCTGCGGCGGGTCGGCAGGAGAACAACGGCAGCAGCGGCGGGGTCGGCGGCGGCGTCTCTTCCTCGCCGGCGAGAACAGCGGTGTCGGGTGTACGAATGAGAGAGAGAGGAGATTTGGAAGGAGAATGAGGTAGAGAAAAGGACAGAGAGGATGAGGGGAAGTGAGGGGAAGAGGAAAGAGGAAGCTATGATTTTGGGTTATGACAGTTGGAGGAGAAATGAGGAGAGAAGAGGGAGATGAGGAATATATAGCTCAAGGGTATTTTCGGAATATAATTGTGCTCACTAAGAAATTTTTCCCTTTACTAAAATCAAAGTTGGTTCACTAGAAAATCTGGGCTCACTAGGGAAAAAGTTGTGCCCCTTTAGAAGTTCCCGTTTTCTTATGTATGTGTCTTTAGTATATTTTGGTTTGGTCTTCAAGTATTTTTTTGTTTTGTGTATTGTTGCTACTTGCTAATGATATAAGATTGAGATAAATTGCTCACATTGGAATTTGCAAATCTACATAAGTTGGGTTATTAATCATGAGGTTTTGTGCACTGATTATAAGAGATAATTGCTTCACTTGCTTCAGTCTTGCTCTAATTTTCATGATCCCGCATGATGTGTATAGTGAGCAACCATGATTCAGCTATTACTTTATCCCCCACCATACTCAACAACGATAGAGTTATTTCTATTTTTTTGGTAACAAACATGTGGAGTTTCTAATGACCACGCTAAGGTCTTAGTTAACACATCTCCTAAAATTATAAAAAAATTACAACTTTACTTTCTAATTCATGATTAATTTCTGAATACTGTTAATATCACTGGGAAATTCATTTTGGACTTATTAACATTCGGAAACTAATTTTGGACCTAGAAAAATTGTGGTAACAGAGGCCAATGGTGTGCTCGTTTAGAAATTCCGCAAACATGCCGTACATTACTCTCTCTCAATTGGTTGCATAAATTTTGATGAAAACTTAAATTATTATAGGGATATTTACGGGTTTCTGATTTAGTCCCCCAAATCTTCATATTTAGGATTTAGTCTCTCAAATCTCCTAAGTTATTACAATTTAGTTCTTCACTCTAACTTTCTTTAATTTTTGACCTGATATTATCATTTTACGCCTCCTTATTCATTATTTCTCTTCTCATCTCTTCACCTCCTTTCTCCTCCTTTTCTTCATTATTCCTCCTCTATTCTCCTTCTCTCTTCCTTCTCTCTTCTTCATTGGAAAAAGAGAGAAGGAAGAGAGAAGGAGAAGAGAGGAGTAATAATGAAGAAAAGTAGAAGAGAGGAGGAAGAGAGGAGGAGAAGAGAGGAGAAAGAGAAAGAATGAATAAGGAGGGGTAAAATGGTAATATCAGGTCAAAAATTAAAGGAAGTTAGGAGTGAGACTAAATTGTAGTAACTTAGGAGATTTTGAGACTAAATCCTAAATATGAAGATTTGAGGGACTAAATCATAATATATAAAGATTTGAGGGACAAATCAGTAAATACCCCATTATTATAACTTAGCAATATAAGAATTTGATTTATAATCTCAACATTATCTCCAATCTGTGCTCAAAGCACTCTAAAAACAAATCTAGCATGCACGTATGAATCTACGATGTCTTAAAGAGAGCATTTATCAAATTTATACAAAGGTAGTTGATGATAATTCTAAGAATATCATATGAATAAAAATATATTTCCTAATTGTTTCGAGAATAATCAGTCCATTACTGGGTATTCCATTGAAATTTTAACAAAATATTTCTCATTTGGATAAATTTCTTCCCACTAACTAAAATTTAAAGACTTTCTCAGCGATATTTGCCCCCTTTCCTCTTCATCCCTAAACCCTAACCCTTGTAGAAAGACAGAAGAAAAATCAAATTTAGAAATCTTTAATAGCAATCTCTGCCTACAATTAAATATCCAATCTTAAATCCATCATTAATGCCACAAATTAAGAGCACAATTCTGTAAAAAAAAATTTGAATTTATCCAAGATAAACATAACAAAAATTGGGGAAAAAAGAGATTTTTTTTTTTGGTAGAATCAAATAACAAAATAGGCTAAAGCTCATTATACCTTCATTGAATCTTGCCAAAAAAAAGAGAAACGATACTTTGCGTGCCTGTTGGGTACAGCCTGAATTGTGTCTCATGATGAAAGTTTCGCTATAAATTTTAACAGAGAATGTGAACAAAAATTATAAATTAAGAGGGTGTTTCTTGTAAATATGTTTACTGAAGGTATTGGGGAGTTCCCAAAGGAGCCGGGAGTTTCTAAATGAGCACATCCTAGTGAGCTCACTTAATAGTGTATTGTTGGTCTGAGAGACTATTATTAAGTGGCTCATTAGGAAAAATGGTGTGCTCATTTGGAAACTCCCAAGGAGCACACTATTTTTCCTAGAGCCCATTTAATAACGGTTCGGACTGAAAATCCAGATCAAAATACACTGTTAAATGGTCTCAGCAGAAAAAAATGGTGCTTTTTTGGGAACTCCCAACCCACTCTTCAATGTAATTTTTGTTTGGGTTCAAAATTGGAACTGTTATTAAGTGGGATTATTAGGAAAAATAGTGTGCTCCTTTGGAAACTCCCAAAGTATATATTGAGAGTTTCCAAAGGAACACATCACTTTTCCTAGTGAACCCACTTTACAGTATAAGTCCAAGCAGTTATTAAGAGGACTCACTAGAAAAAAATGTGTGCTCATTTCGAAACTCCAAAAGTGTTGAGAGTTTCTAAAAAAGCATACCATTTTTCCTAGTGAACCCACTTTTCCTAATGATCACACTCTCTCTTTTGAAAAGATAAAGTTTTTTCCATTGAGTACATCATTCATCCCAAAAACCCCTTTTTATCTTCTCTCATTTACAATCCACCAAATTTTTTCAGCAATCCTCTTTCTAACTCCTCTCACCCGTAGCCCCATTTTGCTTTGTCACTGAGTGCCACCCGCCATGCTCTCCGGTCCTCAGTGCATTTAAAGATTCAATTTTTTTTTTCATTATTAACTGAATAACTTGGCCAGTTAGAAGTTGAGGGAGTAGAGAGGTTGAAAAACAGAGTAATTCTGCTTAAAAAAACTAATGACAAACTTATAATATTTGACTAATTTTAAGTGTGTTCACCGGAAAAAATGGTGTGCTTCTTTGAAAATTCCCAGAGTATTTAGTTGTTCTTTGCAATTATAGAGCAGAACTAAGAAAATCTAGAGGGAAAGATAAGTTGATAGAAAGTAATAAAGGATAAGTTATAAATTTTCCCTCTTCTAGTCAAGAAAAAATGAGAGAAAATATCATTTTCTATTTATATCTCATGAAAATTTCTTGACAAGTGAGGGGATAGAGTTTGGAACTAAGTTTTTTTCCTTAATTTTTTTTTGTACTTTTTTTTAACAATTGAAAGATTCTCTTTTTCATTTTTCCTGCTTTTTTTTTTTTTTTCCTCTCTCCTTCTTTCATTTCCTTTCAAACCAAACATAGCCTAAAGATCTGGCCTCTGTGTGCATGATTTCTATATTACCGGCTTATGTGTGTGTAATTTCTGTATTAATTTATACGTAACTACAATAATAAAATTAATAGGAGAATTATTCAATAGGAAAATGACAATCATATATGAAAGAGCTCTCAACAAGAATATTTATGAGATCTAATTTGTTTTTTTACTATTTGACATCTAATTTATATTGAGTTGTTATTTTTTAATTGATTGTGTTAGTATATTTTAGCATGAGTCCCACGTAAAAAATTAACACTCATTTGAAAAGCAAATTTTTATTTTATTTCTTACATGTTTACATATTTTAAAAGAATAAGTTTTTTTTTTATGGAGGTCTGTCCTTATGAATACATTAGGGATCTTTCTACAAGAGAAAAGAAGCGTCACTTCCTTAATACTACATTCTCATTCTGTCACGTTCTTTCTTTGCTTTTTGACCATCAAAAAATCATAGAAACTATGAGTTTGAAAGAATTTAATTCTCAATTGCGTGAGAGCTGAAACGTGTTTCCAATTCTAGCACAGTGAAGGAAAAAAAAAAAAAAAAAAATCTCTTTTTCCAACCCAACCATAGTGAGGAAAGAAACCTCCTTTCCTCGGTGCAGGTATCCAAGATCAATTCGTGGTCTACCACATTCAAAAGCGTGAGGAAAAAAAGTTATTCAAAAAAGTTATTCAAAAAATAGAGTTTAACAAATAGGTCTAGAGATCATCCCTACTACGTAACTTGTATAGCCCTCACGTCATTCATTACGTCATCATCTCTCACTATTACATCTCCTGCCACAGCATTTCCACTTATTTAGCGTCACTTGTTAATCACTTGCCAACTCAAACGATCACTAACTTTTCTTTTTAAAAACCAATTAAATTGGCATTAACAACCCTTTTTGCAAATGGCAGACCATAAAGTTTCAGTTAGGATTAGGGTTAGGGTTAGGGTTTTGATATGCCAACCGAAAGATAAGCATTAAGCACTAACCGAAGAAACTTAATCTAATCCTAGTATGACGTTGAATGCGACTGAGTTGACACCATGTGGGCGATTATTTTTAAGCTAAGTGTCCCCCCTTAATCATTCTTGGCTTGCCAACATGTCGTACGTCCTCGCTGCCTCGTTGCATGTGGTTTTATCCCCCCAAGACAACGTTCTTGTCTATCAATGGCGCTGCTGAGTAAATCAAAGTAATATTTCCTTGTATGTTCTATTTTAAATTTTAAATTTTTTTAATAGAATGAACAGAACTAGTCATTGGACCTGTCTTTTCTGTTCGGTTGCTTTTGTTTATCATATTAATCTTGAAGGCATGAGATCCGAAATGAGATTGTGATCAGATTAATGTTGAGAAGATTGACGAGACTTCAAGTTGTCAATTAACTGTTTGATTTGTTTTAATACAAGTTGATTAGATTTTGTCGAATGGTGTTTAATTGCATTATATGCAAGCAATGCGCATATTCTAGATTGGTGTTTAATGGAATCAAATCTTGCGTTATGCATCAAATCATACGCTAATGAGGTCTAACTCAGCAGGAAAAAAATAAAAAATAATAATTATTTTATAAAAGGACAACAAGAGTTCAACTAGCTAGATGCAACTAATGAATGTTAATCACAAATATTCTTGATGTTTATCTTGAATATTTTAAGAACTGAATTACCAAATACTAATCTTTTATTTTAAAGGCAAATTCATAAAAAAGAAGGGGTATTTATAGGTTTGCCCCTTAAATTTTTATAAATTATGATTTAGTCCCCAAAATCTCCATATTTAGTATTTAGTCCCCCAAATTCTCTAAGTTACTACAATTTAGTCTCTCTGTTAGTTTTTCCGTCCAAATAAACGACAAAATTTAAGTTTTACTTTTTTTTTAATAATGAAATGATTTAAATACTCCTATGAAGAAAAAAGGAAAAATAATAGAGAGATAGAATAGAAGAAGAAGGGGAAAGCCAATGAACCCAATAAAGAAAAGGAGAAGAGAGGAGGAAGAGAGAAGCAAAAGAGAGGAGGAAGAGGGAAGGAGAAGAGAGGAGAAAGAAGGAATTAAGGAGGAGTAAAATGGAACAATCAGGTCAAAAAATAAATTGGGCTAACGGAAGCTAGGAAGAGGACTAAATTGTAGTAATTTAGAAGATTTGGGGACTAAATCCTAAATATGAAGATTTGGGGGATTAAATTATAATTTATAAAGATATAAGGGACAAATCTGTAAATATCCCAAAAAGAATTCAAATTGAAAGAGAGGAAAATATGTGCACTAAATTATATTTCTGACTAGGAATATTAGTTTGGACTCAAAAATTGTGTGGCAGAGATTCTCTCCACCGTGGCTCATTAAGCTGAGGGAGTTTCTAAAGGGGCACACCATTTTTCCTCAGTAGGCCTATAAAGTTTTTGATTCGTCGGACGGTTATTAAGTGTTAAGTGGGCTTACTTGGAAAAATGGTGTGCCCCTTTACAAACTCCCTTGAGCTGATGAGATGTCGTCGATGCGAGGTATGAAAGATTGTGAGATTTAAGTGATTATAGTTCTTAATGTCATGTATTAGCAATAAAAGATTAAATATTTTGCAAGCTTACACCAGGTTATTTGGAAATCGTAACGGCACACACCAAATATATAAGGGCACACACAAGTATGAAAATGTGGGCCCGAGTAAGTAGGGTACAGGTACACCTGGGGTATGACCATATAATTTCCTCCAGGTTGTATGTATTTGGATGTTAGGAAATTGTAGAAGTAAGGAATAAAGATATAAATAAGTTCCAAAATTAAAAGATTGAAAGTATTATATGTTCTATATTTTTAGTGTTTGCTTTTATATTTTTTGAAGAAGGAAGAGATGAAAGAGAAATAAAATAATGATTGTTTAGAAGAAAAAAAAAGAAGAGAGAAAAGATACAAGATAATAAAATATTAATATTTTGGGGTTTATACATATCTGTCCCTTAAATCTTTAAACATTTAAGTTACTTCAATTTAGTCTTTCAGTCATATTTTTTATTCGAATTTTCCGTTATACCCCTAAGTTAATTCACTTTAGTCATCTATTTCATCTTCCTCATCTCCTTTTCTTCTTATTGGATTCCCTTCTTTATTTTTCTCCTCTCTTTCTCTTCCCTCTTCTTATTAGGTTTTCCTGAGTTACTTCACTTAAGAAATTAACTAGGAGAAAAGAGAGAGAAAAAGAAGAATGGAGAGGGAAACGAAGAGGAAAGGGAGGACTAAAGTGAAGTAATTTAGGAGTATAATGGAAAATTCGGACAAAAAATATAACTGGGAGGGTAAAGTGAGGTAATTTAAAGAATTTGGAGAACTAAATTATAAATATCTAGATTTATGAGACTAAATTCTAATTTTTAAAGATGTAAGGGATATATATGTAAAAATCCCTAATATCTTCCAACTCTTCGTACATCATCCAAAATCCTTATAAAATAATATTGAGAAGTTAGGATGGCATGTAGGATCTAACCAATCGATGTGGAAGTAATTTTCATTTTACTTCTTGATCAAAAAAATACATAAAATAATAAAAATGGATTTATTTCCACTACTTTCTTTCTATTTCCTTTTCCTTGCAAACAAACGCATAGCCGAACAGAGAAAAAAAAAACAGTAATTAGGAAGTGCGAAATAATGAAAACCGTGATGAAGCCCAATTAAGGCCCAAATTTGCTTATTTTTTATTTGGGCTTGATTCATACTTTGCATGTGAAAAATATGATTATGCTAGTAAATTATGTGAAATGGCGATCAAATTACTATTTAATAATACTTACCTGGATTGCCTAAAGTGCAAGAAGTTCTACACTTATTAGGGAAATTCTATTTAAGCACACTACTTTGCTCATTACGTCCCGCCTCCTAAAAGTTATAAAAAATTACAACTTTGATATTACTTTCTATAATCATGTTTTTTGTTCTAATCGGAGATTAATCGCTGACAGTTGTTAAACCCATTCGGAGATGAGTTCTCGAACAATGTGAAAATTGCTTCGGAGAACAATTCCCTATCCCCCAACCGGGAAATGTGGACTTCTTGAATAGAATTTACCCACTTATTGTTTAATTAATTGGTTCAAGTGAAATAACCAAATTAAGGGTTGGTGCTTGGACAAGCTTTGTTTACTATTATTTTATTGATAAAAGTCAGAATACTTAGACTATTAACCGTTCAAAAGGCTCACGTGAGTAGTCCAATTCAAAAATAAGTTTTCAGCCCGCGAGAAAATTGACCCACGCGCAGTTGCCCCTCAAACTAGTCTAAAATGACCAAGCTATTTTCTTTTCTTTTCTTTTTTTTGAGAAGGTAAAGGGTTAAGACTTTTTTAGGTTATGATTTAATCTTTTATTTGTTTCGCAAGAATATTTGAGATGTTATCTTTTTCTTTATAATCAAATTGTATATAATTGGATCAAAATTTTGTCTATTTAATTGAATCAAAAAGAATAAATTTTTTGAATCCTCTCTCTCATGGAAAACGGTCTCAGTTTTGTAATAGTATGAATTGTATCGTCGTATTTCTAATAAGTGTTTTATCAACTCTCTCATGTTTCTTAGGATCGGCAACACACGCATGCACACATGTGCGCACACATGTTAGATAGCAACACAAGCATGTGCACGTGCATGCACGCAGACACATGCACGTGAGCACACATATAGGCTAATCACTTGTTCTTAAAATACAACCAGCATTCGTAAGACTAAAGGGTCAGGCAGACAAAGGGAGAGATATCTCTGTTCTTGATTCTCCTTTAGCTGGATTTGTAACAACTACCAGAGAAGATCCTTAAAATGAATGAATGTGATTCCAACCCAGAACATTTTGAGATTTTGAGAAGAGCTGCTCTTTAGAGAGCACAGTACAATGAGAGTTGTAAGGTGTATTTGGGAGGAAGTTATTGTCTATATCAGTCTCTATAGTAGAATCAACCGAGGAGACCTGATAGCATCCAATATTTTCAACTTGACAATTCTGACATTTTAGATCCAATATAATAAAAAGATAAAACAATAGAAAATTTCTTTCAAGTCTAGTGTACTAGACTACAAAAGAAACTTGATACCAAAAATAGGGACTAGTTGAAAATAAACCTTTTTACACGGGGCAAGAGAAAAAGTTGAAAGTAAATGAAACATATTTGTTTGGATGAAAATATATTTTACTCTTATATATAATTTTTGGCAAAATTCAATTTCAATCAGTTTTCTCAGAAATGAAACAGACTCGATTAATCAAGCTTATGATTGGTTATTTAATCAACCTTTTTTTTTTAAAAGTATCCGTTACTTTTATTTAATTACTATATATAACAAAAATGAAGCTATAGAAGTTAATTTTTTTTTATCAATTTGATAATTAAGTCACATTTAAATCTCTAAATAATGGCTACACAACACGTTTCCTTGATAATTCCGGCAATAAATAAACCTCATAGAAAACAAACATATATCAACAAGATCAAGCAACATAATTCCATCTATTAAAGTTATAAATTATCACAAATGAATTAAAAAATATTTCTCCTCCCTCCAAAATAAAAATATATTGTGACAAAGAATCAATGAATATTCCCTTTACACAAAATAAATTAATTAAATAACCAAAAAAAAAAAAAAAAATCCCAAAAAAACAAAAAACAAAACTAAGCCTTAAGTACTCACTAGTCTAGGTTTCTTCAAAGCCAAAGGACTAAGCACCTCCTCCTCCTCCGTCGCCGGCAGATTCAAATCAAAACCCTTGCACGCCGAACCCGACGAGGTGGTCGATGCAGCCGTCGTCGCAGTCTCACCAACACCGCCACCGATGACCCCCTCGTAATGGCATCTCTTGTGCCCACCAAGCGCTTGGCCTGTCGCAAACGTCTTCAAACAAATCGTGCACTGGTGCCCTCGTCCTCTATCTCCTCCTCCCTCGTACGAAGGCGGCCTCCGATGGCTCGCCTTGTGCCCGCCGAGGGCCTGGTAGCACGAGAACCTCTTGTTGCATATCGGGCACCGGTACGGGAGATCCTGCACGGGCAGCGCCGGAGGAGGATTGGAACCGGGACCGGGACCGCTTCGTGCGAGCATGACGAGACTGAGAGCTAGGTATTCTTCTTCGGTGACCGGCGGGATGTCGAAGAAGCGTGGGGGCCGCCTCGACCGCTTGCCCTTGGCCCAGCCTCCTCCTCTGTCGTCGCTGTAGGAGGTCATGTAGCTATAGCGAATGAAGTCGAGTTGAGTTCTTTTAGTATTTATAGAGAGAGAAGTGAGGTTGGAGTTAGAGTATATATTTGGGGTTTAATAAATGAAGTTAGTGTTTATTTATAGCGAGAGAGTTAAGCTAAAAATAGGGTCAGGGTTGGGGAGCTTTGACAATTAATATTAGACGTTAAAATTGTAAGAGTCAACGCGAAGGCTTGACCTAGTCAGACGTGGACTCGTGAGGAGGGAAGAGAAGAGTCCTCTGGTCAACGTAAGAAGCACTGGACCGGCTCTGACGGGAGCTTCCAAAGGAGCACACCACTTTTTCTGTTGAGCCCACTAGATAGTTCTTTGAGCCTTTCAATAGGAAAGTGGGCTCCCTAGGAAAAATGGTGTGCTCCTTTGGAAATTCTCTCCGAGGATGAGAAAACGAAGGGAGAAGTGCTTACATACCCAATATGGAAATTTAATTAACTTTTTAAGATAATATAATGAGAATTTGATGATATTGGGTATTTATTTACGTACCCAATTTGTCAGCTATAACTCAATACATTCTCTTACATTTTACTGGTTCCTTCATGAGTACTTATTTGGTTATTCAACAATATAGATAAAAAAAAAATTAGTTATTAACTTTTCAGAAAATTATCAAATTTATATCCTTGAAGGTTAAATCTCATTATATTTTTATAATTTTGATTTATATGAAAATATTAGCTAGTGAAGATCAATATGGTGGAGTTCAATCGAATTAAATGATAAAGAAATAAAGAGATTTAAGTTTGTAGGCCAAAATTTTTCTCCAACATCATCAAAATCTTAACTTCAGAATTCGTAAAATATGGATATTGCTGAAGCCCTCAAACCAAAGGAAATGCTAAAAAATTGTCTTTTTCCGTTCAGATAGGCATGATATGAAAATTAGATATCTAGACACTACATGCTCATTAATAAGTATTTCATAGGTTCAAAATCTAGACCGGTGCATAATAAAACGGATAGTTTGAAACTCATTCACATATTTCGTAGGCATAGAAAAAAAATAGTGTAAAAATATATGTAAAATTTTAATAAAAGTATACCTAAATATTTCACAATCGGGTAGGATCTAAGTCCTTCAAACAAATTCTGATCCATTTGTAGAATCTGAGTCCTTCAAACAAACCCTGATCCATTTGTAAAGTACAAATCCAAAAAGAAAGTTTCCAAAAGAGCACACTAATTTCCCCAGTCAGTCCGGACGAAAATTAGGACGAAAATTAAACTATCAAGTAGGCTCACCAGAAAAAATGGTGTGCTCCTTTAGAAACTCCCATCCAAAAATGATATCAATGAGTTTACTGGTTACCGATTGCACCCGGACTCGGTCTCCTAAGTTTCAAATAGTAGGCGTTGGGTCTTGTAATAATTCTGAGATCATATGGGTTTTAAATGAAATAAGTTTCAAATTGCCGGTAAGTTAAAAATTTCCCCGGAGACGAACTGGCAGCCTGGGAGAAGGAGAATTTCTAGATGGGCACAAGATTTTTCCTAGTGAGCCCACTTTTCCTAGTGCGCACATATTTACTTTTCAAAAATCTTATTTTTTCCTAGTGAGCACACCTAATTTCCCGAATTGCCCTCGCCATCTCCCTCTCTCTCTCTCGCCGACTTCCCCGCTCTCTCTCTCGTCGACTTCCCCTCTCTCTCTCTCGCCGTCTCTCGCCGACTTCCCCTCTCTCTCTCTCGCCAACTTCCCCTCTCTCTCTCTCTCTCTCGCCGACTTCCCCCCTCTCTTTTGCCCACTTCCTCTCTCTCTCGCCGACTTCCCCTCTCCCTCGCCGACTTCCCCTCTCTCTCTCTCTCTCGGGTGGGGCCGATATACCCGGCTTCCCCTCTCTGTCGCCGACGCTCGCAGGCTCTCACCGACCGCCGACACTCCCGCGCTCTTCCCCTGATGCGCTGTCGCCGACGCTCGCGCTCTCGACTTCAGGAGTGCAGGAGGTTTAAGGAGTAAGGTATTTGCTATTTAAATTTAATTAATTTTTTTTATGGATTATGATTTTAAACTGAGATTGAGTTGGTGTTGTTGTTGTTTATTTTTTTTATTTTGGTGGTTTGTTGGTTTTATTTTTTTGTAATTTTTTTTTGTTTGTATTATGATTTTAGACTGTTTGTATTATTGCTTGATAATGTCGTAGAATTAAGTTTAATATTTTCATAGTCCATCTTTTGATCTTGACCGTTTCTGAATACATGAGAACTTTGTGAAAATGGAGGCTTACCTTAAAAGGTACTGCAAGATTCTTAATGCAGATATTATGAGTTATCCCCTAAGCATGACAACTTCTACAGGACGGTGAGTTCTTTTAGTTATAACAACTCTTAGGTTAGGGTCTTAATGCTAACGTATGTGCTATATGAACTCCTTTTGCTATTAAACAATTTTTGTCATACCCTTGCAGTATATATATGTGTGTAATGATTATATGGCGTGGTATGAAAAGGTATCTCGATGCTTTATTGGTCCATCCACCCATGCCTCAAATCGAGAGGGGGCGCAATATGTCCCGCAGACAAATACTGAAGATGTCCTGCAGACAAATAATGACGAGGTAAAATTCGATTTTTTTATTCTTTGTAAATGAACCAACTATAATCGAACTTATATATGTTTTTGCCATAATATATGCAGAGAATTCAAGAAGCTATAGCAATTATTGATCCCTTTTTAGAGCAAGGCGAGACCGCAAGCAAGAGGCGTCCGAGTTTGCTCTATAATGCCCTCATGAAGATAAAATCAGTTCTAACCGGGTGCACACAAACTGATCTTGACACAGTATTACAGCCCGTTGCTGGAACCCCCACTGATTGTCCTACCTTTTCAAGATGCCGTCAACCCGCAAAGAAGCAATCCGCTCGGAAGTCTCAAAAAATCTAGAATCTGTTGTTCTCTTTTAATATTAGTCGCAAAGTCAAAAAAACAGTTGTTAGCATGGAACAAAGATTCATTTTAGTTTGTCGTTCTTTTAAATTGAAGTTGTACTCAAGGAACATGGTTTATATATGAAGTTGTAGTTGACGTTGTTTTTAAATGAGGCTCATACTCATTTTAAAAGCCGTTGTTATGTGTTTGAAACTATGAATTATTTCTAAATCCACTTGTTTGTTAAAAACAGTAGACTGTGAGATATCATATGTTGTATCAATGATGACAAGTTGATGTTCGACACACCGTATCACTTAAATTTCTAACCGTATCCGCGATTCGGGTTTACAGAACCGGATCATTTTTAGATGATCCGGGACTGTAAACCCGGACACGAAATAACCTATTCAGGGTGTCCAGCCCGGATGATGGATTATTACAAAAATGGGCCAACCCCGTTCGACATCGGAAGGCATTGTTGATGGGGATGGGATCGAGATCTGTTGCTTCGATAATCGTGGGGTGGGTCGGAGTTCGATTCCCACAAACACATCTGACTACTCGTTTGTTCTTCTCTATTTCTTTTTTTTTTTTTCTGAATTTATATTAAATTTATTTGATAATTTGTAGGAAATGAGGATCTTTGTCCCCCATTTTGTTTATCAATTCGTGGAAATATGTTTGCTGGATCCCTCTTTTTCTCCTTTGCAACTCCTCTCTCTCTCTCTGGTTTAACGCGGGAAACAAAAGGGAAGCATGATGGAAAGATGAAGAGGAGATGTAGAAGGGTATTTTTGACCTAAAAATAAAATGGCAAAGTTGTAAAAACGAAGACTTTTAAAGTGGGCTCACTAGGAAATTTCTTGTGCCCATCTAGAAACTCCCGGGAGAAGACATTTAAGTCGTGAAAATTTAAGATGAGCCGGCATTGACTTTTATTTTTATTTTTATTTTTGTTTATATATAATTTTTTTAATAGGAAAGGTCTTTTATATGCTTCGGGTGCTGGAAGTGTCGAAGAAGACTTATTGGAAAAATTGACAGCAGAAGTCTTAGGAGCGAGCTCATCAATAAATAAGAGGCACACACATGTATGTCTCTTTTAACTTAGTTTTCTTTATAATTTATTTTATTTTATTTTTATATTCTGCTCTTTTTAAAGTCAAAATGAGCTTAAGATGCTTCTACATGTATTACAATTGTTCTTTAACTCTACATTAATCGATAGTTCAATATAGAACTCAAGATCTCCTATAATCCAATCTCTAGGCTCCACTAGCCTTCTGTAACTTTTTCCCTAGTGTCAACTGCCTTCTATTTGTGTTTCACCCTAAGGTTTGTGCTTTGATGATCAATGAAATTTGAGAAAGTATGCAGCCATCTTCAAATGCGTAGGCAACCTTCGGGCATTGATCTACTTCAGCCTCTCAACAACAACAACTGAACCTTTTATCCTAAATATTTGGGATAGGCTACATCAACCAAAAAAAATCACGCTGGATCGATCACGTTGATAGTCATTCTCCATTCATTTCTATCAAGTACTATCTTCTCATTTAGATCTATAAAATCCATATCTTTTCGTATCATCTCCATCCATATTTTCTTCGGCTTCCTTTTATTCTTTTAACTTGTCATACATTGATAAATTTCTCTTATCGAACTGATGCATTTTTAGCCCTACATTACACATGACCAAATCATCGTAAGTGATTTTCTCGTATCCTCTCATCGATGGGAGGTACACCTATTTTAGTACGAATATCGTTATTTCTCACTTTATCTTTCCTAGTGTTGTTGCATATCCAGCAGAGCATGCGCATCTCTGTTATACTTATCTTCTGTGAATGACGTTTCTTTAAACCCAACATTCCATGCTATATAATAAAACTGGCCTAATAGCAGTCCTATAAAATTTTTCCTTCAGTCTTAACGGAATATTACGGTCGCATAAAACTCTCGTTGCACACTTCCATTTTAACCAGCCAGTTTATATTCTATGGTTAATGTCATTATCAATCTCTCCATCATTCTAAATAATAAAACCCAAATATCTAAACTGACTACTCATTTGTATCTTTTGCCCGTCCATCCAGTGTTACAGTATTATAGTCTACGATCCGTCGTTTACTAAATTTACACTCCATATACTATGTTTTAAACCTACTCAATCTAAAACCTCTAGATTCTAATGTATGTCTTTATAACTCTAATTTGATATTCACCCCTCCTAGTATTGCATACTTCAACCTCTCAATACTTGAAAATTCTAAGGTATATTCATCATGCAGAAAGTGTAGTTGAAAAGTAGGATAATCTTTCTTGTAACATCTCCAGGAGAGAGATTTTAGGTTTGAATCTCAACATAATAGATTGAAGGGTATTTAACTTGGATAATTAACCAGACTAGACTTATATTATCCGAAAAAGAAGAGAGCATACATTTGATACAAGAGTCCTCACTAATCATATAACAGACTTGATGATTTCTGCGTTTAATACTTCGACATGACAGCAATTGATTCCACATCTAAAACTTGCCGGGCGAAGGAATAAACTGATCCCACATTAAAATTTGAAGATATCAAGCTAAACACTACAGGCAGAATCCGATATCAAAAAAAAAAAATACAGACAGGACAAATGACCGTCTGGATATACAAATCCAGCTTCCTTTCTTTTCGCTAGGTCAGCAAGAACTGCGACAGGTCAAGTAAAACCCCAAGATTCCAATAAGATGGAGTGAGTTCACCGATCCTGTCAGCTAGTGAGAGTGTGGGAACAAAACATTCTACACGTCAATTTTATGTTGTTTCCTCGCATAGTTAGTTATGGTGGTGCAGGCAATGCTTTAGGTTTTGGCTTGACTTCAATTTCGTTGATATTGCGGACGAAGATGGCATCAGGTTCATGGCTGCACGAACACAAGTACAGGCAATGAGCAATAATGAAAAAGGGGTATTATTCAGAAGTTTGGGCTGAATTGGTTTTGACACTCACGGTACATCTCCCTCTTCAAACGTGTAGCTGGAAGCCACAGCCAAGAGACGGCCATCCTTGCTGAAGGATAATGCTGCCACGCTACTTGGGTATTTGGAATACTGGAGCAGAAGAAAAACATACCAGTATCACCATTGTACATGGACGAGATGGCCCGTTGAACCACTACAACCGTAAGAATTTTACATTACCTGATATAATCTCTTCTTGTTGTTGCCATCCCAGACATTTACAAATCCATCACAACCTCCAGTTGCAAATGTGCCATAGCTGCAACAAGTAGCCGTTCAATTGGAAAGGCAAATGGAAACATTAACCACGTGTGCAAGTACGGCAAATGGAATACAAAATGTACATGCGAGCAGCAAATCAAAGGTCAAATGTAAGTGAGAAAGCTTACATAGGATGGAAAGCAATTGAATTGACAGGATAAACGGTGTCCCTCCCAGCCTCTGATTTCCTATGACATTTAAATGCATACCTAAAGAAACAATACTTGGTTAGGATATGAATGAAAACAGTGTGATTTATGTGCACCATGAACAATCACGTTATGCATTTATTGAATACTTCAGACACACAGAAAGCAAATCTACAGCTATATCAGTATATGGTTTAGCAGAATCAGCAAAGCCTGATAAGAACACCAAGCCTTCTAGTGCAGCCGTTGAATACTTGGAGAATCAGTAATCAATTTTTGCATGCAAATGAGGTGGGTGTATCCTATTTCCACTTATTCTTCTCTCCTTTTTTTTTTTTTTTTTAAATCTTCTATGATAATTCTCAAGTGCATGGACTGTTGTTCTGTTTTATAACAAGATTAGCAGATATGGACAGCAAACATTTGTTTATATGTAGGTAAAACATAGAAAACATTGACCATCTTTACCTACTTATACACTAACAAAGACAAATAACATCTTTATTCTGTTTCAAATTTTGAGCAGAATCCACGATATTGTCACCATAGAAAAAATAGCTATGGAAAATAACTTACTTCTTGGCTTGGCCAACCTCAGACATATCAAAGAACTCCATGGCAACTCGACCTTCCACAGAACTAAGAGCATAACCTGAATCAAATATCAATTAAGATTACATGATATCCCTCAAGTCAACAGAAGTCATCATGATATGCACAAAACTACTTAGGAAATATGGCTTTGAAATAAAATGAATTCAAGACATTTGCCTACTGATGTTATCAAGTTACTTTTAGAAACTGCATTAAGCAGACATTGATTGGGAACTCAAACCCATGTGTCAGGTGGCCTCATTGGTTCTACAGTGAAAAGCCAATTCATCAAATCCACATAATGTTGTAGTTCCATTAGTTATTTGCAGGTACATAGATCAGTATTAATATTGTCATCATCCCACTAAATGGCCTGCCATGAACATTTTAAGCACGAATTACTATGCAAAGCAATAACAGATGGCTACTAACCAAAAGCCCTAGTGCTGTTCAGTGACCACATAAGAATAACCATTATATGCGCTGCAGCATGAACATGCTTTAAGATGAAGTATTTAAAAAGTTGTTACATATGTTTACAATAGGCATTCATCAGTAACGAGGACCTTTTGTTCTGGCATCACATGAAGGGCAGCAGATCCTAGTACACGAATTTTTTTACCACTGCAAGGTAAGTGGAGGGAAAGAAAGCTTCTAAAGACAAACCAGCCATTCTTGATATAACACATTGGTAATATATTGAATAAAAATGTTGAAGCTCTAAAGGATTCTGAAATATGATTGATTGTAAGATTGGAAGTAAAGATAACAGATCTCTAGTAATTTAACTTAAGCCCCTTGGGAGGTTCGGCAAATAGCTACTTGATTTGTGTCAGTCCTACACTCAGGAATTAACACATCGCACAACCACTAAAAATAGGAGAAATGAAAACTAATTTCCAATTCTAGCACAAAACAGAGGGGGGAAAAGATTGCACGTGCATAGCATGTCCTATAATCTAGTAAAAGAAGTAAAGGAAGCTTAGCTATGCTGCACTATCTGTCAGGTGCTTCATAAAATTTACTCATATAGTTAACGGGTTTGTTTTTTCATTTTTCATCTATATTTAATATATCTTTCGACTACAAAATGTTATTTAATTTTAGACCTATTGACAAATTACTGTTAAGGGTTATCATTTGTTAGGACTTTTTGTTTGAAATTGGACAATTGTTTGACATAGACTTTTCTCTGGACTTAGATTAGAATATGTACTATTTGGCTGCACTCACCTAACTATAGAGTAACTTAGACTAAAACATGAACAAATTTGTTGGACTTTTGATGATATGGGACTTTTTTGTTAGCTTTAGAATGTGATAATACTATAGTAATAATTCTAGGAATAAGTCCTAATTCATACATTATATATAATAATAAATAAGTATAATTTCTAACTAATTCAATCACTAATTTAATAAACAATAAAGTAAGTTATTGAACTTTGGCTTTTCAATAATTTAGTTATTGTATTATATCTTTAAAATAAGTTAAGATGAGGAAAACTCAAAGTTATTGCTAAATTAGCACTAATTAATTAGTTTTACAATATTATTATTACATAAATAAATTCATAATTCATTATTAATTAGTCAAAATAAACAATGTTATAAATCTTTAGTAATAAATAGTAAATTATTATTTATTGATAGCAATTAATTAGTTGAAGGAAAGAGTCCAAGTCTAAAAGAACAATCCACTCTTTTCTCTTGGACGGTTTGGACTACATAAAATGTATAACTTATACTTAACTAGAATTTTAGAATCAAAGTCCGAATTAAAGTTCAAGTGCAACCAATAACACCAGAATTCAAATCCAAGTCTGAGTTCAAAACAAGTAACACTAGATTTCAAAATTTGAATCGGAATCTAAAACCAATAATACCAAACTCTAAAATCCAAGAAAAAATCTTAGTCCAAGCAAACAAATCCAAATGAATAACATAACCCAACTGTTTCAACCATATGCAAAATGCTTATAGCAAGCTATGGTCCTTGCCACGAAATGAGCCAGTGATATAGTATATGTAGTGGTGGATCTACACACATTGACTCTTATTATTACCAAAGTATAGCACCGTGTGGCCAAATACCAAGCTAAACATATCTTTTTTCTTTTCGTTTATTTTGGAGTAATACATAAAGGTGAGAGAAGTAAGAGCTGGTAACATCTCAATGAAGTAAGAGATGAATTCTATTTTAAAAAAAAAAAATCTACCTCTCACTGGATAAACAATTGAAAATATGTGATAGAGCATTACTGTAGGCGTACAGGAATTAGAGCCTTGCAAGTTCAAACCAGAATTTACCTGTTCCATTGGGATAACAACGCACACATCTAGTTTGATATTTCAATGAAGACTCCCTGCGCTGTTCAGGTTGAGACATGTTCCGCAAATCATAGATATTTACATGTCTCCCTGCAGTAGCCACTACTAGATGATGCCCAACCAGGGAGATAGAATATACACGTTCTGGTTGGTGATATGTCCCAACAAGTGTGCGTTCTGGGCCACTTGCACCTCTTGGATCCCAACACTTCAGCGTTTTGTCCCAACTGCCTGTAATCACTTGGCCTGAAATAGAAGCAAAATTGAAAAATCAGCAGCAACAAGTCAGTTCAATGTAGAAGTTTTCACTGTGCTCCAGCCCAAAATTTAATCTTGAAAGGTAAACAATAAGGAAAGAAAATTTTGGATTTTTACGGACTAATGTCCACTCTGTAAAGCAAGTTGGTTCCTAATCAGAACATAACAACCCCACAATTGTAGCTCAATCCTAATTTTTAATGATATAGACACTAAGATCATGCATCAGATTCAAATATGAAAAATAAAGTGAAAAAAAATGAAAATGTCAGGGACCTGTTCCTCCTATGCTGGACGATACAGTGGCAGAAGCGAAGAAGAGAAGCAGGAATTGAAGAATTGGATTCGGGTTATCGGGTGCGATTTTTGTTCATATTTGTAACCCGACCCGTTTGTAACAGAATTAATGGACAGGCATATCAGTGTGCATTTCTTTGTGATTTTGAGGGAATATCCAATGAATTCTAACTGTAAATTTGAAGAGTATAAAAGGGGTAATTGCAAAGAAGAATTGATTCACTGAATGAGAATTACAATCATTTTCTCACTCAAACTTCTCTCTTATCTCTTTCTCAGTTTCAGCTTCATCTTCATCTTCATCCTGTATATTCTTCTTCTTCCTCTGGTTCTTGTTCTCCTAACCCAATTGTAGGAAAATGCCATCAACGCGAGAGCTAGCAGTTCTGAGAAGGACTGCTACAATGGCATCAGAGGCGCGACAATCTCTCGCCGGTCAAAGAAGTTGAAGGAGCTTCTACTTCATCACCGAAGTCCAAGGCGGAATTCAACAGATTGAAGGATGTGGTGGAGGGTCCTACTGAGGTGATGAAAGAATTAAAGATGATTCTGCAGAAGTTAGATGTGGATCGTTCTTATGATAGAGATGAGCCGAAGAACCACATCTTGGATATGAGAGCTGAATTCAAGAATTCAGTCTCTTCGGCTGATGGGCAGAGAAATCTGAACAAAGAGGTACCCCTTCTACCCACGCCTCCTAATCATATGAAGTTATTTAATGGGCAGTCAAGTAATTCAAAGAAAATTGATGGGCAAGATCAAGATAATTCTAATAAGTCTTTGATCTTGAGTTCACAAAAGAGTAATCAATTTAAGTCCAGACCTGAATTTCCTAAATTCAGTGGAAAAGAAATACATGAATGGTTGTATAAGGCTGCTCAATTGATGGAGTTTTATTCAGTAGATGAAGAAAATCAGAAAGTTAGATTAGCAGTATTACATTTAGAGAAGGGTCTTTTACAGTGGTATCATTGGAGTATAGAGAATAATGGAGGTCCACTCTCTTTGAAGGAATTTGAATCTGGTTTGTTATCTGTATATGATGGATCAACTATCCATGATTATTCAGGGGAATTATCTAAATTGAAGCAGAATAATCGACCCTATGAAGAGTATTTGAGTGAGTTTATGAGGCTCTCCCATCTTGTACCTGGTTTATCCGAAGAATATCTCATTAGTTGCTTTATAACTGGACTCAAAGCCAAATAGATATGAGGTAATGGCTAAAGAACCTACTACTATGAAATCAGCTATGAGAATGGCACTGATGGAGGATAAGGCTGCTGCAATCAGCAAAAGTTCAAGAAAACATACTAGCAACAAGGGGTGGATCAAGAATGTTGAAAAAACTCCTGTCCAAGCTTCTGCAGTCCAAAAAGACATCAATCATGATTCCCATTCTTCTCAAAAACCTACCAAAAAGTTGTCTAGCCAAGAATATAAAGAGAAAAGAGAAAACGGGCTGTGCTATTTCTGTGATGAAAAGTATGTTGCTGGGCACAAATACAAGAATCAGAAGGTATACAGAATTGAAGTGTCTACTGAATCTGATGAAGAATCAGTATGTGGGTCTGCTCCTTTGCAAGAAGAAAGTCCAGATGAAGAAGTTGTCTTTGACTGCCAATGCTATGGAATGGAAGGAACATTAGGAGTAAGTGCTATTAGATTGGTGGGAAAAATTCATGGAACAGAAGTGGGATTCATGGTGGATACTGGGGCCACTCATAACTTCATAGATCCCATAACAGTAGCAAGGTTGCAATTAAAAGTAGCTGAGTTAACTCCTTTTATTGTCACTGTAGCAGGGGGTGAAATGTTCAAGGGAAAAGAGTATTGCCCTGAGGTTGCAATCTCTTTACCAGGACTGGAAACAAAGGTTGATCTATTAATAATTCCTTTGGGAGATTCTCAAGTTCTTCTTGGCACAATATGGTTCCAGAGCTTAGGTCCTATTTTATGGGACTTTTCAAAGATTTGGCAAAGGAAGAAACCTGTTTTACTGCAGGGAGTCTCACCAGGAGATATTGAAGTAATCGGAGAAGAGAAACTGGACAAAATAATCAAGATTAAGGGGTTAGCATATATTGTATAGTTTTGTGATACATCCTCTAATATGCAAACACTTCCATTACCTGATTCACTCAAGAATCTATTGGAAGAATTTCAAAATGTTTTCGCAGTGCCAAAGGAGTTGCCACCCCAGAGATCATGTGATCACCATATCAACTTAACTGATCCCAACTTTACTGTTAATGCCAGACCCCTCCCCTCAGGTATCCATTTCACCATTGAAAGATAAATTTATGAGATGCTGCAATCAGGAGTAATCAGACCCAGTGTGAGCCCATTCGCTTCTCCGGTGGTGCTTGTGAAAAAGTCAGATGGAAGCTAACGCATGTGCATAGATTACAGATCTCTCAATCAACACACAGTACCAAATAAGTTTTCCATACTTTTAATAGATGATATATTAGATGAATTGTATGGTGCAGCTTATTTTTCTAAGTTAGATCTTAGATCTGCTTACCACCAAGTGAGGGTAGTTAAGAATGATGTGGCTAAAACTGCATTTAGAACACACAATGGACATTATGAATTTCTTGTAATGCCCTTTGGCTTGACAAATGCCCCAGCCACTTTTCAGAATTTGATGAATGATGTCTTTAAACAGCATTTGAGAAGGTGTGTTTTAGTGTTTTTTTATGATATTCTAGTCTATAGCAGGGACTGGGATTCGCATCTAGATCAAGTGAAGTTGGTGTTGAAGATACTTAGAGAGCATCGTCTGTTTGCAAAGAAGAGCAAATGCCAGTTTTGCTGTCTGCAGGTGGGTTATTTGGGCCGCATTATCACTCCAAATAACATTGTATTGGACAACTAGAAGATTGAAGCTATATCACAGTGGCCCTTGCCAACTTCACTCAAGGTTTTGAGAGGTTTTTTAGGTCTCACTGGTTATTATAGAAAGTTTGGAAAGGGGTATGGAATAATTGCAGCTCCTCTAACTGATATGCTCAAAAAAGAAGCTTTTGCTTGGTCAGATAAATCCAGAGAAGCTTTTGTGAAGTTAAAGGAGATTCTTATGTCACCACCAGTGTTGCAAATGCCAAATTTTGACAAAGAGTTTGTTATTTAGTGTGATGCATGTGGAGTAGGCTTGGGGGCAGTACTGATGCAGGATGGGCATCCTATTGCATATCTGAGCCAAAGATTGAAAGGGAAGGCTTTGTTATTGTCCACTTATGAAAAAGAAATAATGGCTATTTTACTAGCTATTAAGAAATGGAGGCAATATCTACTTGGTAGGAGGTTCATTATAAAAACTAATCAGAAGAGCTTGAAGTATTTGTTGGATCAGAGATTTAAAAAAGAATCTCAACATCATTGGTTATGCAAATTAACTGAATATGATTATTTTGTTGAATATAAGAAAGGAAAGGAGAATTTGGCTGTAGATGCTTTGTCTAGAAAGGAAGATGTGGCTGTTAATTCCACTGCAGAGCTTCTATCAACTCCCATTACTATTGTGCAACCTTTGTGGCTAGACAAAGTTCAGAAAATGGTGTTGCAGTCCACTTATTTCAGGAAAATGAAGGAGAAGTGGGAAACATATTCATTTCCTCATCACAAACTGTTGAATGGAGTTTGGTTCTTTAAAGGAAGAGTGGTGATTGATCCAGAGGATGAATTGTGTGAGGAAATTTTTCATGATCATCATTGTACTTCTACTGGTGGACACTCTGGATATCATATAACTATTCATAGGATTAAGAAGACATTTTGGTGGACTGGAATGAAAGCTATGATCAAGGAAAAGGTGAGGTGTTGTGATATTTGCCAAAGGAGCAAGGGTAAGTCAATTTCTCCACCTGGACTGCTAGAGCCTCTACCTACGCCTGAGCATATATGGCAAAAAATTTCCATGGATTTTGTGGAAGGACTGCCAACCAGTCATGGAAAAAATACTATTTGGGTAATTGTAGACCGGTTATCAAAGTTTGCTCACTTTATATCTTTGAAACATCCTTTCTCTGCAGCACAGTTGGCAAGAATTTTTTGTCAAGAGATAGTCAAGTTTTATGGGATTCCAGTCTCAATTACCAGTGACAAAGATAGAATCTTAACTAGTGAATTTTGGAGTGAGTTGTTTAAACTTTAAGGCACAAAGCTTCAACTGAGTTCAGCATACCATTCTCAGTTAGATGGTATCTGAAAGGGTGAACCAATGCCTAGAAGCTTATCTAAGGCGTTTTTGTAACACTAAACCTGGAGAATAGAGTAAGTGGTTGCATTCGGCCTCTTTTTAGTATAACACAACTTGGTAGGCTGCAACTGGGTACACACCATATGAGATTTTCTATGGAAGACCTCCACCCTAATTGCTTCAATATGTTCCCAAAACTGCAAGAGTACAAGAAGTGGAGGATTCATTGTTTGATAGGGATTAGACCTTAAAATTGTTGAATGACCATTATTTGAAGGCTCAGCAGAGAATGAAGTGGTATGCAGATAAGAAGAGAACTGAAAAGCATTTTGAAGTGGGTGCTTTACTACTGTTGAAATTACAGCCATATAAGCAATCATCAATTAGAGGATCACTTCCTTCTAAGTTGGCAGCCAAGTTCTATGGACCTTATGAGATTATAGAGAAAGTAGGAAAGATAGCCTATAAGCTTCAGCTTCCTCTTGGAGCAAAAATTCACAACAACTTCCATGTTTTCCAATTGAAGAAGTATAGTGGCCAGTTATCCACATCATCTTCAGAGCTTCCTAAATACTGGGAAATTGAAGAAAAAGAGCCAGGAAGAGTTCTACAGAGGCGTTTGGTTAAAAGAAATAACAAGCCCATTACCCAAATTCTTGTGCAGTGGAAGAATGGAGATCCATTAGATGCAACTTGGGAAGATTATGTGTCGATATCTTCTAAAAATCCGAATTTCAACTTCGAGGTCAAAGTTGGCTCTTCAGGTGGGGAGAATTGTCAGGGACATGTTCCTCCTATGTTGGCCGCTACAGTGGCAGAAGCGAAGAAGAAGAGAAACAGGAATTGAAGAATTGGATTCGGGTTATCGAGTGCATTTTTTGTTCATATTTGTAATCCGACCCGTTTGTTACCCGTTTGTAACAGAATTAACGAACAGGCGTATCAATGTGTATTTCTTTGTGATTTTGAGGGAATTTCCAGTGAATTCTAATTGTAAATTTGAAGAGTATAAAAGGGGGAATTGTAAAGAAGAATTGATTCACTGAATGAGAATTACAATCATTTTCTCCCTCAAACTTCTCCCTTATTTCTTTCTCAGTTTCAGCTTCATCTTCATCTTCATCTTCATCCTGTATCTTCTTCTTCTTTCTCTGGTTCTTGTTCTCCTAACCCAATTGCAGGAAAATACTTTCCATCGACGCGATCAACTGGAGCTAGCAGTTCTGAGAAGGACTGCTACAGAAAACTTTTCACGTCATTAGAGGTATACAATCAAATTTCTAGACAATCATATCCACACCCAAAAAAAAATCGAAAGAAAGAACTCAAAAGCCAGTTTGGTAATGATATATACAAGGGAAAAAATACATTTTACGGTGATCAACCTATCTAAAGCTCAGAGCTCTTCGTCAAGTCTAGACTCCTAAAACAATAGACTCTCACATTTGGTAAACTCCTAATTCTTGTCTAATTTCTACTAGTGACATAATGAAGACAAATGCTCAACTCAAACTAAAAAAAACCGAAGAGCGCCAAAAAATTTTCTTATAAACAAATAAACCTAAGTCATCCATCAGTTCACTATAAAGATTAAAGACAATAAGGTCTAACCACATAAAAGCAAAAGCCAGATATAAATTAAAAAGAACCCAAATGAGAGCTCTAGGGTCAAGGTAGTCCGTCATCATTTCTGTAGACCACAAGGTAGTCTACGATGGACTACCATGGTAGTCCATCATCATTTCTGTAGTCCTACTTATGCATCTTGCCATCTACCAGTAGTCATGGTAGAAGTCAACATTGGGTGGGGCTTCTAGCACGTGACCACCAAAGTAGATTCAATAAAAATAAAATAAAATAAAATAAATTGCCTATTAAATATCTAAAGTTGCAAGCTCAAGGAGTAGATCCCCAACTATTAAATAAGCATATTTACTCATTTAACTTCTATACAAAAAAGTATCAATGTTGCAAGCTCAGGCACCTACACACATGCATGTGTGAAAAACTCAAAAAATTAATTGATCTGCCTGAACTTGAAATTCTAAGAAGCTAAGAGCAAGCTGGGATCAGGAGAAAAATTAGAAATTCAGTTTCATTTCTATAGCAAATGGTTCATAAGAACTCAAATACTTATCGAAAATTGTTAATTACCCAAAATATGAACATAGAGCACTTTTGAAAAGTTAGGGAACATGATGTAATGTATATTCGAAAACGTGAATTTAAAAGGGAAAAGGAAAGAATGTTGAAGCTGGCCTTGACCACAGGAAATAGGTTACATAGAAAGATAAATATAATTCCCTCAAACCCTTAAAAAAACTTCGCTGAATTTGAACCTGGGTGACTCTTATACCATCTTATAGCAATACTTTGTAAGCAGTGGTAAGGCTTAAAAAAGTTCTTTTTTCCCCCTGCATCTAACAGGTGGTGGATCTACGTTATCATATTTGGCAAAATTGTGTACCACCCAAAATGGACAAGCATTCAAATGGAGTTCGACTAAGTTTCACTATATTGACATGCATGCAACAAGAAAGAAGGCAATTGCCCGCAACTTACTGTATTTCAATCATATGTAACACCCATACATTCAAGATGATGTGGTTGCATTTTTAGATGTCTCTTCATTGAGAATGAAGAATTTTCTTGCACATTATTTATTTGATTGATTTGTATGGTAGGTTTCAGTGCAAATAAAGATGCACCCATCCTCGAACCTAACCGACCAGTTTAGCTGCAGATTGTTGATTATAAAAATATTGTTTAATAACAGAAGTTAAAAACCTTAAGTTGTCTTGTTTGCAAATGGTTTCACATTAAAAGTTACCACATAATTAAATTCCAACTCATAGCTCAGACTTAAACGATGGCATAGTGTCTTCGGAAATTAGTTAACACAAGTCTGCTAGAAAACATGAAGATATTGGAGAGATTATAGAGTTATATAAACTTGTCAGGTTCAATTATCAAACAGATATGACACTAATCAGCATGCTACGACTTAAATGTACCAGAAACCATGAGCTAATATCAACTTTACCTGCAAAGTACCAAATGCTGGGGAAAAAAAATTAATTTTAGATATGTCATGCATGCAACTTATTTATACACACACCATACAAGCAATTATTGATCCTCGCCTGTCGGTAAAACTTATTGAGCCTAATATATGATGACCTACAACAACAAACATGCATGGGCATATCACAAGTGGACAAGACAACAGAAAATGAGAAAAGTTGGCACAACAAACCTACAGCATAAGAGTACTCAACACAACGCACAGGACCATCATGTCTTCCCAGGACATCTTCCTTGCCTGAACTGAAGACATACCTGAAATTAAAACAATATAAGCAGACTTCGGTCACTAACATCAGGACAATTTTAAGATCAGAATTGCAAAAGACAAAGTAAGAACTATTAATGAGAATGATTTTGTGTGTGTGTGTCTGATCGCGTATTCATATGCTCTTTCCCACATTGTATTACTGTGATGATGATGATGCTGATGATGATGGAAATAAATGAACCCTCGAGGCATATCAGTGTTGGCAGCTTACAAGATAATAATAGTTACAAGATTTTCTCACTCACTTAAAATGGATAATTAAGTAAAACTCCAAACCACAGAAGACCTATGCAACTCTAGGCAAAAGATTTGGAATAAAATTTCTCCAACCGCCAAAAATTACACATGCCAGCTGCATAGTTATGGGAGAAAAGGCTAAGATAGCAATTGTAATTTATATAGCAGATTGGCCTAATCATAAAAGAAAGGCAAGCAATCTATGCCCTTTGCCACTGTAAGGAAAGCATTTCAGTAAAGAGAGTATGTGCATTAAGGAGGAAGTCAGAATATAAAAAGTAGGTTACATATTCACAAGCATTAAATCAATATTGCAAAAACAAAGGAATTTCCACAAAAATGCCATGATTAAATTCTAAACCATTAGCAAAAGATCTTATGTAGCACGAGAGGGCTCTAAAATATACTTTATTTGCAGGTTTTGTAACTTTACTAGTGTTAACATTTCATTAGGATCAAAACATAGATTACAGCAGAGACAAGAGAATGATATGATAGCACATAGAATGCAATTTGATGGGAAAAAGAATTAAGAGATTCAATTGGTTACTTGCTTAACTACGGTGTTGGCCCATACCAAGCAGAATGGAAGAAAAGGATTCAAGGAACCTACTCCAAAATTTTGGGATAAAACTGTGTTGATGTGTTGTTGATGTTGAATTGGTCATTTGGTTGTTTCTAACTTAGGAAGTTGTTCAAAATAGTTAGACTGGGTAGAAATGTGCAGTTGGACTGCAAATAAATTTTCTTAAACGAAAAATTAGACCTAAAATATAGCATCTTTTAGAATTAGAACGATCGCAATTCAAAAGGTTCAAGCATACACAAGCACATGACTAGGATGAACAATCAAGAAACAATGCACTATGGTAAGGTACTATGGATATGGTAATGGATTATAATTAGAATGTGCAACATAGTCATAATAGGGATCCACTTTATAGATGTAGTTTGACTATTTTTGGATATTTTGGTGTTTATCTATATTTAGTTATTTGTATGTGCTGTGCACATAGGCCTTTATTATGAATATTAGATGCATGAAATTTCATGATTCAATAAATGATTAGTCAAACTTTTGTTCGTATAAAATCTAGTCAAACTTTTGTTCGTATAAAATCTTTCATGTGATTTAAAGTTAGTGAGTGATTCACTAGGGTGTGATGCCTAAACACCTATCCCTTATCTTTATCAAATCCTAGTTCATTCTCAAATTCACAAAATCCCCAAATTCCTCTTCCATATTTGTCATATTTAGCAACGGAGCTCAAAATTCCATCAGTGCAACCTCCATATCATCTTCTCCATCAAGACTCTAAATATCAGACATTATGTTTGTATTAGATTAAGGGTTTTTAGGTAAGATAATAAGAAATGATAATACTGGAGATATGAGATCAACATCGAGCTTTTATTATAGCGGTAGACCCCCAAAACAATATATAGACTAATATATTGCTTGCCATGGCTGATATTTAGAACAGTGTTCTCCATCTTATTATTATTTTATTTTGAATTTGTAAAGAAAACAAGTGAGAGAAAAGAGGGAAAAAAAAAAATCAAAACCAAACAAAAATCATAGACCTAGCCTCATGAAGTCGTCAGATCGAGCACCTTCAGAACCCTCGTCGTCATCAATCAGCATCGCCAAAATTCTGTTGTTGCCAAGTATTGTCATCAGCTTCACCACCGTCGAGGTCCAATCTAACACGATTTGATTTAGATCCAATTCGGATATGTTGGTCACCATGTTGCCACATCTTCATCGCAGTCATCATCGACGCTTCGTCATTGTTGTAAAAGGTGGCAAAAAGCACCGCAAAAAAATTGTCCAAAAAGCGCCTACAGCCTTGGGTTGTTGTGCTTGAGGCCCCTACAGCTGTAATAAGCAGGTTGGCTGAATAGAGCTTGCAAAAACAGGCCAATGCTAGCAAATATGGCCCTAACGTGGGTCGCAGAGCCAAAACAGACCAAAAACTGCCTCAAAGCATCAATACCCTCCTTTTTGCAATTCTTAACTTGAATCCACGACAAAGTCTATTCAAGCCCATCTTATTTTAGCCCTTTATAAGACAACATCCTAACCTTTCCACGACAAAGTCTATTCAAGCCCATCTTATTTTAGCCCTTTATGAGATGACACCCTAACCTTTACTCTTAATTTTGAAGAATAAAGCTCTTCGTGTTCCTTTCCTCTTAATCACCTAGCAAGCCACCACTACTTAGGTAGTAACTAAATTATTTTTAATAGTTTTTTGCTTTCCCCCCTAATGTCAGATTTTTCCCATTTTATGATTTTCTATATCTAACTTATAAAATTAAAAATTAAAAACTTATTGCCATTTTTTGCCACTTAATCCTTGCTCAAGCCCTAAAAGCCTAAGAAGAGACTTGTAGTTTCAGTTCGCTTTTCAAGACCTTGACATCTGTGATGTTGTCTCATTGCTAGTCAATGCCGCTTCCAGCCACCCCTTCGACGTTCACCTGCTCAAGTCCAAACCTTCTGGATCATGACCACTTCACTTGACTTTAGATTTAAACACCGACATTGCTGCTAACCTATACTGACCTACTAAAGTCCCCAATTGTTGTCGATGAGTTCCTAAGGCCGCTCAGTTTCCACAACTCTTTCTGAGCCGATCCAAGTTCGATGGCTCGTCACCAAGTCGTTCCTGTCTGAGAAGGTTCCATCAAGCTGTGTACTGATGTCATCGGCTCCATCAAGCCAACCCAAAGTTAACATTTTCTTCCAGAGCCGACTAAATCAGTTGGAGCCAAATATGAGCCATTTGATTTCCAAGCTATCTTCTAGGATTATGGATTTTTTGCTTCAGGTTTCGAACAAACAATCCAACGATTCTTTAAGGCTTATGTAGTGGAGTTTGAGCTCTATTTCTTCAAGATAAGCTTTATTGAACTAACTCTCCAGTCGGTTAAATTTCGCATTATTTTCTTTCTGATGAGTTCCATGTTATTGAATTTTGCCAACTGATTTTACTTGTGTGTTGCATTCCACTGCATATTTAGAAATTGCTTTCCATGCTTTTAGTAAAACTCAGTCAATATAGTGTTTCATTATTTTTTTTTTTTACATATTCATGCATTTAGTCTTGGTGCCTAGGACTTTTACATATTCATCCACTTGTTTGAATCCGCATTTACATTCACGTAAGTTAGTTAGCACATGCTTCCTAACTACAAAAACTTTAGAGAAGCCATGAAGAACCTACAAACCACCGAACTCTTTGTTAATATTCAAGAGACCTTAAAAACTATCTAGAAGTTTCAAGAAAGTCAAGAGACAATCAATTAGAAGTTTAGGACATATTTAGATGTCATAGAGGCATGTCAATAAAGAGCAACAAATGGTGATAATCATGGGTATGGGGTATTACTGATATAGATCAAGATCTTAGGAGAAATAAAATGGGAAAATTGAGGTAGTAAGGGTGGTATCAGCCAGATGCCATAGCATATACGACCCTAAAGTTTCTGTGATTAGTTAGCAAAAACAGATCATTTCTTCGATTGGTACGAGATATATGATACTCGTAGGATCCTTCTGCTAAGATGAAGTTACAATGGGCAATCAAAGTTTACTGGATATTTAGTGAGAGAGCAACAATACGGGGACAATGAGCTGAGATGAAACTGAAGCATAGAAATAAATACCTTCCCTCTACCTATAGAGATCATCTTGTTTTTGACCGTCTAAATTAATTAGGGAGAGTATGTTAGTGAGTACATGAGAGTTTTGACAACTTTATAGTACGTTATGACACCCCGGAAAGATAGTCATTTGGACCTTTCTAGGTTTTGCAATGGGTTGAAGCTGACCTCCAACACAAAATGCTCCAGTATATTATGGATTATGTTGGGAAGGCATTCCAATTAACTCTAAACTTCAAGACATACTTGCAAATGTCTTCAAACAGAAAGTTCACCTTCAAAGCCAAGGAGCAATTCAAGCAATCATTTGAAATTAATGTTAAACCTAACACTGCTACTAAGGATGTAAAGGATAGTCATCACAACAAAATACTAAAGGGATCCAATATTTTAAGTGCCATAGTTATGGCCAATTTTGTTTACCAGTTTCCCCCAAGGAACCTATTCATTGATGAGGTTCATATTGATGATTTAGATGAGCATGTAATTGAGGTTGTCTATGAGCCTCAAGGAGATTGTAGGAAGATGGTGATATTGATGATGATTTAAAAGATTAGTGTGCACTTGCACTATGTTAGATCTTTACATGTTGTACCTGGAGATGAGAATTGGCAAAGTCTAACATGTTCCTCATCTATGTTACACATGAGGTTAAGAGCTATCAGCAATGATTAATGGAAGCAGATGTATGAACACAATCTCCAAGTTAACTATTACGAAGATGAGTTTTACAATTGAATCCCATCTGCAATAAGAGTTTTCCATCAATAATTCAATGTTAATCTTATACTTTTCAAATTTCGAGCTGTCATGATTATAATTTTTGTGACATCCTATTCATGTACATATATCTCACTATGTAGGCTATGACTGTATGACTTACATGTGAAGAGTTTTAGGAATTCCAAAACTTGAACGTTTATGTTTAATGAAAATAGAGTAATACTAGCTCCTATCCCATTCAAAAGTTAGTCTGAGAATCAAAAGAATAGGTTGATAACCTAGGAGACCACTCCACTTTGCGAGAAAAACTCACATCATTGATCCGACAAAGCATGTACAGTTTAGACCCAAGAAATCTATACATTTACTTGCTATTCTCCTTGAAGACAAGTCTAATGCATCTATAGAATCATTTACACAATATCTATGTAAGTTATGTGAGAAAACAGTCAACATATTGTGTTTAGAATTACAAATCTGCTTTAAATTTACATGATAGTTGCATGAACTTTCAGTTAGAAACAAAGTGAAGATTAGTATTCACCCCAAGGTTCCCTCTCGAAACTATAGATATGCGCGATGTATATGTTATTACAGGATTTTGAGAGAGGTTGATTTGAATGCTTACGAGTTGGATATTCCACAAATCTCAATATTAACCAAGTCTTTAATGTCAAAGACTTGACTTAGTATCATGCTCCAATCAACTTTCCATCTACCATTTCAAAGTTTTTTGGTTCGTCTACCACCACCACAACCACCATAGAGGCATCACACAAAAGAGATAAATATATTGCAGGGATATCAACTCTATAGCTACGGGAGATCACCAATAAAACCTGGTTCATTGGAGAGAACGACCTGATTTAGAGGATATTTGGTTGAGAACTGAAGAGATTAGCAGTTTTACACGAACTTACTGGATATTAGTCATTAATGTCCTTCACCAATATTGAATGTTTCAAAGTAGAGAAGAATTAATGGGGATCCAATTTAGTAGATTTCATTATTTTATTGGATATTTGGTATTTATTTACATTTAGTTATTTGCATGTGTCGTGCAAGTAGACCTTTATATAATAAATGAGACTTTTATGATTCAGTGAATGATTGTAAAATTTGATTTCTTATTAATCTTTTATGTGATTTGGAATTTGCTAAATAAGTCATGATTCAATGAATGATTGTCAAATTTGTGTTTTTATGAAATCTTTCACATAATTTGGAATTTGCTAAATGAGCCACCAAGATAAGAGACCCAAACGTATCTCTTCTCCATGCTTCACAAATCCTATGTCTCAGCAGATGCCAAGTGGATCCTCCCCCCCACCATCACCTCCACCATATCCCTCCTCTTCACCACCGTCTCCTCCCCTCCCTCCCTCCTTCCTCTCCCACCTCCTTCACTCCTTCCTTCCCTCGTTCCTCGAATTTAAATTGCTCTTTTCGTCCACCAACTTTGTCCATCATCTCCCCCCTCCCTCTCACCTCCCATACCTCATTTTTGGCTCCTCCAATGACAGCTAACGACTCATCAGGACCATCCACTCTCTTTCACGGGCACAAATTATACATCATTCACCTCAATCTCGAGTCATCATCTTAAACTTACAAGTAAAATTAATGAGAAGAAGAAAAAATTGAAAAATGTTTACCAATAATGAAGTTGAGGGAGAGAGAGTTAGACTAGAGTTCATTTTATGAGATGAGAGTGTAATTAGGGAGAAAAATTGAGAGAGATGATGACGGGTTTAGTTATTAGGGATGAGAGAGAGAGGTTATGAGAGAGAGAGAGAGAGAGAGAGAGAGAGATTAGTCAATAAGAAGAGATTGAGAGAAAAGATGTTGGGTTGAGTTATTAGAGAGGAGAGAGACAGAAAGAGAGTTGAGTTCACTCAAGGATGAGAGAGAATAATTAGGAAGGAGAGATTAAGAGAGAGTGTGTGCTGGGTTTAGCTATTAAGGCACAGGTTGAAGGTGAGAGTATAAATTGAAAAAATAGATAAAAACTTAAGCTAAAATGGATAATTATTTGACTTTGAACAAAACTTAACACGAGAGACGAAAGTGGAGTAAGTTAAAATTTTTGGGGACTAATTTAAAAAATGAAAATTTTAAGGACCTGAAATCTATGTATGGAAGAAAATAGAGTCCGATATAAGAAAACCCATTATTAAATTAAAATCCTTTTCTAGCCAAAAATAAATAAAAAATGAGTAGCCCTCAAAACCTTTATTAAAGATAGCTCTAAGCCTTGATGGGGAAAGGTAGAAAATAAAATCAATAGGTGATGTTTGACAAATGCACACATAAAAGGACTCGTCTTATAAACTAAATCACAATCAATGTCAGCTAAAATGGCAAAGTAAATCCCTTAGCCATTTCAAATAATTCCAAATTCCAATTAGCAAATTTTGGCAGATTTATCACATATTACTGAAAATAAGATATTCTCCACCTTCCACAATTACCAGGATGTGTGTACTGTGTGCTTTAGATCAAGCATATTTAACCAACATGTACTGCAATCAACGGTCATTTTAATCTACAAAAGCCGTAACTCTAGGAAAGTCAAAATAAGAAAGTTTGAATCGAAAATGAGCAACATATTGTTCCAGCTAAACATTAAACAGTAATTCGCCGCAAACCCTAATTCTTAGATATCAGAATCAAAACCCTAACCCCTCACCTCCTGACTGTGTGATCCGCGCACGCGCTGAATCCGGAAGAATCATCATGAAAGCAGCAATCAAGGACGGGGCCTCCGTGCATGAACTCCCCCTTCAAGACATTCGCGCTCGCATCGTAGAGTCGAACGCTCTGATCATCAGAAACAAGAAAGAACGCGCCTTTACGGAGGAAACAAGACAAAAATCTAGAATAATGAAATTAGGGTTTAGCGCCACTTACGCGATCCCACGAGGAGACGAGGAGGTGATCGCTGTGGTTGGAGAATCGGAGGTTGGAGATGCCGTCGGAGGGAGGGTTGGAGAGCTCTCTCCCGTTGCTGCCGGTCAAAGCCGCGTTCATGGCGACCGACTATCTCGAGATCGGAGAATTAGTGTTTGGATTTGAGGGGAGGGGGAGAGAGAGAGAGACAGAGAGAGAGATTGACTGAGGATTTGGGAGCGGGTGGAGTGGGGTTTTGAATTCTCGGGGGATTCGATTTTCATTTGAAACGGGTGAGAGGAGAAGATTCGGGAAATTCTAAATGCGCACCACATCGAATTGGTGAGCACCATTTTCACCTATGTTGTAAATTACTTTATCATACGATGTTGTGCTCGCAGATTAAAATGTGGTGCGCATTTAGAATTTCCCGGAAGATTCGTGTCCCCTTTTGTTTCTTAGGAATACTAAATGAGCACTCCACTTGGCCTTGTGAGCACCACTTTCCAATGTGGTTCTCAGACTTGACCTTAAGATGTGGTGCTCACAAAATCAAGTGGTGTGCTCATTTAGAAATTCTCTTTCCGGTAAGTGTCAGGATCTATCATCTGTGAATCCACAAACACAGAACAGCAGAAGCTTCAACCGCTTGCCTTCTATTGCTCTGCTTTTCTTCAATTTTTTATCTCTCGACTCTCCCAGTATTCTCCTTTTTTATTTTGTAAAACATTTTTTTTTGCATTCTCTAAACAATTGTAAAATTGCTATCGCATTATCTAATAGACTAATACTTATATTAATATAAATACTATATCCTTATAATAATAATAATTAATATTATTAGAAATCAAATTTGAAATCATCCTCTCAGAAGCATATGAATATTAATGAGCATATCAATCTATTTATATATATCCAATTTGAATTATAATATTTCTCTGCATGAACAATAAGTATTCATGGTTTTAAATAAAAAGATTACGAAATCTTAATGTGAACATATTTATTGCTAATACAGAGGCCTAAGTGAAATCAATGTGTTATTGCTGACAGGAGGACAAGTGAGATTGATGTGTGGTTTGCTTTTTTTTTTTTTTTTTTTCTAGAGTCAATTTGGAATTGTGTGATTTAAATCTCTAAATTTTAAGAATGTCCAAATTCAATGGTCATCATGTTGCATGGAATAAAACTAGAATGCCTTTTCTAAAGTGAAAGTAATATTAGTTTTTTTCGTATTTGAAGTTTTTATTATTATTATATAATGTGATTTTATGACGAGATTTTTCAATCCCAATTCAATATCCTTAATGAAGTTTCACACGTTTTTTTGCACGCAGGAGTCATGAAAGATGAAATATATCACATTTTCTCTTTTAGCCAAGAAGAGTCTAAAATCAACGCCAATTGATGTTAAATCGATCCACTGTTTCGAGTAATAGATTTAAGGAGCGAGATCTTAGAGACCTACCCTACAAAACAATAAAGTGGATAAACATTGCCCCTCCAATGCTCGAGTTAGATATTTGAAAAATGGGATTTTTACATATCTGTCCTTTTACATGTTTAAAAATTAAAATTTAGTCTCCAAAATCTTCATATTTATAATTTAGTCCCTAAATTCTTTAAGTTACCTCACTTTAGTTCCCAATCATATTTTTTTGCCTGAATTTCCCGTTATACTATTGAGTTACTTCACTTTATTCATCCATTTCTTCTTCCCCCACACTCTCTCTTCTTATTGGATTCCCCTCTCCATTCTTCTCCTCTCTCTCACCCCTCCTAGTTAATCTTTAAACTGAAGTAACTTAGATAAATCCAATAAGAAGAGAGAAGAGAGAGAGATGAGAAGAATGGAGAGGGAACCTAATAAGAAGAGTAAGAGGGAAGGGAAAACTAAAGCGAAGTAACTCAGGGTATAACGGAAAATTCGGACCAAAAGTATGACTGGAGACTAAAATGAGGTAACTTAAAATATTTGAGCGACTAAATTATAAATATGAAGATTTGGAGCACTAAATTTTAATTTTTAAAGATACAAGGGATAGATATGTAAAAACCCCTGGAAAAACATAAGGAGAAAGATAGCTAGGGTCTCTCTTATTTAGGCTTCTGGGCCCTTTTTGCGTCACCCTCAAGATAATTAGGAAAGGCGATGAGGCTTTATTCTTTGACCTTGCTTGAGAGATACGTGAGCTTGGCAAGATGAAGTTTTCTTATGGGGGCTTATGGGGGCTTAAAGCAAACACTGACCAATCAAGCATGTCAAATGACGATTTACCCAATTGTAGTCGGACCTGAGCGAAACAGTTAGAGTCAGTTGAGGAGTTTACCTTGTGATGTTTCAGTTAGACTGACGGACAATCAGAATTCGATAATTCAAAGATATTTGACTCTGTCATCAGAGTCAGTTGAGAAGTTTATCTTGTGATGTTCAGTTAGACTGATGACCAATCAGAATTCGATGATCCGAAGATATTTGACTGTCGTCAGAATTTTTTTCCAACCGCACTCCATTCCGATTGGTCGGAGTGGGGTGTGGTGCTCACCCCTCCGGAGAGTAGCTTGCCCAATAAATAAACCCGCAACCGAAACAAATTCACACAATTGTACCCCGACCCCTCCACTGGGTTCGTTTTCCATTCTCTCTCGCTCTCTCTCTGCTCCATTTTCACACACGTTGCTCTCTATTCAAGTCTCGCGGGAAAATCTAAATGCACACCACCTTTTACTTAGTTAGCCCCACATCCTATAGTAAAGTGATTTGCAACGCAGGGGAAAACGGTGCTCACTAATTTAAATGTGGTGCGCATTTAGAATTTCCTAAGCCTCGCCTGCTCCATCTCCTCTTCAGATCTCCCACCCCTACTTGATCTCCCAAGGCTCAATCATCCCTCGCCCCTAAAAGATTCTAGGGTTTCGAATCGAAAGATTCCATGGTCGTTTTGCCGAAAGGTACTCTCCTCCCAATTTTCTCTCTCACCATGATCTCATATCGATTCTCGCATTCTCATTGCTTATGTTTTCTTGTGTTTTCTTTTGCGTATTGTGGCAGATTTCATGTTGAGATTGTTCTTTGATCTTTCTTACTGTATCTGGTGATTAGACGAATTCTTGGAGTGGCATTTGGCATTTCGTGTCTAATTTTGTGCTGAGTTTTGCTAATTTGCAGTGATAATTTTGGGGTTTTCAGGCGACGAGGCTATATTGCTTCGTGCACAAGGTGCCAGCGTGCGGGCAATGTATCTGCTTCACAGAGCACCAAATCTGTGTGGTAATTCTCTTAAATTTGAATATTTGAGTTTTTTTTCCCCCTTAATCTGTGTCTTTTAAGGAGCTCTCAGTAAGTTCTTCTCCGATCATCCCCTCCCCCTCCGGTAGTCAAGTAAGTTCCGGTTTTCCATTCCCACCAGAGCGCAAGCAAGCTCCTCATTGACTGATCGGTCTTGTCAGCCCTGTCAGCCATGAGAGAGGAAAAAAAAAAAAATGAGAAGAAGAAGAAGAACAACAAAGGTAGAGGGCTGGCTGCATATCTGCCTCAGCTCAATCATCATCGGCAGGGTTTCGGGGGCAAGATGGGAGGCCGGAGTTGACCTTCAACCACTTACCAACTCCGATGGATTTCGGCTGGAGCCGGCTTGGAGGGGGCAAAAACCAAGAGGAGGCCTCTAATGAGGAAGACAAAAATCCCAAACATAAAAGGAAAAGTTGGGCAGAAATAGTAAAGGAGTCGCCGGTGAAGGGGGTTCCTCCCCCTTCCCCTACGGTGCTCCCTCCCACCAAATACCCACACATTGATTGTACAAGCTCATACTTGGAGGAAGAAGTACTTGCACTTCTTGCGGCAGCAAGGAGTGAGACCTCTCATCATGCTAGGGGGACAACTGAACAATGGCAGACAGTAAAATCCCGCAACACCATCAGAAAAGAGCGAGCTACTGCCTCTGCTCAGAATACAAGAGGAGGAAAGAAGAGGAAATACTCTCCGCTCAAAAAACCAACACCGGGCAGCCCAGAGACATGCTGGATTTGTGGGAAATCAGGGCATTTCAAGGATGAATGCCCATTCATCAGATGCAGGTTCAAGGATGAATGCTCATTCATCAGATGCAGGTTCTGTAAGGCTTTGGGACATTGGATTGGAGAGTGTCCATTGGCACCAGCCAAGAAGGAGGGGCTTCACGTGAAACCAATTCGAGCAGAGATTGGAATGAAGTGAAAGGAATCTCAGCAAACCACTTAGCAAACCACTCTATCCCACAAACCTTCGAAGATTGAAAAGAACCAGCAACCAAAACCAGTGACATTTATACCAACATCAGAATTGGCCATGGCGGAAAAAATACAACTTAGCAGGACTATATGGGTAATATATCAAGGTAAGGGTAGTCCAACGGGGATGGACATCATAAAGACACTAAGGTCTCTCAACCCCGACTTTGCACACCACCACTGGAGACTGGATAGGAAGGGGGGCAAATTTCTATCCCAATTCCCGTCAATAGAAGGACTAACCTATGCAATATCCAAGCCATTGATCATCAGCCAGAAAACTGGGGCAGATTTCAAAGTTCAGAGATGGATAGCCAAAATTTATTTGTTCCCGATCACGGCATGGATAGCCATCCATGGCATCCCATTACATCATTGGAATAGATCTGATATCAGTAAATTATTAGCTAAGTATGCTCATGTATTGGATATCAGTGATCAGACAACCAAGAGGACTAGTCTGGACTTCGCTAGGGTTCAAGTGGGCTGCGAGAACCTCGCCAAGATTCCCCGGCAGTTCTATGCAGTTATTGGAGAACAAATTTGCTCCATCAAAATTGAAATTACATGTAATTTTGATAGGGTAGATCATACCTCGCCGGAATATCACCGACAGCGCAACTCCTCGCTCGCGGTGGAGGATAGAGCAGCACCCATAGTCGGCTTGATCGATTCCTCCGATCAGCCGTCGTGCAGTGTCACCATCCCTCCCGCTGGTGCCCGGAGGAGCTTCACATGGAAGAGAATAGAACCCAAGCTTGGATCCGCTGGACAAACCCTAGAGTTGGACCAGAGGCCGCTTCCAACTTGTGCGGCGGGGAAGAAACCGGAACCGGATGGTCCTACAGGTCAAATAAGGCAAAACCCCCAAATTATTTTGGCTAAACATCCAAAATCCAACCATCTTTGGACAGGGCATTCGAAGAATCCAGAGGATAAAGACCCCGGTCAGTCTGGTCCTCCAGAAGGAACAGAAGACCAAGGAGGTTTCGCTCGACTTGAAAGAGGGCAACCCCCAGAAGAGGAAAGGAAGTCAGATCTAAGGAGGAACTCCCCACAGATCGATGAGCAAGGGACAAACGTCGGTATCATCGAAAGAGACTCAAGGGGGCGACTAATTTTGGATCTCTCGAAGTGGGAACAGTCAAAGAGAGTCGCTTCGGGTAAATGGAGAAGGGATCCTTCAGAGGAGGATGGAGAGGTGGAGGAAAAGGGAAACTGGCAAGACTTGGGTTCAGAGCTCGAAGAAGGGGAAGGAAGTGACCAGTCGCTTTTATTGCGACTGGAGAAGGCTGCGGGTCGACCAGAGGGGCAGAGACAGAGCAAGGGGAGAAGAGGATTCTCGGAGGAGGAAGAAAGAGTGGGCGATTCAGGGAAGAAGTTGGAGCCGCAATCCGAGGGGGGAGAAAAAGGTGACAGGCTAATTAATGAGCCTGGAAACGAAGGGTCAGGAGGAGAAAAGAGGTATGGGCCGAATTTAATGCCCCTAGGGAAGAGTAAAAACGGGGGCTTGGATTTTAATAACACTGGAGAAAACACATCGAGTAACCAGCCTCTCTCTACAAATACAGAGAGGGGGGGACACACACTGGGGACAGAGGTGCTCAAGGAGACACAGGAGAGATACAAGTAGAAAATAAAGGGGGGGGGGGAATAACAATGGAGTTGTGGGCTGCTCCAAGGCCCAGCTAGACAGTAACTTGAAAATAGCCCGGGGAAATTCTGTGTCCGATACTATTGAAGGATGCTCCAAAACAACTATTGCACCAAACGACTATTTGTGTCTTCTCACACACCTAAAAAATTTGGACAAGGATTTTGCAAGGGATACTATAGCCAAGTTGTTAGAGAATGTGATGAAAAGGGAACAAACAAGAACTCCTATAAAGGCACGACGTCAGCAGGCATTCCGGCTTCCAAAAAGGATTCGGGACAGCAAGAAATTTCATATCCGAACCAGTTCACAGGAATTACCTTGAGTTTCTCCTGGGAAAATACTCATTCCCCTAGACACATTATCAACAGGAGAGACAGGAAAAGAAGAAGCCACAGAACCAGCATCAGAGAACCTGAAGGACCTAGGTGATACACACCAGGGTCCTGAATTGGAGGAGGAGACCAGTGAGATTAAACAGATGACCCCTGCGATCACTCCTAACAGACGGAGCAGAAGATTGGAGGAGAAAAGAGGGGGTCAGCAGTATCAGGCTGGCCAAGTTGCAATGTCAGCTGCCAAACGTAAAGCACTCATTTCGGAACTCGCCCCACGTACTTCTCATTTAAATTTTGATATACTGAATTTCATTCCTAATAATGAGTTACTATCTGCAACTGAGATTTGTGATATTGACATGGGAATAGAGGGTATAGAGGCCAATAGTATTCTAATGCAACTTAAATCCTTGGATGACCCTCAGTTCTCAGAGGGGAATAATACGGGAGCCTAGTGCCCACCGTAAATGGAGAAGTTAGCCCGCCAATTTTAAATGAACTATATGTTCTGGAATGTTAGGGGATTGGGTAATTCAATCAAGCGACGTATGGTCGCAAAGGTCATCCGAAACAACAAAATTGACATTGTTTGCTGCTTGGAAGAGACCAAACTCATTAACCCGTCTCAGAAAATGTTAAAGACTATTGGCCTTAATAACTCTTTTAATTTCCATTTTAAAAATGCTCATGGAGCATCAGGAGGCTTATTAATAGGTTATAACCACAAATTCAACCTCCTCGACACATGAGAAGGGCAGTTCTCTCTCTCAGTAAGAATAAAGAGACTTACCGATGGATGGAGTCAAACAATCACCGTAGTTTACGGTCCCAATGACACTCAATCATGCCCTCTTTTTTGGTAAGAGCTTAAGAGCATAAGGGAAAGATGGAGCTCCCCTTGGATCATAGGGGGAATTTCAATATAACTCGATTCGTTCATGAAAGAAAAGGAACGGATCGTCACCCCATAGATAGAGGGATATTTAATGAGGTCATCTCACAACTATATCTTACAGACATGCCTCTGAATAATCGTAGGTTCACATGGTCCGACATGAGAATAAACCCTAACTTGGCCAGGCTGGACAGGGTTTTCATTTGCCAAGATTGGGACACGAAGTTTCCTCTAGCTGATCTCAGAGCTCTTGAGTGCATCACCTCTGATCATGTACCCATTTGTCTAGATTCTAGAGAATACCAATTCCAACACAAAAGATTCTATTTCGAAAAATGGTGGCTAGAGCATGAAGAGATCCATGCCCTCATCAAGGAGAGCTGGTCAAAACAGACCTCGGCAACAGATGCTACGGGTACTATATGTGTTAAATTCTGCCGTTTACATAAAGTATTGTGGAGGTGGGAGAAAAGACACCGCCTTTTAACTCGGGAGCACAAAACCAAGGTACTGGAAGAAATAAACACTCTGGAGAAACACGAAGAGACAAGACCTCTCAGTGAGATGGAAAACTCTAAATAACTTGAGCTCCGAAAAAATATAGAAGAAATTTACAGAAAAGAGGAGATAATGTGGAAACAGAGAGCACAATGCAAATGGATAAAGGAAGGGAATGCTAACACAATATTTTTTCACAGGTCTGCCTGTATGCGTAGAAAAGTTAACAAGATTGATACATTGCAATCTAAAGGATTTATTCATGGACCTCAATTGCAGGACCACATACACCACCATTTTAAAAAACTATTTGGGGCAAAGAACAACTTTAGATTGCGAATGAAAAGAGAGGCATGGCCAATCTGCCCGAACTTGCACGAACTGGAACTACAGTTCCAAGAAGAAGAAATTAAACGTGCAGTGTGGGAATTGGGGCCTGAAAAGGCACATGGCCCGGATGGGTTCCCAATGTTTGTGTTTTTATAGGACTTTCTGGGAGGTGGTCAAGGAGGACCTTAAACGAGTAATTGAGGAAGTATATCACGACTCATCCAGACTTGATAGAATCAATTACTCTCTCATCACCCTTATCCCCAAGAGGGATCAAGCAGAACGGATTGGGGACTACAGACCAATTGCCCTGGTGAATTGTTCCATTAAAATCATTGCAAAAATCATTTCCAACAGGCTTGCACCCAAATTACAGACTATGATTGGAGATTATCAGACTGGGTTTATCGCATGCAGGAACATATTGGAGGGAGTAGCATCAACATATGAGATCATTCACCATTGCAAAAAGTCAAAGTTGAATGGATACATACTCAAGTTAGATTTTGAAAAAGCCTATGATATGGTAGAATGGAATTGTTTGTTTAAGGTTTACGCCTTCGCGACTTTGGAGAAAGGTGGATATCGTGGATAAGAAACTGGTTTATATCTGCAAAAACACAGATCTTAGTTAATGATGTGGTAGGGAAAGAGATAGTACTCAGGAGGGGATTACTATCCCTGTCGGAAGCTATATAAGCCAGTTTCTTATCCACGATATTCTATTAATTTTACGACAGGAAGAAATAATAGAATATTTAATTTTACTGCTCGCTCCATAAATACTTGCATCCGTTTAATTATGCATGATTTTTCTCTTTGGACAGATATAGCTTCCGATGAGGAGCGAATTCAGATCTCAGAGCGATTATCTGAAAATGATCTGGACTCTCTTGGCCATACATGATCCACAACAATCACCCAGCAATATGGAGAAGGAATCCACTATGCGGCTTCATGAGAAGACTTCCTGATAAGACCTAATCCGGCCTCCTTGTATCTTTTCTTTTTCTTTTTTTCCTTCTGCAAACTAATGTACTATGTGAATCACTCCCATGAGTGATCAAACTTTGTAATTTTGCATATGGTTCTGTTACCGACTTGCTAATGGAACGCGGAGGGCTTCCACCCGCCGTTTTTATTTCAAAAAAAATCTGTGTCTTTTAAAATCATACTTTGTTTGCATTATGTACTGACATTATTGAAGCAATTATTCAAATAAGTAAGCATCTTCGTGTGTGTGTGTGTGTCCGTACATGTGCATGAGTACACATCTTGATCTGCAGTGAAAACTTGGTAATGGATGGTGTAGGTCATATCCATTAAAGGAGGGGAGCATATTTTGTTATCAGTTGAAGAGGGGTCCAAACATGAAATATATTATGCCTGGGAAAGCATAGACGCTCCTATTATGAAGATATGATATTCAAACACGATATTTCTCGCCATGTCATTGCTATTATGTGTACCATATTTTGCCATGTCATTTCTATTTAGTGTGTATATTTTCACAATTTGTTGTGTGTAAGTATATAGTTGTATCACATTCGTGTTGGGGAGTTGTCCATGCAATATAGGTCATGCCAATATCCTGTAGGATGCTGTATAGGAAGGACTTTTTAAAGTAAGATTTAGAATATCAGGATCGGTTTCGATCACATACTGTATCATAATTGGCAATAGTGGCATACCGTATCCAAATATCAGAAATATTGGCAATATCAGACTGACATTATGTCAAAGTATGTGATATTATCATGTGGCGGGTACCTCAAAATACTATGTCATATATATTGGTATTTATTGATATTTAAAGCCTAGGTTTTGACTTTTGATGAACCTCGCATTAAAGGTGTAATAGGCTTAATTAGATTGTATACATGTTTCTTCTAGTTTGCACTTTCCTGAGGAGAAGTTTTATTACGTCATGGAGGCTTTGAATTTCTGCTTAGGATTTATATGTGCCTTAAAAGAAATGGACATGCATATGTGTTTTACTGAGATTTATCCATAGAAATGGTGCGTGGGCATGGTTCCTATCATTGACTATTGTGTGCCAAGGAAATAATTGGTTTGGGGAAATATTTTAATTAGAGGATAAGTCAATGCGTAACTGAAGCAGAGAGGGAGAAGATAGCATGACATCTGAATCTGAATTTGATTGTTAAAATCAATATCTGAACAATAATTCAGAACATTGGCCAAATGTCAAACAGAATGTTATTGCTGTTGGAAATATTGACAGATTAGATACTATTATATTGGCTTGAATTAAACAAAAACCAGATACTGGAAATTCGAACATGTAAAATAAAATTAAAAGATTGTAGACTTAGAAGAAAGCGAATAAATAAATAAACTATATAAAAGAAAAAGTTAGAAAGACATTACTGGAAACTGTTAGAACAGAAAATCGAGTCTAGCGTTGAACGTTATGTTCTTAAGACCGAACTTTTGATAGATTTAAATACTGTTATAAATATATTTGTATAACTATTTAAATCAGAAAATTAGATTGACCAAAAATTTGGATCTGAATGTCTGTTTGGTAAACCTTTCCAAGTAACCTGACCATTGAAATCATGGAGAAGAGATGACCTTACAGGATAAGCTAGAAGGATGGCACTTGGTAGGATGTGCTATTTGAACTTATGCAATGAGGAGCAAGCTCCTGATTCCCTATGTTATAAAATCCATTCATATGTTTTTATAAGACGAGCAGCTTTACTATGGAAACTTTGTTCATTTTTTGAGTAGACTGCATGCCAAACGGACAAACTGAATCCTGTTTTCACAAATCTACCTGTTATCTAACTAAAATGTTTAGAGTGAGTAGACATAAAATAATGTTGAAACGTTCAGCTGCAGGCATAGACTAACTTTCTCTGCATTTCATTCATGCTTGTGTCATGTTTTTTGTCTTTTGAACTTGAGATGGTACCCATACACATGACCAATACTGACCCATGTACTTGACCTAAAGTATATTTATGTATTTGAATGTAATGCCATTCTTTTGAAAAGATGCAACATGATACTGCCATACTTCTTAATATTAGGTTAATGAATACTGTGATTGGGTAGTCGATGGGGAGTATGATTGGCCTCCTCACTGCTCTGATTGCCATGCTGTACTGGAAGAGGGAAGTGACTCTCAAACTACTAGACTGGCTTGCTTGCTTAAGTTATACTTCATCTTTAGATAACCTTCCTCTTCTGCACATTGTTCAAAAGAAAAATGTTCCATCTTAAAATTGTATGCTGCATAATTTCTTATTTCAGATCTTATGCACACAAGTTGTTTGGTGTCACATACACAAAGTTTTCCTCCTCAAACTGCATCAATGGATTATGTTTTCCCTATACGTTCTTCCCCAATAAGATGCGCTGTCACAAACTCCCAAAATGTTTTTTTTTTTATACAACTATGTAATTATTCTTTTGATAACCTTGTATTAAGCATGGACATGGACGTGGAACACAAATATGGCATGTATTTATTCATGTAATATATATAATGTGCATCAAAACTCGTAATATTTAAGACATATTTTCTTTGAAGTAAAAAGAAAAGAAAATAAATCTTACCAATAAAATATAGATTCTAATCAGGTAATTATATTAAAGAAAAGAATCTAAAAATTCATTGAATCAATACCTTAAATAAAATATTTGAAGTTTCTATCTTTGCAAAGCATTTGGGATCTATTAGCTTGGTATCCATTTTGCGTCAAAAGAATTTTTTGTCTTTTAAGTAATGTACAATTCCATAATGCTCAATATGCATTCTCTATGACTTTAGAAAAGAAAAATGATATAACCCCGGCATGTGATCTCTATGAATTTGTGAAAGTGGACATGACTTTGATAATCAAGTTTTTGCATTTTTAAAGTCTGATATGGCTTTGGTATATCTGATACGTATTAGGCAAGTGTCATGCAAGTATGAATATCTGATACGAATTGGACGTGAACACAACACTTACTTTGAAATGACCATGCTTTATAGTTAACCAGTTGCAAAAAAATATTTATTCGTTTTTTCTCATTTTCAAATTTGTACTAATTTTCTGTTCAATGGATGCCTAGTTAAGTAGTAAAATATATCCTTGTGCAGTCAATAGAAATTTGAAATCCAAGGGTTACTCTTTGTTTAGATACTATCCGCATGAAATCACCATAAGAAAATGCTAAAACTCATGTGGATGCATGTTTAAACAACTACCGAATATGTATGGCTTGAATAGGATTAAAACCTACAAAGGACCTTCCCTTTCAAGATATAAGAAAATAATTTTGTTTAAGCTTTTGATATATGTTGTGTGGAAATGAATACGCCTATTGGACACAACATGGAGATGCAGATGTGAAAAATTTTCAAAAACCAGACATACAGATATTTTGTGGGTGTGGAAAATATTATATAATATATTATTCATATATTTAATAAAAAATATAGTTCGATCAAGAAGTAAGTACAAAACTCATCATAAACCTGTCCAACAAATTTTTCGTAAGTTGCATTCTAAAGAAGTGTTCACAAAATAAATAGCAAAGTACAGAAAATTTACATTCAAGATTCAACTTACAAGATAGTTTAACATTGTTTAATATTCCCTGCAAGGAAGCAGCTGGTGATGATGTTCAAGAAGGACGTGCGGTGTCAAAGGTCAAGAAGGATGGACCCCAGGAAAATTTTGCTCACCATAGCCATCATGTAAGCATCATGTTTCTTACATCTTTCAATTATGTTTTACCAATGGTCTGTGAAAGGATTGAATTAACTTCAACTGTTTAGTTGACCTCCCCACCCACCTACTGGACTAGGGACATCCAAGGCTTCATGAGAACTGAGAAGGCTCTAGGACACAGTTGCTCAACAGGAGAACTTCTTGTCGGTTCATATAGAATTGGTCCCATAGATTATTTTAGTGACTGTGCCATTTACAGCGCTTCAAACTAAGTCTTCTCCATTTACAAACATGCTCCACAGCTTGATAGGAAGGCTTCCTTGGCAGTTGAGTGCTATATCATGAAAGAAGCAATACCCAGGGCAGCATGCTGCTGCAGATAAAGGTTAACGAAAATTAGCTAATTTCTTGTGGTTAGGATTGTTTTGGCTTGGATAGAACTCAAACTACTTTTGACAACTATATTGGGTTTAGGAGATTATCAAACCTTGCTAGTTCTTCCTTGTTAGTTTTTGTCATCAGGTGAACTAGGAAAGTAAGAAATTTTGCCGAGTAAGCTAATGGGCTATCTTGGGTATGCATGTGTGCGTCTCTCTCTCTCTATATATATATTGTTGAAATTATTAGTCCCACATCGAGTGTGGGACTAATTTGAAAGGGAGGGGAAGGCTATAAAATTAGCCTTCCCCCCTCCCATTAATCTCGTCCCAATCTCCTCTCCCTTTGTAAATTATTACTTTTGTATAGTAATAAATTATGCTGTCTTGTCCGTGGTTTTTACCCAAGAAGGGGTTTTCCACGTAAATCTTTGTGTCTCCATTTTTCTGGTCATTTGCTATTTTCCCACTCGTTTAGTCCATAACAGTGGTATCAGAGCAAGGTCAGCAAGGTTGTGGTACTTATAGTATGCTCTGTGGTTGTAAGTGGATCCTCCACATTTGTGGTTGCCACCCTCCACATCAGAAAATAAGTATTTGCTTCTTTGCGGAACCTACTCGGTATGCTTGCGGGGTCCACCCACTTGTTGTTGTTCTTGTGTGAGTAAGGTCAATAAGGTCGTGGTACTTATCGTATGCTCTGTGGCTGTAAGTGGATCCTCCACATTTGTGGTTGCCACCCTCCACATCAGAAAATAAGTATTTGCTTCTTTGTGGAACCTACTCGGTACACTTGCGGGGTCCACCCACTTGTTCATGTTCTTGTGGGGCCCACTTTCTTCCGCTTGTTCTCCCACTTGTTCTGGTAGGGCCCACTTCCGTGAATAGTATTCTGGTAGGGCCCACTTCCTTGAATAGTGTTCTGGTAGGGCCCACTTCGGTGAATAGTGTTCTGGTAGGGCCCACTTCTGTGAATAGTGTTCTTGTGGGGCCCACTTTCGTGAATAGTGTTCTGGTAGGGCCCACTTCCGTGAATAGTATTCTGGTAGGGCCCACTTTCGTGAATAGTGTTCTTGTGGGGCCCACTTTCATGAATAGTGTTCTTGTGGGGCCCACTTTCGTCCACTTGTTTTGAATAGTGGGAGTTGTGTTGGAGTTGGGATATAGCAATGACACACAAATTTGAGATTGAAAAATTCAACGGAGGCAATTTTGGTCTCTGGAAGATGAAGATGAGGGCTATCTTGGTAAAAGATAAGTGCCTTCCTGCCATCGGTGAAAGGCCAGAGAATATCTCAGACGAGAAATGGTTGGAGATAGATGCTGAGGCTGATCTCCATCTCGGATTAGGAGATGATACATTGTCCAGCATTAAAAGAAAAAAAAAGGAAGACAGCAAAGGAGATTTGGGATCATCTCATCAAACTGTACGAGGTAAAATCTCTCCACAATAAATTTTTTTTTTGAGGAAGTTGTACACCATTCGGATGTCAGAATCCACTGCAGTGACGGAGCACATAAACACCCTCAACACTTTATTTTCACAACTCAAGAATTTGGGTTATGATATAAAGATGGGTGAACGTGCTGAAATTCTACTCCAAAGTCTACCGGATTCATATGATCAACTCATCATCAACAAAACAAGCAACTTGGCTGAAGATCGCCTCGACTTCGATGATATTGCAGCTGCAGTCCTAGATGAAGAGAAGCGGTGCAAAAACAAAGAAGACAGGCAAGCAAGTTCACACCAAGCAGAAGTTTTGACGGTGACGAGAGGAAGACCAATGGAACCTGGCCCCAGTGGGAGTCAAGGTCGCGGTAGATCCAAATCACAGAGTAAGAATGTCAAATGCTACAATTGTGGCAAGACGGGTCACTACAGAAGAGATTGTTGGAATTTGAAACAAAATTCCGGTCCTCAAGGAAATGTGACAAACAGCTCAAATGATGGAAATGCCCTAGTATGTGAGGCAGCAACATCACATGAAGGCAGAAAAAGATTACAGGATGTATGGTTGTTCGATTATGGAGCAACATGACTTCTCACAGAGAATGGTTTCATCACTATGAACCAGTCTCTGAAGGGATGGTTTACAACTGTAATGATCATGCTTTAAAGATTGTTGGAAGAGGATCCATCAAATTGAAGATGTTTGACGGAACAGTTCGCACCATCCAAGAAGTGCGACATGTGGAGAGAATAAAGAAGAACTTGCTGTCTTTATGGCAGCTTGACGACCTCGGGTGCAAGATTGAAGATGAGAAGGGGATCATGAAGATTGTACAAGGCGCGCTTGTAAGAGGAGAATACACTGGTGATGATTTGATAACTTCTGCAAGTAAGAAGGTATCAAAAAAACAGTTCATGACGGCGTACACCCCTCAACAGAATGGAGTGGCAGAGCGGATGAAACGTTGCTTGAATGTACAAGAGCAATGTTGGGAGCAGCAGGCTTAGAAAAATCTTTCTGGGCTGAAGCAGGCAACACCGCCTGTGATGTGATCAATCGGACTCCATCAACAGCATTTGAGTTGAAAACGCCGATGAAGATGTGGACAGGTAAACCAGTCGATTACTCTAAATCTTCATGTTTTTGGAATTTTCTGTATATGTGATGCATAATTCCCAAGAAAACTACTAAGTTGGATCCAAAGTCCAGAAAGTGTATTTTCTTAGGGTATGCTGATGGTGTAAAAGGGGTATCGTTTGTGGGAGCCCACTACCCACAAAGTTGTCATCAGCAGAGATGTCATCTTTACAGAAAAGAAGATCCAAGATGATAGCACTACTTCAAAAGCAGAGACTACAGTGATACAGGCGAAAGATAATTCCTCTGAAGCAGTTGAAGAGAACCAGATTTCAGAAACTGTTGATTCTGGTGTGCAAGAGATCAGACGATCAGGCCGAGACAGAAAAAACTCCAGTTTGGCATGCTGACTATGATATCGATAGTAATGTTGCATACTGCCTTCTAACTGAAGATGGAGAGCCATCAACTTTCCAAGAAGTATTGACCAGTTCAAATGCATATCAGTGGATGACAGCAATGCAGGAGGAGATCGAAGCTCTTCATAAAACAAGACTTCGGATCTTGTGCAACTACCATCGGGAAGAAAACCCATTGGCAACAAAAGGGTTTACAAAATCAGAAGGAACAGTGATGATCAACTGAAGCGTTATCGTGCAAGATTGGTGGTCAAAGGCTACGCTCAGAAGGAAGGTATTGATTTTAATGATATATTTTCTCCTGTGGTTAAACTTTATACAGTTCGAGTAGTCCTGGCTATATGTGCTATCTCTGATTTACATCTAGAGCAATTAGATGTAAAGACAACACTTCTTCATGGTGATCTTGAAGAAGAAATTTATATGCTCCAACCAGAAGGTTTTGAAGAAAAAGAAAAGAAGAACTTGGTTTGCAGGTTGAACAAATCTCTATACGGATTAAAGCAGGCGCCGAGATGTTGGTATAAGAGATTTGATTCTTTCATCATGAGCCTGGAATACAATAGACTCTATGCAGACCCTTGTGCATATTTCAAGAGGTTTGATGATAACAACTTTGTTATATTGCTATTGTATGTAGATGACATGTTAGTTGCAGGCCCTAACAAAGGTCAGATTCAAGAATTAAAGGCTCAGTTGGCTAGGGAGTTTGAGATGAAGGACTTGGGACCAGCAAACAAGATTCTAGGGATGCAAATTCACCGAGACAGAAGTAATAGGAAGATTTGGCTTACTCAGAAAAACTATTTGAAGAAAATTCTTCGAAGGTTCAATATGCAGGATTGTAAGTCAGTTTCTACCCCTCTTCCTGTTAATTTCAAGTTATCCTCAAGTATGTGTCCTAGCAATGAAGAAGAGAGGATGGAGATGTCTCGAGTACCGTATGCATCAGCAGTGGGGAGTTTAATGTTTGCTATGATCTGTACAAGACCAGACATTGCACATGCAGTGGGAGTGGTTAGTCGATACATGGCAAATCCTGGTAAAGAGCATTGGAATACAGTAAAGAGGATTCTACGATATGTGAAAGGAACCTCAAATGTTGCATTATGTTATGGAGGATCAGATGTAATTGTTCATGGATATGTTGACTCTGATTATGCAGGTGATCTTGACAAAAGTAAATCCACTACTGGATATGTGTTTATTCTTGCAGGTGGAGCTGTAAGCTGGGTTTCAAAATTGCAGTCTGTTGTTGCAATCTCAACTACAGAAGCAGAATATGTAGCAGCTACACAAGCCAGTAAAGAGGCGATATGGTTGAAGTTGGTGATGGAGGAGTTCGGGCACAAACAAGAGAAGATTTCTTTGTTTTGTGACAGTCAGAGCGCTTTGCATCTTGCAAAGAATCCAGCCTTTCATTCAAGAACCAAGCATATCCGAGTTCAGTATCACTTCGTTCGTGAGAAAGTGGAAGAAGGAACGGTGGATGTACAGAAGATACACACTAAAGAGAACCTAGCAGATTTTTTGACAAAAGGAGTCAACACGGACAAGTTCATTTGGTGTCGATCCTCTTGTGGCCTAGCAGAGACGTAAGCAACATGATGACAAGGCAGAAAGAATGGTGTGAAGATTAATTGAAACTCAATTAAATCTTCAAGTGGGAGAATGTTGAAATTATTAGTCCCACATCGAGTGTGGGACTAATTTGAAAGGGAGGGGAAGGCTATAAAATTAGCCTTCCCCCCTCCCATTAATCTCGTCCCAATCTCCTCTCCCTTTGTAAATTATTACTTTTGTATAGTAATAAATTCTGCTGTCTTGTCCGTGGTTTTTACCCAAGAAGGGATTTTCCACGTAAATCTTTGTGTCTCCATTTTTCTGGTCATTTGCTATTTTCCCACTCGTTTAGTCCATAACATATATATAGGGATCACTGTAGGTGAGCCTCCAGCTCAGGAAAAGTTACGTGAGCTAGCAACAAAAATATAGTGATCCAATGATTTTTCTTCAAATTTTTTCTAGAATTAGTATCTCTACATCTTTAACTTCTTTAGAAATAAATTTCATAAATTTTGGAGTTTATTTATCCTTTCATCAAGTCGATACAAAAGTGCTATTAATTGAAAACTATTAATTTTGTGTCAACTTGATAGAGAGCCAGATCAAAACTAAAACCCAAGAAATTAGGTATGAGTAAACCCTAGGGGTCGAGATCATAATCCATGAGAATTTTTTTAAAAAAAATTATTGGAGATAGCGAAAACGAATTGCAGCTCAGATAACTTGTGTGAGCTGTCAGCTCATTTCTATTATTCTCATATATATATATATATATATATATATATATATATATATATATATATATATATATATATATATATATATATATATTTGCAGGGCGTGTTTGGCAACAATCAGCATTTTGTATTACGGACTGGCAAAAAATCTCGGTGAAAAGTTGCCTCCACATGACGAGCTTCAATGACTGCTCCTACTGCCTAGTCCTTTTGCGTGGTGGTTTATGTGCTCAATTTTTTTTTGTAAAGATACAACCTTCTCTGTCTCTATATTTTTGGACAAGTAGAAGAACATTTTCCTTCCTGTTACCATACAGACTGGTATTATATTTAAGTAAAGGAGAATATAGTATAACTACTTTTATTTCGAAAACTCCATCATTCTAACCAACTTTTCCTTCAAGCTGTCAATAGCTCACTCTCATAATTTATCTACTTTGCTTCTTCAACTGCTGTCAGAAAAGTTTGCAATAGTGTCTGAGATGTCATCCGGTTGCATTAGCTTGCTGTTTATGCAAATTTGTGAATAAATGGTTTGGCTTTGTCAAGAAATGTGGCTTTCCCACTTGCAATATTGAGGATATTATTTTGCAACAGCATTGCATATTCTTATTAATAAGTTCTATTAAAATGCACTTGTAATGCAATTTGACCTAAGATTTCTAAGAAATAAAGCCGTGCAATATCATTGACTTATGTTGTGGCTCTTATTACTTGATCTATTTTTATTTATTGCCTCTGAAGATGGGTATTGATAACCCACGAAGGAAAAAAAAAAAAAAATTGGAGGGATGGGTATTAATATCTCCATCAATCTCTGTTGATTGCTTGGCAAGCCCTGTGATTTCTGAAGTCGTATACTATATAAAATAACAAATTGCTGTGATACATTCCTAAAGTCAGAGCAAATTGCAGTATACACGCGTCTAGTTTTTTTTTTAATGTTGATATTAAGTTGACAGCTAAACGAGGTTCATTAGTTTTAATACAACTTAAAAAAGTCAGCATATATTTTTCCAGCTACTTCTTGTTTTTAATACTGAAAAAATAATTTATATTTAGGATTATTTCCAATTCTGTGCATTAAACTTAAAAGGTATTAATATCATCTTTTAGTTTGTGAACCAAAACATTATAAAGTATTAGTCATGGTAACTTCTAGAATGGAACCCCTGAAGAACATTAACTACACGAGCATTCCTGCAGGATGCAGTAATATTTTGGTTGACAGATTAAACAATGGCATTAAGTAATGTAGTTGAGTATTTTTTTTTTTTTTTTTTTTTTTTAGTATTTTTACAAAATTTGAAGTACAAATGTCAATCTAAGCCCTAATCCAAAAATATCACTTTTCTCCAACAAATTTCCAGATTCAGTCATTTCATCCATACATGTTCTTTTTTATACCAAAAATCGTGGTTTTAAGCGTTAGCTTGCCCCCATCAAGTGTATGTATAAAAGAAACAATTTTATTTGAAAAGACAAAAGAGTAATTTATATCAACTTGACTGAAATACAATAAATCGTAAAACTAAAGCTTCTGAGGGGTTTAAATGTAGATGAATGAATTGGGAAGCCTGATTTTTTTTTATAGTAAAGTTAGTTCTATTTCCTGATATAATTAGGAATTTTTTCTATTGTAGTGCATGTATATATATTGTTCTCTAAATAATTTAGCCTTGGTAAGAAATTCTCTAGATGGCATATCTATATAAACAAATCTCAACTTATTTCAACTGATTCTTTATAAGTTTCCACTTGGTTTGATTCAATTAAAATCAAAATGTCACTGAAGTAACTATTCTGGCTTTTGTTATAAATTCTCTTGGTGTTATGATCTTAAAACACAGTCAATAACTATTTCAATAGGGCTTATATTATAAATTTATAATGTTCCCACCACTAATTCTTTAAAAAAAATTCCACTTGTTTTGATTGAAATTAAAAAAAAAAAAATCAAAAATTTAAGAAAAACAATTAGAATTTGCATTGGTAATTGCAGCAGCAATACAAAAGGAGCATCACGAACAATATTGATATCTACCTAATAATATAACAACAACATGCTTATATAATATAAAAGATCCAAATACAAATCTTCTCTCTCTAAATATTTATCATATCTCCACAAGCTTACATGCTTGTTGCAGTACATTTGCGTACACGTATCAGTTGTACACGTATATCAGTTGCATATGAACAATAATAATTCTAATAATTTATTCTAATACTTTGAACTCTTGTGTTCATGGGGAACATACAAGTACTTAGACTACTACTTGTATTCTTATTTTATTTATTTATTTATTTTTTAGAAGAGTATGAAACTACACCAGGTGGGGTTTTGGTAGTGTTTCCATGTGGGAGCTAATTTTCCCTGACCAGGTTCTTGTTCTGAGGGAGTTATAGTAACATGTGAAAGCTAGCTCTCAACTAAATAAATTGCCATGTTAACCACAAAAAAAAAAAAAAAAAAAAAATCTAAATAAATAGCTTCCTTTGTTTTTTTAAACATGATCGTGCAAAGATACCAGTCAAATTGGTAGATTATATGCACACAAAACAAGGCTTTTTTAGACCCCAATCCATCCCTTTGTGTTCCTAAATCATAGATCTCAATGCATTTGGATCCATACATTTCAAAAGATATAAACTAAATAATACTTCTCCATAATTTTTTCTCTTTATATAAAACTGAATTTGGTTCATGTAATGATGTCTGCTATAATTCATTAGCTATAGGATTTCAATCTATTTTTTGGGTTCACAAGTTGCTATTCCTCATCACTGGATAAAATAAGAGTAAAATGTTTTTAAAGTCTAAGTTTTCATCCTTTTAATCTTTGATTCAACTTTCATAATCAAAAACCACACACTCTCCTCTTTAAATCCTTACATGTGAAACCCATCTCCTTATATATACTTTTTTTTTCTAAATTCTTGAAGGTGGGAAAGAACCATCCGCATTCCATTAATAAAGATACCAGAACATTTTACAATGGGCAACATCAAATGTGTTGTCGACAATCGTAATACTTTATGTATATCAGACCTAAAGGGACAAACACTTACACTTGAGGCTTGAGAAGCATTTTCCTCTAATAATTAAACTAGAGAAGCCTAGAACTATAGTATTTGTAGATTAAGGTTCTATTTTTTGACTTAAAACGGCGGGTTATAGCTTTCTGTATTCCATTAGCGATAATTAATAGAACATATACAAAAGACCAAACATAAATCTTCCTAGACATGTGCCTTTACATCACATAGCTAAAAGTCAAAAAAAAAACCAGAGAGAGAGAGAAAGAGAAAATACATAAATAAGACAAAAATACAACAATGGCCGGTGGGCCATGTCCGCCCCTATGCAGCTACTCTTCTCTCTCATCTCTAATTATCCTGTCCTTTGGACCCGAGTAGTCTCATATCTGTAGTTATTCTCGTCATCTGAAATGCATAATCTCTCTATATCTGAAAACTGTCATATCTATAAGGAGATATCAAGCTGAGCTCTATTAATACATTCATCAACTGCAAATATGAAAGCGAAGTTATTAAATAATCTCTTATATAAGTTCCAGCAGATGGTTGCAACAAAAGTGGCCATTACATGTTTCCTATGTAGATCTCTCTGCATTCTACCTAGATATCTTTTGCCTATGTGAAATCTAAGTGCAAATTGATCTGGGCAGCGCACTTGGTTCATACTTGAGACAAAAATGGGCATGTCGAAGCAGATGTGTTAATGTCTTTTTGAGGTACGTATCAAGTTACAGTTTAAGAGCGATGGAGCTAATGCTAATTCGTGTGTTTAACTTGATTTAAATTAAGTTTGCATAGGTTATTAAAGCATCTACTACTATTCTAATCTAGCTAACAACCTTATTATCTTTGCATTTTTTATTTCTCCAAATATTTGGGCAATCCCATCCCAAGCATGCTTGGCCGAATCCGGTGCACACAAGTGTCAACATATTTGTGGTCCTCTTAATCACATACTAATTAGTTTATATCAACATCTGAGCTCTATTCATCTTATTTCTAAAAGCCAACTAGGGAGAAAAAAAAAAAAAAAATTTACTAAATGCCCATTAAAAACTTCTAAGCAGGCAACAGCTCTGGTCCCGAGACACGCGGGCCTGCAATTAGAAGGCCAATGCACAAAGAATCAAGAATCGAAATTAAGAACTAGTCTTTGTCTAATACAAAATTTTACATGTATTCTGGCAAAATAATAATTTTCGAGGAGTTATTCTTGCCTTAAGTTACGCTCATTGGCCAGAAAAATTTAAATCAAAAACCTAATTCCAAATCATACTCTGATTCAATTTGCTTCTCCTACCTTCCAGATATCAAGACTGAAAAATTCCATGAAGAAAATGTGGAGCACAATGAGAGCTGAAAACAGCCCAGATACGTAGTAGAACAAGGCATCCCTTTGCGATTTCGTGCAATCTCCCTAAAGATTACATGGGTAATAACCCATGTGTACTTTATGATCACAATCCGTAGCCCCGACACAATCTAGGCAAGTCTTAGAGCTCCTTGAGGTCTAGCTGGCCTGTTGGAAACTAGAGAAGCTAAATTTGTTGTAATTTTACCATGAGATTCTAATTTCCAATGATTGAAAGAGGAATAATTTGCCTACACGTCTGAGCTATCGCAGAAGCTTGTATCTGTAACCCCTCGGCTAGCATAAAGATAAGTTTCATGAATCATTGGAAAGATGTGCAACTACTTAATTAACATGTTTACTTGAACTTAAATCCTCTGCATCTCATCATTGTCATCGTTAATCAATAAAATATAGTTGTATTAGAGACTCATCGGAGATGCTAAGCTCCTATGATTGGTTCGTTAAAACTGCTGAGAAGAATAACTAAGTTATAGCAGAAATCTCTCTATAACCATTGACTAGCTTAAAAACTGACAACAGGTATTGATCTCTAATTTCATCGGCTATGTAGACTTAACACGATACTATTCTCTGTAAATGTCTTTTTACATGCTATGCTATACAGTGTGCGATGCTTTTATTGTGGAGACAAAATGTTGTCAAGGCATAGATTTGAAGCTGGAAGAACAATGAATGGATGTGAGAAGAAACGCAGAGGTGTTTTTGATGAAGAAGCTGCGTACTGAGAACAACGAAGACAGGCAGTGGTTAGGTAATGAAGTACCCACGGAGAGACAAGAATCGCAGACATCAGATTCGCTGTTGGCTTACCTTTTCGACTCCTCTAAAGAATGCCAATGCTCAGAACCCCTTCCCACGATCTTGCCTACTTCCCTTTTTTTTTTTTTTTTTTCTCGTTTGAAACTCCCACATTCACTTGATCTCTTTGTCATCCCAAAAAAATTGACTTCCCACGTTTTTTAACCTCCAAATTATGCACTTAATCATGAGCTTATAGGTTTCAATCATTCGATTAAGACTCTCGTTAGACCCTACTTAGCTCCATCTCGAACAAGTCCATGAATCTCTGAGTTGTACTATCCCATGGGCTCGCGATGTGTTATATGATTCAAGCTATAAAGAAATGTACATATCAAAGTCAATTATTCTGTTGGTGCGCAACATTCGTTTTGGAGGTGAGTACAAATACTTGGTGAGTGTGTGCAGAGTTGCATCAAACTGTTCTCGAAGCAACACTGTCAGCTCTCAAACTGTCTCATTGTGTTTGAGTTTGGAAATGGAGACATCGGGAGCAATCTCTGAGCTGAACTGGAACTTACCCGATGAGTCTGAAGTTATAATGGCACAGCTGCTCGGTGCTTATTCTGATATGAATGGGCAGGAGCAGGAAGCAAGCTTCAGCATCGACTCGATGGCTTTTGCTGGCCAAGGTGATACTAGTTCTTGCAGTTTCTTAGATAATCTTGCTTCATGCTGGCTTGATGTTAGTAATGCTACTAGTAGTACTGGTAGTTTTCTCTCTCTGAGTTCTGAGTTTCAAAGCTATGAGCTGGGTGACTCAAACACTGTTAGAGGTGATTTGATGGAGTATTTAACGTCGGAAGAACAAATGACTGCCTCCTCACTTATGATGGGTGCCGAGTATCAGGTCGAAAACCTCATCTGTCCTAAAGATGGTGAGAATGAAAATGAGCCGAAAGAAGCCACTGTTCTGTCTGATCACATGTCAGAGGCCAAGAGGAAGTCTCTTGAGCCTGAGAATGGAAATTCAACTGAGAGTCCGAAGAAGAAGGCCCGTGCACAGGTGAGAATAGAATTGCTTGTAATGAGAGATACATTTGGTTTGTATACTAATGACTATTCATTTGAATGCAGGTTCAGAAAAGCACGAAGCATGCAAGACCAAAGAAGGCTGCTCAGAAAAATGCTGCGACTGGCGAGGAGGCCATGAGCAATGCTAGCTGCAGCTCCAATGACGAATCAAATACATCCCAAGAACTGGCCGAAGGCGCAAGCTCTAGTGCTAAAGGGAAGACGAGGGCAGGCCGCGGGTCAGCTACTGATCCCCAAAGCCTGTATGCGAGGGTATGCACTTGAGAATGCATTTTTTTTTCCCCTTCTCATTTCAGGATCTGATGCTATCTCTATTTCTGATACTTTCAACAGAAGAGGAGAGAGAGGATCAATGAGAGACTGAGAATACTGCAGAACTTGGTTCCAAATGGGACAAAAGTAAATATTTGACTTGATATCACCATTTTCCTTTTTTTTTTCTTTTTTTGTTTGAAATATCGGTTCTTATCGGCTTAAACTAACAGGTTGACATAAGCACAATGCTGGAAGAAGCAGTTCAGTATGTAAAGTTCTTGCAGCTTCAGATCAAGGTATACAACAAAACGAAATTCTCCACTCAATGTGCTTGTTTATAAAAATTAAGTGCTAGCTAACTCTAGATTCAGAGACTCCAGTCTCCTAGATTCAATTCAATGTATTTTGAAAACTGTAGCATTAGAGAATATGCTATATAACCTCACATGCCCATTAGTTTATCGAATTAATCGTAAAAGTCAACTTTCAGGAAAATTATCAAGTCCTTGTGAATTTTATTGAACAAATGTCAATTTGTGCAGCTTTTGAGCTCAGATGATCTGTGGATGTATGCACCCCTTGCTTACAATGGGATGGATATTGGCCTGGATCTCAAGATTCCTCTACCGCGACAATGATATCAAGTCAAATTAATTATTGGAAGCAATCCATGAAAATATTTAGTGGTGGTGGAGAGCTCTGTTGTTATGATTTACCATTCTTTAATTTTTATTTATTTTTACATATTTCGAGGAATTTTCTCTCCAAAGGAGATAGAGAGACTGCGGATTTATCCATCTAGTATCTTGAAAAAAAAAAGGGAAAATTATTTTTAAAGCTTATCCTATTAGTTATTATGAGGATCTCAACCTCATGAAATAGCTGATTGAGTTTATGATACATGTATTTTAACTCTTGTATAATTCATTTATGTAAGCTATAGAAAAAATAGATCATGGAACAAACTCTCACTTGTACATCCTGGCACAATCTATCTTATATCAATTATCGAGCAAGCTCAAAGTTTAGAACTTTTCAGATGTAGAACTATTATCAAATAGCTCAAAGTTCAGAACTTTGCAGAGGTAGAACTATTATCAAAGTTGTTCTCGAAACTTCTTATTTTTTGGCTACTGTTTGTTGCAGGCGAAACTTATTTTAGTTTATGTTTCTGGTACTTACTGGATATATCTTGAACTTGCTCTCTATTATACAAAATATTTTGATTGTGATGATCGCAAAAGTCACAAAACAAGAAATGCAAATAATCAGATATTTATTAGTTGACATTGATTTTATCATTGGAAAACATGTCTAGTTTGTAGAGCAAAGAGATTGATTTTTTTGTCTAAGTTTCAACTTGATTGTCAAGTTCTTTGCAGCAAGTAATTTTCTGAGATGTCTAATTTCTTTGGCTTTTAGCAGTAGAAGAATGGAATCTTTCAACGGAAATAATTTCTTCTGATTAGTTGGCTTATTTTGTGGGTTGAGATAAATGCAATTTCTCATGACAAGTCAAATAATCTTTGTTCTGCGCTAATGGGAATTTGGAAGAGTACTTAGTGTTATGAATTTAGAGGTTGAAACATCTTTCCAGTAAATATTTGGAAGAGTACTTGGTGTTACGAATTTAGAGGTTGAAACATCTTTCCAGTAAATTTCTGGAAAAGTTTTCAATCTTCTACTTAGTTTAGAGGTTATTTGGTTGCTTACAAAAATACAACTTATATTACTGTATTTGAAGTTGCAGCAATATAAGTTGCAATAACTATATATTGCTGCAGCCTGTATTACTGTATATTGCTTGAAAGTTGCAAGCAGTAATTAGAACTGCAAAAACTTACATATTAATTTTCTTTTTCAAGAGGACTGAGAAATAACCAATTAATCAGTAATACAATTATTATTACAAAAAGGAGAGAAAAAGTGACTTATGTATTTTTTTTTTTTTCCACAACTATAATTACTGCAAGTAGTTAAGTAACCGTTGCAAACTTTTGCAACCGAACAACAAAGAGCACCCCATACAAAAAATTTTACTATTTGCATAAGCGGAACTTCCATCTATTACAACTCTTCACAATTTACAACGAATCTCAGGAATTTTACTATTTTTAATTATGGAATTTTCCCTACACTGCCACAAGTTCTTTCCCTGTACATGTGCAGAACTCCCATCTATCAATCTCATTCAGGAAAAATTTCGTTTTGTGCATATTCCATAATAACTTTGCAAGTTCACTCATATTCCATAATAACTTTGCAAGTTCACTCGCTGTACATATGCAGAACTCCCATCCGTTATTCTCATCACAATACACGACAATAGAAAACTTCCATGAACAAAGGCATCGATACAAACATAATGTCAACGATACATATGGTTACATATATGGTAGAATTGCTCCAGCACAATACAAAAAAAATGATACTTGGTGATAGAGTTTGATAATTACAGTACATGAACCATTATCAGCCAACAGCTGTTGCAGTCGCCGCAATTACCTACCTCTAACTCCTAAACTTACTAGAGCTTGAATACACTTGAAAAATACTGTACAGCAGCTCAATTACTCAAAGTGATACTAATGACACTACAAATAGTTACAACAGCCCCAAACTCTCCCTTGCACAAACTAGGTTCTGTCAGCCCTCCAGTATTTGTGGGATTTTTTGTCCCAAATTGCTCTTTATTGGGCCAGCGAACGTACGCCCTTCTCCTGGGGATGTAGAGTGAATAAAATGAAATTGTATAAGGTTGGAAAATTTATGCCCTAGAGATATTTTCTTCTTCATCAACATGGCTAGGAACCTCGTTCTGACTGTCCAGGGGCATATATTGGGCCATTATAGCTCGTATCTCTGAATCCATATAGGACTGCAACAAGATGATCCAAATAAAATGGTCATTTATTCAAAGAAATAATTTCTCAAAAATAAAAAATAGAAGCTGAAAAAAATTCTGAAGCTGAGTACTAGCCATACTGAAACTTGGTCAAATGACTACTGCATGGAACAAAAAATCCATAGTTCCAAACTTCGATATAAGATGAAATAAGTTCATGTGTGTTCTATAGATATAAAGGATAGAACATTAAAAATAAAGGAAAAAACAAAAACCCTGACAATCTGACATATTAATACAGATTTGCACAACAATGCTAAGCAAAATGAAAGTATCATAATTTTTATTCATCATAGAGGTTAAGTCCACTAAACACCAACACCAAGTTTTTAAATTGACATTTTAGTGAGATACATTATCAAGCAAAGCAAGATAAATGAGGGCTTTGTTGCACAGGAACCGAATGGATGAAAAAGAAAATAGAATCATGAGCAAGAGAAGCTAACATAATGTTCTTTCATTCTTCTTCACTATCTTCATGCAGGAAAAATCCAGTGGATGGAAACAAAATAGTCGTCAAATCCACCTGTTGTACTTGTCTTTTTTTTTTTTTTTTAGCAAGCAGAGGCCTCCATTCATTTACTTTTCTTATCATGTTAAGCTAGCAAATAGTCTATAGGATTGCCAAAGCAATAATATATAGATTTCTTTTTCGTTCCTTTTTTATTTCTTTGATTCTTTCATTCATTCTTTTCCCAGAAATTAGATATTTAATAAATCAAAGTTCATGAAATTTACCCTTAATCTATACTTGTAGACCATATACGCCCCACCAGCAGCAATAGCCAAGGCGATCAATATGGCCCAAACAGCAGCCCATGTTGCCTTTGCTTCACTCGCTCTTTTACCTGCAAATAAACATTGAAACATCGTAAGGCAAAGGCCAAGAATAATTACAACCCGTTACATAGACTAGGAACTAATCTCACTTATGCAGGTGTCATGTTCCTTGATATATAAAAGATCTCCACCGCAGGTGCACTCATAGCTTCCCCAAGCATTTTTACAGCTGCAGTCAGGGCATTGGCAAGCTGTCTTCTCCTTGCATTCATCAATATCTGCCGATGTGAAGAAAAACTATAAATAAGAGCCTAATTCAGTTCTTTTCAATCTATATTAATTGGATATCAGGCAACTGAAATCGTTGAAGGTTGGTGCAAATTTTCATGAATTGAACTGATCAGAAGTTGAAACAGGAAATATTTGTCAACTAGGTGACCCTTTAGATAGGTAGATTGTAGATGAATGATGGTGATACCTTCACAATTCTTGATACCATCACCTTTGAATCCAGGGGGACACTGGCACTTGTTGTCTCCAGTTTCCTGCATATATCAGATACCCAAATTCACACAAATCATTCTAAAGAATGCAACTAAAACAGCTTAATTTGCGCCTAATTAATATTAACATAGTACACCATGTAACTGAGCTGGTCTACTTATTCACATTTAAATTGCACGCCATGGAATTGAACTAACCTGACATGCAGAGAAGGTTTTTCCATCCTGACTAGCCTGCCAACAACCCCCATTGTTTATTCTGCACCTTCCTGGACCAATTGCTGGAGGAAAAGGAGGCAACAAATATAAATTGTACCATTAGGATGCAAGTCATGAAACAAAATATATGATTTTTTTTTAAGTCAAAAATAATAGAGATGACACTTTTTATACCCTCAAAGCAAAAGTTTGTCTTGAAAGAGACAATCCTATAAGAAAGTCAGCAGAGAGATAAGTACTAAAAGTTCACAGAATAAGATTCAGCAAAAAACATAATTTTACATCTTAAAAACTAGGGTTACGCATTGAAAATGAAAATAATCAACAGAAAACAGTAATAGTTCATTAAGGCAGGTGTTTATGCCACAAAAAATCACAATTTTCAATCTATGCTTTGTGTGCTCAACTATATGTTTTGGGTTCTCACATCAGAATTCAGATCTAAGATTCCACGATCTGCTCCAATTTTGACCAAGCCATCCATAATGACATCTTTTCACAAAACCTATTCCTCTTTTTTAAATCACAATTTGTTTTTTCATAAAAGAATACCCCGTAATGATCACTTCTTCTTCAACCTCCTCTATCAAAAATCCAAAAGTAATGTGTGTTAGCACTTTATTGCAAGAGGCAAGAACAATATCATTTATTTAATTAAGTATTACCTACAGTTGTAAATATAAAAAATAAGATTTAATAAACACACATAATACATGTTTAATCCAGATGGGTTCAAAGCTCAAAGAATAAAATCAAGATAAGCAATTCAGAACGTTTATCATATCTCTTGCACCAGAAGTAGATGTTGCAGACACTAAAAAGATGAAGCTAGATAGAGCCTGTGCAGCAATGTCAACTTCGAACCGAGTTTCAACCATGATAGATGCCAAATTAAAATAATCTCTATAGGAAAGAATTGAAGAACTCTGAGTCATCTTTCTAACTATGCTTCAATCACCTCAATCGGACTTCTGATAAAAAGTTACGAGAATTTCATTGGAGCATTACTCGGTCAGAAGATTATCAGCTGTTGGTAGGCCTATCAGTTGCAGAAAACTAAAAATGAAATTGACGTGCAACCCAAGCGCACCTATCAGTGCACCTACCGATAGGGTGGAGAAACTGGAGCAGCTCCTAGGAGCTACCAATATTGCATACAGACAGCTCAAAAATAAATTCAACCGAAGGCCACCTATAGGTGCACCTACCGATAAGACTACCGATAGGTGAGAGGCATATCTGGCTTTAAGGATTGTTTTTATAGATTTGACGTTCCATGAACACTATTTAAACCCAACGATTCTAACGTTGAGAAGATTTCAACCATTGAAATACTCACGAGAAAGCTGTCTTCGTCTTCTTCAGGAACAAGATGTTCACATCAACAAGATCCTTGCTTCGCCCCTATTAACTCCAACACTATGCACGGAGGATGAGAGAGTTTTTGTGGTAAAGCTAGTTGAGAAGAAGCTCATATCGCCGTCAAGGGCTCTTTTGCTACATTCTGGGTAAACATCTAGCAAGTATATCTCTTTATCTCCTCACCTCTTTTTGATATTCCTCTACGATCTCTGCGTAAAAATGGTGGAGGATCATCCATGGAGCCAAAGAGTCGCTCTGACTAGGTTTTCTCGTCACATATACCCAAATCATAGAAGAAAAATTGTGATTTTTATCAAGTGGCTGTAGTAGTTGAACTGTGTATTCATCTATTTTTGATAGTTGAATTGTGTATTCATACTCTTGTAACTCTTGATCACATAAAGTCATTATTTTTATCATCTTTTATTCGTTTCAATTAATTTTCAAGTAAACAGATGTATTCAATCCTAGAAAAGTTTTTTAAATTAAAGGAAACTGGAACTGCTAGTGTTGTGATTAAAGCTTTCACTTTTGTACAGTCTGTCCCAAGCCAGAATAAAGGAGGGTTGTGGTAGGCATATGATGGCCAGCGTAAAAAATTGTCATAAAAATTGAATTCCGTCGAGGCATATCCTACTGAGCAACGCACTACATCGGAGCCAGAGTATATTAAAAACTTTGTGAGGGTTGCTAGATCATCATCCAGAAAGATGAGACACATCAACATAGAGACGTCATGTCAAATGTGAGAGGATTCTCTCATCTTAATAAGCATGTGAAGTTAAAAAAAGTTAGCCCACAAATATAGAATTCGGTTAGTCTCATAGAGCATAGGTTCTCTTACAGGTAGACTAGAGTTAGTTGATACTATGATTAGAAGAGTTAATGCTTTGTGTGTGTGTGAGAGACTAAATAGGTACGTGAGAAAGCTAGAGTTATAGAGCTTTTAGGTTATAAATTTTGTAATACGGACAGAGATAAAAATTGTAATGGAGTAGATATGATCATAGAAAATAGTTACTTGGCATGCAGTGGATATTAGGAGGAAATGTGATAGGATTTTTTATTAATTAAACTATAGGGAGATAATCTCATTAGTGTCGCACCATAGATAGTACTTGATGAACCTAGTAAACGTCAACTTTCCGGAGGATCTAAATTAGATAGTACAACGAATTGGTTTAAAAGAGAGTTATCACTTGATCACTTTTAGAAGTGGATTGTGTGCGAGCTAAATAGATTTCATTTCAACTAGGAGAGTAAACATAAGTAGTTCCACCGAGTGTAAGGTAATGCCTAGTGAGAGTGTAGTAAATATAGGCTCTTAGTTTTAAATGTTTGGATTAGAATTTGATTTAGAAAGATTAAGTATAATTAGATCCTAAAGATTAAGTGGTGACGGTTAAAAGTTAACCAAAAAGTTCTTGAAAATAGAATGGTAAAGAAAGTTAACTGGAAGGTCCAAAATGATCCCAATGCAATATGAAACAAAATGGCTAGCTGCATGAGGATAGCTAAAAATATAGTTGGTGAGTCAAGCGGTTGTGTTCCACCATATAAGGACACTAATGTGGAATGAAGTGATAAAAAATATTATTAAGATTACGTGGAACTTCTACATAGATTTGAAGAAATCAAATGCAGGCAATGAAGAATCCATCGAGGAATCTCAACTTCGTCGGTTCGGAAGCTGCATCGGTGGGAAATTGAATCTGACTATTGATTTGATTGAAATGGTCGGATGCTTCCCTGATGATAAACCCGCAAGTAGGGTCTTGCCTAGGTTGAACATGCAACTGATAGAGCTGCGCTATGCCACCTGTCCATACCCTAGGAGTACTGCTTTAGCAAAGCGAAAGGTAGGTCAGACAGGTCTGGCAGCATCCTTTTTTCATACGACGTCATGTTTCTTCTAGAGACCTCTTTTCTCTGGTTCCTCCCGAAATTGTCGGATCCGAGCTGGAGTCTATGGGTAAGGTCGACGTTCATAAGTCGCTGCCTTCTATCAATTGACTTCCGACGAAGAGGGGATTCCCTAACTCGACGTTGGCTTGCCTGATTCGGACAGGTTTACTTCTGGATGTAGCATCGCCGACCCTATTCCTCGAGCTTTTTCAATCCTCCGTGATTGACGTTTTCCAGGTTCATGTGGATTGTCTCCGAAAGCTCAACTGAGTTGTGACTTTCATTCAGTTAAGGAAATTCTCCCTAATAACTTTGGGAACGGCTTTGATCGAGTCATCTTTTGCTTCCATCGTCGGCTGAGAAAGCCTTTGGAGGGGAAGCGCAGTGATGCAATGAGTTTTGATAGGTATAAACTAGCCAAGGAGGTTAAAAAAGTTGTTCGGAATGCAAAAACTAAATTATACATAAAAGCGTATGAGATGGACAATAAAGAGGCTAAAAAGGATATATATAGAAGTACTCAAATAAAAGAAAGAAAGTCTAGAGAGTTGCATTGTAAAGTATGTTAAATATGAGGATAAGAAGATTCTACTTTGAAATGAAGAAATTAAAAAAATATAGAAAATGAAATCAAGAAAATGAAATTGTTGACAAAACTCCCAATTATATAATAATATATTTACTCAAGATTTCGTTGACCTCACAATTCAGTGTGAGAATATGAATTGTAGTTTTATGCGTAAAATTAAAGAAAATGAAGTGAAAGAGGATTTGAAGAAAATGAAATCAAGAAAAAACTATTGGTCTAGATAAGATTTCTATTAAGATATGGAGATAACTAGAAGAGACAAGTGTGAGATTGTTGATAAATCTTTTTAATAAGATTTGACTAGAAAGATGCCAAATAAATAGAGTAAGGGTAATCTAGTGCATTTATGTAAGAATAATATTGATTCTCAGAGTTATTCTAACTACCATGAAATAGAACCTATATGTCACACTATGAAACTTTGGAAAAGGATAATTGAACATAGTTTAAGATAGACTATTAGTATATCAGATAACCAGTTTGAGTTTGGGCTCATGCAGCGGCGATCAATGACACAACCTATTTATTTGCTTCATCAACTTATAGAGTGATTTCGAGAGAAAAGTAGAAATTTACATATGGTCTTTATTGATTTATTAAAAAACACCTACAATAAGATACTGATAGAGATGTTACAGTGGACATTGATGAACAAGGGAGTTCCTGTCAAGTATACTAACATAAATAAAGACATTTATGATGGAGTAGAGGCAAATGTTAGAACTTGTGGTAGTCTAACAAGTGATTTTTCGATCACAATTAGATGACATCAAGGATCTGTATTGAGTCCATCCTTATTTGTTATAGTGACGAATGAGCTTAGTAGAAATATTCAAAATAAGATACCATAGTGTATACTATTAGCTGATGATATTGTTTTAATTGAGAAAACGAGAATGAGATAAATGTCAAATTGGAGTCATGGAGGCAAATACTAGAATCTAGAGGTTTTAGATTAAGTCCAAAACAAAGTATCTAGAGTGCAAATTTAGTATACAACGGATCTAAGCCTATAGTTCTATGACATTAAACGAGTGAAAGATACAAATAGACAATCAGTTTAGATACTTAGATTATATTATTCAAAATGATAGAAAGATAAAGAGTGATATCATCAGAGTCCAAGCCGATTGGTTAAAATGGAGTAACGCAATAGTATGTGACTAACATTTTCTTAAGACTAAAGAAAAAATTTTAAACTACTATTAGGCAAGTTATGTACCATGCACAGAATATTGGGCTATAAAGAAACGTCATTCGCAAGAGATGAGTGTAGCAGAGATCACATATTCAGTTGGATATATGGTAACAGTAGGAGATAAAGTGAGAAATAAGAATATTTATACTAAGTTAGGCGTAACTCCTATCGAAAAGAAGATGCACAAAAAATTCCTATAATAATTTGGTTATATGCAATAAGACTTACAGATGTACCAGTTCGATGAGTGGAACTTATCAATTTAGGACAAGATAAAAGAGTGAAGGAATGTGATGCAGGACGGAAGCGAAATTAGGGTTAGGATTTGAAAATTAGGGTTTTTTGGATAAATTGGAAAAGAACAGGAAGAACTTATATGGTTTTGGGAATCCACCCAGGCGAATCCACGTCCACTCTCTACGAATCCACGAGGAAATATTTTACTCAGCGAAATCCACGCCAGAAATTTATCAAAATTTTCAAATATTATTCATCTTTTTAATATTTCATACAAATCCCATATATATAGGAAAATCCTAACAAACAAAATTCTAATAGAATCTAAAATCCTAATAAAATCAGAATCTTAATAAAATCATAATCCAATCAAATATTCCAAAATCCCAACAAGATTCAAATCTAATCAAATCTACTCTCAAATCAAATATGATCTCCATCAATTCGTGTTCCTTGGGTATTTCCTAGACTTTTGGGCTAAAATTTTGAGTTGATGGAATTCATATTCTACGAATCCTAACAAGATCCAAATCTAATCAAATCTACTCTCAAATCAAATATGATCTCCATCAGAATGACTGAAGAAAATATGGATAGAAGTAATATGAAAAGATACCGATGCTAAAGACTTAAATGAAGACATATTGTTGCATACGAATAAGTGGAGAAGGATCATCTATGTGGTCGACCCGGCGCGATTCTCTTTTGGTTCATGTAGCCTATTCCAAGTATTTGGAATAAAAGGCTTAGTTGTTGTTGTTGTAAAATAAACTGGACGTGGAATCACAAATAAATCCCTCATTTACAATGAAAACAGATCCAGAAATTGTAAAAATAACCGATGGATGCTACATAGTCCGGAACAAGTTTGCTTAAATCAAACTGCCTTAAGGATCCATCAAACAAAAAACTTCCACCATGAATAAGAAGCTGGAATTATATCCTAATTTGGTATTGTGGATGGTAATTTTTTCATGCAGACATATTACAAGTTCATTCAGATTCAGAGAAGGGGGGGGGGGGGGGGGGGGGGGGAAATCACCTTCACAACTGCTGTAACCATCTCCTTTAAATTGCACACCATTAACCAAGGGGCATTCACAAACTCTGCCACGGAAAGTGTCCTGAAAGATAACACATTTAATTTAATGCCGACAAATGAAAAGGAATGTGAAGATAGTAATCTTATGACTCATACCTTGCAAGCAGTAATGTGGGCAGCTTTATCTTGCCAGCAGCCCCCATTATCATCTAGGCATTCATTTGTTTCTACATCTGTAATAAATACATATCTAAATGAGAAATACTTCATACATATAATTTCATGAGATATGATAGCCATTACATCTAAGGTCACTTGCAAATGAACCTCACCATCATTCAAACAAGCTGCTGGTTCAGTAGTTTCCTCGAAACCAGCACAAATAGCTTTTAACACAGCTTTTTTCTCCAATTTTCCTGCAATTGCTTATGTTAATACAGTGTCCTTCGAGTCACAAGAATAAGAATTAAAGCTAACCTCGATATTGTCGATTGTTAACAACTATAGTAGGCAATATAGTAACATCACCCCTGGAGCCTTTTCCAACCTATATAATGAAAGATAGACCACCATTCACAACCAATCACAATCAGAACTTACAACTGAAAGTCAAGGAATTTTACGCTCTCATACAGAATTACCAAGTTCACTTTAAAACCATAAATGACAGGAGAATAAAATAAATAACCTGGGCATCTTGCTCTTGTTTCAAAACAAGATTGTCTGAATCAGCATTAGGATCTCCCATGCAGTCATCAATCTTCTTGGCATTAAGTCCTGGCCCACAAATGATTGACAAAATCACCATACAGATACCATAACTAAAACAATCAAAAATGAGATGCCACCTTAGAAGCATAAGCAGAAATGCTGAGTATGTCTGTAAACACATGATGGATAAGGAAAAAAAAAACTAGTAATGAGCAGTTTGAGTTTTAGACAGCAGTCCAGATTTAAAAAGGAAAAATAGATCTCAAGGGTTACCTAAGGATTTGATAACTTTGTCAGCACACTTTTTGTTGTATTTTTTATCCTTCATAGGGCATCTTATGTGAAAATCTGTTACATAATCCCACCAGACCCAGGGTTTTTTATTTTCCTTTGCAACTTTAAACACGCAGAGCTGTCTCAGATTTTCAATAACAACATCTTTCCCATCATAGCCCATGCTGAAATCCTGCTCAGGGTCAGGTGAACAATATCTGCCATGATTTATGCATTGAGACTTGCACTGTTTACTAACAACGAATACCTCGGGGCAATACCAGGTTATATAGTGGGGTGTAAACTGGCTATAACCACCTTTCTCGAGTAGTTGTGCTGCACCCTTGAATTCTTTGAGAAAATCCATCAACATGTCGCATTTAGCACCACACTCATCATTACTATTAGTCCATAACTCATACTCCACACGATCATCAGGATGCGGTACAGCCTCTCTCCAGTCAAGATTTACATTAACCATGTCACCACTGGTGATGGCCTCCTTCAATTGCTGACCAAATTTTTTATCAATGAGTGCAGAAGGTATAGTTATGTTCTGAATATACTTTCCCGCTTCACCTTCGTCTCGAGGCAAATCCATGGTTATCAATGGTTCGTTAGTGTCATCTACAACGAGCACTGCTGAAGCGCCGGCTTTCTGTGCATGCCAAACTTTCTTAGCAAAAAGGCATTCTGTAAAGAGAGATACAATTCAAAGTAATTAGAATAAGCATTTACCAGAAAGAAGTCTAAGACCTTAAAAGGAAATAAAATTGCCCCTTATCACTAAAAAATAATAGAAACAAAGGTTGCAATTGACAATCTATTTTTAATCCCAGCTGTTCTTCAGTTACAAAATTATGGTTGGTGTCTGTTTTTATATTCTAACTCTCACCTTAAAGTTGAATACATTTATTATAGGCCAAAATTAGGGCTTTTGTGAAAAAATATTTTGTTTTTAAAATCACTCTAACTATGTGGGTTTTTTGTGAAAATCTATTTTTTCATCAAAATCACTCTAACTATGTGCCCTGTTGAAACTTGGACGTTACAATTTTAACATTTGAATAAAACGTGATGATGGATAGAAGAGTGCGTTTAACACGGCTCGGCCTTGGGAAAGAGAGTGAGACAGTATTTAATGTGGCTCTGAGGCCTACATGCACAATCTTATTTCCTATCACTTCAGTTAATTTAGCTTGATTTTACATAAGTAGTTTCTTGATATAGTTTCTTGATATAGTATCAAAGACCCGGTTCCAAGAGGACCTGGCTCAAAGTCATTATTGTCGATATAATTATGTTTACTTACTCTCAATTTTTTTCTGCCTTCTCAGGCAATTACAGCTGGAGGTCTTACCCACACTACATGAAGGCCTACAGAGCTAACCGATTAAATTAGCTTGATTTACATTATTAGCCTACAAACTAAAAACTTTAAGTTTTTAGTGAAGTAGTTTCTTGACAATGACAAATGCTAATGTTTGTCCTCATTATCCAATTTCACGACTATAAACTTATTATGATTTTGTTGAAATAATTTAGATAGCAATCCTCTAATTAACTCATTCAATAATTTACTTCTTCATGTTCATCAGCTTTTTCACGTTAACTCTATCCTTGACTCTAATTCTCAATCATCTCCTCTCCTTTCCTATAGTACATGATCTTATTTAATGGGGTAGTTGGACACTAACTACTACAAGGGTTGTTTCTTTGCAATCCTTCCTATTTATCTTTGCAGGTTTTTAAACTTACTCGCAATGACATACGAAGGCCGTTCAAAAACGATAGGTTTAATTCTTTTCCATGAACCACAACACCGCAAACTGGTTGAGTGAAGTTGCAGAAGGCAGGCTTATCAATACATACTTTTAGAAATAAATTACGCTAGCATGTTTCTTTGGATAACTCCATCTAGTGTAATGCGAATGACAGGCAAGCCTATTATTTATTTGAATAATGTTGTTTCTATCAAAAAGTTGCAAAAGGAAAGGATTGGAATTACGATTTTCTTTACTTTGCACTCTTTCTTATGTGCACCTTCTAGGTTTAGGCCATATAAATTTTTTAAGGTTATAAGAGTCATTTATCGGAGTCATCTTCCCTATTCAATAAATGTATCTTATCATGTTTAGTGATTTTTTTTTACATTTTTACAAAGTACAGATTTGATGGAGTTTGCTTATCAAATTCCTCCATTTTTTATCACTTTCAGTACGGATGTCAAAGAGTGCCATCATGGCTGATTCAGCAATGGTCTTGCCGGATCACGCTAAGCTACTTGAGGTACAAACCAATGTTGCAAACTATACCATTCGTGACAAGATCCATTCAACTCATTCAAAGGACAGTGTCATCAATACCTAAAGCAGGAGCATTTTTCTTTTATTCTTTTATTATACTTTCGCTTTACTGACAGTGGAAGAGTTAAATGAATAACTTACTATGAATATGACTTTAGACCAATGTTTTCCAAAGTATAAAGGAAACAACAAATTTATATATGGATTAATAGATGTCAAATTGCAAAGGAGGCAATTTTTCTCCAACAATAGTAAAAACGCTACTTCTCTCACTATTGACTTTGATCAGACAAATACTATGTCGATCTCTACTCCCATGGAATACCACAAAACCATGGGTCAAACGGTAGTTTAACCAACCATTGACGAGTATATAATGTTATGATCTCTGAAAAACCTAAATTTCATATCCGCTAGATCGAAGGCCAAAACAACATGACAACCAATGAAATATTGTACGAGTTTAACTCTAGGGGTTGGTGATCAATGTCATGAGGCATGATCAAAGTAAAAGTTGGAGGATGGAGATTTAAAACTTTAAGAGTAAATTTTTCTAATGTGGTGTTTTATATCCATTAATCCTTTAATATATATTTGTAATCATTAGCTTTGCTAAAACTAAAGGGAAAATTGGCAAGGGCCGAATATTTCCTACTACTCCAATAACGAAGATATTGATCACCTATTCAAGTCATGTCTTTATTCAGATAGGCTTTGGTTCTGAAAGCAACAAAATATTGCCTTGGAGGTTCTCACAAATCACAAAGTTATTAAAGGTAGAGGGGAGAATGTAAGAATAATTCTAAGTCTAGGTCTAGGAAAGTAGTTACAACAACTATCTTGTGAAATTTGAGAATTGAAAGGAATAATAGAATTTTTATATATATTAACATTTCATTTGATGACTGCATGTTTAAGAGATTGACTTCTGGATGTGTCCTACTTTATATGATGAAGACCATGAAGTTGGATTGAGACTAGCGGTTTCTCATGACAAACCAGTAGATCATAACACATCCATGAATGCAGTATCAGAAAGGACACATGCTTTGCCCAACTCCACAGCCGACATATGGGCAGATTGACCAGCTACTTTGCTCGGCCGAGGGCATAGTTTTTGTATATATTCATATGGTATCTTGTCATTATTTAGGTCACCATGTGGGATGTACCTTTACTGTACCTTTTGTGGCCCTCATACCCTAGGCTTGTACTGATCTCTGTTGTTTCAGCCTTATTAGCTTGGACTTTGTCTGGTTCTTTTACTATCTTATTAATAAAATGTGAAGGACTTATTGCCCGACATTTGGCTAAGAAAGACTAAGAGGAAATTGCCAAACCCCTCCCTAAAGTACAGTCATTTACCATTTCATTTATCCAACATTTTTCAATTGCTTAACTCACCTATTCGGAGTATTAGTCTGAAACTTTTGAAATGCCATGGTGATTTACCCTCAACTTTTTTTTCCCCTATCTTCCAAACAAGACATGGACTAAACTAAACTCTTACCTCCTTTTCCCTCTCCTTTTCCTTTTGTTTCCAAAACCAAAATAAAGATGTAAAAACCAAACCATTAAAGTTCCTTCTACTTCACCAAATCACCCGCTATACCAAACACCAAATTATGGTGAGGGTTCAGAGTTATATTTATATATTCTAGAGCCCAAAAATCCTCATCTGCATCCTCCCTCTCCTCATTCTACTTCCCAACCCTCACTTTCCTCTCTCTTTACCTACTAAAACATACTCAAATTTAAACTCAGACTCCCTCCTCTTCTGCCTGATTACCCGCAGCTACCTTTGAACTTGTTCTAATATAATGAAGGCTGAATAAGTCACTTAACAAATAGGATTGAGGCGCATAAAGTGATAAACGGATAAGCATCAGACGGATTTTCAGCAGTTACACCTAAACTCGGTAAATTTAACAGCATACAATATCCTGCAACTAATTGAATTTTCAAGATTACTTCACCTGATCAATCAATTCAGGTAACAATCGCAGTAGAAACAGCTAACAGGCTAAGGACCCATTACTCAATGCAACTATTTGTATGACTCAACTGAATCATAACTAAGCTAATCGTTATCATACATAACATTTAAATTCCTCAAAAATAAAATCCCCAACAAAATCCAGAAAATATCATTTCGCAAGAAATTCCAAACTCAAATCATAAATTGATTGATTGATTGATTTTGCATTTTTTTACCTCCTCGATCGATGAGCACGAAATTGGGGAGCGCCCCAGGCTTAGCCCTAAAGGAGACACCAGTATCGAACTCTTCGCACCCGTTGGAGTTCTTCTTGGGGTACACCACCGTCCCGGCCATGCTCCCGCCGTATTGGGGTATCCCGAAGTTGCCGATCGCGCTGTCGTGCTTCCCCCGGAGCTCGCTTGGTGACGTCACCATCAGGCTGTTCTTCTCCACCACGAATCTCGCCGAGATCGGCCATGATACCATCAGCAGCATCAGCGTAAGCCCTATGTACAGCCCCGGCGATCTCGCCATCCCTTTCGGCTGCCCGATGTGGTACTATTCTTGCGGCGGTCCTCGAACAGAGACTGAGCGGAGACTAAAAGGAGACTTCGCTAGTGGGAGAGGAGGCAGCTTTGTTGGGGTTGAGAAAGGAAGATATGTGTAATTATGGTAATAATTAATATCGATCGGAATCTGGCAATTTCTTGCCGGTTATAGGATTTAATTGGAGGTGGGGCCCGGTGTCAGTGGACGGGTGTGTTTTGTGGGTGTCGTTGGATATTTGTTGTCGGTTAATGGATTGGGACAGTACGGGGGTTTATCACGGGGCTTGTGGAACGGCATGTTTTGCGTGTGATGAGAGAGAAGGAACGGGAGAGAGTGGTTTTTATTAGATTTGGACATTTGAAGGGTTTTTTGGGAAAAAGGATTTTTTATGTGATAAATGCGACGGCGGTGTACGTGGCCATTTTTTATTGGATGGTGAGCGTATCTTTTTAGGGACTGGAAAGCTTTGGCGTTACGGGATTGGCTGGCTGCGAATTAATATATGCTTATTTCCAACCGTATTTTACTCCTTTTAGATGTATTTTTTTCTATAATTTTCTCTTTTTTTAGATTTAAAGGGAAAAATACATGAGAGAAAAGGCAATTCAATATTTGTAAATGGTTATGTGTAAATCAAATATAATGTTGGAAATGATTTTTAAAAATAGATGAATATAACGAGAACAAAGATTAAAAAAAAAATATATATTATAAGTCTATGAATATTTGGAAAATTCTAAATTCGCTCTATATTTTACTAGTGAGCACCATTTTCCCCTATGTTGTAAGTTACTATATACCCTGAATATGCACATGCGAAGAGATGTGCAGTGAAAATCTTTTCGAATGAATAGGAAAGATATATTGTCTCTCCATATGTTACATATGTAACAGTCCAATGCCAAGCGATGTAGTTGTTTTCTTAATAGAAGAATAAGTATGAAATTTGTTTTTTTAATGTGAAATTGTGCAAAAATAAAATAAAATAAAAATAACACACATGCACACAAATGGTGAATTTTCAGTGTAAAAGAGACTAAAAAAAAAAAAAAGGAGAGAAGGATTCACTTTCAGTATATAAATTTAGGGTCTATCAAGAAAATCATCGATTCTATAATACACGATATCATTTAGATAGAATTTTTTTAATAATTTTTTTAGAATATGATGTTGTTCAATAGATTTATAAAAAATCCAGTCTACTTTGGAAATTACAAATATTACTTGTTGTTATATAATTTGTATGTCTAGGTTTTAATCGAAAAGTCCGGAAAAGTGATAAGCACATCTCGAAAGAAAACTAGTTCAATGACTAGTAAAAATCATATGATTTATCTTATGCAAAGTCATGCTATGATTCAAACACCATATCTTAGTTGGTATATATCTTAGTTGGTATATGAGAGGAATTCACTATCAAGCTAAATCCTTACCGAACTGCAAGAATATTTTCAACTAAATCTTGCTAAATCTCGATTAATGTTTTACTTGCATATTTTTCTAGATCAATCTTTACAGTTTACTGGCTCAACAGCTTGTTTGATACTTGATTTGTCTTGGTTAAACTAGTTCAACAGACCAGTATAAATCTCTTCGCAACTATTAATTTTTATTTCTCTCTTTTTTTTTCCTCAACAATCTTCCTGTTCGATTAACTCAAGAAATTTATTGGCCTACATTTTCTCACAAACTAAATTTTCGAGGCATAGCTATGGAAAAATTTGGTTTGGTTTAGTTAGATTGCTGTAAGTATGATTAGATTTGGTTCATGTTTTTTCTATAAAAATAATATTCCCTAAGTAAAGTTCAGTTAAAACTAAAACAATCGATTTATCCAAATAACAAAACTGAATCTAAACCAACCAAATTAGTTTGATTCAATTTTGATATCCATTTTCAATAGGTTTTGTTCAGTTTCCCAAAATAAGCAAGAAGCCACCTATAGGATTAACCTAATCCAACTCTAGCTGGACCTAAAAATGCAAACCACTGGTAGGATTAACCTAAGAGAGTTACTAGATGCGCCCCTTGTTTTTTAAAGTCAACCCATTATGTTTTCCTTGTTTTTTTAGTGAACCCCATTATTTTTTCCTCTAACTTCTGGCACGGAAAAACATGGGATGCATTTAGTGGAAGTGGAAGTATAAGAGAAATTAAGAAATAATTTTTAAAATGGAAATATAAGAAGAGATTGCTTATTATATTTGTTTATCAATTTTTGAAAGAAAAAAAATGTGTGAGGAAGTGTGATGTGATTATTTTTAATTGATTAAATAAATATACTTAAATTATTTTTTTTGTTTTCTATGTATAAAAACATAATTTTTAAATGGTAATGATGACACGCAAATAAAAAAAACTATTTTATTTGTCTTGATCCTCTACTTCCTAAACTCTTCCCACTTAAAAAGAGAGGAAGAAAATTTTGGAAGTAAGGCGCCTCTTAATATATAAGAAATAACTTCCAACTTCTTTTTTGGCCAAACAAATACGTGTACTTCCACTATTTCTATTTTACTTCCATGCAAACAAACACAGTACCTCTCTTAACTTAATCCAACTCTAGCTGGACCTAGACCCAACTAAAGGAAAATTCTAGTTAGGCACACACTTTGCTCGATGAGCCCAATTTTCTGGGTGAGGGATTCCCGAACGATTTTTCATACATTTTAGCGTTAGTTTACGAACGAATTTAACGTTGGTATTTATTCCCATTAGAGAAAAAAAATAACCATAATAAGCAATGGCATGTTTGTAATTTTTTACAACTTTAGTAGGTGCTCCCAGAGCAGAGTTGTGTGCTCAAATAGAACTTCCCCGCCTACAAGGCGTAATCGAACCGGAGTAATTTCTCTAGAGAGGCGTCGTCTGCTCTCTCTTTCTCGGGATCGCTCTCCTCTCTCCGTCCGCCGCCGCCACCGTCGCCACCACCTGACACCTCATCCTTCAAGGTGTGTTCTCTACTGCCAAACGATAGTTAATTCTTTTTTTTTTATAAAATTTCAAAGAAACCCTAAATCGTTTGTCGCGATGCACCGCACTCCAACTGTTTGTGTAAATTTTATGTCGAGTCCTGGTTCTAATTTAGGATCCTCAATCTACATATCCTTTCGATTGGTAACTAATTCTGGCATATTCCCTCCGAAATTGGCAAAACACGTAAAAGTCTGAACTTTGTGGCTCATATCTGAATTGTTTGGCATTTTTACAACTAGGCATATAATCTCGAGTAGAAGTTTCGAAAACTTTACCAGCACATATTAGGGGTATTGGTAGTGTATTCTCTGATTTGATTGTGATCCCATTTTAATCCAAATTGGATGTTATTGTTTGTTATTTTATTAGATATATGGTTGTTTGATGATTAAAGGCAGTTTTGGTGAAGTTGAAGTCTTCGGGCTCGTTTGACAATGTCTTAAGGTCCTTTTCATATCTTAGTTAAACCAATTATTTGTTTTCATTTTGGCAAGATGGTTTAGCTATTCCAGTATTTTATTTTTCTCTTTACTATTCAGAATAATATTTCCACACTATTCCACTTATTTAATTTTGGTCGCCAAAGACATTGGGAAGTAAATGGTGGGAAACAATAAAAACAAAATATTCATGTCCCAGGGGTAGTCTGCATGCTTCTTTTTCTCCATTTGAATTCATTATGGGTGGGCTGCACTCACATAACTTAGAATTGGTGCCGGTCACCCTTCCCTCCCCATTTCCCTCTCTCTCCAATATGAGGATCTTCATTAAATCAGCTATTATTACACACTATTTAACTGCCTATTCATGCTTGTTTAGGTTTACCTAAGTGGTTGATTGGTTCAGGTATCTGGACATGGATTTGGTCTTGATTCTATTGTCCATTGTTAGAATCCACTTAATCCACAAAATCCACTGATTTTCAAGGATTTTGGCCAAGAATTTGGTTACGATGTGGCACTGATTTTGGCTCAGTTTCGAATCCCAGCTTTTTGTGGGGAAACCAATTGAAATGAGGAGTTTTGGTTTTTTATTTTTTGTTAATTAAGGAGGAGAGAGAGAGAGAGAGAGAGAGAGAGAGAGAGAGAGAGAGAGAGAGTACTTTTTCTTTTATTTTTTAAATAATTAAAGTCATCATTATTCTCAAACCATACCCCCTTTCCATGAAACAATCCATGGAAAGCAAGTTAAGATTCTCAATATCACCAAATCCTTATCTCTTTTCCATGAAACATATAAAAATTGGTGATCAATGGTTTGGTTAACACTACCATTTTCCAAATCCATCAATCAATCAACCCTAAATTGCCTCTAACTTGTCTAGGAAAGACGGACACTTCAGAATGTATTCTTGTTGACATCAACACTTGTTGACATGTATGTTACATGCTAGAGCCAATTCAAATCAAAGTAAACAAGAAAACAAAAAAAAAAAAAAGAGTGTCTATTTGAAGGTGAAAATGATTACAGCTTGTGTTAATCACTCTATATATAGACATTAACAAAGACCCTTAGACATAAGTGGAATATTATTTTACAAAACCTAAACAAATTGTAAAATAATTTTGGTTGCCAAACAAATTGTAAAGTGATGGCGGCAACAAGTACTGGGGGTAGACTTCATGCTTCTCTATCTTTGCAAGGCATTGGATCTATTAGTGTAGCATGACTTTTTTATCAAAAGAATTTTTTAAATATTTTTAGAAAATGGAATGACTCCATAGTGCTTAACTTACGATCTCTGACTGTTGAAAGCAGATATAACCACAATACACAAATGATATGACTTTTTAAAAGCGGACATGACTCTAATATTCAAGTTTTGGTTCCTAAAATCTAATACGGGTTCTGTCTAATATGTATATAAGTGTCAGTGTCCAAAATGTATCTAATCCGGACACAATACTCACATTAAATTGTTTGTGCTTTACCTATGGTGGATAATTGAAGCAATCCATAAATTCAACCTGAATTGCATCTTCACCTTTATTCACGGAAGGTAAATCTTCTGAAGCCAGGGAGAATAGATTGGGTCATTGAGCATCTAGGATTTATTATATTTTATTAAAATTTTATTAGATATTTTTTATTTTTAATTGCACTTGTGGTGCACATATTTTACGCTATATATAGCCATATATAAACTATTAGTGTATTAGAGAATTATTATGGAAGAAATATTGTTTTTTCGAGAGTATGTGGTTTGCTACTCCTAAACATTTTGTGCATGATGTGCTTGAGTAGGTGTGTGATTCGCTTGGGTGTGAGGCCTAAATCCTATAGTTGTTATTTTCTTTGAAACCCAAGTGGATTCTTTCCCAAACCCACCAAATTTCCATCACAAAATCCTAAATTGGTTTCAACACGTGTCACTTGGTCTTATAGCTATTGAATTTTCGCTTCAACTTCTTTCATATTTTACATTCACATTGAATTCCGAGACCATCTCTATTTAACCATTTTCTTTTGATCCTAAGAGTCACATCTTCCTCATGTCTTCATCTTCATAAACTTTCATAATTGATCTCAAGTATGGAATGTGGCTTTTTGTAGGGTTGACCATCAATTTGAACTATATGCTTATTCCTCCTCACAATCTTGCTGTATTTACATTATATATATATATGTATGATGTCTTTGTTTTGTTAACTTTCAACGGTTCAACCTTTAGATTCTAAAGTTTCTTTCCGTCCTTCTATTTTAGATATTATCCCTTCCTTAGTTTCATCCGCAAGTACAATATTGTGAGCAAACAGCATGCATCATTGTAACCTTGTATATATTTGGTAAGTTCATACATAACTAAAATAAAGATAGTTAATTAGAGGCCAATGCACTTTTATCTTACTGATTTTACTTTTTTCTACTTTATTTGTACTTCTAATGTAATTTATCCTAATCACTGGGGTTCAGATGTGTTATTTATTGAAAATGCACACATGTACAGAATATAGATACATAATCATATTATATTTGTTCCCATTCTACTTTTTAGGGATTTTATGTGAAATTGTGTTCTTGCTTCTTCGATCCTCCTCCATCCTCCTCCTTCAATTTCTTAAGTATATCACTTAACTACTCTGCCTTGTTTGTGCCTAAAACATCTTAACCGGTTGTCTCCCTCATATTTTCCTCAAGTGAAACTATCCCTGACTTATTGTCAATGTACTTTGTTTCGTTATTCAATATATTTATCTATTTTCTATTCTAATACAAAGCTTGAGACTTTTTGGTTGTGGTGGTTTAAGTTTTTACACCAAGAATGAAGAAAGCCTAGATTGCTTGGGATCTCTCGCTACCAGGTGGTGACTCATGATGGTTCCATCTAAACAGTGCCTCTTTGTTCTGTCATATGAAACAATATAAGAACATGAGAATTATATTTTGAGCAGTTACTCAACCCTCTGTTTGTCTTTCTTATAATCTTGATTGTTGTTAATGTATTCTTTTAGACTTTTAGTTGTTGTAAGCTCACTTTATGAATTGTAATGCAAATGTTTTACTTGAGTGACAATCAGTTACCTTGGGTCCAGTCCTCGAGAGGGTAAATTAAAACATTCATTTCAATACAGATTTTTTTTCTCGATATAGCATATTCCCAAAAATAAAAAATCTGAATGTTCTGGGCCCCAGACTGTTAGACTTAAGTTGGGGGGATTAGAGTTTAAATAAAAGATTTAAAGCTAATTACATGTTCTTAAAATAAATACTACCATTTAGTCTCTCTTCTCTGGGGGTTGGGGTGTTCGGTTGAGTGTTGGGGAGAGAGGAGGGAAAAAGAGGGGGTTGGTGTGTTACTCATGCGAAGAACTCTGATATCTGCACGCATTATTACTGGACAATTCTTAGAACTTCATTATGTATATTTTATGTATTTGCAACTTCCTGATTCACTTCAACTTCTACTTCAGGATCAGTATTCTGACTGAAAATGGACTCACAACACACAGCCGATATGTTCAAGTGAGTTTTCCCCTTTAATGCATTCTTTTGTAATAAATACTACTATGAATTAGTTTATAAATTTATTTTTCCCCAAATGATTGTGTTATGCAGGCATCTTGAAAAGCAAAGTGAGGTCCTCATGGAGACATATAGAGCAATGTCGCATGAGCTGCATAGACTTCAGGCATGTACTTAATGTGCGATTGCTGTTGTATTTTTTATATGTGTGTCCTATTTGCTATGGTTCTTTCATATTTTTCTTTTTGTGCTCAAACTTTTTACTATGTATCTATTGGTGTGCAGGTAGAAGAAGAAATGCTTATGCAAAAACTTTACGAGCTCATGTCTGCCAAAGGCCTGATAGAAAAGGTAAAGTTTTACTCCCTTATTTGATAATACTCAGTTTTAGCAGTATATTGTGATCGTTCTGTTTTAAGTTGGCAATGAATCTTCAAAAAATCATTAGGTGTGTGCGCCAGTTATCACCAACTCAAGCCTTTTCCTGTCAAATGGGAATTAGCCATCGAATATTTCCTTTTAATTTGAGGAAAGTCCACATAAGAATTAATGCAACAATTTCGGACCTATTGTCTACCATATTATCGTCTGAATTTGTGGCATGGTAACAATAGAGACATAAGGGGTTTGATGACTGTTTTTGAGCAAAGGTTTATGTAAAATTATTTTGAAGGAGTGTGCACAGGTTATGACCATCCAAGAGTTTCCTTGGCAGATGGGATTGGCTATGGACACTTCTCTTTAATTTTAGAAAAATCCATATGAAAACTTATGCAGCCATAAAGGACCTATTGTCTGTAGGCAAAGTGGCGAAGCAGAAATGAAGGGGTTTCGTTTAAACCTAGTAGGATAGTTTTAGCTTGAGACCTGCAGTATACATCACACGTTTTATGCTTGTGCATGCAAGGTGTGTGTTTGTCCAAATTGAGCAGAACTGTTGAGACTTTATACAGCGGGCTGACAAAATATGGTCATAGTGTCATGAAATGCATTCACCTTTGGGCTTGGCACCTGGCCACCTGCCAAAGATCCATAATTTTAATGAGCGGAGTGAATAGAGACAAACATAAATCAGAATTGAGCATGCTAGTTTGACGAAATATTCATCATTGTTAGAAGAGACCACTAATTAAATTTTGATGCTACTAATTTTGAGATGCAAATTACTTGAACTAGGGGTTATTTTCTGGCTAATTTCGATTTCTGCTCTGCAGAAGGAGAAAAGGAAGGATTCAGACCCGGTGGATGTGCCGGAGAACGAAAAGGATTCAGACGGGACGATATAGTTCATCTTCTCAGGAGCAATTTAGCGTGATGCCAGAAGCATACATGCCCCTGTCCCAATCTGAAAGCTAACTCACAGAAACGCTAACAGTGACAGTTTGTTGATGGCAGTGATCAGAATCCATTATCAAAAGTCTAATCTGGTGCAATGATCCAAAGACCATCCACCGAAACTTTTATTAGATAACTGGTTTAGGCATCCAGAGAGAACTGTTGGTTTGCATAGCTAAATAGTTCTTTTGCTGTTTAACATTTTGTTGCTTCAGCAGAAAACAGATCGTACTGTTGTTCAGCATTTATTGCTGGGGATAAAAATGAGTGAGGGCCAACCAAACCAAATTTTGAATTAAAAGTGAAAATTTTATTTTTCTAATTTAAAATTTTGAATGGGACGGATGAAGCAATGACCTTTGTTCGAAAGTGAAACTGTATGCTGTTTAGTTTCCTTGAATGCATATGTAATTGTAACAAATTATAGTGAAAGTGTTAACTGTAGTAAGTATTGGCTAATTGTCGGCTCAGTAAATATCTGAAGCCCCTCTTAAAAATTCTCCTAGAGTTCTCAAATTGAGGGAAATTCCCCTTTTTGATGCTCCAACCAAATATAATGCATGGCCATAGAACTTTCCTCATCATCATTTAAACCTTTTTTCTATTCATATGAGATTGGTTATAAAACATTGCTGTGTAAAATTTACTGTATGATAGTGCATTGGACTCCAATACATCCATAAAGTCACAAGTTTTAGCCCTGGTTGTCTAAACTTCAACCTTATAGCGTGTTTGGTACCAAAAAAATGGAGTTATGAATTAACAGTTAAAGTTGTGATAATTGGAGTTAATAGAAGGATCCAAGTTTGAAACCAAACTACAATTTAAGTAGGCTGGTTTATCTGGTTGATTGGGTCCATATATCACTAGACTATCACTAGACTCGGATCCGAATACTTACGAGTATATTTCAAGTTTATTTCAAAAACTTACATCCTATTCAGTCGGTAAGCATGTTTGACACTTTCTATACTTTGTAGGTGCAACATCAACAAATTAGCTCATGATCAAGTTACACTATAAGATCTATGAGACCATATTATATTAACTGTTCATATTTCTCTCACTGTTTGGTGCAATTTTTTTCATAGTTTTTCTTTAGTAACTGCAGTTCTTTTCACTCTTTTGAATATCTGATGCCAAATTATCGCCCGTTTCGGATCTCTTTCAATAACATGATATTGTTAATGGTGCAATTTTTTTTATCGGTGCAATTTTTTTTATCGTCTCTAGGCGCAGGTTGAAAAAAAAATTTTGAAAACAAAAATAAAAATCTATAAATAAATAGAATTAAGTAGCAAACGACAAGCTCACACCACTTTGCTCAGTGAGATCACCTCCAAAAATGGTGAGAACACCCTCCCCCTACAAAAACCCCTAAACCCCCCCAAAACCCCTAACTAAATCCAAATGCAAAACTTCTCCTCAATCGCCCACCGCTATGCCGCTCTCCTCCACCGCCTCGCCTCCCTCCCCTCCTCCTCCTCCTCCTGCACCCCAAACCTCCTCCTCCGCCTCCGCTCCCTCCACGCCCACATGCTCGCCTCCGGCTTCTCCCCCCGGGCCCACATCCTCAACCGCCTCCTCCACCTCTACGCCCACCTCTCCGACCTCCCCTCCGCCCTCCTCCTCTTCAAATCCGTCCCCCACCCCGACGTCGTCGCCCGCACCTCCCTCCTCTCCGCCTACTCCCTCTCCGGCCAATTCCCCCTCGCCCGCAACCTGTTCGACCAAACTCCCCACCGAACCCGCGACACCGTCTTCTACAACGCCATGATCTCCGCCTACTCCCGCGCTGCCGAGGGCCTCCCCGCTCTTAGCGTATTCCGCCACATGCTTGCGTTGTCGCCGCCGAGGCCCGACAACTACACTTTCACTGGCGTGCTCAGCGCTGCGGCGAGCATTCCGGGTATTGACGTTGTCGCCTCGGGGCAGCTGCATTGTGCTGTCGCTAAGTCCGGGACAGGGTACGTAGTGTCGGTTTCGAACGCCCTTATTGCGCTTTACTTCAAGTGTGATGAGCCGGAGGCGGTGGGTTGCGCTAGACGGGTTTTCGATGAGATGGCGGAGAGGGATGAGCTAACCTGGACCACGATGGTTGTTGGTTATGAGAGGAGGGGGGATCTGTGCGGTGCCCGGCAGGTTTTCGATAAGATGGGCGGGCGGTTTGATGTTGTTTGGAATGCGATGATCTCAGGGTATGTTCACCATGGGCTTGTGTCTGATGCGTTTGAGATGTTTAGACAGATGCACTCGTTGGGGGTCAGACTAGACGAGTTTACTTACACTAGTGTTCTCAGTGCTTGTGCAAATTCAGGGAGTTTCAAGAATGGGAAGGCTGTCCATGCCTATCTCATTCGTTCGGGACCTGATTTTGATCCCGAATCAGCATTGCCCGTCGAGAACGCACTGGTTACATTGTACTCGAAATGTGGGAAGGTGGACGTTGCACGGAGGGTTTTCAGTGAGATCAGGAAGAAGGATGCGGTTTCTTGGAATGCCATGTTGTCGGGGTACTTGGACTGGGGGCGGCTCGAAGATGCACTTGAGATGTTTAGCAATATGCCTCATAAGAATCAATTGGCATTGATGATAATGATTTCAGGGTTTGTTCGCAATGGGCTTCCAGAGGAAGGGCTGAAGTTATTCAGCCGGACAAGGGCCGAAGGTGTCAGACTGTGTGATTATGCTTATGCAGGAACATTATCTGCTTGTGGAGAGCTTGGGGCGTTAGAGCACGGCAAGCAGCTCCATGCACAGCTTATTCAGATAGGATACGAGCCGAGCAATTCAGCAGGGAACGCTCTATTGACAATGTATGCAAGGTGTGGAGCTGTAGAGGATGCACACTTGGTGTTCCTTGTGATGCCTAATGCGGACTCTGTAACTTGGAATGCAATGATTGCAGCCCTTGGGCAGCATGGGCATGGGAACGAGGCGATCAAGCTCTTTGATGACATGATCAAGGAAGGTATACGCCCAGACCGGATCTCTTTCCTCACGATCTTAGCTGCTTGCAGCCATGCTGGTCTGGTAGACGAAGGGTTTCACTACTTTGAATCAATGAAGCGTGACTATGGTATAAACCCCGAGGAAGATCACTATGCCAGGCTGATTGATTTGCTAGGCCGAGCTGGGCAAATTGAAGAAGCTAAGAATGTGATACAGTCGATGCCTTTTGAACCAGGCGCGCCTATCTGGGAAGCAATTCTTTCTGGTTGTCGGATCCATGGGAACATGGACTTCGCAGTTCATGCAGCAGACAAGCTCTTTGAGATGAGACCGCAGAATGATGGAACATATGTTCTCTTATCCAACCTGTACTCAGCTGTTGGGCGGCAGCAAGATGCTGGCAGGGTAAGGAAACTGATGAAGGATCGTGGGGTGAAGAAGGAGCCAGGATGCAGCTGGATCGAAGTTGAGAGTACGGTTCATGTGTTTGTTGTCAACGATACAAAACACCTAGAGGTGCGAGAAGTCCACAATTTCCTTGACATGGCTGGGGCGAAGATGAGGAAATTGGGGTACGTCCCAGATACCAAATTTGTGTTGCAGGATATGGAATCCGAGCACAAAGAGTACGTGTTATCCACTCATAGCGAGAAGTTGGCAGTTGCTTTTGGTCTCCTAAAGTTACCTAATGGAACTCCAGTTCGGGTTCTGAAGAACTTGAGGATTTGTGGGGATTGCCATACTGCAATCATGTTCATGTCTAAGGCAGTTGGGAGAGAGATTATTGTGAGAGACGGCAAGCGATTTCACCATTTTAGGGATGGCGAATGCACATGTGGGAATTATTGGTGAAATGGGTCGTTTGGTGTCAGAATGCATCTGTGATCAAAACTTCCGAGTGATGTTTGGAACAAATTTCTGATACAAATTCTGACGAGTGAGTAACTTAAAGGAAATGAATTAACATTCTTTTGTCTCATTTTTCAGTTCAAAAAAACTTAAAATGAAAATGTTATTGAATTTTTCATAGCCTCCTATTTTGATTCGGATATTGGTTGTATTAATTTTCTTGTGCAGGCTCAACGATTCAAGAATTGTTCAAAGTTGTCTTGTTTCGATCACAACTGGTGCTGTGACCAGGAGTTTTTAACATTCTGGGATGAGTTTACAGATTCCAGGAATACTGTTATAACAGTAAGTTCTGGGAAAACTTTGCCATTACAAGTTCATATTTTCTATCATTCGTTCTAATAAAGTTAAGAAATTGAGTAAGTTCTTGCTTAGCAACTATTTTTTTCTTAAAATCAGGAATATCTTATTGTTGCCAGAATATCGTTTGAAAAATTTGTCATTACAATCTGTCACCACATTTCCTTGCATCTCTCTTGTGGCCAAAACATATAGATGCTTTTCTAATGGAAAAAGGAAACAAAAAATAAATTTAAAAAAATCATAAAACAAACTTGTGAGATGATGAACTAATTCAATCATATTTTGGATTTAGGTCGAGGAAAACCTGAAAGTTGAGTTCGTTACTTCTTTTGGATTGACTTTTGTTTTGTTAATGGAGAGCTATGACATAACGAGAGTTTCCCGATGGGATAGCGTTACATTTTTTGACTCTTAACTTTCGAATCAATGAAAAAACCAATTTTTTTTTTTCTTTCGTCTATGAATATGTGAAAACACTCCTTTATAAACAATTGCTATCTAAGAGCACGGAGTCTTGTGTATCAATGTCAGTACAATATCTCCAAATCACTTGACTTGCTAGGGATCTAACCAAGTCAATGGTGAATTCCTATGATGTTTCTAGTATAAAAGTTTATATAGACCTTTCCTCTGCCAGAGTATCAAAAAAATGTCCTACGAACAGTATAACACTACTTTAGTCCTCTCTAATGGCAAACATGAAAGGATGCAAAATACCCACATGATGGGATGACACATAATCAGGAGAGGGGATAGTAGAGATAGAAGATGAATACACAATCTTTTAGGTGGTGCACCCAAAGAGGGCTATCTCCACCGGTGAGATTCCACTATATCGTAGAGAAGACTACACCAATGGAGTGCCAGGTCGATAACTCACCAACACTCTTCTTCAAGACCTCATAAGAGGAATCTCCAAGACCTCATAAGAGGAATTTTTCTTACAAGAAAACTCTCACCTAGAGTTCCAAGAATTCCCTTAGCAACAAGCTTTGGATGATGCATGCAAAGGCTCTTCAATACCCAATAATTCTAGTTTGATTAGAATGCCAGTACAGTTCTAGATTGTTAGGAAACACATCAAAAGTTGTTTATTCATGATGAATAATACCATTCAAATAAACAAAATACAAAGTCGAGTGCTAAAAGAATTTGACTCTTGCTAATAGAATTTGCACACAAGTGCAATACACAATTCTCAAAAATAATCTCCATGGTAAAATTGGTTTGATTAAACACCTAAAATGAAGAATGGCTAGATCACTTGGAATATCTCATCACAGATAGGTCTCACTTATTGGCCATCATGCCAATTCGGTCTAAGTGGTGCCTCTTCATTCTATCATATCAACACTTCAAGAATTTGCGGGTGTTTTTTAGTAGATTAATCATCCCTCTGTCTATCATTTATAATCTATATTGTTGCTGAGGATTTATCCACACTTTTCTCATCATCTTTTGCATTAACCTTTGGAACGGGTGTCATCTTTGAGTGACAATCAATTACTTTTGGGCCTTCTGGAAAAAAAAAGGTTCGGATCTTTCTATTATGTTTATTTGCTTGTAAACTTTCTGAGTCACTGTCACTTTTTTGAAGCAATTACAGCAAGCTAGACCCCTCCTCATTCCATTAACAGATTTAACAGAACAAACTGAGTGTCAGATGTCACTTTTATTCAGGAAAAGTATTCCGACTGAAAATTGATGTAAAACACTCAGCTGATATGCTGAAGTGGCGCATAAGTTCTCTGACAAATGCAACCATGAATTAGTTTATAGTTTTGTCCTCTAAATAATCTGTTGTATGCAGGCATCTTGAGAAGCAAAGTGATCCTCATGAAATCATTGCGAAAGTTTGCATAAGACGTACAGACTTCAGTTGGGCACAGAAGAGTGATTGCTCCAATATTATATGTGATCCTATCTGGGTATCAATTATTTCATATTTTTTGTTTATCCTTTCTCAAAGTTCTTATTTATGTGTTTCTTTAATTGCAGGTAGAAGAAGAACTGCTTTTTATTTATTCTTCTTCAGAGTTCGTATTTCTCAAACTCATGCCTCCTGAAGGTTGATTGAGAAGGTAAAAAACTGCCCTGTTGGAAACTAATCTATCCGAAAATATTTTACATCTACTTTAGCCATACAGATTAAAATTACTGTTTAAGTTACATTGAATTGAATATTTATAAATTTATTTGAAACTACTAGCAATTTCCTGTGCATGGTGTGGTTATGTAGTTACACATTTGTAGAGTATCCATAAGGCTGATACAGATCACGATCACATAGAGATGGTAGCCTATATAGGGTATAAGAATATGCTAGTAAGAATCATTTAACCATTGTAGAAATACATATTAGACATGGAATAAAATAATTGAAGAACCAAAGAATACAATCTATGTAGTATGAACAATAGCAACTGCCACTCTAATGCATCGGCCTACTGCAATGCAGCACCCTCTTCATTCCTCTTAAGACATTTTTTTTCCTCATGTACCTCTCAACTTCCAGACAATGTTTAAAATTTGCTGGACTGGGGCAAGGTGACAAACCCCCGTTCAGCGCCCAGTTACCTGTGCGGAAAGGTAAAAGAGAAGAGAAAAAGAGGAAAGATGATGAGCTCAGGGAGCAAAGGGAAAAATTAAAAAGTTCAAACGAGTTAAATTTGTTCGAAGCTGGTCTTAACCTGATCCCTTTTGAATTAAAGGGTTAGTGATCGTCTCTTCTTTCTCGTGGAAGCAGTGGCAGGACGAGGCCGATGCAGTGGCTGAAGGCAAATGATGTGGTGGATGGCAACGGAGGAAGCCCACAGGATCTGACGCTGGGAGGTTAGTTTCTGCTTATATTTCAGTTTTTTCCTTGTCTATTTTCGTCTGTTGCAGCTCCAAGGGGGTTGCCTGCGCTGAGGGTGGCCCAGGTTGTGGCACTAGAACATAATGATGACAATCAAACGCCACTGCAAGATCACAGACACTCTGTGCATAAATATGCACTCGCCCGTGCCCGCACATGAACATGTGAATTAAATCACTGTAGGTCGTAGAGGCATGAACATTTCAATAGTGAGGTCACAAAATGTTTGAGATTGAATAGCTAGCTTGTGTGCTGTCAATAAGAGCATTTTCTCTCCGACCATCAACTGTACAGTCAGTATACGTATCGTGCTCCAGTTTTGCATTTTTGGCCTCCACATCGCAATGTTCTTATAGCCTGCACCTAAGTAGCACTTATTTGAACTGTTGAGAGTAGTGCTGTGGCTAACTGAAATGATCTGTAAGGCACTACAGTTTCTTTGAGTTCCTCTATTGTGCTCTTCTCTCAGGTCAATGTGAAAGCATCCACTGGCGTAGCCTGTGTATTGAGGTTCGAGCTATCAAGTTTCCCTTCAAAATTTGTTTAAGATCTGTTACGGAGTTCATTTATGTAGGCAGGTTGGTAAACTCCCATTTAATTTGGATTGAGCGCACAATTTCTTTAACTTGAGATATTTAAATATTTGGAGGAGGTATAGGATTAATTAGTTCCAAATTGGAGGAGATACTAATCTAATTGAATAACTTTTCTCACTTCACTTTGACAAACCAAATATAAAATTAAATGGGATTAATTATTCTAAAGCACTCAACTTATCGAAACAAACATAGTTTAAGTGTTTTATTATTTATTGAAGGAAGCTTTTCGAGTCCCTTCACAGTCTCAGTCAAAATCGAAAGCCATATATAAGAGTACAATGAAAGAAATTTGAATTCAATCATCAAAATAAAATCGAATGTAGCGGAATTTACGTACCTGCAGCCATATTGATTAAATCTGAAGTCTGACTTGAATCACGTCTTGATTACCTTTTAAACCGAGATCTTCTGACCTATCACCTCTATACAATCTGAAGTTTTGTGTACGCTCTGCTTGATGGAGGCACAGGCATTTATATAGAGGCTAGGTTAGAGACCCGGTTACTCACGAAATCCTAATTTGACACAAATTGTCAAAACTATCCCTACCATCAAGAGAATCCTAATTTGACACAGATTGTCAAAACTATCCCCATCATCAAGGGAATGGGCCAGACTTAAAGCCCAAAATATGTGAGTAACTTAATAATCCATTAACTTTAATTATCACCTCAATATATATTTGGGCCACATTAATATAACATTCTCCCACTTGGCCCAAAGATATATGAAATACTTTATAGGTGATAAAACTGAAAATGGCCATAAACATTTGACATGTCAAATCATGGGTTAACTTCATAACTTAACTAAAAACTCTCCTAATATGAATCATGGCGGTTATGTTCTTTATATTGGCGAACACTCCCTTCCATGTATTACAATATTAAGAAAAATTCTTAATCAAGTACTCAAACTTAATGAATGAATAAATCTTTATTTGAACTTAAATTCATTCAGGTCCAAACCAAAATATGAGATGAAATAAAACATAATTTAATGTGCACAAAAGTTTATCATCTCTAATTGAAACAAAACTCAAATGGAAATAAATGGATCACAAAGAGCTCAACAATCCCATTCTTTCTACATGATCCACGAACGATTTAGCCGGCAAACCTTTAGTCATAGGATCAGCAATCATGAGATTAGTACTAATATGCTCAATGGCAATTGAACGCTCCTTTACTCGATCTCTCACGACCAAGTACTTAATGTCAATGTGCCTGTTTCCACTTCCATTTTATTGTTCTTTGAAAAGAACATTGCAGCTGAATTATCACAGTAAATCCTCAATGGTCGTGAAATACTGTCAACGACCCTCAAACCTGTGATGAAATTTCTTAACACAACGCCTGTGCAGTAGCTTTATGGCAAGCTATAAACTCTGCCTTCATAGTAAAAGAAGCTGAAATGGTTTGCTTAATGCTTCTCCAAGAGATGGCGCCTCCGGCAAGGATAAAAATGTGACCAAATGTAGACCTTTTAGTGTCTTCACACCCATTAAAATCTGAATCTGAATATCCAACCACCTCTAAATTGTCAGAGTGTCTGTATGTGAGTCTAAAATGTTTGGTTCCTTGCAAATACCGCATAACCTTTTTAGCAGCTTTCCAGTGATCTAATACTGGATTACTCTGGTATCTGCCCAACATCCCTACTACAAATGAGATATCGGGTCTTGTGCATACTTGTGCATACATTAAGCTGCCAACTGCAGATGCATATGGTATGCATTTCAAGTCATTCTTTTGACACTGTTTCTGACTGAAGGTGTCCCCTTTGACAATGGGTGCTACAGATGATGAACAATTGCTCATCCTAAATCTCTCTAAAACTTTTTCAATATAAGCTTTTTGAGATAATCCTAATGTCTTTTCAGATCTATCTCTGTGAATCTCTATGCCAATGACATAAAAGGCTTCACCTAAATCTTTCATTTCAAAGTTTTTCGAGAGAAATTCTTTAGTCTCATGTAGCAATCCTAAGTCATTGCTTGCAAGCAAAATATCATCTACATATAGGATTAAAAACATATATCTGCTCCCACTCACCTTAAGGTATATACATTCATCAACGACGTTTTCTGTAAAACCATAAGAGGTTATAACGTCATGAAATTTTAAATACCACTGACGTGAGGCTTGTTTTAATCCATATATAGATTTCTTTAATTTGCAAACCAAATGACTTTTATCACTGGCAATAAAACCCTCAGGCTGAGTCATGTACACTTCTTCTTTAAGATCCCCATTCAAGAATGTTGTCTTCACATCCATTTGGTGTAATTCTAGATCAAAGTGAGCCACTAAAGCCATGATTATCCTGAATGAATCCTTCTTTGAAACTGGAGAGAAGGTTTCGTGATAATCAATACCTTCCTTTTGAGTGAAACCTTTTGCAACAAGTCTGGCTTTATATCGTTCAATATTACCAGATGAGTCTCTTTTAGTTTTATAAACCCATTTACAGCCAATAGCTGTAGACCCTTCCGGTAATTGAACGAGATCCCAACCTTGATTATTATCCATAGATTTCAACTCATCCTGCATGGCTTCATACCAAAGGCTCGAATTTACACTATCCATGGCATGTGAAAAACAACTAGGATCATCTTGAAGGCTTGACTCCTACAAATAGACCAAATAATCACTAGAGATAGCTGATTTTCTTACCCTTGTGGATCTTCTTACACCCCTTTCTTGTTGGACAGTGGGTTCAACAGGAATATTCTCTTCATGGGATTGTTCTTGAATTAGTTGTTCTTCAATGCTACTCAATTGAATATCTTGAAAAACAATCAATTGATCTAAATTTAGTGGTCGTTCAACAGAATCTACAGTTTCCTCAATTTGTACCATATGAGGATAACTGCCACTAACCTCAGAATCCTCAAGGAATTTAGCATTTCTTGATTCAACTATCTTTAGTGTATTTGAGGGACAATAAAATCTAAACCCTTGGAGTTAACTGGATAGCCAATAAAATAACCGCTAGTTGTCCTCGGATCTAATTTGTTTATATTTGGATTATAAATCCGTACCTCAGCAGGACAACTCCATACGTGTAAATGTCTCAAACTAGGTTTCCACCCATTCCATAATTCAAAAGGAGTTTTAGGAACAGCCTTAGAGGGAACTCTATTCAAGACATACACAGCAGTTTTTAAGGCCTCACTCCATAAACTAATAGGGAGATTAGAATTGCTTATCATGCGCCTCACCATATCCATAAGAGTCCGATTTCTTCTTTCAGCCACACTATTTTGTTGAGGTGTACCGGGCATTGTGTATTGTGCAATAATGCCCTCTTCCTGAAGAAATAAAGCAAATGGACATTTTTGTTGTCCCATCTCTGTGTACCTACCATAATATTCTCCACCTCGATCAGATCTTACGATCTTAATCTTTTTGCCCTTTTGTTTCTCTACTTCTGCCTTAAAATTTTTTAAAAGCATCCAGTGCTTCTGATTTATTATGTAGAAGATAGAGATACATGAATCTGGAATGGTCATCTATAAATAAGATAAAATATCTTTGACCATTTAAACAGGGGGTGGAGAATGGTCCACAGATATCCGTGTGTATGATCTCAAGAATCTCTGTACTTCTAGTGGCACCTTTACTGTTCTTGTGGGTGTACGCCCGAAAATTGAATCTTTGATTCCATTGCAAAATTATTTGATTACAACGAAGATTTGAGATTACAAAAATTCCGAAGAATTACAAGAACGGGAATATTGATTTATTCCCTTTTTTACGTGGGTTCGGGTGGCGGTGGAGTCTCGTTGCTGCCTCCGTTGACCGTCCGACCAGGAGAAGATGGCTCTGCTCTTTGCTTTGATCTCACGAGCTCGCCCGAAATCTTCCCAAAGTCCAAGAATCCCCCTGTCCAAAAGTCCCCTCTCCGGTTCAATTTCTGCATTTTATAGACCGAAGAGACTTGAAATCCGGCTCTATTCCTCCTGAAAAAGCGGATCACGGGATATCAGGAAAATAAAATAGGAAATAAAACAACGGAAAACAACGAAAAACAACCCGCGGGAGCCCCCGCGGGTTGGCACCCGCGGGAGGATTCCCGCGGGTGGCAACCCGCGGGGGCGATCCCGCGGGTTGTAGCCCCCGCGGGAAGCAACCCGCGGGAGCACCCGCGGGTTGCAACCCGCGGGTGTGCCCACTTAGCAAATTTAGGTTTTTTTTGTTTTTGGTATCTACATAACTCCCTCCAAAGTTTTTGAAGTTCTGTATTGAACCGTACTGAATTTCGAAATACTTTGGATTTTTTAATTTTGGTTATAGACCTTTTAAAAGATTTGGTCGATAGGGATAACTGTTAATATATTTATTTATTCCATAACAAGCAGAGGTATGATTTTAACGTACTCATTAGAGGACAAGCAGAGGTATAATGTTAACATGCTTATTTTAGGTCAAGCAGAGGTATAATATTAACGTGCTTATTTTAATCCTAACCGTTCAGTGACATCTAGTATGACGAATCAGGAAAAGACAGAGGTGACATTAAACGTGTCTTGGAGCTTAACCTATTCAGAGGATCTGGTCGTGATAGGGACAAGCTGACTAAACAGAGGTGACGGTTAACGTATTTATTTTTGGAATCGGACCATCAGAGGTAACTGTTAACTTGATAGGGAGATGATTTTCGTCAGAGGTGATTTTCAACTTAACGATATCAAAAGCATGTTCATCAGAGGTTGTAATGTTGGACTTGATGAAGTGTGAATTTTCTTTTCTGTCAGAGGTGAAATCTTAACGTGACAGGGGATCGATTTAATTAGGATTTTATCTCTTTTGATTTTGAATTATGATGTCAGAGGTATGATTTTAACTTGATAAATATTTTGGAGTGTCGCTTGCTCTGTTAGAGCAAAATGACAAGAAAAGTTTTGCTGTCAGAGGTGAAATCTTAACGTGACAGGAGATTTATCTGATCAGGATTTTTAGCAAATCCCCAGCTATCAACGGATTTGATTAGCCTTTACCAACTACCGTTTGAGTCGGGCTAGCCATGCTATTCCCCTCAGCATGGTGAGTTGTCGAGAATTTCGTTTGGGCTTAAATGCCAAACTTTTCCTCTTCCCTTTGCCTTAGCAGCTTAGGGCAGTGATGTATTCTTATATTCGGATAAGAATACTATTGTGACAGATTTGTCGTGGGATTTTTAGCAAACCCCCAGCTATCAACGGGTTTGATTTTGCCTTTACCAACTACCGTTTGAGTTGGGCTAGCCATGCTATTATCCTCAGCATAGTGAGTTGTCGAGGATTTCATTTGGGCTTAAATGCCAAACTTCTCTTCTTCCCTTTGCCTTAGCGGCGTTGGGCAATTCATACTTTTTACCCTCAGTATGGTGGGGTTGGCGAGAAATTTATTCTCTTCCCGTAGCCTTATCAGCGTTGGGTAATTCATACTTATTACCCCAGTATGGTGGGGTTGGCGAGAAATCTATTCTCTTCCCGTAACTTTAGCGGCGTTGGGCAATTCATACTTTTTACCCCCAGTATGGTGGGGTTGGCGAGAAATTTATTCTCTTCCCGTAGCCTTAGCGACGTTGGGTAATTCATACTTTTTACCCTCAGTATGGTGGGGTTGGCGAGAAATCTATTCTCTTCCCGTAGCTTTAGCGGCGTTGGGCAATTCATACTTTTTACCCCCAGTATGGTGGGGTTGGCGAGAAATTTATTCTCTCCCCGTAGCCTTGTCGGCGTTGGGTGGTTCATTTTTTTTTTTTTTTTGATGTTTTATATATATATATATATATATATATATATATATATATATATGGGTTTAAATTAACCACCTTGAGTCCATTTTTTTTTTTGGAATTGTTGTGAGCCCAAGTGGTACCTTTAGACCTCACACATTAAATGTGTCGGAGTTAGCTCTAACTCCTTTTTTGTTCAGCTTTGAGCTGAACTGCTCCAGCGTCAATCAACGCTTGAATTTTATCTTTTAAGATAAAATAATTTTTTGTGGGGTGACCTACAATCCGATGGTACAGGCAGTAATTCGGATCGTTAGTTTTCCCCACTTCTTCAGGTCTCTTGCTCTCCGGCAATTTAAGCATCTTGCGTTTGGTGAGCAGATTGAACATAGTAGCAGTATGTTCATCCTTGAACGAATACTGCTTTTGAAGTTTGGGCGACTTTGCTGTGTTGGTTGTAGTTGGCCATGGTTTCTGCTTCAGTGTACTTTCTACCGCTATTGCCGTTATGTCTTTCCCTTTTGAACGGGAAAAATGGAATGGAGATTCGTTTGCACCGTCTCCGGTTGCAGACTGTTGCATTTCGAGACGTCGAAGTATTTCTTCGGCCTGTTCGCCCTGCTTAAGCAGATTCTTCCATGACTTGGATTCGACCAAACCCATCTTGTCTAAGATATCGGTCAATAAGTTATGTCTGCAGGTTTCCACAAGCGTATCATGCGTCATGCCATGTGGGCATCGAACGGAAAGTTCTCGGAACCGCTCGACATAAGTTTTGACCGTTTCGCCTTCTTCTTGCTTCGCTGCTAGCAAAGATAATATGGAGACTTCTGTATCATCTTCAAAGAATCGGGCTAGGAACTCACGTTCTACATCAGCCCAAGATTTAATTGTTCCCTGGGGAAGTTGCATAAACCAGGTAAATGCGGGCCCCCGTAAAGTGCTCGCAAATATCCTAGTCATAGTTGGATCATTCCCCATGAGATGTCCCGTCTGTAAGAGGAAATAGAAGATGTGTTGCTGCGGCGAACCTCTACCGTCGAACGACTGAAGATTCAACGGTTTATATTTTGCAGGATAGGGTACGGTCTCCCATTCTACGGGATATGGACGGACTACCCCCACCTCTTGTAGCTTTTTGCGATGAAGAAGAGCTTGTAATTGGTTCTCCATCTTCTCTATTTTCTCTGCGTGAGGATTGAGGATAACTTTCACTTCCTCTTCCTCTCTTGAATGAGGAGGCACTTCTTCATCTTCGTCTTCGCTGTCTTCATTATTTGGACAGGCCGTTTTCCTTTCTGCCAACTAGAAATGGACGGCGTTGATTGGTTCTTTCTAGTTTGAGCCAGCAACTCAATCAAAATTTGCTTCATTTCTTCTATAGTCTCCTCGTGCTGTTCGAGACGTTTTTCTTGTCTCTCAAGCCTTTCAGAGACTTCTTCTAGAAGCGCGCCCTCTGGTTCGATAGAAACTCCTTTTGACCCTGGAGTGATTTCCTTATCCGAAGGGTTGTTTCCGACCACCTTTTTACCTTTATTAACCATATTTGATGAGGCAGCAGGTAGATCGGTCCCAGAGTATGCCTTTTTTACCGTCCGTATTCTTTTAGGTTCGGTGATCCGCTCAAAAACGGATTGTCTCGGATGGCACTCGCAGTTTGATAGAACAGTTGAGATTAACTGTTCGCATTGGCATTGAGGAGTATTCTGTGTAGAGTTTTTCTTCCAATTGAGGTATTCTCTCAAGTCTTGAGATATCTTCTCCTCTCTATTTGCAACCTGACGCCGTTTGCGTCGCAAATTTGGTTCATAATACTGGAGAGTCTGCAATATCTCAGGGCTGAGCTCTTTTCCAGCATCAGATTGTTCCCCAACTCTCCTGCGGATTCTTCTGGAGTGCACGTTGTCCTGAGTAGTTGTATGGGCCCCAGATGCCTCTGATAGAGAGATTAAAATTTTTAGTGCATGTTGCGTGCTCGCCATAGACGTGCTCGAGGAGACATGAGAGTTGTGTTCATTGAACGTAACCCGTCGGTGGCATCTGCGGGATGCAACCCGCGATTGAAATTGCAGATTTGTACCCAGATTTGTACCCGTGGTTGCAACCCGGAGGTTGGCACCCGCGGTTGGAAGCGGCGGGTTGGCACCCGCGGTTGGCAACCGCGGGATGCCACCCGCGGTTGGGAACTGCGGGTTCCCACCCGCGGTTGGCAACCGCGGGTTGCCACCCGCGGTTGGGAACCGCGGGTTCCCACCCGCGGTTGGCAAGAGCGGGATGCCACCCGCGGTTGGGAACAGCGGGTTCCCACCCGCGGTTGCAACCCGCGGGTTGCCACCCGCGGTTGCAACCCGCGGGTTTGCGCCCATGGAATTACTTCCGGATTTTTTTACTGTCTTGGAGTTTCCTGCAATTTTTTCTGTATGATTTAGGCGTGCTCGTTGAGTTTTACGCCTTAAATTTCTCTTTTGGGAGCGGGTCAGGGACTGGTTTGACTTTTGGCTTGACTTTGGAACGGGCGATAACGCCTCGTAAGTTTCAACGGGCGATGACGCCTCGTAAATTTTCATAGGCGATGACGCCTCACCTTTTTTCATCGTTACCCGGCGATGACGCCTAGGCTCCGAGTCAGAGGAGGAAAGAAATTCCTCATATTTTTGCTGGTCAACTTCTATGACCAGCGTCTCAACCATTGAGCCAATCGGCACCCGGTCGGACTGCGCCACCAAATTCTCTGTGGTAAACAGAGGAGCTCCCACTGTGGTCGCCAGTTCTTGTATGCCCGAAAATTGAATCTTTGATTCCATTGCAAAATTATTTGATTACAACGAAGATTTGAGATTACAAAAATTCCGAAGAATTACAAGAACGGGAATATTGATTTATTCCCTTTTTTACGTGGGTTCGGGTGGCGGTGGAGTCTCGTTGCTGCCTCCGTTGACCGTCCGACCAGGAGAAGATGGCTCTGCTCTTTGCTTTGATCTCACGAGCTCGCCCGAAATCTTCCCAAAGTCCAAGAATCCCCCTGTCCAAAAGTCCCCTCTCCGGTTCAATTTCTGCATTTTATAGACCGAAAAGACTTGAAATCCGGCTCTATTCCTCCTGAAAAAGTGGATCACGGGATATCAGGAAAATAAAATAGGAAATAAAACAACGGAAAACAACGAAAAAACAACCCGCGGGTTGTAGCCCCCGCGGGAAGCAACCCGCGGGAGCACCCGCGGGTTGCATCCCGCGGGTGCAACCCGCGGGTGTGCCCACTTAGCAAATTTAGGTTTTTTTTTTTTTTTTTTTTGTATCTACAGTGGGTTTGCTTACCCTTAATGCAATCCACACAAGTACCAAAATCAGTAAAGTCAAGATTGTTCAACAAACCATCATGAACAAGTCTTTTTATTCTCTCAATGGAGATATGTCCCAATCTCCTATGCCACAATTTAGAAGATTCTTCATTGATGACATTTCGCTTAATACCAGCATTATCATGCAAAGTCAAATAATTGCACACATAAGTAGGGTCCAAATCAATTTTGTACAATCCATCAGAATTGTAACCAGTACCGACTATTTTATTATTCCAAAAAAGATTAAATATAGTTCTTTTCACAAAATGAAAATTATAACCAATTCGATGAAGTCTAGACACAGAAATCAAATTTCTAGAAAAAGTTGGAATATAAAAAATATTTTCTAAGTCTAAAACAAATCCAGATTGTAAAATTAGTCGGTAGGTCCCCACAGCTTCAACTTGTGAAGGTTTCCGATTTCCTGAATAGATATAACCTTCACTTGCCATCGGTTTCCTTTGATTTAGAAAACCCTGCATGGTATTAACAATATGAATAGTTGAACCAGAATCTATCCACAAAGTATTACTTGGAGCATCAATGAAAAAAGATTCATGACACACAAGAGATATGAAAATACCTTTCTTTTCGAGCCATGCCTTAAACTTAAGACAGTCTTTCTTTACGTGTCCTTTCTTCTTAGAGAAGAAACATGCTCCTTTATTGCCATATTTCTTCATTGGCACATCAGCATCTTTTTTCTTCTTTATGCCACTTTTAAGTTTCTTGGCATTTCCTTTATCATGATTTACTAGATGAACTGTCTCTAGTTTTTCATGTTTCATTCTCTCCTCCTCCTGAACACACATGGTCAATAATTCATTTACTGACCATTTTTCCTTCTGTGTGTTATATGATATCTTAAAAGGAGTATAATCTGTAGGGAGAGAATTCAGAATGAAATGCACCAAGAATGACTCGGAAATCTCAATTTCAAGGGACTTTAATTTAGCAGCAATGTCCCGCATTTCCATTATGTGCTCTCGCACGCCTTTTGCATGATCATACTTCATGCCTGAGAGTTTTTGCATTAGGGTGCTTGCAAATGCCTTATCAGATTTCACAAACTGTTTCTCAATAGCTTTCATGAAATCTGTGACTTTTTCACAATCAGGAATGGAACCTCTAATACTTTTACTTACATGAGACTTAATAAGCATCAAACTTAAGCGATTAGATCTCTCCCACCTCTCATATGATGCTTTCTCACCAGCGCTACTTGATTCCGTGGGATGTGGAGGTTCATCTACACGAAGCGCCAAATCAAGGTCCACACACCCTAATGTTAAGAGAACTTTTTCCTTCCAGTCCAAAAAATTGTCACCCGACAACATTGGAATACGAGAAGGATCATTGTAAAATGTAGTAGGAACTGCAAAGAAAACATACATTAGAGCCATGATATTAATTCCAAATATGTCAGTAAATTCATACCTCAACAGGTCACAAATAATATTGAATTTACAAACCCTTTATAATAAGGCTGGTAAGACAAGTCATTAAAATACCAATTCCATACCTGTGGGCCTAGGAATAGCACTTTAACACTCAATTAACCACCTTATTCTAATTAAACAAGAAAATAAATACCTCCCTGTGGGGTAAAGTACTTACCTTATTATTTAATTACAAATTTTACAGAATATAATCTTTGTCTCAAAACTTCATGATAAGGCTGATAAAATAAACCAAAATAAAATCCATACCTGTGGGCATAGGATAATTATTTAAGATTTTATTTATCACCTTATCCTAATTAAACAACAAAATAACTACTTCCCTGTGGGGCAAAGTAACTATTTTATTACTTAATCACAATTTCATTAAACTTACTTTATATCCAATAAATAACCATAAAATGGGTATACACTTTATCATTAGCTCCGATCTTTCAACTTTAATGGAGTAATTTTATCGATAAATACCCATAATTTTAATCGGACATAAAATCATTTAAAATCCCTCATGACAAAGATTCAATTACTTTATTGCCTTTGTACATATTATATATGTTCTAAACCATAATAAAGGCCATGCTCTAACTTGTAATTATATTACAATGTTTCATATCCCCAAATTTATCAAATTATGAAACATACTTTAAACTACATATCAAACAATTCATAAATTTAAATATATAACAAACATTTAATGAGCACCAATACAAACACAGAGCTGGAATAGCTCAGTTGGCTAGAGCGTGTGGCCCTTAACCGTAAGGTCTGAGGTGGTCGGAGGTTTGAGCCCTCCTTCTAGCGAGGTATAAGTTTTTTTTTTTTTTTTTTTTAAAAAAGGGTTAGACAGTATAAATATGCGACATGTAAGGCTCGAACTCGAACTCTCAACCAAAGATTTGAAATTTACGCCCTAGCCAATTGCGCCACAAACTTTAGGTGTTCATAGTTACTGGTCCGTCTCTATTTAATTTAATTAAAAATGAAAATCTTCAAAAAATAACGGCTACGGTTTTGATCGATACCTTCAAGCCCATCTATTAGATTAATCAATATAGCATGAAGGTTGGCTCTGATACCACAAGAAAGAACTTGAATTCAATCATCAAAATAAAATCGAATGCAGCGGAATTTACATACCTGCAGCCATATTGATTAAATCTGAAGTCTGACCTGAATCACGGCTTGATTACCTTTTTAACCGAGATCTTCTGACCTATCACCTCTATACAATCTGAAGTTTTGTGTATGCTCTGTTTGATGGAGGCACAGACGTTTATATAGAGGCTAGGTTAGGGACCCGGTTACTCACGAAATCCTAATTTGACACAAATTGTCAAAACTATCCCTACCATCAAGGGAATCCTAATTTGACACAGATTGTCAAAACTATCCCCATCATCAAGGGAATGAGCCAGACTTAAAGCCCAAAATATGTGAGTAACTTAATAATCCATTATTTTTAATTATCACCTCAATATATATTTGGGCCACATTAATCTAACATACAAATGATTTTTTAGCATTTTTCCCAGGCCACCAGTTCTTACTCAGAATCTTGAGCTGCAGGCTCAGTCATTATGAGCATAAAATCAACTAAATATTTTCAACCGATCAAGATAGAGGCTAGTTTTAGCCAAGCATAAAGAGCCCTAGATAGAAATGAGACTGGACACATCTACGGGCTTCGTTTTTTTCTCATTTAAACTCTTGAATAGAGCGGATAAAAAATTAGCACGCAAACATGCATATTATCACCCATAGCGATAAAGGAGGTGAGCTTGAACATAATTGAGTCTAAACTAGCGGTTTTTCATATTTGTTCGTCTCTCTCTTATCAAGCATATATTTGTGCACGTGCCTGATCCGTCTGAGAACACAAACTCTCTTATCAAGCATATATTTGTGCATGTACCTGATCCGTCTGAGAACACAAACGTAAGCGAGCGAAGTTTGAGCCTCGTTTCAGTCTCCACGAGCTTTTTATGAACTACTATACAAAATTGTTATATCTTATGGATTTCACCGACGATAAAGGAAAAAGCATGCGGTAAGGCCGAGCCAAACCTCACAACTTCAAAGACAGCCTTGACAAAAAACTTTCTCCATAGTTAAGGAAGAAAATGGACAGATTCAATGATTAAATTTTAGTATGTCCTGTTAAAAAATTTGAATTAAAAATAAAACTTTTATTTTCATAATTGTAATTTTTGAACGGCTTAAAAAATGACTTTGAAGCTGTCATTTTGATATTTGGACCCTTAATAGCGATATTTGTTAATCACTCACAAATTGACGTACACAAAAAGCGCTGATTTCTATATTATGACTGAGATTAAGCACTCACAGCTTCTATATTATGATTGAGATTAAGCACACACAGCAACATCAGAGTGGCGCAGCGGAAGCGTGGTGGGCCCATAACCCACAGGTCCCAGGATCGAAACCTGGCTCTGATACATTCTTTATTTATTTTTTCGATCACTCTTTATTTATTTTTTCCCTAAAAATTGTCGTTTTGCAATTAGCTCCTCTGCAAAAATTCAACATTGCAGTTTCGGTCCCAACATTTTCACCCCTTTGCAATTTACATGCTACTATTAATCTCACCACAAAAAAATGCACTAGTACGAAACATCTTTAAAAAAATGACAAAATGCCTCAAATTTGCCATTAATTAAACTCTAAGTAGCAATAAATCATCCAACATTTTATATCAGGTTCCTAACTTTCAAAGGAATCCAGCACAAGTTCATACAAAGATAAGATGTTACAAATATCCATTCATTCGTAAAAGGCCCAGCTAGCATCCAACTTAAAGAAACCATACAGAAACCGCCAACGGATCAGGGATCATAAGCTCCTCAGTTAAGTTCGAATCGACAATGCAGAAAGCCTGTAAAAAGAAAAATAAAACAAATTTAGGCCAGATTACCTAAACGAGCAGCTAGCTCTTAGTAGCACAGGTCCCTTGGAAACAGGACACTTATACTAAAAATGCATAAATTTATTGCTGATTACAATAAAAACAACAACAAAGATTTTACCGAACTATCAAAGTAAGTTATAGATATAAATTTCTATCATTCATTGTAATTTTCAACAATAACACTCTCAATGCAGAGTAAAGTTTCAAGGCACGTGATGAATTTTGTTGAATCCAAATTATAAACCATTTCTCGATCGAAATTGCAATATACAAAATGTATCTGGACGGAAGAATCATATGCACAACACTGACAGGAGCGGAGTTGGCAGACTGGGTCTTTCTCAGGACTGTATTCTTTTGTTCTTGCAGTTGCATTTTACTTGTGTATGTTTATTTTGCCTGCTCCTTAGTGAGAGACTAAACCTAAGTGTGTACTCAGACTGTTTCGTTTTACTAGTTGCCGATTAATGAAACATAGGGGGCTTTGAATCTATGTTAGAGATGTACTTGTAGTGACACAAAGCATACTTATATTTGGGTCTGTTCTACTGATGAGCAAGTTATGGAACTAATTGAAAATTATACTTGCTTTTTATCCCAACTCACCACAAAATTAAGGAAAACTTGGCAATTCATCTATTAAAAAAAGGCCATTCGTTACATTATGATGTCTCACTGCCCTCGCGTTAAACAAGTACTAAATCAAGTTCAATAACCATATCAAAGCTGGGGAGAAAATGTTGTACCCTCTTGGGAGCACGATAGGTTTTAAAGAAAAATCCAACAAATTTAGGTTTAAACACAAAGCTTAAGTTGAATGATGGTGGCCCCAGCTTTCTATCTAAGAAACCCCTGAACTTCTCTTCTTCCATCCGATTTGGGACTATACTCACTCAAGACGATAGCATATAGCTTAGAATCTAAGACCAAGTTAGAATGAACACCAACAAAAAGTTTAGTTCCACGTTAGCATTCAATGAGCCTAATAAGAATAAAGCAAGGTAAAAAAAAGACATACTTGGATCAGAGTTGATGAGAATGGCAGTTCCATCAAAGCTGCAGCTGCCTCCACTCTGCTTAGTCTTCTGCCAGTAGCTATTGAAAGCATACGAAGCATGAGCCACCAAATTATCAGGATTAAAGCAATTCCCATTTGGCCTGATCTCCTCACACTCAGCCCCACCCTCCCCACAAGCATAATCCATCGCCTCCTGAAGCTTCTCCTCCGGCACAGTCGGCTTCGCCACGCACCACAGCCCAACCCTCTCCCCTTCCCCTGCCCCAGGGGACGGCACAGAAACCGGCGGAATACAATACGGCAATGGCGGGCTCGCAGGGACAACGAACGGCAATGGCGACTCCGCTGGTGCGTTCGGGGCATCCGGCGAAGACTCGGGGGCATACGAGAAGGAAGAGCCAGGGACCGAAGCAAAGTGGAAGGGCGGGGGGTTTGATCTTCTTGAAGAAAATGAAAGGGAATCCAAAGACGACAACTTTCTTGTCATCCTAATATCTCTAATCCTGGAAAAACCTAATCTTTTCAGGAAATCTTGGTGAGCATAGAGCTTTGCCTTCGTGGGTTCTGCTTGTTTCATCATTTCGAAGTCCGTAATGCGATAAAGATCCAATTTTTCCATATGTTCTTGGTGAATAGTGTATGGCGAAGAGGACTTTTGGAGAAATCTCAACAGAGGTTTCAACTCCATTTGAGCTTCGCCCATTTCAAAGCAAGAAGAGGAGAAGACAGCTGAAACTCTAATCTCTTTCACTAAACCCCATCTAATCAAACTAAAGTAGAGATTTTTAACAGAGGATAGCACTAAGCTCCACTGACTCTCGAGCTTTTTGTTGCAGAGAACTCCATTGCCAACTAAAATGGTGGAGATATTAGTAGAAGGATAGTGAGCTAAAACTTCCGACTTCAACCAAGACTCAGCAGCTACGACACTGGAAGAAACTAAAGGAAGCTTTTTTATGCTAACGGAGACAGCAATGGCTTCTTCTTGACCTGCAACTGCTCAAAAAAATTCAAAAAAAAAATCAAGAAAAAATAGCAGAGAGTAGCAAAAATCAAGGGGAAGTGAAAAGGAGGGAGCTTTACTTACCAGTAAGACCCAAAAGAGGAAGAAGAGAGAAGAAAAGGCCCAAAAAACCCAATATTTTCATCATCTTCATTTTTCTTTTTTAGTGATGTATGAAAGAAAAGAGAGGGGAGAAAAATAAATAAAACCTCTGCTTTAAACCCCTGGCTTTGGGGGAGTTTCTAGAGAGGCACACCATTTTTCCTTTTAGCACACTTAAAAACTTTTTTTTCATGTTACAGGTTTATCATCAATTTTTTTGACTGAAATACGCATATCTTCAATTTATTCTCCATCTCTTCTCAAAGTACAGTTTAGTTTACCAAGAAAAAAAAAAGAAAATAGCAGTAGGCAACTGCCGACGACAGTGAGGACGAGCAGTAGGTGACGACCAATGGCAATGAGAAAGCGCAGCAGGCGACGATTCCTTCGACTGCACCGGCCACTCCTTTAGCATTCACGACTTCGGTTCTAGGACTTGGGAAGAAAAAACGAAGAGAAGTGAGAATTATGAGGGAGAAAATAAGAACGGGCAAAGGAGGAAATTTTAAGTATGCTCACGGGTAAAAACTCTCTTTTTGAAAGAGAGATTGGCTCATTAGGAAAACTTGGCTATGGAAAAAATGGTGTGTCCCTATAGAAACTCCCGGCTCGGGGAAAGGAGAGCAGCTTGGAGACATTTGGGTTATTTATATTGGAAAATGAACAAGTGTATTTAAGTTGTCTCGTTTTCTAAATCTAAGTATTAGTAATTATATGTGCACAATCCCACTATTTATATATAACTTTTACATTCTAAAATGATGATGTACAAAATATAATACATTTTCGATACATTTAGATCTCTCTTAATTAAATATAAAAAATTATCAATTTATATGATTTTTTATAGATCTCTACTTATCAGCAACTTTGTTCATTTTTTGCTTCTCACTTTCTATACTATTGCTTTCCTGTGTCCTCTTCCTCCTTCTGAAAATCCCTCACATTCAGTTCGTCTAGAGGTCTATTATAGCAATCTGCCGAAGTTTCATCGTCTTATTGTTCATCGATTTCCAGCTCCACCTCAACAGTGTTATGCCCATTCGACTCTCTTGACTTCATCATAGCATATTCAGTAAACCGAACATTGGTCACTAATAATGAACATCAGATCTTTTCGGTCCGGAATACCATAATCTAAAACCGTCTGACTTCATTTGCATAACCAATGAAAACCTGAACTCACCTCACTACTCCTCCAAAGCCACTCTCCCTACTCACGAATGAATTTGTATCGTCAACCACTTTCGGTAAGGGAATGCGTCAGTCAATCTCTAGAATCTCGATAAAGATACGAAAGACAATCAACCAGAGCTGCTGCTTCATGAATGTCACAATTAACCATTTGAGCGTCTATATAAACATTGATATTTAGGGCAACTTTATAAATAAATACTTTAGATACACCATATAAATATTGTTTTTTCCTTTTCTATTTGAAATGGACTTGGGTTTGAAATGCAAAAAGTATTATTTACATAACTACACCAAGAAAATGGACCATGCCGGCAGACTCCGGAGTAAAGTGCCTTTATATGAAGTGGGTGCGTTAAGTTTTCGGCTCTGGGGAACAAAGCAAAAAAGCAAAGTACGGTGGTGTGGGAAAGTGTGCCCAGACAAGTACAGAGGAAAATTTGCATAACGCCCCCTTTCTTTTCGATGACAGTAAATTACATATTTACGAAGGTTGTTTTTGAAAACGTAAGGAGCTTGGGAGTCGGGCCAGGTTCACGACAGGGAAGCACCAGCTGTGATCCCTTTAAAGCGGGGCCCCAATCAGGAGCGCGTTTCAGCGGGAGTTTAGAAAGTAGTACACCATTTTTACTGGTGAGCCCAATTTATAACTGTCATATTTTGAATCTGAATAAAAAAAAAGGAATATTTACTGATTTGTCGCTCAAATCTTTATAAATTATAATTTTGCCCCTCAAATCTTCATATTTAGTATTTTGCCTTCCAAATCTCATAAGTTATAACAATTTAGTCTCCCTCTCTACCACAGTTAAATATTTGACAATTTTACCTCTCTTTTCCTCTTCTATTTTCCTTCTCTCTTCTTCTTTTCTCTTCCTCCTTTCTTCTCCTTTTCTTCATTATTTCTCCTCTCTTCTTTCTCCTCTCTTCTTTCAGTATTTAACTGTGTTAGGGAAGAGAGGAGGAAGAGAGGAGGAAGAGAGAGGAGGAATAATGAAGAAAAGGAGGAGAGATGAGGAAAATAGAAGAAGAAGAGATGAGGAAAATAGAAGAGGAAAAGAGGGGTAAAATGGTCAAATATTTAACTGTGTTAAAGAAAGGGACTAAATTATTGTAACTTACGAGATTTGAGAGGCAAAATCCTAAATATGAAGATTTGGAGGGCAAAATCATAATATATAAAGATGAGGGACAAACCAGTAAATATCCCATATATAAACATTAAGAAATTGGCTCACCGGGAAAATTGGTGTGCTACTTTGGAAGCTCCCGTTTCAGCGAGGCGTTGCATTGTAGAGGCTAGAACGAGTGGTCAGATTGAGTCCCGCAGGCGGCAGTTGGGCTGACACAGATCGGGACTAGGTGGACCAATTGACCAGCGTACCAATTTTTGGGGCCGTCTGGCGCAAATTCGGCCCATTGTTGACCGGGCTTGTAGGGGTCAAACGATGACGGGATTTGAGTCCAGTCTACAGTCACAGAACGAGAAGTTTAAGAAACACAATGATTTTATATCAATTTTATAGAACCAATATACATCTATTCATGATACAATCCAACGGTTGCATGGGATAAAAGATTATATAATTATGAAATAACTATTTGGGTTCATAGTTTTTTTTTTTTTTTTTAAACATGTCCTTAAAATTAATTTTATTTAAGTAAGTGTTTTAAGTATAGTTTCTTTACAATTTTCATAGTACAGGTCATGAGAATAGAGAAATAATTGAGTAAAGCTTAATCAAGTAACCATGATATACACTTGATTGCATGGAATTTAGAGAGAGAGAGAGAGAGAGGGGTTATTTTTGAAGAAAGAGAATAAGAGAGAGTTTTGGAAAAGGGAAATTCTAAATGCATCCAATTTTTTCTAAGTATCCCCATTTCTAAGTATATATATATCCATTTCAAAGTTCAAAATGAGGGTTTTTCTTAAGTACCCTCCAATATTTCCAAGTTGTTCCCGATTCTTTCTCTCTGTTGTGTTTGCATCACCCTCTCCCACTTTATTAGGGTCTTAAAATCCTAATGATATTTGAGCTCCAATTTCTCCATGTTTTCAAATCAAAACCGAGTCCAAATATTTAATTAAAAATATATCAATTTAGATTAGAGCTACTTGTTTGATACGGTAGAATAGAGTACAACTGAGAGGATAATAATAAGTTAATCAAAAATTTATAATGGTAAACTAGTAATAACAATAATTTTTTCAATAATTACTTAGAAAAAAGGTGAGCCTATTTGGAATTTCCCTTTAGAAAAAATCTGTGGGCTTATAAAATATTAAAGTTTTCAAGGAGAGGGGTGTGCCCCATAAGGCTTGTCCCTTTGGATATTTGGGATGTGCCTTTATATTTACCCATAGGAACAACATGCAAGGCCCGAAGTACAGTAAGCCGAGTAAAGGCCAGGCCCAGAGGATTTGTACCAGTCCAGCCGGGAACTTCTAAAGGGGCACAAGATTTTTCCTAGTGAGCCCAGATTTCCTAGTGAGCCCAGTTTAAGTTAAGAAAAGAAGAGAATTTCTTAGTGAGCCCATATTTATTCCCAAAATACCCTTCACCTATATCTCTCCTCTCTTCTCTCTTCTCCTTCCCAAACCCACCCCCCCCAGCGCTCCGCTCCTGCTCTCCTCTCTTCTCCTTCCCAAACCCACCCCCCCGGCCGCCGCTCTCTTCTCCTTCCCAACCCCCCCGGCCGCTCTCTTCTCCTTCCCAACCCCCCCCCCCCCCCCCCCGCCGCTCTCTTCTCCTTCCCAACCCACCCCCCCCCCCCCCCCCCCCCGCCGCCCTTCCCAACCCCCCCGCTGCCGCCCTTCCCAAACCCCCCCCCCCCCGCCGCCGCCGCCCTTCAAAACCCGCCACCGCCCTTCCCAACCCCCTCCGCTGCCACACCCCCCACTCGCCGTTGCCTCATTTCCTCTTTCTTGGTCTCAGATTTCTCACTGTAAGTCTCCTTTAATTTAATTTTAATTTTATTACATTTAGTTTACTCTTATTTGCTCTGTGACTGCTCTGAAAACTGAGAATTTCTTGTTTGGTCTGATAATATTTTAGAATGTGAAAATTCTAAATGAGTACATTTTTTTGTTAATTATGATTTATAATATTTAGATTATAATTATGAAGAAAATATAATATTGTAATCGTAGTTGTAAAATATGCGAAAAAATAGTTTTATTCTAATTAAAGATGTTAATATTAAAATGTATTAATTAATTTAGAATTTTAATAGTATTATCCTAATTGTTGATTAAGTAACAAAGAACGGTTTCAGTGTCTTTAAATTTTAATATTACACTATCTTGTAGGTAAAAAATCTGATATTTGTAGCAAATTATATTTTGTTAATACTTATTTACACATAGAAAATTTACTATTTTTATGCGAATCAATTATTGTTAGAAATATCTTTGTATTGCATAGATGGATCCGGCAGAATCTTCTCGCATTCGACCAACTACTTCGTTAAGGAGGAAGAAAGCAGTATCTCGACCACAAATCCAACGCCCGATATGAGAGAGATATCGAAGTGGCCGTAGATACTGAATTAAATATAAAAACTCCGAATTTGATCAGATATGATAGTGCAAGACTAAAAGAAGAGAATACTGATGCAGGAGGCTCTCAAGATGATCTTCATGAGTTAAATTACCGAGGTCCAGTTGATTTATCAGTACTGAAGAGTTTCAAGACGCACGTTGCTTTCCTGATGCACCCAATTAGATTATATTAGTTGTTTTTTCAAACAAGGAGACAGTGATTAGATTATATTAGTTGTGTATTGATATGGATGTTGTAAGGAATTTCAAGTGACCGGTGTAATTGTTTTTTTTAAACATTTTGAAGAATTTGTAGAATATATGGTTTTTGTTTGTAATGAACCCTATTATTTGCTTTTTGTTCGGGGAATATATACACTACGTTTGTTTTTGATCTTATTTCTTTAATTTGTACGAGATCTTGTTTGTTTTATACGTAGGGGACCTTATTTATAATCTTCACTATATTATTGTATCGGTTATTGTATCATTGTATCGGTGTATCAGTGTATCATTGTATCGTTGTATCGATGTATCAGGAGTATCATTGCATTTGTATATCAGGAATATCATTGTATCGGTGTATCATTGTATCGGTATATTGATGTATCAGTGTATCGGTGTATCGGTGTTGTAGTGTATCATTGTATCGGCGTATCGATGAATCAGTTTATCCATATATCATTGTATTAGTGAATCATTGTGTCGGTGTATCAGTGTATCATTGTATCATTTTGCTTCATTCACTATATTTTTGTAATAATGTATAATTAGTTGTTAATATAAGTCCGTAAAGTGACGTTGAATTGGATAAACTAATGATATATCAGTTTATTATATAAATAGAGTGGGTGAGGTGTCCGGAATAGCAGATCGAATCAAGCCCCTGAACATGGGAGACCTGTTCGGACTGTGAGTCCGAACATGACTGGTCTGTTCGGACTGACAGTCCGAACGGTCCGGACCCGTTCGGACTCCCAGTCCGAACAGGGAAGGCCCCGTTCGGACCGACAGTCCGAACGGGAAGCGCGAGCGCAAGCGGGAGCGGAGCGCTGGAGCGGGAGAATGAGGAAGGGCAAAATGGGAAAGTTTTTTAAGGGTAAATTTGTTATTTTTTTAGAGTTATTACCTGGGCTCACTAGGAAAAAAGTTGTGCCCCTTTAGAAGCTCCCGTCCAGCCAACTTACTGAACGGATTTCCAAACCCAATAACTCGAATTCTCTTCCGCACCCGGTCCAAATTCGCCCGACTCGCAACCCTATTTGTTATTCCTATTCCCCAACTCCAATCTCTTCCTTCTCTCTCTCTCGCTCACAACGACGAAGCAAAAACAATGTCGTCTTCTTCCTCCTCCTCAGCTCCCCATCGATCTTACGCCCAAAAGAACCCGATCCGAAACCAACAGCGATACGTCCCCAGAACCACCACGAATAATCACAATAATACCAAGCCTATCCCCTCTCTCACCACATCGCTAAGGGCATCATCGTCGTCTTCATCGAAGGAGAAGAAACCATCCGGTGGCAATTTCGTAAACTACTTGCCCCACGACGAGGCGGTAGCGTCGGGGCTCGGGGCGGATATGGGGGGATTGGACGCGACGGAGTCTCAGCGGGTCGTGGATATCTTGAACGAGGAGCTGTCCAGGTTGCTGAAGATGGGGCCCAGGGATTTCTGGAGAGAAGGTCAGATCGCTAAAACCCTAAATATTTTTTTTTTTGGGGGTTGAATTATATGATAATTGAATCTATCTAAACTAGAAATCACTAGATTTATAAGTTTTTTCGTGTTTTGGGATATGGTCTGTAGGATCAAAATTGGATTTTGGTTGAAGTTGCAGTTTGGCTCTTGTGCAAATTAAATTATATGTGTAAATAATAATAATAAAAAAAATCAATTTTGTGATCTTATGGCAACATAAAATCTGGCCAGCCCTTAAAAAAAAAAGATTAATCACAGTCAGATTCCTGTAGTATGGAGAGTGTGTCATTTAACACTCATGAAGTTTAAAACTCTCAAAATTTCAAGCTCTCAAAAACCCCCCGATCTGTCACCTCTGTTTGTGAATGAACTGTCACCTCTGTTTGTGAACAGTTACTTATATTCACCCCTTTTTAGACCAATTTCACTCTTTTTTTCTAATTTTCATTTTACCCTCACCCCTCTACTCTTTCTCCTTCATCACTCTTCTTCCCATCCCCCTCTCTCTATCTCTCTCTCTCTCCCTCTTTCTCCCTCACTCCCTCTCTTCATCCCGTCCCCTCTTTTTTAGACATATTCTTCGAGTGGTATTACTTTGAAGTCAAGAAACTCAAAATGTACGAATGAAATGCATGATGTTTGTGCATTTTCTATGATTTCATATGCATGTAACCTCTGAGAAATAGGGAAAACGGAGGTTGAGCTGGTAAGAACTCGAGAAAAAGTGTCATCTGATTTAAAAAAAAATGGTTTTGATTTTGTTATGAACTTCCCATTGCCAGTTAAGTGACGGAACGATAAAAAAACTCTAAATACTTGTTACAGTCATGTATATGTTATACTTTTGTCGTGAGATTCAAGATGATTTCTGAGAAGAACTGCAACATCCAAGCAAATAAAATTCTATTTCTTTCCATACCACACATGTACAAATCAATGGCCTGTAATTCATCTTCTTTCTTTCTCTTCCCCACGTGCGCGCGCACACACTCACATAGAGGATCTCATCCCCCCACCTAAAGTTTGGACATGGCTTTTGGTGTTATCTTTTATAGTTGGGCAGCCATATAATGCTATCGTCAGCTCTAACTCATTGTTCAGTATCTCAATGACTTTCTTCACTCCTTGCTCTCCCTTTGCTGCTAGGCCAAAGACTACAGGTCGTCCAATATGTAGCATAAGAGGATGGAAGATGAGTAATAATAGAGAAGATTGAAGTTTGGTTGATCATATTAGCCATGTCCAATTCCTGGGAGAGACGTCAATAAAGGAAAAAAAAAGTATCTTGTTACTGACAGACTAAACATTATTTTTTTTAAGAGAAAAGAGACTAAACAACATGAAAAAGATAAGATCATACCATAACAGCTGCAACACTAATGGCCATGGCCTTGAAGAAATCAGTTCCATGATGAATTTCGCCATCAATGAGGACAGGAATTGCTCCTAATACAATTTTGACCACCTGAAGCCACAGAATGTAATAAGGAACCTCAATAATACATATATTTGACAATTTCTATACTTTTGAGTAATTGAATATGTAAATCGCGGGAGATTAGATTTTTTTTTTCCTTTTTTCTGTGAAGTTGTTGTAGTGAGCTTATGCCCTCTGCATTCCATTGACGAGATATAATAGAATCTCCGTGTTCCATTAACGACATATAATCAAATAGTGGGTGATTTGATATTGTGGTTAATAAAAAAAAAGAGATGGTCTCTAAAGTAGAATTTTACCTCTTCAAGAGCCGATATTGAAGCTGAAGAGTAATCAAGCTGGCATGCACCATGGTTGGATACAATTATTCCCGAAACACCTGCTTGCACTGCCAACCTAGCTGTTCATTTCATTTTAACAACAATACGAAACGTCAATTTATATTTAGTAACTGAGGAAGAAGACATTTATTATACTGCACAATAACAAGAGAGTAACTCATTCAAGTAATTAAGATAAGTCTCACCATCTTAATTGTAGCCTCCCTATATCAAAAGACTTAAGCATAAAAGGATGCCAACTTTATAGCAAGTAAAGAAGTATTAAAGGTACACTTGCAGAGTTAACATGCAGTGATAACAGTTCGTAATTTGCATCCTTTGGTACGATAATCCTGCATAGCCATATATCATTTTGAAAGAATTAGTTATCAGAAATAACATCCAATTTCGTTATAATGAAACGAATAATTTCTTTTAGTTCATGATCATACACATATATCACATGTCTCAAACTTCTTTTATAAACAACCGATTCATTGAAAAAACAACAAACAACCAATGCATATCTAGCGATACTATACAAGATTTACTTGTTTCTGATATCTGCTTCTCTTCGACCTAACTTAGGGGTATCAACCATGACAACAATAGCCTTGAATCCATTTCTCTCAACTTTCTTTACTATTTTTTCTGTGACATCCCGTCTTTTGAATACCTATCGACAATTGCAAGTAAAAATGTTGTAATAATAAGAAAACTATAACTGATAAAATCACATAAAACGAGGACTTGTGAAATCGGTGCATACATATAGCTGATAGAAATGAACAACATTGCAGTTTGAAGCAACCTCCTCTATCGAGCAGCTAGTGGAAAAGGATAACACCTGAGTTAAAAAGACATTTTTAGTAAAACTCAACAAAGAACGAAAAGAAAGTGTAAAGATGTTGGGAATCAAACATATAAATGGTACCATTATCGTGTTACAAGCTGTTGCATTCTTGCTGTAGCTACCTCTCCTGTCAGAAACAAGAAGCTGTGATCAGAAATATAAAGGCACATTAAACACCTATTGTAGAACTCTTCATAAAAAGAACACTCAATTGCAGGCTCCACTCTCCACCCGAGAACGCCCTCAATTGCTGGTGAGAGAACGCCTACAATCACCAGAGAACGCCCGCAATCACCCGAGAACATCCCAATCCCCCGCGAAATTGGCCCGCAATCACCCGAGAACGCCGCAATCGCCTGCGAAATTGGCCCGCAAATGCTCTCTCTGTGCCCTAGCTTCGCCCAGGAAGGATCGCGTTGTGCTCTAGTTTAGCCCGATTGCGTTGTGCCCTAGCTTCGCCCCCAAATTCTCTTTCCGCGAAATCGGCTCACAAATTCTCTTTCTGAGATTCCTGGGATCATTTTAGTCTTTTCAATACACGTGCAAATCACGTGCCCCACTGACTAACGTCAAGTTCACTCCGTTAGGATGTTCAAGGAGATTTTTGAGAGTTTCAAACTTCAGAGTTGTTAAGTTACACACCCTCATACTACAGAGGGTCTAACTGTAATTAACGCTTAAAAAAAGGGAGCAAATGTAGAAGCAGAAGAATTTTGTTTATGATGAGTACTGACTTATTGCAATAAGATATTGTATTAAACCATCAGATGAACAATGCTCAACTAAAATTATGGTTCAAAATATTAGTATTAAACCATCATATGAACAATGCTCAACTAAAATTATGGTTCAAAATATCAGTATCATTATCGTCATTATCGTCGTTATCAGCTGATCATTTATGATAAGGTGTATTGCATGAGCAACACTGGGTATATCAATGTAGTGGACCAATATATTGTGTACTAGGTGCCTCCAGATCTGATATGATATATGTGTTAATTATCTGTATCGGCTGATGTTAAGAACCATGACTAGTAGAATGCATTAACATATATTTAACGAGTAACAGACTTTGGTTGAGTTTGCGCTAAATGCATGTGCAAGTTAAAAAAGTTTCTATTAGTTTTTCAGGATTTTAATGCAATAGTTGGATTTATATTTATTTATTTATTTTTGACTCACACAAAGTAAATTTTAGCAGGCTACATAAAAGCACATGAATAAACATAAACTTTTAAAATAGTGTGAATAATGAGCTATTAATTATGCCCCTTAATGTGAACCTAGAGTACTTTCTTCTCCACTTGGATTCCTTTTCTGGATAAAAAATATATATAATCAACTTCTCTTCGGTATGTTTTAAAGCAGTTGATTTTGATTAAGTTCTTCATTTCATGTGTTGACTATTGCTGAATGTACATTTCCAGTGGCAAGGAATGATTCATTGCATGAGTTTATTGATAGCTATCTACAGTACAGACATAGATGGTATGATTTCCCTCACCGCGGGGCAAAGGGAATAGTTGCAGGAGTTATCGTTGGAGAGGCTGAGCTCTGCTGCAGGGTCTTTATGGTCCTCTACCGCATGTAAGTTGCAATTGTTTTTTTCATTGGCTCATAGCGGTTCACTACTTTTTTTTAGAGTTATATATTTCTTGTGGTTATTTAATAAAACCTCGGAATGCTTTTCTGCAGGTCTTCTAACAGGGACCCCGGAGCCAGTGCCAGTGACTGCCTCAGCATGAAAGATCACACAGGTTTCTTGTTTTTGTTCTTTATTATATTATTACGTTTTGCTTGCCTGAGCTTACAATTGGAACAGTATTCAAGCTTAAAAGTAGATGAAATATCGTTTGACCCTTTCTTATTCTACCATGTTATAGCTTTGTTGCAGGAGAAGAAGTTATTGGACCTGCCGAAGTTGCTGGATATATGTGCAATATATGGGCATGAGAATGGGGAGCTAACTAAGTTATTGGTAGGTTGTTCATCTGCATACATATTTTGTTGGCTTCTTAGAGTGCACATTTATATGTCTATTTTCATACGGAAAAGTGGACTGTTATCTCGCCAATTATTCAAGCCTGATTAATATTACTACTTGTGTATTCACTCTTGTTTTCATAACAGTAGTCACACTTACTGAAACCAGTTTATTGTGTGCTATGATATTTAGGCATGACCATAGGTGTCGTATTTCAACACGACCATAGGGTGTTGGACACGACAAGCCCTATGATATCTAGATTCGAGGACACAATTTTAATTTTACTACATTTTAAAAAATATATGTATATTTAACTCAAACAACTAGATGGGCTTGTTATTTGCTTATAGAAGAAACTATAACAACAACAACTAAACCTTTTATCCCAAGTGTTTGGGGTAGGCTACATGAACCCAAAAAAGAATCACGCCGGATTAGGGCTACATGAACCAAAAATAGAATCACGCCGGATTAGGGCTACATGAACCAAAAGAAGAAGCTATAAATGAAACATAAAATATTTTTATTCTTTTCAAAAGGGTGGCAGAACATGCTCCACCTTGTGAATTTTTCTATATAAATGGAAGTTTTGACGTCAGTAAGTATCATGCTTAGGTGGAAATGGGTCGTGTCCGACATGAATATTTTGTGCAGGGGGGAGTGTCATAAATATCATAGGTTATTTGTTCCTTAGAGTTCAGCATGATTGATTCTATTATTTAAAGTGGTTCAGTTTTTCGCTTAATGCAAATTTAGTAAGATTTAAGTGTTGAGTGAATTGTAAATAATATTAATGATGACAATATTGCAAGAAAGGCATGATTTTTTCCAAAGAAAGGAGAAGAAAAAATTGGGAATGGGAAACAACGTTAAGTGATAACCATATATCTATATGATTGGGAGAGCTAGAAACTCTTAACCTTTCCAATTTTCAATTTTACAAACTACATTCATTCAAACTACTATCTCTAATCAATTTGAACATGTTAAGTGATTGACGTAGAAAGTAGTTTATATAGTAAGGGCCAAAATGATGGCAAACATTTTTGTTTCTTTTATTTAACCTAGGTAAGACATATGTTCTAAATTTATAAGAATCAACTGTGAAAATTCATTATTCTTTTGTTATCATTTCTTCTAAGATGTTAACTCTTAGCAAATTTTGAGAAAAAAACATGAGTAATCAGTGAGATGTGCAAATTAGAGAAGAACTCGGATGTGATGTTTCCTGTTATGCTATGATATAGATGGACAAACTTTTTCTATACTCTATGGACTATGCAAGTCGAATAATTTATTGCTAACTTACTAAAATAGATGGCACTGTTCGTGATTTGCCACATATGGTTTACAATCTGGTTTTTGTTAGGTACATATGATACATATTCGTTATCATGCAAATTTTTTGCATCAAAATTGGGTTGGCATGAAGCTTGGCATGAAGCAGAGTAAGCTTCGCAAGTAAATAACTAAGTTTTACAATGTGCTCTCAACCTTGAATCGTTTATGGTCATATATAAACTAGCATCTAGCCTAGCCGAGGTTAGATATCTATGAGCAAGAAAGAATGCAATAGAAAGCCTCAATAGCTAGCCAACCGACATCTTTGAGGGGAGTCCTATCCTCTACCAACAGGGATATGATAGGGTTGAAAGTAAGGTTAAAATTCTTGGAATCAGTATCAGTTTATATAGTCGTAGATACCTCAAAATTTGATTCGATATTATTGCTATATATCAGAAATCACAATATCAGGCATGTATAGATGGTTTATAGTATCAGAAATCACAGTATCAGGCGTGTACCAATACTATCAGTTTATATAGTCGTAGAAACCTCAAAATTTGTTTCGATGTTATTGATACATATTAGCATCAATAGATATTTAAAACCTTGTTTGATAGTGATAAACATGGATAGGGACACTGGCCCTATATATAACTTGTAAGCAATCATTGTTGATGTTCTTTATATACATTCAAGGTTATGCTCATCCTCTAGAGGTGCTTTCATAGTCAAATGTGGGAAAGGTGTTGGGAATAGAATGGATGGAATAAGGTACTCTAGTTAAATTTTAAGTTTCTTTAACAATTTCAAGACTCTTCAATCAACTTTATATACTTGATATGTTTGTTAATGGTCAAGTACTTTGTTTGATGGAAGGTTGGTCTTCCTTCAAAGAATTTAGGAAGTAAGATAAGCTTTCTCACTGAATCTGGAGAAGTGGTTAGGGGGTGTAAGAACTGAACTTGAAGAGGAAAGGAACCACCGTTTAGCACTCTGTATGAAATATGATGTATCTAACTATCTATGCTAATTCTAGACAAGTGATATAATACATAAATATAGTTTCTATATAGTATAAATGTTAGACCGATAGAGGGCATTTGACCATCGTGTTTCCTTCCCAGATTTGTATTTTCCCCAATTAGATTAATGATATATAAAAAGTGAATGATCTTCAACTAGATCCTGCTTGGATTGTGGAGTTCTAATAAACTTATGACCCATGTGGTACATGTGTATCATTTTAGATATTACGAGCAGAAACTGATCAACTTTATTGTTCTGTATAAGCTTTTGCCTCATCAAATATGTGAAGCCTGCATGTGCTCACCCACAGCACGGATAATAAGATTACCGTGCACTTTTTCATGTCCATATGCAAGGATAGTGTCTATTGTATCCCAATTTTCAATCAGAAACTTTATGTAATTGGTTAGGTTTTATTAATGATCAATGAGAACAAAAATACTGGGTTTATCTGGTTGCCTTTTGAGTCAAGAGTACCTTTATAGTAGATCAGTATTTGGGATACCGCTAATATAACTTGCAGAGTTTAAATGCCCCATACTATAAATACCCTTCCTTATGACAATATTCTTATTTTCTTACCAACTTGCCTTTTCAGGTTACAAATGCTATAAAAGCACAGCCAAAGCTCCAGGACAACTTAAGTATGGTGGCCTCCCATTTTCTGAGCATATTTCACACGATGCATCAACGCTGTCGCTCTTCATTGGAGGTGATATACTTTACCCCTTGAATCTTGGCTTTGTTAGAAATCTATTGCAATTTTACATAGTTTTATCTTTTTATTTTGTATTAGCAGTGCTATTGACCATGCACTGTATGTTTGTGTTACTGCTTAGGGCTAAAGGAATTTGTTTTTACAATTGTGCAAATGAGGCATTTGAAAACTATGTAATATGTATTGACTGCAATCATGTAAAGTCCCAATAATAATGGACAAAGTACATATCTTTTACACTATTATATGATATTATTTGCCCCATCGTATGATATATACATAAATCATGCTGGACCGTACTTGAGAGAAGAGAGATCAGTTCTAACCCTTTATGTTGATGACAAGGATTTACTGACTTGAATGAAATGATGTCCTCTCGTTAGCCCTTGCTGAACATGCTGAGGTGATTGTGGAAGGGGGTTCACCCCACCCCCAGTCAATGTTTATTTAACTTCAATCTGACAAATATACTGATGTTAAACTTTTGAAAATGTGAACTTGGAGTTCAAATGTTTTATGCAGATCGAGCCCAAAAAGAAAATTTTCAATTGAGTCAACTGAGTAAGTTATTGCCAATTTGGACCATAATTTTAATATTAGGTTGGTTATGTTTTTTCTCTTTAGATTACAAGTCTGGTTAAAAATCCAAATTACAAACTACCTACGGATAGTTATCAAATGAAAAATTTTCAGCTGAACTCGATATGCATATAGATCCAACGTGCATCTTTATCTTACATAGTATATTTAATTCAAATATTTAAAAGGAGATGGAAAACATAAAAAGATAATATTCTCTTTTTAATAAAAATATGAAATGCAATGTTAGGTAATTGATCAGATTGTCTACACTGACATGTAATGTACAAGTATATGCCTTATGGTAATCAGTCCCTACTGCTATAAATGTGACTTTTTCTCTCTATATTTTTTAAAAACATATTACTGTAATTGTCTCTTCATGCTGATGTAAATTCATTTACTTGCATGTATTCTACAGGTGCTGATAGCCTCTGGAGGCCGTGAAGTTCATGGTCATGGGCAACTATATAAAGATTTCCTGGAGGCAAGTAATACCTGGATCCCCTTTGCTTAATGTTTGGTTTACTTTGACTGGGACTTCTGTGTTTCCCTTCAGGTAATGGACTTCATAAATGATGCAGTTGTGATACTAGGTGCTTTTGCAGATGCTTTCAGACCTGCAGCCTTGTACTTCTCTATTTCATTTGATATGAGGTAAGCGTTGTTTGGTAATAGCTTATGATTTCAACCTCTTGCCTTTGTATTTAGATAATAAGCTTTATTGATAATGCTGTGTTGCATCGTTTGTAAAATATTGAATTTGCAGCTATGGAAATGAGGAATTACTGGGCACCCTGGTGAAATTGCATGAGTCTCTGCTGCCTGCTCTGCAGCAAGGGTTGACCCTCATTGCTAACAGTAGAAGTGATGCATTGCAAAATATATCTGGTGGCGAGCTTAATGATATTTTTCTCAGTTTAAAAATGTTATCAATAAGAATTGTCGGCTTAGGATGGAAATTAGTGGACTTCTGTTATCTATCTGATGAACCTGTTGAAGATAGCCTGCTACAAACTATAACCAAAATGCTTCCGGCTACAGTTGAAGATCCTTCCATAAGAGGAGATATTATTGTTCAGACATTTAAAGAGATTAATGGGGAAGCTTTTGATAACTTCCAAGGTAATATGTATGGTGGAACCTTTCTTCAGAATCTTCAAAAGAATTACGAGATATTGAGTCGAATTGGCAGTCTACGCGATTCTGGTAATTCTTCTATACCCTAGTTGTCACTACTTTTCTTGTTTGTATGATTGACTTGTGATCAACCATTGACTTGTTTGTTTAGTTATCTGTTTGACTTCTCTACAAATAAACAAGGATGTGTTTTTTTTTTTGGTTAGCTAACAAGGATGTTGATAAACAGGCTCTACAAATATACTATTTAGTCACCTCCTTTGGTTGATCGATCCGATTCTCTTTTGGTTCATGTAGCCTACCCCAAGTACTTGGGATAAAAGGCTTAGTTGTTGTTGTTGTAGTCACCTCCTTTGGTGCTACTTTTCAGAAGCAAACAAAATTTATTAGTTTCCTCTCGCTCTCTTCTATCAAAAGATTCAAAACAGTCATGTTTTATAGTAGAAAGTCGCTTCTGAATTAATGTGGAAAGTAATATAGATGGTGAATTTTCTACTTCTGTAAGACTTTCAACGCGTTGAAAAGGCTTTATAGGGTCTAGAACCATCTAGACTAAACTATTTTATTCATGTTTTTTCTATTGATACTTTATTTTTCATAATTATTTTCCACCTAAAAAGAGCCTTCAGTTCTTTTTTGAAATTGTTAATAATATGTGCAGTTCTTCTCCCTGTGAATTGTAGCCTTAGTATTACCAATTTATATCTCTTACCACTATCGTCTGAGAGATTTTTCCGACATATATTACAAACATCCATCATTTTTCACGTGCTCCCTCTGGATGTTGCATTTGCATGTCCTCATTTCTCATATGTTCTACTTCACTTATCCAACTTGGAATTTCAGTCCGTGCGTATCTTCTACAAAAATGTTCTTTTTTAGATTTTTATGTGCTTGAATTGATGGTATTGATCAATATTACTTGTCACTTGAACTCTAGTTGGTATGATATTTTCAAAAAAATAATTAGGTGGAACATTCTAGGAAAGATAAAAAGAGGATAGTTGTTGTAAAGGGTTTGTCCATAAATTTGGTCTTTAGTTTTTCTTTTGTAAATTCAGTCGCTTAACACTGGCAAAATCTAAATAATCATACACAAAATTCTTTACTTTAGGGAGATTACAGGAGCTTTGTAGTTGTTTTGGTGTGATGGTGGCGAATGAAGCTTGTGGTTTGAGATGTTATGTTTATGTCTTGTCCCTTACCTAAAATGATTGGGTGTTTGGTCCTCATCTCTTAATGGATTCTTTGGCTGTTTTGGCGACAACAGAAAATAATTTCAGTAAATCTTTGGAATAAAACTGAAGGAAATATGATCCTGTGAGGAATGGAAAAAAGAAGGAAGAGTAGAGCATCTAAGAATTTCTCTTGACCTTGACATTGTGGAATTAACTGGATAATTTATCTTAAATTGAAGAGAATAGAAATGATTAAATACACATAAATAAAAAATTATTTCTGTAGAGATAAGCTGAAATATGTTTTAACATTTTCTAGCAACCAAAATGAAATTTGTATAATGCAGATGCTGCTCTTCCGTACTGTAATTGTGAAATTCTCTCTAGATTGTTTGGTTTAATGACATGTGGCCCCTTTAGCTAAGCAAACATAAACCGACTTGGCTAATGTTGTATCGTCATATTGTAACAAAGTTTAAATGCTGAATGGCAATGATTCCTTACATTCTTCATGACCATGCTACTAGAAAGTTTTAAAGTATTTTTTTTCCTTATTTACTGATAAAGAAACTATTAATCATTTTCTAGAAATATAATCTGAATTTGATAGTTATATTTAATAGAGTACACAGTGAAGAATTTATTGACGTGAAGAAGTGGGAATAAGAAGATGACTAATTTGCTATATGTTTAATGTGGTGCTCTTAGCAAGGATATCACAACCTTGTTGCAACAAGCTTTTTGCATGCCATGGAACTATACTATGTTAAACAAATGTTCTATGTTGTCCATTCTAGCATACTAACATTGTAGCATATTGGAAGAAAGCTCGTCTTTACCATTCTAAATATCCCCTGATACCTTGATACGGCTGTATAACCCCCGATATATTGTTTTCTGGGGGCAGCCATGGCAATATGGTAAAAAAAGATAGGATCCTTTTGTGCTCAGCTGATATTTCCACTATTGCATGATATATTCACTTTTTATTGTAGGAAAGAGTTTTTTTGGCACTTTCTATGAGATCGCCATGTAATGCTTACCAAAAGAAGAATACAAAGTCAAGCATCCTGTTGAGATTTGATTTTGAAATGGGGAAAAAGTGAATCTTACAAACTCAACAAGCTGAGATCATCGGAGTAAGGGCTGCTTTTGTTGGGATTGCTTAAAGTTAGGGTTGAAAGGCTTTTCCAAATCCATAGGATGAAGTTCTTCCACCGGACTCCATTCCTAGATCTTTTTAAGGGAAATAGCCTTATATCTTTAGCTTCCATTTCCCTATCAGATGCCATTTGAGTTCTCCAAAGCGGTATGGATCCTAGTGCCTACTAAGCTTATAGTTCCTGGTTTCGTGTATGGATATGCTTCTAGATTAGTGTTTTGATTTAGCGATGAGCAAGCTTGAAATGACTCTACTATTGTCTTCGAGGAGAAGTTTGCTTGTTAGGGTGCTTGGGCATGTTTTGCCCGAGACATGCTTCTCCGAGTGACTATCATTTAAGCTTAAGCTCGTTAGTCCTGCAGAGCTCATAGAATGGGATTTGGGCTTTTATACCAAACCATGTTTTTATGTACGAAGAAAAAACCTATTCCACTATTACTTAACTAAGCAAGGTTCTTAAATTGTTGCAATCTAAACTTGAGAAAGAAAATCTCGCACATTGGCTGGAGCTAAAAATGTTTGATATCTACATTAGGGAGCATCTTCAAGTAATGCACAAGACAAAATATTTTTTAATTGTTCTCTTTACCAATCTTCTTCCCTTTTTAACTCTATTGTTGCTATCACCATTGCTATTATTATTAGTCACCGTTACTATTATTCTCGCTGATTTGTTTCCATTATAATCATTGTCGTTCCTTAATCTCATACTTCTATAATTTATATTTTTATTTTAGATTAAATATATTTCATAATATATTTTATTGTGTTGCGCTTGTATATTTGTATATATTATTTAATATCTTTACATACATGTGATGCCATACCTGTTAGATAGATGACATTAGGACTTTAAACTGCCACTAAGGTATCAATGTGCATATGTGACATATAGATATATTATATGAGGGATGCTTTCATAGTCTCGCACTATGGTTTCCGAGCATCTCTATATAAACGCCCGATATGAACTCTTACTCTTGATATAGTCTTAAAGTCCCCATCCTATGATCCGGTATTTGATATTTAGAATCTTGCTTTTCTTGTATATGGTCAGTGTCATATAGATATGTTTTTTTAATATATATGGGAACTTCAATGTCATATATGTTTTTTTAAAAATCTAGAATGCAGTTGTTCCCTCCTCCAGTTGAAACTATGAAAATGTTGTTTTTCTTTTGCCATTTTTGTAACATACACCATTTTTTTTCTCCTTGTCGTTTTAATTGTTGTTTTGAAGGCATTTTTTTTGTTCCAAAATAATTGACATTCTGAGGTTCCCAAAGAGGAGTTCTTGTTCTTTTTTTCATTTTCTCCTTAATTAGTGGAGTAATAATAATGAGAGAGTTCTACTTTTTTGTTATTTATATTCTTAATTATGGTATAACGAAAAATTTGTTAATTTTGGGCATGTATTAATTGGTTTTTTTAAACAATTTGTACACAACGACAAATAAAATGAAGCAGAGGGCGAAACTCAGTTTATGCTGTTTGACCATTTGTTATGTAGTTTTATTAGATGATGTAAGTTCATCATCTCACTCTTTTTTCACAATACCATAGTGTTGGTCAATCTATGAGATTACAACAACTAAGCCTTTTATCTCGAGTATTTAGGTTATGCAACATGAACCAAGAAGAGAATTATTCTTGATCGAGCATGTGGATCCTCCTCAGCTCATTCCTATTGAATAATATGTGTTCATTGAGACCTTTCGCATCCATATTTTTTTTGTATTATCTCCATCCATATTTTCTTGTCTTTCTTCGGTCTTTTAATTTGCCCTACGGTTTCACTTATTTATGGTGCATCCATTGGTTTGTGTCACATTTCACGAAACCATTGTGGGCAGTTTTCTCGCATATACTCTTCTATGGTGCCTATCTTAATAAGAATATACTCATTTCTTACATTGTCTCTCCCATTATTACCACACATCCACCGAAACATACACATCTCTGTTACACTTATTTTTTATTTATATCTCTTTATAGCCCAATATTTTGTGCCATATAACAGAACTGGGCTAATAGCAGTACGATAAAACTCTCTCTTTAGCCTAACAGAATGTTATATTCGCACCCTCCTTCATTACAACTAGCCAGTTTGAATCTCATAGTTGACATTACTATCAATCTCCCCATCCTTTTAGATAAATAATACACAAGTACCTATATTGATAACTCATTGGTATTCTCGCATCTCCAATGTCGCAACACTATAGTCTAGGATCCTCTGTTTACTGAATTTGCACTACATATGCTATGTTTTGGATTTAATTTAAAACCTCGGGAGTCTTAAGATTTGGCTCTATAGCTTCAATTTAGCATTTATCCCTACTCTTGTTTCATTGACTAGGACAATATCATCAGTAATAGCAATGCACCATGGTATGAGATTGCCTTTGGTATGTAATTTTTATTTAAGGACATAATTCATCCACATTTACTGTCATGCTTAGAACTTGCTAAATGCTAACTAATGACATTTGTGTCGTATACAAGATTCTTGTGCAAACTGATGTTTTAACATAAATTCCAGTAAATTGCTGGTGTACCAATGGGTGCTTGCAGGTAAACTCCCTTAAATTTCCTTAGTTAACACCTTGTTCTATCTTCATGGTTACGTTGTCTGGAACTGTTAAATCTGTTGATACGCCATGTATTCAATGTCCTTGAAAGCTAGCTTTCCATTGGGTTTATTTTATTTATTTATTTTTTGGGTGGGTTGGTTTAAGATAGAACATAGTGGTAAACGAGGATTATTTTAGTATAACATCTAGCATATATTATTCTTGGAGTTTAACTAGAAGTATTTCATGCCCTACACGCTACTGAAAGGTAATAGTACATTATGCTGCATACTTTGAATATGTTAAAGACTGGTTATGTGGAATCCAAATTATATCCTGCCAAATAACGATTTAGAGTAAGCCATAGCAAATAAATAAAGTTTCAGACTGTAGCAAGTTTTTTAATCCCCTTTCACTAGAATATTATTATATTTCTTGGCTAGTTGGGTCAATAGACGAGTAAGATTGGGATTTCATTCTTGAAAAGATAATGAAGAAAAAAATTGCCCCTTTGCCTTTTTTTTGATTTCTTTGGTTGGGTGGGTGGTCTTGTTTTGTTTTTGTATTTTTTATTTTTTATTTTTTATTTTTGTTTGTGGGGCAGAGGCCCGAGGGGGGGGTGGGTCGGGTCAGGGAGTAGTTTGTGGAGATGCACCCTGCTATTTACACTCAATTGCAGTCACATACTCCATAAAGATAAGAATACTTGAGTTGCCCAGTTTTTGTTTCTAATTCCCCTATCATCTTTTAATCGACAGGATGGATTTTCATGGATGAGCATCAGTTTCAATATCTAGTTCAGATTGTAACGCCACATTCTAAGAAGACCCAGAGAAATGTGCCAAACACACAAATCTCTTCCCAAAATGACAAGGCACATATGGATGAAGATGCTATAATTATTGAGTCCAAAATTAGCCAGATAAAAGACCTACTCCCTGATTACGGGAAAGGTTTTCTTTCTGCCTGTCTTGATGTCTATAACCATAATCCTGAAGAAGTGATTCAAAGGATATTAGAGGGAACTCTCCATGAAGATCTTTCGTCTCTAGATACTTCAATGGAGCAGATTCCGCTACCCAAGCCGTCATCATCTCATAGTAGGAGTGACAAGGGGAAGGGGGTGTTAGTAATGGAATCTGCATCTGAGAGTAGTGTTACATTGCCGGCTGAAAAGGATCTAATGGTGAGCGGGAGAGACACAGAGGGCCCAATATCTTCTTCATCTACATATGGGAGATTTACCAGGAAGTCCAATGATGACTTACAAGACTCAGCAGTTCTCAACTCAAAATCAGCGAAGGATTCAATCCGTTCTGCTGTACTAGCAGCAGAACAAGAGTATGATGATGAATATGATGATTCATTTGATGATCTAGGCCTTAGTGTCGTGGAATCAGGTTATGAGGAAACAGAGAACTTGAGTGATAGTATCAACTCGCGACCAGGGAAATCATGGGGGTCAGAGAATGAGAGCTCCTCTCAGAATTCTAGCTCAAGATGGGGTTCGCAGAAGAAGCCTCAATTCTATGTCAAGGACGGGAAGAACTACAGTTACAAGGTTTCTGGTTCCATTGGTGTCTCCAGTGCACATGATGCAGCTGTAATTAATCAAGCACAGAAGGAAACTATTCATGGTCTGGGTCGTGGCGGCAATATACCTCTTGGGGCTGTGAAGAAAGTGATGGATGCGGAGGAGCAGAATGACGAGTCCTCTGGAGCTACAGAGAGTATTGGAAGAGGGAACTCCAACCATCGAGGCAGAGGTGGTGGAAGCAGAGGAAGAGGCGGTCGAAACCATTACAGGAAGGATAGAGCTATGAAGAAGCACTTCCAAGGATTGGGCGGTTATTAGAGCTGCAGTGAATATTGGAAGATGGAACTACAGTCATCAGGAGAGAGGAAGCAGAGGCAGGGGGCAGGTCGAAATCATTACTGGAAGGATAGAGCTATGAAGAAGTACCTCCAAAGATTGAGTGGTTCTTAGAGTTATTCAAATTTTCCCTTGTAATTAAACGTACATATCTATGTCTTTTGAAATTGCAGAGGACTATGAACCGTTTGTATCTCTGAGGGGTGGGTGTTAATCATTTTTAGTTTCTCTATGTGCATACATGGATCATGGGATGCAAAGTTCACTAGTATGTTATTTCTCAGTTTTGGATTGTACAGCATCAGTTGAGTCAAATGTGAAGTTATTGTAACCTTTTTGTTACTGCTTCCACAGCGCAAAAGATGAACTGATGTTTATCGTATTCTGATCATTTTTAGTTTGTTTTATGATCGTGTAAGTTGTCTTCAGCATATATAATGGCAACCCCACAAGTTTATGCATGAGATTTATGTCGTTCTGATCAACTCTTAGAACACTTTTCGCCCATTTGTCAGTTTTGGTGCAATGCAAATTGCAGGTTTAGCTTGTAGTCTCTCATGACAGACCCGCTTGAGTTGGTGAAGCCTTAACGAGGCTGTTACTATGGCAACTAGCTGGGAAAATATTGAAACCAAACCATTATTTCTTTGGCCTCCAGCAGCAGTAAAGATATATATATTTGGTGGCTTCAATGTGAATAGATTTGTTGAGTTCTGCAAGTTATTTTAGATGAGTTGGCACCGTCACAAAACATACTACTGTACTTATTTACTGTGGCATCAGTAGTCCAAAGACAGATGCAGCACAAAGACTGCAACTTTGGTTAGCCCAAATGACGAGCCATAGTATGTCGATATTTTTCCACTCTCTCTTTATTTTTGTTGAGAATAAAGACGGTGGGCTAGTGCTCCCAATGTTCCATATGATACGTAGTAGAAAGCACAAATACAAAATACAAGGTATGAGAGCAAAATTACATATTACAGTATAGATCCGTTACACAATATTTGTTAGAAACATAACTAATGCAGTCATCAAATGAGGAGACCAATTGTTGATGTTCCGGCCAATCCATATTTCTTCATTACACCTGGACATCTGTCTCCGGCATTTGTGAGTCACTATTTGAAAGCGGCGGATCATTGTCTAAATCTTCTTCTTCTGAGAAGTTGTCCGGCCTTTCTTTCTTGGAGAGAATACATACCCAAGTACTGATATCATAGTGAATAAGGACCAGGTAAGTCTCTATTGAGTGCGCTGTGCTCCTAAAAATTCTATTGTTGCGCTTTTTCCAAATGTTTCAATATATAGTAGTTATATATTGGTGTGCGATGGATCTTTCCCGTGTACTATAATATACCCGTTTTCACAGACATTATACTGTGTGTCCTGTTGGCACAACGTTTGTATAGGCCGTCCAAATGACACGTGTATAATCACAAAACAGTGCGATATGCTGACCGGATTCCTACCCATGGCCATACAACACACAAACGTTTGGATCTATCCATTCCTATTTCTACAAGTTGTTCCACGTAAGTAGTGTGTTTTTGGCCAATAGCCACAAGAAAACCCTAATTTTTAGAGGGTATCGTGTCCTCCAAATTGCCTTAGCGTGGCACAAGCGACATCTTCCATCGTTAAGGAAACAATATGTGGATTTAACGGAGAAAATTTTTGTCTTTTCCCACCTCCATAGTAGTGTATCTACTCGTGTGGTTATGCCATTGATGGGTGGATGATGCCCAATGCGTTATCATCCTGAATCGATGTCCACTGGCCATTTAAGAAGTGATCATAAACAGTCGAAAACTTATTGATCGCCCTGCTAAATGTGTTTGGATACAAAGAAGCCAATGATATTGTTGTACACCATCTATCTAGCCTAAATGCATTAGATTTTCCATTCCCGAGTCTAAAAGCAATACCTGGTCAAAAGGATGACTCGATATCTATAAATCCCTTTCAAAATATGGACACATTTGTGGAGTTTCGAAACTTTGCTCTTAAAGTGTGTCCCCTCGGACCATATTTCCCTAATAAGATTTTTTAAGTCCGATTGTTGAGATTGCTAATAATTTTTCACCACCATTTGCTTAACAACGATTTGTTAAAATTGTTGATATCCACAATGCCCAAGCCTCCTTTTTCCTTCAATCTACACACTTGTCCCCAAGATACTAGATGAAATTTTCTCATATTTATAACTACACCTTTTCGGAGGAAACGTCTTCTGATCTTGTTAATAGCCTTTGTGACCCATCTCGACATTCGAAATAAGATCATAAGATACATTGAGAAATTTATCAATACTGCATTAATGATGATGACTCTACCTTCGATCGACAGGTATTTACTTTTCCATCCCTCGAATTTTTTTTTTTTAATTTTATCTAGCAACGGTATCCAATCTTTCTTAAGCAATCTCTCTTGTTTAAGTTATACACCCGAGTTCCCCAACAGGCAAACGTCCATTTTTACATCCAAATATTACTCTGATCATGTGTCTTATAATTTCTGTCCTCCCCAGATATATTATCGAGGTTTTATGAAAATTAACAGACAATCCGACCAAACCTCAAAACAACATATGATGAATTTTAGCATTGCAGCCTCCTTAATATTATAAGTACAAAAAAGGATGGTATCACCCGCATACTATAGTATGCTAATTTTGTGTGAAGATGATGCTGACAGTCGTTGTAACACACCCAGTCTCTCCGCTCGAGTAATCATGATAGATAGCGAGTCAAAGAGCAAGGAGAATTTTCCACTCTTTCAGCTATGCTTATATCTATTATTATACACTAGTTTATTTCATTGAATGTTAATTAATGAAATGGGGAGATAATAACTACCATCTTCTCACACACATTAAAAAAAAAAAAAAAAACGCAAAAAAAAGTTACACTCAAGCCAATACTTAAAAAAGCTTAAGATAATGGAATCATAACTTAAAGGGGTATTTACTGGTTTGTCCCTCAAATCTTTAAATATTATGATTTTACCCCCCAAATCTTCATATTTATAATTTTGCCCCTCAAATCTTATAAGTTACAACAATTTTACTCCTCTCTCTAACTTTTCCAAACACAGTTAATTTTTTGACCATTTTACCCCTCATTTCCTCTTTTATTTTCCTCCTCTTCTTCTTCTCTCTTCCTCCTTTATTCTTATTTTCTTCATTATTTCTCCTCTCTTCCTCCTCTCTTCTCATTTATAATTTTCTTCATTTTTTTACCATTTTACCCCTCATTTCCTCTTTGGGAAAGTTGGAGAGGGGGGCAAAATTGTTGTAACTTATGAGATTTGAGGGGCAAAATTATAAATATGAAGATTTGGGGGGTAAAATCATAATATTTAAAGATTTGAGGGACAAACCAGTAAATACCTCTAACTTAAAATAATGATGACAGATAAAGTTGACAACCACACACACACAATGATATTCTTATATTATTTGGACCAAAAAAAAATTACAGTTAATTATGAGTAATTATTATTTTACATCTCATAGAAAGATCTACTTGATTTCATATTTGTCTAGTCCAAGATACCTGTGATTGATCCTTTTTGTTTTTTTGCAGTCATTTCTTGAACTTGTCACCTTATTTTGCTTTACACTTTAAGCCACGCCCGGCCTCTAACTTACCCAAGCTCCTCTAATTTTTTTTTTTTTTGAAAGGAAAATGGTGGATATAAACTCTCCGCGGTTTATTAATACCTATTTATTTTGAAATCGATATGGCTCATAGTTTTAGTCATAATCAATCAAAATTCAACACTTCTTCGCCTATGGCTTAGGCATGATCAGAAGTTCACCAATTTTGTTAAGTCAAACTCATCCACCTTTGCATTTTTAGCTCATTACACGTTGAAGAAATGGAAGCAAAAAAGTTGCAAAACTAATTCAAACATGGAAAAGAACTCTTAACCACTAGTAAAGAAGAAGTAAGGTTGATTCATAGGGAAGCTTATTCAAATATGATGCCAACTTTAAAATGTTGGTTCTTGGTAGCATCCTCATCAAAGTCAACTCTCGTAAACCTGACAAGCAATAATCATTTGGAAGTCAGCGGTTCCTTTTATATATATATATATATATATATATATATATATATATATATATATATATATATATATATATATAGAGAGAGAGAGAGAGAACGGGAAATACACCGGTGGTGAAGGAAGTTTCCTTCATCGCCGCTTAGGTGGCCCAATAAAATTATTACACGTGGTGTCATTTAAGAGAATTCATTTATTTGTTATCTTGAATGACGCCCCGCGTTATAATTTTATTGGGCCACCTAAGCGGCGGTGAAGGAACTCCCTTCACTGTCGGTGTATTTCCCGTTTCCTCATATATATATATATATGAGGAAACGGGAAATATATCGGCGGTGAAGGGAGTTATTTCACCTACGCTTAGAGAGCCCAATAAAATTATTACACGTGGCGTCATTCAAGATAACAAATAAATAAATTCTCTTAACCGCCCTTTGAGTGGTGCCACATGTAATAATTTTATTGGACCACCTAAGCGGCGTTGAAGGAACTCCCTTCACCGCTGATGAATTTTCCGTTTACTCATATATATATATATATATATATATATATATATATATATATATATATATATATATATATATATATATATATATATATGGGATTACTGTAGGCGAGCTGTCAGCTCAAGAAAAGTTACGTGAGCTAGCGGCAAAACTATAATGATCCAATAATTTTTCTTCTTTTTTTTTATTAACAATTTCTATCTCTACCTCTTAACTTATTTCAGATTAAATTTTATAAATTTTAGAGTTTATTTACCCTTTTATCAAGTGCATACAAAATCTTTTATTTATTGAAAACCGTTAATTTTGTGTTAACTTGATGGAGGACCAAATCAAAACTAAAACCCAAGAAATTGGGTATGAGTGAACCCTAGGGAGTCGAGATCATATCTCAATTTTTTTTTTAAAAAATATTATTGAAAGTAGTGGAATTGAACTGCAGCTCACGTAACTTGCGTTCTCTCTCTCTCTCTCTCTATATATATATATAAGGAATTGGGTTACTGAGTGTGGGTAAATCCAAGAAATTGGGTATGAGTATATCCTAGGGAGTCGAGATCATAATCCAAAAGAATTTTTTTAGAAAAGATTATCAGAGATAGTGAAAATGAACTCTTGTTTAGATAACTTGTATGAACTGTCAGCTTATTTTTATTTCTCTCTTTATATATATATATTTATATATATAAAATAAAATCCTGCAACCAAGTTTGAATATTTCAGAATGTGTTACGCATGCATTAACCAGATTTGAATAGTTCAACACGAACCACATGCTAAGACAATAAATCATATGCAAGCAAGCAAGCAATATTTGACCATTCTTTGGTCATCAATCTTGCAGATTAACAACCCTTCTAATAAACAAAATTATAAGCTCAATTATTTTTAGTATATAGAGAGAGACCAAGTACGTACTCACAGGTTCTCTAGTTTCATCTATAAATAATACACAAGACTACTCCCCCCCTAACCATTCTCATCATCATCTCCCATTAATTACATCTCCTCCCTTTCCTCCTCTGGCATTAATCTCTTTCTAATTAGTTTTAAGCATCGGCTAAGAAATGGCATCGAAGACCATCGAGAGCCATCGAGCAGCAGGTGCTGAGATCTACCATGGAGATGCCGACTGCAAGAAGAAAACTATTGAACTGCTGGAAGAGCTCTGCCTTCCGAAGGGCTTGTTCCCTATGGAGGACATGGAGGAGTTTGGCTACAATCGTGCAGCTGGGTTCATATGGATCATTCAGAAGAAGAATAAGAACCACACCTTCAAGAAGATCAAGCGGCAGGTGTCGTATGCGACTGAAGTGACAGCATTCGTGGAGCCACGCAAGATGAAGAAGATGACTGGGGTAAAGACTAAGGAGCTCATGCTGTGGCTCTCTGTTGTTGAGATGTACTTTGAGACCCCTTCGTCCGAGAAGCTTACCTTCAAGACTGGCACTGGCCTGTCTGACAGCTTCGAGGCATCAGCATTCGAGCTCGAGAAATGAGACAGACAGATCATATATAAAGTGTTCTAGTCTTTGAAGAAGTTGCTTCAGATATCATGTCATTGCTAATAGTATATGTCAGTTAAGTTTTCAATAATGTCAAGCTGACAAAAACTTTGTTTTTTCACTTTCACGTAATATCTCTAGGCAATTACGGTTAAGCTCGATCTGGTACTCTTGTCAATCTAACTAAACTTCTCCACGATGATGATTGGCAACCATTAACTGATAAAATTGACAGAAGACTGTAACTTTGGAAATGTTTAGAGTATCAGATATGGGTAGTTGGTATATATGCAATTACTCTTGCAAATTGACAGGTGACTTAATTAGAGAATCTCATAGACAAATTCAAGGTTAAATCTTGGTACAATGATTGATTAGTTCATAATTCTACTAGTATTCCTGCTACAAATTCTTGTTTGGTTGGCTATTTTAAATAGATTGTGTATATGCCAATATTAGAATGACAGAAAATGAAATTAATATACATGGCTTCTTATGGTGTACTTTTTTTTTTAAAATTTTATTTCTACTAACGAAAGAACACAATTACCATTTACTCTTTCATTGACAGTGTGTCAGAGCTATTTGGTTAAGTATTCACATAATTTACATATCGTCCCTCGTCCATAAAGTGCTAGAGAATTATTAACTAATTGGAGAGAAGTTCATATTTTGATCATAGGACTACTCTATTGTTTATGTAGGCCTTTTATGAGTAAACGGGAAATTTATTGGCAGTGAAAAGAGTTCTTTCACCGCCGCTTAGATGGTCCAGTAAAATTATTACACATGGCGTCACTCCAAAAAACGGTTAAGAGAATTATTTTATTTGTTATCTTAAGTGATATCACGTGTAATAATTTTATTGGACCACCTAAGTGACAGTAAAGAAACACCCCTTAATGCCGGTGAATTTCCCGTTCTCTCTCTCTCTCTATATATATTATATATATATATATATAATGAGGATACATGAAAAATTATGTCATAGGAGGGGCTCGCTTAGGTGGACCAATAAGATCTTTACATGTGGAGAGGTATTTTAGAAAAAAAGAATTAGGTGGAGGGATTTTTTGAAAAACAGTAGCCCTTTTAGTACATGATTAGCCCCTTCTACATAGTTTTTTCCGTTCTATACATGATGAAAAAAAAAAGGACTTATGTTATTTATATCCAACTCTACATTCAAAATTACTCTTCAGGAACTATTGATCATGACCAGAAGTCGGGAATTTCTAGATGGGCACTAGTTTTTTCCTAGTGAGCCCACTTTTCCTAGTGCGCACACCCTTACTTTTAAAAAATCTAGTTTTTTTCCTAGTGAGCACACCTATATACCAACATTACCCTCACCATCTCCCCCTCTTTCTCTCCCACCGTTCACCTCTACAAATTCTCTTTCCAAACCTATTCCCTAACAAAATTAACTCCTCTCTCTCCCAACCAATCTCTCCCACCTTCTTCTCCTTCATTAAACCCATATCTCCTTTCCACTCTCTCCCAATAATCCAAAATCTCCATTCCATCCTCTCTCTCCCCTTTGCTTCCGGCCACTTCCCCTGCTCCGGCCGCTTCTCCCGCTCCGGCCGCCCGCATCTCAGCCAACTCCGGCTCTAACGACGACACTCCGCCACAAAGACGAATTTAAAAAAGGAGAAGAATTAGTGGTTATTTTGATTTGAAGGTAAAAATGAAATCCTAATTTTTCGTGTTATTTTTTGCATTTTGATTTGGAGAAAAATTTGGAAATGAGTGTTGATGAGGGTAGATTAGTTGAGGGGCACAGAAATTGGGGAAAAAATAATTTCTTTATATTTTGTTATGGTGAAATTAAAATCTTCATTGGTTAAAATAATTTAGATTATATTATTGTTATGGATTAATGTTATTTGGAATTTGTAATAGTTAAGTGCAAAATTTATATTGTGAATATTAGTTGGTTTTTTTTTGTGCTTGGATTAGATGGTTAATTTTTGATTTTCAAATCGGAAATAAATTGAAATGTAGATATTGTGTGTTCATGTTATGATATTTAATGGATTTAGATAGGCAAATATAATTAGTATATTGTGATATGTGATGTTTGATAATTTAAAATTTCACTGTGTAAATAAAATCTTTGGTGATTTACAGATAGATCCGGCGTAACCATCTTGATTCGACCAACAATGTCGAATAGGAGGAAGAAAATGGGGATCCGTCCAGCCATCGATTCTAATATTCCTGAAATTCGTGACGAACCGGATTCGCATGTTGATGCTGCCACAGAGACCCTTTCGTTACGCATTAATCGAGGTGTATCGCAAGAAAGTATGGGTATTGATGAGTCAGACTCAGAGGAAGAGGAAGTGCGGCCAATAAATGGAGGACCAATTGATTTGTCTTTTTTGAAGAGTGTACAAAAACTGATATTGATACAGTATTACAATCCGTTGCGCAATCCCCTATCCAAAGTCCCAGCTCTTCAAGATGCCGTCAACCCACATGGAAGCAACCCGCTCGGAAGTCTCGAAGAATCTAGAATTTGTTTGTTTTTTTTTTAAATGTTTCAAACTCAAAATGAAGTTGTTAGCATGGAATAAATATTTTCTTTTAATTTTTCGTTTCCTTTCAATGAAGTTGTAGTCAAGGAACATATTATATATATACCAAGTTGTAGTTGCCGTTTTTTTAAATGAGTCTCAAACTCAAAATGAATGTGTTTGAAACTATGAATGATTTGTTGATATTGTGTATTTTGATACCTGATTGACGGTATGCAACATTGACAAATATTGATGTTGATAACTTTTTAATTATCTACAGGGTTGTACACATCGTATTTGAAGTTGTTGATATGTTGGGTAAATGATACCGTTGTTGTTTGACATGCACTCTATTTTAGGTGTTTCAACCAACATCAGGGTAGGATATTACTATTGTTTGATTTGATAACAAATTTACTATCTAGCGGGTTGTACACACCGTATCAGGGTATCTTTGGCGCTGTATCTATGATCCGGATTTACAGAACCGGATCAGTTTTAAGTGATCCTGGACTGTAAATCCGAATCAAGAAATCAGGAATTTGGACACACTGTCCGGGCTAACCAGCCCGGACCTGTTCACTGCATCCGGGCTAACAGCCCCGAACAGAGAGATCAGGTCCGGACTGGTTAGCCCGGTTCAGGGGGCAGAATTTTTGGCCCCCTGTCCGGACTAACCTGCCCGGACCCAGTCTCTAGGTCCGGGCTGGCTAGCCCGGATCAGGGTTAGCCAGTTTTGGCTAACCCTGATCCGGGCTAGCCAGCCCGGACCTAGAGACTGGGTCCGGGTTGGTTAGCCCGGACCTAATAGCTTCAGTATATTAACAAAATGTACCAGTTGGACAGTTTCATTTTAAGCACTGGGGTACCAATTTCTAATGCTTTAGCGAGGTGAGAAGCACTTGAGTTTGTACGGAACATACCATGAAGAGAGCATGCATTCATATAACCTCGAATGTCTCCCATCATCCTGCTGCTTTATTAGAACTAACTTGAATTTCTTCATAGAAAAAAAAAAAACCTCATTTTCTTAGCATTACTAGCCATTATATTACTGGCCATAGAGAGTTTTTTCGCCGTAATATCTAAACTATTCATAGACTTCGCAAAGAATACACAGATACGACAACTGCGGGCGACAAGGCGACAAGAGAATGAAACCATCGCCAAGTTGTGCAACTCCATTTTCTTCTCCGTGAACTCACAAAAGAATTTTGTTTTTGATTTTCTAGGGTTTCACAATGCTAGAACCGATTTAAGCTAAATGTAGACTTTAATTTCCGTATTAAAGAGGAATGGAGTGAAAATTTTGAGAAATGAAATTTTTTTTTCCTCTTTTTCTCCTCTCCTGCTGCTCTCTCTGGTTTCACGTGGGAAAAAAAAGAAGCAGGGATGGGAGGATGAAGGAGGAGGTATGGAAGGGTAGTTTTGACCAAAAAACAAAAAGCAAAGTAGTAAAAAACATGACTTTTAAAGTGGGCTCACTAGGAAATATGGTGTGCCCTTCTAGAAACTCCCCCAGAAGTCTAACACATGATTCACAATAACGCTAAACTGCAACCAGATTCTGACCATTTACCATTTAACGAGACTGCCCATGGACAAAGTCCAGTCTAAGCCCACCATTATGAACTTGTTCCTGCTGTGACCCCTTCAATTCTTCAACCTAAACATCAAGGGAGTTGCTAGATGCGCCCCTCACATAAATAACTCACTTTATTTATAAATTTGGACGAAATTGTCCTTAGATTTTTCTTAGTAAGTCCCAGTACCTCTTTTCCCTCTTTTCATATCTCCTAATAAACCCCAATCCCTTAAACTCCCTCTCATTTTTGTGCGAGCGCTCAAAAAAAAAAAAAAAAAAAAAACGGAGAGGAAGAAGTGACTCTAAAATTCTAAATTTTCGCCAAAATTAAAATCTCATCGTTTGCAATCCATTCCAATTTTTTTTTTTATCTCAGTGACCGGGATTACAGAACCGGCATAGAGACCCACTGGTCGGGACTGTAACCTCAGCCTATTTATTTAATTGGCCTGATTTTCCACCCTGACTAGAGATAATTGAAAATTAAATTAAACTGATCTAGGCAAATCCTACTGAAAATTGGATTATCAAATCCTAAATTAAAGTCTAAACTCTAAATTCTACCACTATTGAACAATATAGAAGTTTAAATTAGAATGAGATGAAAGAAATAGGAAAAATAGCTCTGCGGCAGGGCTCAACAGCGCGTCGTCACGTCTTCTTCACGGCACTAGACACGCTAACAGTGATATAGCCGAACGGCGCTGAAGAGAGAGGGAGGAAGAAGAACAGAGTGAGGAGAGCGACTGTAACGAAGAAGAGAGTGAGAAGGAAGAAGAAAGAAAAGTATGGAGCTCACTAAGAAAAATTTAAGAATAATTTCCCGGTGAGTCCCATTTTTTCTTAAAGAACCCCATTTTTCCCTCTCAAATAGTTTCGGGAGCAAAACTAAAAAAATTATGGGACTCACTAAGAAAAAATGGACTAATTTAAAAGAATCCTGGAGTTCATTAAGAAATTGGGACTCACTGGACAAGTATGGGGCGCATCTAGCAACTCCTAAACATCAATTATAGGACGTTGCTCTCCCCTTTAATTCCCCAACCATTCCAAGTCAAATTTAGTTACATCAATACTCAATGTGTACAATGAGCTCTCCATCTATAAGTACTTCCATCTACTACTACTACTCAAATCTCTCCATCTTCGCCATCTACCTAGCTAGCCTTCTCATCATCATCTCTTACCACTTCACTAATTATCTATAAATGGCATCTCAATCCATCAAGAATTACCGGGAGGGCGCTGAGTCTTCCATGGAGACTCCATTTGCAAGAAGAAGACCATCGAACTCCTCGAAGAGCTCTGCCTTCCAAAGGGCCTGTTCCCTATGGAGGACATCGAGGAGTTTGGCTACAATCGTGTGTGCGGCTGGAAGATTCATATGGATCATTCAGAAGAAGAATAAGAAGCACACCTTCAACAAGATCAAGCACCAGGTATCATATGCTTATGCTTTTGTCGAGCCACGCAAGATGAAGAAGATGACGGGGTAAAGACTATATAATTAAGGAGCTCATGTTGTGGCTCTCGGTTGTTGAGATGTACTTCGAGACCCCTTCGTCTGACAAGCTCACCTTCAAGACTGGAACTGGTCTCTCTGATAGCTTCGAGGCATCGACATTTGAACTTGAGAAGTGAGAGTGAATACGAATAAAATGCTAATTAAATTTCAAGGTGATCTACCATTAAGAGATTTGTAACCTTGTTTCTGTGTCATATTAAATTGTCAAGTTCTAAATTTGGATGCTCAGATGTAATGTTACCAATAAAGAGTGGTATTCTTGTTTGTTCAAATTTTATGGTTCCATTTTAAGTACTTATATCTTCATACTAGTACTGAGTTAATTGAAGGCAATATCTGTGAAGTTTACAGGAATATGAAGAAACTACCATTGAGCACAACATTTTACTCGCACACTAGCTACACTCTTCTATTGATTTATTCATAAAGTTTACAAGTAATGCTTTAATACTTGACATGTATAGGATTTCAAGAATTACTTGTGTAAAGTTCCAAATAAAATTTGAACCCAGACTCGATAGGCTGATCAAGTTTCAGTTATGGTGCCTCTTCCTTAATATATTTTATAACTGGTTTCTATGGAGCTTATTAGATATATAAAATACTTCTGAAAGTCAAGATGTTACTTTTGAATTCTAAATCAGTTATATATGGCATATAAATCTTTTAGTAAAGGATTACTATATAAAAGATGATACAAAAGCCTTTTTTATTTTATTTTATTTTATTTTATTTTATTTTATTTTTTTTAAGAGGAAGACGCAGCATCACCTTACATGCCTCGCGAAATTGATAAATCTATTATGAATATGATCAAGTCTATTATGAATAAGATCAAGTTTATTTGGAATAAGATAATTCATAACATGCAATGCTATCGTATTTGATCTTATTACATATGGATGTAATGAACTATGTGCTATCTAACTTGGCACCATGAATCACTGATTGGCGTTCAACAACATCAAGTCTTCACTCACATTCCCGTCATAATTTCCTAATTTTCATACAACTCTCCATATTTTCAGGACTGGGATTGGACTGTCCGATAGTTTTCAAGGCATCAAGTAAGTTTTCGAGGCATCAACATTCGATTAATGAGAGCTCATCCGTCCCTCTTTTCCAAGATTTCACAATGCTGCGACACTCCGATCATAATTTTCCATATAAACTCGACATACTCAACTTATACGAAGAATACAAAACGATGAACAAAAAATATTAGTATTCATCGACACTCAACTACATTTTGGGAGCATACTTTCTGAAATCCAATTCTTCTATACTTGTGTGTGAGCAGTAAAATCTATTATGACAAGCCTTCTCTTTCCTGAACTGCGTACATTTTTTTTTTTGTACAGAGACGATTTCTTATGTAGAGAGCTAAAACATTTCCCATTACTCTGCAGGAAAGTTTCCGCGAGCAACGAATCATACATCCTTCGATCACACTCTGCAGTGATTCATTTCATGAAGACAAACTACCTTCATCAGAATTTCTTTGTAGCTGATGGAGAACCGGTAGAGAAGCACTCGATGGGATCCTGAATGAACCTGCTGACCCTATCACCGTCCTCTCATGCAGCCGTCCTACTTCCCTGCACACGTTGTCGAGTACGGATAAGAAGTCCCTCACCACCATGAAAATCCGAAGTGGGTGGGCTTCTTCTTTAGCCGTGTCCCCATGAAAGTACTCGGTTACCTCTCTCACTAGCGACATTGTCCTCTTCTCCTCAGCCTTAACCCGACCAATCTCCCCCTCGGCCTCCCTAAGGAATACCTTCATCGAATCAAAGAACTTCAACCCTTGCTCGCACGACTTCTCCAACTGCAACCCTGATCTTATCTTCTCTAGCCCCGCTTCTAGCTTTCTCACATAACCGCTTAGCACATCAGAGTCCATCCCTGCTGCCTTCTTGACATTTCCGAGCTCACTACTAAGCCCAGCCAAGACTTTCAGTCCTTGCTTCCTGAATTCCTCGTCCTTGGCTTTGTTTGGAGGGGGTTCTTCAGGTGCTGCATCGGAGCCCAATCCCTCTGACCGGACGATCTCTTGGACAACAAAGTGGAGAAGAGTTGTCTTCCCATCGGTTCCTTTAACATCTGCCAGCTTCAGGAGCGTGTCAAGCTTGAAGGCTTTAGCCTCGCCTCGGTTTGTTCCGACATTCATCCGATTCCCTGTCCTGAGAACAGCTTCTAGGAGCTTGAGGAATAGCCTGCTGCTGCTTAAATCTTCACAAGCTGCCTGGAGACAAAGGGAGAGTGGTGTCAGATAAAAAAAAAATGTTAAAAGATTTGAAGAAATAGATTTTCGACCGACACATTTGGTAGAATTTGAATGTCCAAGTACCCTGAAAACTTGGCGAGAGTTTAGACAGTTCTTTGTGAAAACGGGCACATTGATACTATAGGAGGATGATGTAACAGATTACAAACTAAGCAATCTATCCCAAAAGACAGGAATATATATATTGTACGGATCTCTACATAGATTTCATGAGGGTAACAATTAGTTTAGATGAGCGATACTTTTGTGCCATATCAACCTTTTGAAGCATACAAAAGGCTAATATCACTTTTACGAAGAAAAATAGAGCAGCAACAAGAAAAAGACATCTGATATGTGTACCTCGAGGGTTTCAAAAGATTTCATTAGATATCTGACTTCTGACTCAAAATTGGCTCGGTATAGCATAGCGTCGACTCTTTTGAAGGCAAATGGTATATCCAAGAGCGACTTTAGAAACCGCTCAGCAGATCCCAGTTTAGATAAATCACTGTTGTAGTCCCTTAGTATTAACTCTTCCTCCTTCGTCGGAGCCATCTTAACCAAAGTTTCCAAAAGCTCCGCTCCGAGCTGTTCAGGGTTACCTGAAGCAGCAGAGGTAATTACTTATATTAACTTCACTATTTGTCAGTATATTTCACAAAAATGCACTTTAATCAATACAATTCATGAAACGTAATTGGAAAGGAGAGAAATGAAGCTGATGCATGTTTGCAAAATTAAGATCACTAACAAATTATGAATAGTAGTAAATCAATAGGAATAGCTCAAAAATGCATTAACACCCATAATTGGAAGTATAGAAATTTAATTATTAATTTGTTTCCATCTTCTTTTGTTAAATTATTTATTTATTATATTTGTAGAAAAATGTGAACAGAAGCAGAGAAATCATGTCCTGGCCTCCGAAAGTTACTAGTTGTCTTGAAGTAGTGATGGCAGGTGGAAGTGCTCAGAACTTGCGAATGTGCTTAGTGTAACTAGTTTCATTATTTTCAAGAAGTTTAGGATTTCTTCTTTTGCCCATAGACTTCAAATTTACATGGTTCATATATAACATATTATTAGATATTCAGGATATAGTCAAAATAACATTGTGGACGACTATTTGAGACCAACCATTTTAGCTAGTCATACAATCCTCAACCACTTGTATCGTTTTGAATTAGTAGCTGACTGTTCTCTTCGAGTCTCGGGATTGCCACGTTACCTCTGTCAGATTAAAAAGACTCACAACTCCTAAAAAAAATATATCCTGAAGTTACTGCCCATAATGCAGAGATGTGCCCATATCAACACAAATATGACACACCGACAAGCTTCAAATCCTAAAAAAATATATGACACACGTGTCTGACACCACGTAGGTTGATGACAGAAGTGTCTCTTACACTGACGATGGCTACAATAACCACTAGAATTCCAGTCTAGTTACAATTTTGAACCATTTCAGTGGCATCTCCTACGTGAACATCCAAAGGACTGTATGTCCGTGCTCCTGAATATATGGGTGTTTTAGTTATCCTACTTCTGAATCAGAGATAAAGTTAACCTTCACTCCTTCACATTTGCATTGAGTAGTGTCTCTTTGCTAATTTGACATTTCTGAAGCCTGCTCCTACTTAACCATCTTGTAGTTTCTGACACAAGACTCTAAACAGCGAGCCGGACAGGCCACAATCCACACATTTCCGAAAAAGTTAAAATGAGAAGCAAGAACGATGCACATAAATGAAGTGAATGCACCGTAATACAAGTTATGCCACATATTTAATTCTCTGTTTGCACCTATACATGATAAGTGATATATCACGTCTTTTTCTTTAAAAAAAGCTATATATCATGTATTTCATTTGCATCCAAAGATGCATATAAATATTCCCATCAATGTAGCAAGACTTGCAAACAATAAATCCATGCATGCAGGACTTGCTTCCATGTCACCCACATCACTGTATAAATCTTAACTTCATGGGATCATTATTAAGACTGAATCGAAAATGGAGATGGCAATAAAAAAAAAATCCAAGTCAATCAGCCACATACTCCAATTTGCTTGAGCGCATCACACTACAATTTGCAATGGAGATATATTTAAAAATGCCAACAATGATCACGAGTATGTCAATTCACCTATAGATGGACATAAGTGTTATGTTCCAACACGAATACACGGACACAACAACCTTCCAATCAGAAACCTTCTTATATCTAGACACGAGGACACTGCTATATATATGATAATCCAATGATAATTTAATCTACCTCATAGAAATATATGTATTAGGTTATTTACATATGGAAGAAGCTAAAACAGTGAAAAAAAAAAAAAAAAAAAACGTAGAACACTTACAGTTTTTTACAAAGGGTGGATTAACTATTAAAATTGTGGAAAGGTTTAACTCACAAGTTAGATAAATTTCAAAGTATATTTGAGTGTTAGAGAGAATACAGTTCAAGGTAAAGTTCAAGGTAAGATTGTGACTGTTAATCTTCAAAAGTTCATACTCTCGGTGAAACTCATGTTAAGAAGGACAATAAGGAGACAACCAATAAAAAAAAAAAAAAGATTTTAGTCTCACATCAGTGAGAAGAAGAGATGGATATTGAAAATAAAAAAATTATAGAAAGTATTATGAGTTTTCAGTGTTTATTCAAACAGTACAATCTCGCAAGATTTTGAAAAAAAAAATTTATTATGAAAATGCATTTCTCAAAATAAAATATTGTGATTTGTAGCTGTGCATCCAGTCCGAGCGTAAATGTCATACACGAATGGACAAAGGTGTCACATCAAAGAAGGCTGAACATAGCAAATTTTGGTTTAGCGTCTACCATGTCACAATTATAGTTATTATGCAGATGCATCAGCTTAAGATTGTGTAGCAGATAAAACATAATATAGTCCAGAGAGGAGCATTAGGGCACACAAGAACCTTCCAAATGCAGCAGTGGTAACTTTATGTTGGCAGTGAAAATTTCTAAGTAAAAAAGAGATTTTCCACAACAGAATGCGGAGCTAACTTAATAGCTCCGCGTTTGGCCATTTTAGCCTCGCGTTTGAGCAAAACGCGGAGCTATTCAATAGCTCCGCGTTTTGATGCGATTAGCTCCGCGTAAGCAGATAATCAGAATCATAAATTGATTATGATTGAGATTTGGGCTTATCCAATACTCAAATTGAGTCCAATCAGAATTCTAAATCAGGAGATTTAAATCAAAACTAAAATATTTGATTGGAATCCTTGATGAATACAAATTCTATTTAAATAGAAACTCTCATATTATCCTAAAACTATAAATACCCCTTTGAGAAAGCCCTAGGGATCCTTTTCGCATCTTAGAGAATTCGAGTTACGCGTGAGAGCCTTGAATTCGTGAAGACCAGAGAAGATCAAGATCAAAGTCGGCCGCCGTCATCTTCAAGAGAAAAGATCATCATCGTCAGATCGTCAAAAAGAGCTACTAGTTAGATCTCATCGCTACGAGATCCCACGTTTTTATTGTAAAAGAGAGCGGTAAATTATAAATCCTCTCGTTTGTTCTTCTTGTTCACTTTCATTGTAATTAAGTTATTTCAATGGAAGGAAAGCAAATTTCTGCTGCGAACAAACTGGCAACCACAGTGGGAGAAGTCTCTTTCACCAAAGAAGAGATCGTGGCGCAATCTGACATCGAGAGGATCAGATCCGATGTGAACATCTAGTCATAGAGATCGACCAACAGAAGTACGAGGAGTATCTCTCCTCTGAGTCAGGTAACCTGACCGAAAATCGGATCCGACGTGAACATCTAGTCGTAGAGATCGACCAGCAGAAGTACGAGGAGTATCTCTCTTCTGAGTCAGGTAACCTGACCGAAACGCGACGCTATAGTCGTGTGCGCTCCAATACCCGAGGATCGGGTAATCGGGAATCCATCGTTAAGAGAAGGACCCGTGGAGATCGCGACCATAGAGCCGCCGTTTGGACAGGAAACTCTAGTAGAGGATGACCTCTTTACGGCCGAAGAAAGCTCGGGAACTGGATTGTCTAGAACCCAACTCCGAAACAGAAATCGGAGAGCTAGGCGAAATGCCCTCAAAGCCAGCATTGAATGCGAGGCTAACTTCACAAAACGCGAGGCTACAGTCCCTTGCAAACTAACTCGCGCTAATCGCAAGACCAGCCAATATTGCGATAAACGCGAAACTATAACTTACGTTAATCGCAAGGACAAGCTAGCGTGTGATTCTCCACGCGAGGCTACTACTGAACTTAGCGATAAACGCAAAGCCAGTACAACTTGCTATAAACGCAAGATTTCTAACACTCGCGATAATCGCGAGGATAAAATTTCCTTAGAGCCAGCGTGTGGTTCTCCACGCGAGGCTACTACTGAGTTTAGTGATAAACGCAAAACCAATACAACTTGCGATAAACGCAAGATTTCTAATACTCGCGATAATTGCGAGGATAAAATTTCCTTAGAGCCAGCGTGTGGTTCCCACGCGAGACTACTACTGAGCTTAGCGATAAACGCGAAGCCAGTAAAACTTGCGATTATCGCAAGATTTCTAACACTCGCAATAATCGCGAGGATAAAATTTTCTTAGAGCCAGCGTGTGGTTCTCCACACAAGGCTACTACTGAGCTTAGCGATAAACGCGAAACCAGTAAAACTTGCGATTATCGCAAGATTTCTAACATTCGTGATAATCGCGAGGATAAAATTTCCTTAGAGCCAGCGTGTGATTTTCCACGCGAGGCTATTACTGAGCTTAGTGATAAACGCGAAGCCAGTAAGACTTGCGATAATCGTAAAATTTCTGACACTCGCGTTAATCGCGAGGATAAAGTTTCCTTAGAGCCAGTGTGTGATTCTCCATGCGAGGCTAATACTGAGCTTAATGATAAACGCGAAGCCAGTAATACTTGCATTAATCACAAGACTCCTCAGCTCCGCGTATATCGTGAAGGTGATTGGCAAATTTGCGTTAATCACAAAAATCGTGCTAAACGCGAAGTTATGACTTGCGTTAATCGCAAGAATAAGCCAGCTGTTGGCAGTGAAAATTTCTAAGTTAAAAGAATTTTCCACAACAGAACGCGGAGCTAATTCAATAGCCCCGCGTTTGGTTACATTAACCCTGCGTTTGAATAAAACGCGGAGATGTTTAATAGCTCCGCGTTGATTCCGCAGTCTGGCTTATATTAGCCTCGCGTTTGAGTAAAACGCGGAGATGATCAATAACTCCGCGTTAGCTCCGCGTTTTGGTTATTTAGCGCCGCGTTTTGATGCGATTAAAGCTCTGCGTAAGCAGATAACCAGAATCTCAAATTGATTGAGATTATGATTCTAGGCTTATCCAAATACCCGAATCAAGTCTAATCAGAATTCCATCAAAACTAAGATATTTGATTGGAATCCCCGATGAATGCGAGTTCTATTTAGATAGAAACTCTTGCATTAACCTGGGGCTATAAATACCTTCCTGGTGAAACCCTAGGGGTCTCCTTTTTGGGTCTCCTTTTCGGCATTGGAAGTCTCCTATTGATCCTTTGGCAATTCAAGTACGCGAGAGAGCCTTGAAGCCTTTGCTGATCATCTTCTGAAATCTTGAAGAATTCAAGTTACGCACAGAGCCTTGAGTTCGTGAAGATCAGAGAAAGTCACCATCTTCTTTCTGGAGTTCTTGAGAAGTTCAAGTTACGCGAGAGAGCCTTGAACGAATCAAAACCAGAAAAGATCGTCTATATTCGGCCGATATCTTTAAAAGAGAAGATTTCAACGTACCGATCGTCCAAAGGAACTGCTTGACAGATCCCATCGCCACAGATCCCACAATATTGTAAAAGAGAGATTGAAATATAAAATCCTCTCGTTTGTTCTTTTTTATCTCTTGTTCACTTTCATTGTAATTTAAGTTAATTCAATGGGAGGAAGCAAAGAAACTTTTGGGACGAACAAACTGGCGACCACAGTGGGAGCCATCTCTTTCACTGATGAAGAGATTGTGGCGCAATCGGACGTTGACTTGATCGGATCCGAAGTAGACACGCTGGTCGTTGAAATCGACCAGCAGAAGTACAAGGAGTTCCTCTCCTCCGGATCAGGTGACTTGGATGAGACACGGCACTATCGCCGTATGTACTCCAATGCCCGAGTGACGGGTAGAAAGGTATCCACCGAGAGACGGGGATCCTTGGAGACTACGGTTATAGCGCCGGAGTTCACACAAGAAATCCTAACCGAGAAAGAGCTTCCGATTGCCGAAGAAGACATGGGAACTGGACTGATCAGGACCCAACTCCGGAACAGGAACCGGAGGGCGAGGCGTAGAGCCCTCAAAGCCCGCCTTGGACGCGGAGCTAACTCTAGAGGACGCGAGGCTATGGTCCCTCGCAAATTGGCTCGCGCTACCCGCGAGACCAATCTCTACCGCGTTAAACGCATAGATACAACTTGCCTTAAAAGCAAGGAAAAGCCAGCGTGTGATTTTCCACGCGAGGCTGGTAGTACTGGCGAGTTACGCAAGATTCCTGACACTCGCGAGTTACGCGAGTATAAAGATTATTCAAAGCCAGCGTGTGATTCTCCACGCGAGGCTATTACTGTGCCTAGCGAGAGACGCGAAGCCAGTAAGGGTTGCGCTAGTCGCAGAATACCCAACACTCGCGAGTTACGCGAGTATAAAAATTATTCAAAGCCAGCGTGTGATTCTCCACGCGAGGCTATTACTGTGCCTAGCGAGAGACGCGAAACCAGTAAGGGTTGCGCTAGTCGCAGAATACCCAACACTCGCGAGTTACGCGAGTATAAAAATTATTCAAAGCCAGCGTGTGATTCTCCACGCGGGGCTATTACTGTGCCTAGCGAGAGACGCGAAGCCAGTGATACTTGCAATAAACGCAAGACTTCTGACACCCACAAAGAACGGGAAGATGATTGGCAGATAGTTGTCAGTCGTAAAAAGTTTCCCGCAGGAGTGACCCCAATCCCTAAGGGTAAGATGGTCACGAAGAATCTTGATCCGCACAACAAAACCCAAGAGGGACTTGTCCCCGTAACAACCCAAAAGGGGGAAGTTATGTGTGTTCACCCCGACTTATTGGAAGATGAACAATGGACTGCTTCAAAAGGTCTAGAGAAGAAGCGGGCTGTCAATGCCATTTCTGCGGATATAAAGGGAGAATATATAGCTTCGGGAGCCTTCACAGATTCTGAAGAAGAACCCGAAACTATGGCCACCCATCAAGATGGGGTAGGCCCTTCCAGTACTCGATCTGGAAAGACATATCTTAAGGACTACACTAGAGTGGATCCAAAAGATATCTATGCAGAACTCGCAAAGCCTGCGAAGCAGAAAGGACTTCGTTTCCAGAAGAATCCTACCAGAGATGAAGGAGCCAAAGAAACTCCCTTCGAATTTGACATAATTGCGCAGTTGCTAACATCCCAGCACGAGTAACGCTTTACGAATTGTTGAGATTATCAAAATCAACACGTGAAGCTCTAAGAGAGGCCTTGGCAGACTCTGAGTCGTTCCTAGCTCAGATCGTCGAGCCGGCCATCGAAGAGCGGAACTCTTGCCCCCACTGTCATCAAGTGAGGAGGCAAGTCCCACAAATCATCTTCTCTCCAGAAGACATGCAGGTGAGGAATATAAAGCATAATAGGCTTTTATATTTCACTGGATATGTCGGGTCCACAAAAGTGGACCGAATTCAGATTGATCCAGGTTCTGCACTCAGCGTCGTGCCCAGTAGATTGATGCAGCTGTTGGGGATTTCCCTTCATCGCTTGACACCTACACACACTACCATCTATGGATTCAATGCTAATAATAGCCATCCTCTTGGTAAGATCCGATTGCGGTGTCAAATTGGAGACTTGAAAACGGAGGTTACATGCTACGTAATTGATGCTGATACCTTCTACAATATTTTATTGGGGCGACCTTGGATCCACTCTCATATGATAGTTCCGTCGACTCTTCACCAGTGCATGAAATATTGCGATGAGGAAGGAGAGGTCCGGACACTAATTGCCGACAAGCAGCCATTCAAAGGGTTGGAAAATTACTTCACAGATGCTGCACTCTACAAGCCAGCACATGAAGCCTCCAATGACAGCCTTAGCAAATCTCCAAGGCCTGACGACAGTGGCAATGAAGCCGACACTGAGTACGAGCTCCTTGGAGAAGATGATGGGGGTGATTACGAAATCAACCCTCACCTAGATCTTAGCTTAGGTCTTGATAATATAGTGGATGTAATAGAAAGTGAATGGGTTATTAATGAAAATGTAAAGTTAGTCTACAAGCATGCTGTAGCTACTGAGTCTGAGCCCTCTTATACCTCCACCGAAGCGGATTGCCTGACCGAACTTGAAGTTCTGGCGGCATACCATTTGCCCCTCAGGTCTTCCCTCCTCTCTCAATTAAAAATTACCGAGGATCAAGGGCACTTCTTTGAAGTGCCTCCCTGACAGAAATCCCAAAGGCCGATCATGTTCGGCAAAGTGGCCACGTCGCCTCGACAGAGACAAAGTAGTGAAAGTGATGAACAAACATCACCTCAATTCCACTTATATGAGCAAAGGTCCCGACAGATGATGGAGAAAATGTGATATAATTTTACCCAGAAGCTGGGATTAAACTTTGGAAAAGGGAGACGGAATCTCATACCCTCGTTTAGACCTAGAGGAAAGAGTCCTGATTATTATCAGAAGACCGCAGGGGGTTGGGCTATGTATCTACTCCACCCTCGTCACCATTAAATGATGAAGAGAGTCCTTTAGCCAAAGAAGAAACATTTTCACCAGATCATGATTCAGATATAAGCACCGGTGCTTAGTTTCAATCTTTGACAATCAATATGGTTTCAGCCGCGCCAGAAAGCGACGAGGAACCAATTGGCGTTCAAGATGATGCTTGGGCTAGGCATATGGATACTCTCTGGGATGTCCGCTTCGAACAGCGTGACCCGCCCACAGAAGATAAATTAATACAGGTAAACATGGGAACGGAAGAAAATCCGAAACCCATTTTCATAAGCGACACACTAACTCCTTTAGAAAAAGAGGAACTTATATCCCTTATCAAAGAGTATATAGATGTGTTCGCATGGAGTTATGAAGATATGCCTGGGCTTGACCCTCAAATTGCCACACACCGGTTAAATATAAAAGATGTCAAACCTGTTAAACAGCAACAGAGGCGTTTTCGACCGGAATTGATGGAGGCAATAGTTGCTTAGGTCAACAAGCTTATACAATCCGGGTTCATCCGTGAAGAACAACACCCAGACTGGGTGGCAAACATAGTGCCAGTTCGCAAAAAGAATGGCAAAATCCGGATATGCATTGACTTTCGAGATCTGAACGCTGCATGTCTCAAGGATGAATTTCCACTCCCCATCACCGACGTGATGATCGATAATACTTGCGGTTATGAGAGGATGTCCTTTATGGATGGCTTCTCAGGTTATAACCAAATCAAGATGCACCCGGATGATGAAAAGCATACAGCTTTCAGAACGCCACAGGGGGTATACTGTTATACGGTGATGCCATTCGGATTAAAGAATGCAGGTGCCACTTACCAACGCGCAATGAGCGCCATATTTAAAGAACACCTACGCAGAACAGTGGAGTGCTATGTGGATGACTTAGCAGTTAAAAGCAAAGACAAAGAAGATCATCTTCACGATTTAAGAGTGGTCTTCGATCTTATGCGAAAACATCACTTGAAGATGAATCCTACCAAGTCGTTCATGGGGGTATCCAGCGGGAAATTTCTTGGGTTCATAATCACCTCAAAAGGAATTTTCCTCGACCCTGAAAAGGTAAAAGCGATTAGCGAAATGCCGCCTCCCCGCAATCTTAAGGAATTAAGGGGATTACAAGGAAAGCTCGCTTATATTCGGCACTTCATATCCAACTTATCTGGACGATACCAACCATTCTCCAAACTTATGAAGAAGGGAGCGTCTTTTATATGGGATGAGGCATGTCAGCAGGCATTTGATGACCTCAAGGAGTACCTTACTAAGCCTCCTGTACTAATGGCACCAGCCCCTGAGCAGCCCTTCCTTATATATGTAAGGGCCATGGATAATGCTTTAGGAGCATTACTTGCTCAATATAATGAGCACGGCCATAAACATGCCCTCTACTATTTAAGTAGAACAATGATTGGGGCCGAACAGCGATATACCCCGATTGAAAAAGAATGTTTAGCCCTAGTGTTCCTTTCGGGGCAAACAATTCATGTCATATCACGGGTTAATCCCCTGAAGATTCTGATGACAAAGCCAGGATCCTTGAATGGTCGATTGGCAAAATGGGCGCTCTTACTATCGCCTTATGACATACATTTTGTCCCTCAAAAGGCCATGAAGGGACAGACAATCGCTGATTTCCTTGCATACCATCCAATTTGGTCCAAATTAAAGCAGACATCAGAAGTCAACACAGTTACCGGAGAACAACCTTGGCAAATGTTCTTTGATGGTGCCGCGAGACGATCTGCTGCTGGAGTGGGGGTTGTACTAATATCCCCACATAAACATATATTGCCTAACGGTTACTCATTAACAGAACCGTGCACTAATAATGTAGCGGAGTACAATGCGCTTATTATCGAATAGCTCTGCAACTGGGGGTGAACCATCTAGAGGCATATGGAGATTCTAAGCTCATTGTCAATCAGATGACAGGTGAGTATGAAGTCAGACATGAAGCCCTCATCCCCTATCATCAGCTAGCTATTGAGCTAGCAGGATATTTTGAATAATTCTACATATATCACGTATCTCGAAACGAGAACGTTTATCATCAGCTAGCTATTGAGCTAGCAGGATATTTTGAATAATTCTACATATATCACGTATCTCGAAACGAGAACGTTTATGCAGATGCTCTTGCCGCATTAGCCGCAACACTGGCAATCCCGCCAGGTGAAGCTAAAAGCATCACCATTGGTAGTAGAGAACTCCTCCACCCAGACGTGGTATCTCAAGCCGAAGAGGTATGCCAGATTGGCTTAAAGTTAGAACCCCGTGATTGGCGATTTCCGTTTGTGGATTATGCTTTGCATGGGATATTACCAGAAGATCCTAAGGAAGCCACTTCAATAAAGAGAAAGGCCCAAAGATTTTATTATGACCATAAACTTCAGACTTTGTATAGAAAGTCAAGAGGTGGTCTATTGCTACGCTGCATATCGAAAGCAGAAGCAGAACAAGTGCTGAGAGAAACACACGATGGAGTATGTGGAGCTCATCAGCCCAGTCCTAAACTTGGAGACCGTATAAGAAGGCTAGGGTACTACTGGCCGAGCATGGTTACGGAAGCAATGGCATACGCTAAACGATGTCATGCATGCCAAATACATGCCAATTTTATTCATCAACCCCAAGAATACTTGCACAATACCGTCGCAAGCTAGCCATTTGAAGCCTGGGGAATGGACATTGTGGGGCCAATAACTCTCCCGTCATCCAGATGACATCGGTTTATTCTTGCAATAACCAATTATTTTTCAAAATGGGCCGAAGCCGTGCCCATGAAAGAGGTGAAGACGACAGATGTGATGAAGTTCGTCAAGCATCATGTCATTTACCGCTTTGGCATCCCCCGACGGATTATTCATGATAATGGTCCGCAATTCATCAGTCAGGGATTCTCCAGATTCTGCAACAAGTTCAGAATCAAAGATATCGCTTCTACACCATATAACCCTGCGGCTAATGGGTTAGCTGAAGCTTTCAACAAGACGATTATTAAACTCCTTCGGAAGTTCGTCTCTTCCAATAAACGAGATTGGGATGAAAAGTTAGGAGAATGCCTGTAGGCTTATCGCACCACCGTTCGCACCCCGACTAAAGCTACCCCGTTCTCTTTGGTTTATAGAAGTGAGGCTGTTCTGCCTCTTGAAATCCAGATACCATCATTAAGAGTGGCTTTAGCCACAAAGATGACGACAGAAGAACGCCATCAGCAAAGATTGCAAGAACTAGAGGCGTTAGATGAAAAACGTCTCAGGGCTCAACAACAAATTGAGTTGTATCAAGCCCGAATATCTCAAACGTTCAATAAGCACGTTAAACCAAGGACCTTTAAATAAGGAGACTTGGTTCTGGCTGTTAAAAGGCCAATGGTGCTAACCCACAAGACTAAGGGTAAATTTGAACCCAAGTGGGAAGGACCGTTTATTGTGGAGACAGTATACTCTAGTGGAGCCTATCGCTTAATGAATCAAGACGGCGACAGGATGATGATGCCGATCAATGGCAAATTTCTGAAGAAATACTATTCTTAGTATCCCAGGAGAAACGCGTCTTCTTTTCTTAGGCATGCGCATTGTGCGCCTCTGACCTAAACCTAGTAGGTTTGGTTCTCAAGTTTGAACCACCTCCAGTCTTTTTCTTAGGCATGCGCATTGTGCGCCTCTGACCTAAACCTGGTGAGTTTGGTTCTCAAGTTTGAACCACCTCCAAACTTTTTATAAGGCATGCGCATTGTGCGCCCTGACCTAAACCTGGCGTGTTTGGTTCTCAAGTTTGAACCACCTCCAGTCTTTTTATTAGGCATGCGCATTGTGCGCCTCTGACCTAAACCTGGTGAGTTTGGTTCTCAAGTTTGAACCACCTCCAGTCTTTTTCTTAGGCATGCGCATTGTGCGCCTCTGACCTAAACCTGGTGCGTTTAGTTATCAAGTTTGAACCACCTCCAGTCTTTTTCTTAGGCATGCGCATTGTGCGCCTCTGACCTAAACCTGGTGAGTTTGGTTCTCAAGTTTGAACCACCTCCAGTCTTTTTATTAGGCATGCGCAATTTGGCGCCTCTGACCTAAACCTGGTGCGTTTGGTTCTCAAGTTTGAACCACCTCCAGTCTTTTTATTAGGCATGCGCATTGTGCGCCTCTGACCTAAACCTGGTGAGTTTGGTTCTCAAGTTTGAACCACCTCTAGTCTTTTTCTTAGGCATGCGCATTGTGCGCCTCTGACCTAAACCTGGTGTGTTTGGAATACCCAGTTCAAGTTACGCGAGAGAGCCTTGAACCGCCTCCAGTTTGGTTCTCAAGTTTGAACCACCATCAGTTTTTTCTTGGGCATGCGTAGTTTCGCGCATCTGACCCAAAACATGGTGTGCTTAGTTCTCAAGTTTGAACAGCCCCCAATCTTCTTTTAGGCATGTGTAATTAAGTGCCTCTGACCTAAAAAGTATGAATTGCCCAACGCCGACTAGGCTATGGGAAGAGAACAAGTTTCTCGCCAACCCATCATACTGGGGCAAAAGTATGAATTGCCCAACGCCGACTAGGCTATGCGAAGAGAACAAGTTTCTCGCCAACCCATCATACTGGGGTAAAAGTATGAATTGCCCAACGCCGACTAGGCAATGGGAAGAGAACAAGTTTCTCGCCAACCCATCATGCTGGGGTAAAAGTATGAATTGCCCAACGTCGACTAGGCAATGGGAAGAGAACAAGTTTCTCGCCAACCCATCATGTTGGGGTAAAAGTATGAATTGCCCAACGCCAACTAGGCAATGAGAAGAGAACAAAGTTTCTCGCCAATCCATCATACTGGGGTAAAAGTATGAATTGCCCAATGCCGACTAGGCAATGGGAAGAGATTAAATTTCTCGCCAACCCTTTCATACTGGGGGTAAAAAAAAGTATGAATCGCCCAATACCGATAAAGTAAAGGGAAGAGGAAAAGTTTGGCATTTTAGCCCAAACGTAATCCTCGACAACTCACCATGTTGAGGGGAATAACATGGCTAGCCCAACTCAAACGGTAGTTGGTAAAGGCTAATCAAATCCGTTAATAGCTGGGGGTTTGCTAAAAATCCCATATTAAACTTTAATTTTTACTTCGGCTCGAGAAATTGAGCATAAACAATACCGAGATAAAGCGTTTTGACAACAGGTTATTTGTTGGGCAAGCAAATCTGTTTTGAAGCCGGCAAATAAAAGAATCAAAAGAATCATCTTTATTAAAAAGGTGAAGATACAAAAAGGTGTGGAATAATCAGCCGCAAACTCACCAGCAGAGCTACCCACACCACCAACAGAGCCAGAATGGTCCATTCTATCGTCAGACTCTACTTGGGTAGTCGAGTGCATTGGCGAAAGAAGTTGATCACCTGCATTTCAGAAGACCAGAAAAGCAGTGTTACGTTAAATAACGGGCAAAAAATAAAATGCTAAAGGCCATACCAGGCGATACAAGTCCAGTTGTCGGACTTGAAGGGGGAGCCATTGTCGTTTCCAGCAATGTACCCGTCTCGCTACCCGTTAGTTGTGTCCCAGGTTTTGCTACAGGCTCTACGGCCGAAGGAGCTGAAATCTCAGCAACACTTGGAACTTTGGCAGGTTCATCCTCCCTTGTCAACGCTGGGGGTACAGCTGAAGCCAACAAGTCGGAAGCAAGTTTGACAGCCACTTCTTGGGGAGCTATCAAAGTCTCCTGCCCCAATTTTTGCTTCTTACCAGGCCTTTTCTTTAAAGTGCCGCGGCGTTTGAGAGTTGGACTCAGGGAACGACTGACAATAGGCTGAGGAACTCCACCAGCACCAGCATTGTCATCATCATCACCGGCATCATCGTCTGATTCGCTGATATCCGAAGGCTCAGCCGCAGCGCCAAGGAATTTTTCTATTCCTTTTATCCTTACCCTGAAGCACCCTGGCGGCTAATATATAGGGCTTCAATCTCTTTGCAACAACTGCGATTGAGAGAGAAGCCGGGCACGTCAGCATTCGCAATGTTGAACCAATTGCAGGAGCTGAGGCTCATGGCCAATTCTGGCACCTTCTGGGGCAAGGAGAATTCAGCCTCGGTCCCGCCAGCTGCAAAATGGAACCAGCCACGAGCGCCTTCGTATAAATTCCCCTCGTAAGCATATCTTTATTTGGATTGCCCACATAAAGTTGAGAATATCCAAACTGGCGAGCAAAGCGACTCGGGGTATATGGCTCAATCTGACACTGGAGATCTTGACGATACACCAAGTGTCCGGGACGGATGTTGAGAAGCCACCAGAACGCTCTTGCAGATAAAGTAGTGAACTTATCTGCTCCCACGGCATCTTTCAGCCTTGTCCCATATCCTCCGCCGGGAAAGTCAGGAAAACACCGAAAGATCTCGTAATTCTGAAAGCTACGAAGAGTCTTCCGAATCTGGGACATATAATTCTGCCTCCATGAAGAACATTCATACAGTTCTACAAGGAAGCACTTTTCGCCCGAACGACGCTCTGGTGCACTCATTAAGGAGGGACAGTGCAAGACGAGCCACGCCATCAAATAGGTGTAGGGCATCTCCACCCTAGGGTTTGGAGTTTTCGGCTGGGCAGTCTCCTTCGACTTGCCCTTTCCTTTCCCCTTAACTTTAATAGTAGGGAGGAAATCACGACAGAGCACCCTCAGTCCATATTGCAAATTGCATACCATGGCGGGAAGGAGTCCAAGGGGTCGGCCGTATGCAAGAAGAACCGCTGGATATACCACGGTCACTGCAATCGCTTCCTTGGGCAATGACGGCACGACGCATCTTTTGAGCCACAGCATCAGAAACCCGGCAATGAGACCTCTGGTGGAGATCGGAAACTGGGCTTGATAGTGATAGCTCTTGAATGAAGTGCCAGGACCGTATCCATTCTCATTGGATTCAGTGGTATAATATAATAGATGGCGGCCCTTAGCAATACGGTGATCAATCTCTGAGCCATAGATGGGTGGATGACCATGAATGATGGCCGAGCTATCCTTAGAATTTAAGTTGGCAAAGAGATATTCGGCCCACTTCTTGTGACCAATACAGTGATTACGCGCACCCGTCAAGTCAGCGCAAATATGATAATGGCACATCATCTCCCAGTATGTGGCATGGATGCGCTCGTCCCTCGCCAGTAGCATGTTCAACTCATCGGTGGTAGGGATATACTCCTCGTAAGGGACTTCGCCCATCGAGAGCCCAGAAACCTCAAACATCTCGTGGAGAGCGAACCCTAGCTCACCCACTGGAGTAAAGAAAGTACAGGTTTCAGGGTTATACATCTCCAAAAGGCAGTAAAAGTGATAAGCACTCTGGGGAAACCCGAATTGGACATTCCTGATGGCTTTATACAAGCCAATATCCTTTAAAATGGGCTCGTGAGAATCCAGCATGTACTGAACAAGGCGTGCCCACCACATATTGTTAGAAGAATGAACCCAGCCAGGCATCCTGAAGTCACTAGCCGGGTACTGACCATCCTTCGCTAGGAACTCACTTAAGAAAGTTCGGGCACGAGATGAGACTTCTCCCACTAGAAGCTCCTTGCCAAATCGGCCTGGAAGCAAACCAGTAATGCATCTCGGGGAACCATCTTGATAAACCCCTTTTGCGCCAAATTTGCCTGTTGGGACGCCATCTTGCCCTTGAGTTAGTCCCCACTTTAATTCCCGAGGCATTGCCAGCCTCTGAAGATAGACTAGAGGATAGCTACGAGCCATTCTAGGCAGAAACATCAGCATTTCGCCTGAGTTATATAACCAAACGTACTCCTCTTCAGAAAGGATCTCATCTGATTGATCCATCTGGTCTCCAAAAAGGAAAGCGGGTTTCTCCATCGCCTTTCTATTCAGAGTTTCGAAGGCGGCATCAGTTATGATTTCTCGCGCAGTAGTGGGGTGATACTTGATCAACTTCTCCTTGCGCTCCTTCGGGTCTGGTTTATATGAAGCCAAGATAGTGGTGAAGCGAAATTGGCCTGAGGGATCAGAACCCCCAGCAAACCCGAAGTAATTCTTGTGAGGAAGAGCTTCCACTGAATACCCTACTGCAAAAAGAAGCACTAGAGTGAGAGAAGTTTCTATAAGACAGAAAAATCCTCTAAGTATGGACGCGCGAAGCTAAAAATTAGAACGTGCGAAGCTAAGAATAGCGCCGCGTGAAGTTAAAAATTAGACCGCGCAGAAGTCAAAATAGCCTCGCGTTTTCAGCGCGACTGCTACTTAAAATAGCCTCGCGTTTCCGCGCGACTGCTACTTAAAATAGCCTCGCGTTTCCACGCGACTGCTACTTAAAATAGCCTCGCGTTTCCACGCGACTGCTACTTAAAATAGCCCCGCGCTTCAAAACGCGAGGATGACGCGATAACTTCGCGTAAGAAGAAAGTCAGAGACTTTTCTTCTTCTCCAAGCCTTACAGCAGGAGTACGGCGATCTCGCCGATAAAAGAGTTGATTGGTCAGTGAAAATTAAGCCAAAACACTCTAGAAATGTTCTAAAGAGTCTCGATGGAAAGATTCTTACCCCCGATGGGCGAAATGTGGGCTGGCGCGTCGCTGCCTTGACCGCCGCCACCACTGCTTGCGCCAGTTGCCGAAGATGGAGCCGCTCGAGAAGTAGCACGAGTTTTGGGTGCCATTGTTGAGAAAAATCGACTGAAAATCTGAAGAAACTCGGTCGGAAGAAGATCGGGTCGCCTGAACTCTGATCGCCTGAATCTCTAAGTTTCTGAAAAATTCTCAAATAAAGTGAGAAGGATAAGGAATAGGGATTTCATTTAAAATGTAAGAAACCGCCTCTTGGAATTCGGCGCGAATTTCGGAGAAAGTGACTAGTCAGTTACTCTCTAAAACGCGACGCTATTAGCCTCGCGCGATGATGGAAAACGCGAAGTTGTTTTACTCCGCGCAACTTTACAAAACGCGAGGATAGCCTATGCCTTAGCTTCGCGTTCTCATGAAAAACTTGGATTTTTGGCTAAGTTAAAATGATCCTTATCCGATCATTTGGATTAGTAATCTAAGTTACGCGGAAGAGCCTTAGATTATTTTACCAGAATTATTAACCATCTGTTTGTTGAGCAAGCAAAGTTATTGAAGCCAACAGATAGAGAGGAAAATAATTTATTTTTATTCATGAAGCAAGAGATTACAAAGAGGGAGTTATAGCTCTCCCAAAAACTTTTACATGATCAACTCATCAATAACCAAACAGTAAGATTTCTCTACAGGGTGTTGAAGCTCAGTTTCCTGGTTCACATGCAAAAGATTTCCTCTGCAAATTTCAACTAGGATCTGTCATCCGAAATGAAGCACGAGAGGAAAGGAAAGTGCTGCATTGAAGCACAATTCTGCACTGCAAGTGCTGCAGCTCCTTATTTACAGCCCGTTCAGAAGTTTACCTCTCGGAGCCAGAGCTTGAAACCTGCAACTATGTTGTAAAGCATATGCTTCTAACTTCCTTAGAGTCACTTCTGATGATGAAGATCGATGGACCCACATACATTCCTCTTCATAAAAGGATTGAACTTACTACAAAAGGAACAAAGTTTCCAAAAGAGTGAAAACGCGGAGCTAAATTAACTCCGCGCACAGTTGAAGAAATAGTCTCGCGCTTTAAACGCAGAGGATGATGCGATAACTTCGCGTAAAGGGGGGACGAGATTTCTTTCTGCTCTTTCCTTCTTTTTCAAACTCATCGGATTAGCCTCGCGAATTCATAGCGACTGCTAATCAAGAATAGCCTCGCAATTCATAGCGACTGCTAATCAAAGATAGCCTCGCAATTCATCGCGACTACTAAATCAAAGATAGCCTCGCGGATTCATTGGGACTACTAGTAAAACCCCGCGTTTCAAGCGCAGGGACGACACAATAAAACGGCGATCTCGCCGACAAGACAAAGCAATCGTCCAGATTAAAATCAAGCCAAAATATCTCAGAATGGTTCTTAGAAAACCAGAAGATGAGGTTTTTACCTTCGGAAGACGCTGCATAGACTGGTTCGCCGTCGCGTCTACCTTCACGGCTGCTGCCACCAACGCCGGCCAACTTGCGAAAAGCCAAACTCCCCAGGAGAGACATCCTAATGATGAAAATCTATGGAGAATTGAACGAAGATCAGTTGAAGATCATTCGTGAGTCACTCGAATTCTCAGAAATTCTTCGGATGAGATGAAGAAGAAGAAGAGCCGGGAGCTCTGTTTAAACAGAATTTCCGTCTATTGGTATTCGGCGTGGAAACTCAGGATAATTAATGATATAATTACTCATTTCACTGAAGACGAAGTGAAGCTGATTAGCTCCGCGTAAGTGAGCGTAACGCGAGATAGACTTGGTATTCTAACTCCGCGTTTTCAGTTTGAAGATCCAAAGTATTTCAAAATCTGCTGAAATCTAAGCCATTTTGAAAACTTTGGAGGGGGTTCTGTTGGCAGTGAAAATTTCTAAATTAAAAGAATTTTCCACAACAGAACGCGGAGCCAATTCAATAGCCCCGCGTTTGGTTACATTAACCCTGTGTTTGAATAAAACGCGGAGATGTTTAATAGCTCTGCATTGATTCCGCAGTCTGGCTTATATTAGCCTCGCGTTTGAGTAAAACGCGGAGATGATCAATAGCTCCGCGTTAGCTCCGCGTTTTGGTTATTTAGCGCCGCGTTTTGATGCGATTAAAGCTCCGCGTAAGCAGATAACCAGAATCTCAAATTGATTGAGATTATGATTCTAGGCTTATCCAAATACCCGAATCAAGTCTAATCAGAATTCCATCAAAACTAAGATATTTGATTGGAATCCTCGATGAATGCGAGTTCTATTTAGATAGAAACTCTTGCATTAACCTGGGGCTATAAATACCTTCCTGGTGAAACCCTAGGGGTCTCCTTTTTGGGTCTCCTTTTCGGCATTGGAAGTCTCCTATTGATCCTTTGGCAATTCAAGTACGCGAGAGAGCCTTGAAGCCTTTGCTGATCATCTTCTGAAATCTTGGAGAATTCAAGTTACGCACAGAACCTTGAGTTCGTGAAGATCAGAGAAAGTCACCATCTTCTTTCTGGAGTTCTTGAGAAGTTCAAGTTACGCGAGAGAGCTTTGAACGAATCAAAACCAGAGAAGATCGTCTATATTCAGCCGATATCTTTAAAAGAGAAGATTTCAACGTACCGATCGTCCAAAGGAACTGCTTGACAGATCCCATCGCCACAGATCCCACAATATTGTAAAAGAGAGAGATTGAAATATAAAATCCTCTCGTTTGTTCTTTTTTATCTCTTGTTCACTTTCATTGTAATTTAAGTTAATTCAATGGGAGGAAGCGAAGAAACTTTTGCGACGAACACCAGCGTGCAAGAATTTTCTTCCACGCGAGGCTAATATTTTAGAAGATAAACTTCTGCAAAAATATCAAGCCAGCGCAAAATGCGAGGCTAGCGTATCAAAACGCGAAGCTATTTTTCAGCTCTACGTATTAAAACGCGAAGTTATTTCCCAACTCCGCATATCAAAATGCGAAGCTACTGCTCAGCTCCGCGTAAATCAACCTGAATACAAAATTAGGGTTGATCATTGCGCTGTTGGACCAGAACTTGACTCTAGTGATCTGAAGAAGCTTCAGTGGGCTCCTGGACCCTCTCAACAGCTGAATGGGCCCCACAACTCCATATCTAAAGCCACTGATCTCAGGGAGTATCTAACCAAGAAAAGAAATATGAACCAAGTCCAATCTGAATCTACTTGTCATTGCCAGCAGCTTATGACAGCAGTATCCGCTGTAGTGGACAGTTGTTGCTGCAGAAGAACATGATATCAGTGTTCGACCGGTTGACTGAGTCAGACGAAAATCTGCCAAAAAGATGAAGATTACTTCCCGAAGAAAATAGTAGAGAATTGTAACCTCTAATATGGTCGGAAATGGTAAGAAAATCATAGAAAAGAATGGTGATTCAGAATCAAGCGATGAAAAACCTCATCATTTTACCCGACTTAAGTCCGGCGCTATCCTGGCCCGAAACTATAAGAAACTTGCGAAAGGTTCTTATGACGACGATAGTGATAACTCGGCCATAGCCTCTCCTCGTTCTTCGGCATCGTCTAAATTGCAGAAATCAGCATCACATATGATGGATAGATCTGACGATATCGACCAAAGATTTGACGCCCAAGAACAAATGATCCGAAATCAACAAAAGACGATCGAGGATCTTAAAATGATGCTTTCAAATGTGGTCGAAAATACCCAAAAAATTATCGAGGATAACGCCAAGAAGGGAAAAGAACTCAAAAAATTATCGAGGATACCGCCAAGAAGGGAAAAGAAATTCCTTTCAACAAAATGAACGAGGAAGATAAAGAAGAAAAGGCTCACTTGACACATGAAAACGAAGATAAGTATTCTTTTCATGACCCTCATAAAGAGAAAATCGAGAAGTTACAAAGCCAACTCGAGATATTAATGAACAAAAAGGAGTTGAAAGAATCAGGGGTCTCAAGACCATACCCGCCTGAATGGGTTTGGTACCATACCCCGAGAAATACAAACCGCTCAAATTGGAGCCATATGATGGGAAAGGATCTCCCAGTCAACATATTTACTACTTCTTGTCCCAAGCAGGACATTTAATGGGTAATGACCCAGTAATGACTAAAGTATTTGCAAGTACCTTACGAGGGTCTGCCTTCACACGGTTTATGCAGTTGCCCCCAGGTACTATTAATACCTGGATTGACGTTGAGAAATAATTTCTCGCACGTTTCTTTGAGGATAATACCGAAATATCGGTTCATTCCCTCCTTGCAACTAAACAAGGGGAATAAGAAACGGTAAAAGATTTCATAGAAAGATTCCGAGAGAAGTCCGTGCACTGCAAACACGGAATGGTCCAGGAAACTCTGGTAGAGACATGTCGGCATAATTTCAAGACCAACGTGCTCTTAAAAATGGGAGTCGTAGAGTCCAAGACTTGAAAAGATTTGCTCAAACAAAGAGAGCAAGCCGAAGACTTGATCCGCCGAGTTGAGGAGTCTCGTGGAACAAGAAATACTGGAAATAACAGGCCGTATACGCAAAACAATAATAAAAATAAAGGGAAAGCGGCAATGGCATCAGAGACTGCTCCACAGAAGACAAATCCTCCGAGCTCGAAGCCTCAAAATCAAAAAGGCATGAGACAGAATAGGCCCCAGCAAGAGAGAACCTATACCTTTAAGGCAGAACAAACGCCTACACTCTTCCATCTGCTTCTTAGGAACGGAATGTTGAAACTTCCGGAAAATAGAAAACCGGAGGACGCTGGTAAAACCAACGACCCTAACTATTGTCTCTACCACAGGAATGTCGGACACTCTACCAGAGATTGTTATCCTCTGAAGAACAGGATCCAAGTATTGATAGAAGCTGGAGTCTTGACACTAAAAGAGGAGCAAAAGAAGGTTACTGCTAATATGACAACCCTAGTGGTAGGAACCCATGAGTTAACCGCGGGGGTGACCCCAATACCGGAGGGGAAACTGGTTATGAAAAATCATGACCCACATAAAAAGGCACAGAAAGGACTTGTCCCCGTAACAACTCAAAGAGGAGAAGCCATGTGGGTCCACCCTGATCTATTACATGATAAACAGTGGACCACCTCAAATAACCAGAGGAAAAAGCGGACTAGTAATATTATTTATGCAAAAATAAAGGAAGAATACATAATCTCTGGAGCCTTTACAGATTCTGAAGAAGAGCCCGAAACTATGGCCACTCATCAAGATGGAGCGGGCCCTTCTGGCACTCGATCTGGTAAACCATACCTCAAAAACTACACCAGAGTAGATCCGAAGAATATATATGGGGAACTCGCGAAGCCTGTGAAACAAAAAGGGCTTCGTTTTCCAGAAAAATCCTGCAAGAGATGAAGAAGCCAAGGAGGCTGCATTTAAGTTTAATATAATAGCTCAGCTGGCAAATATTCCAGCTCGAGTCATGCTTTATGAGTTGTTGCGATTGTCAAAATCAACTCGCGAGGCGTTAAGAGAGGCTTTGGCAGACTCTGAATCTTTCCTAACTCAGATTGTCAAGCCAACCGACGAAGAACGGGACTCCTGCCCTCGCTGTCATCAAGTGAAGAGGCAGATCCCGCAGATTACTCTCTCCGGAGGATATGCAGGTAAGGAATATAAGCATAATAGGCCTTTATATTTCACCGGATATGTCGGATCTACAAAGGTGGACCGTATTCAAATCGATCTGGGGTCCGCATTAAGCGTCATTCCCAGAAAACTGATGCAGCTATTGGGGATTTCTCCCCATCGCCTGACACCGACGAATACTACAATATATGGATTTAACGCTATGATAGTTGTCCTCTCGGCAAAATTCGACTTTGATGTCAAATTGGAGATCTGAGAACAGAAGTTACATGCTACGTTATAGACGCAGACACGTCTTATAACATTTTACTGGGGGCGACCATGGATACACGCCTATATGATAGTCCCGTCGACTCTCCACCAGTGCATGAAATACTGCGATGATCAAGAAGAAGTCCGGACACTAGTTGCAGATAGGCAGCCATTCAAAGGATTAGAGAACTACTTCACGGATGCTATGCTCTACAAGCTAGCCCACAAAGTCTCCAACAATAACTGCAAAAGGCCTCAAGAACCCGAAGATAGCGGCAACGAGGCCGATACTGAGTACGAATCCCCGGAAGAGGATAATGGGGGTGATTATGAAATTAACCCTCGCATAAATCTTGAAATGAATTTTGATAATAATGTAGCCAATGTAGCTAAGGATGAGTGGATTATTAATGAAAATATAAAATTAGTCTACGAGCCTGCTGTAACTACAGAGTCTGAGCCTTCTTGTACCTCCACCGAGGCAGATGACCTATCCGAGCTTGAAGTTTTCATGGCATATCACTTGCCAATAAGGTCGTCTCTCATTTCTCGGTCTAAAATAACAAAAGGACGAGATCACTTCTTTGAAGTACCTCCATGACATGTATCGCATAAACCGATTATCTTTGGCAAAGTGATCGTGTCGCCTAACCAAAGACAAAGTAGTGAAAGTGATGAACAAACATCACCTCAATTTCACTTCTATGAACAGAAATCCCGACAAATGATGGAAAAGATTGGGTTATAATTTTACCCAAAAATCGGGATTGAACTTTGAAAAAGGGCGACGAAATCTCATACCCTCGTTTAGACCAAGAAGGAAGAACCCTGATTATTATCAGAAAACTAGAAGGGGTTGGGCTATGTATCTACTCCTCCCTCATCACCAGACAAATACGAAGAAAGCTATTCGGCTAACGAGGACTTACATCCGCTCGACCATGATTCGGATCTAAGTATCGGCGCCTGGTTTCAATCTCTAACAGTAAACATGGTTTCAACCGCACCAGAAAGCGACGAGAAACTAATTGATGTGCAAGATGATTCCTGGACAAAACACATGGACACTCTCTGGGATGTCCGCTTTGAACAGCGTGACCTGACCACAGAGGATAAACTAGTATAAGTTAATATGGGGATGAAAGAGAATTCGAAGCCTATTTTTATAAGCGACACACTGACTTCCTTAGAAAAGGAGGAACTTATATCCCTTATCAAGGAATATATAGATGTGTTCGCATGGAGCTATGAAGACATGCCCGGTCTTGATCCTCAGATTGCCACACACCGGCTAAATATCAAAGAAAATGCTAAGCCAGTTAAACAACAACAGAGGCGTTTTCGACCGGAATTGATGGAGGCGATAGTTGCCGAGGTTAATAAGCTCATAAAATCAGGATTTATCCGTGAAGAGCAACATCCTGATTGGGTGGCTAATATAGTACCAGTTCGTAAGAAGAACGACAAGATCCGGATATGCATCGATTTTCGGGATCTAAATGCTGCATGCCCTAAGGATGAGTTTCCACTCCCAATTACCGACGTAATGATTGATAACACCTGCGGTTATGAAAGGATGTTCTTTATGGATGGTTTCTCGGGCTATAATCAGATAAAAATGCACCCAGATGATGAAAAGTACACGGCCTTCAGAACACCGCTGGGGGTATACTGTTATACAGTAATGCCCTTTGGGCTAAAGAATGCTGGTGCCACCTACCAACGTGCAATGAGCATTATATTTAAAGAACATCTGCGCAAAACAGTAGAGTGTTATGTGGATGACTTGGCGGTTAAAAGTAAGAATAAAGAAGATCATCTTCACGACCTAAGAACAGTCTTCGGTCTTATGCGAAAACATCACTTAAAGATAAACCCTGCCAAGTCTTTCATAGAGATGTCCAGCGGGAAATTCCTTGGGTTCATAGTTACCTCAGAAGGAATTTTTCTTGATCCTGAAAAAGTAAAAGCGATCAACGAGATGCCGTCTCTTACAATCTTAAAGAATTAAGGGGGTTATAAGAAAAACTGGCGTATATCCGGCGCTTTATCTCAAATCTATCAGGACGATGCCAGCCATTTTCCAGACTCATGAAAAAGGGGATTTCCTTTGTATGGGATGAGACATAACAACAAGCGTTTGACGATCTCAAAGAATACCTTACCAAACCTCCCGTCCTCATGGCACCGGTCCCTGGACAACCATTCCTCATATATGTAAGGGTCATGGATAATGCGTTAGGAGCATTACTTGCTCAGTATAATGAGCACGGCCATGAACACGCCCTTTATTACTTAAACCGGACAATGATCGGGGCCGAGCGTCGGTATACCCCGATTGAAAAGGAATGTTTAGCCCTAGTGTTCGCTGTTCAGAAAATGTGACACTATCTTTCAGGGTAAACAATTCATGTCATATCACGGGTTAATCCCTTGAAAATCCTGATGACAAAACAGGGGTCCTTAAACGGCCGATTGGCGAAATGGGCATTATTGCTATCGCCATATGATATAAACTTCGTTCCTCAAAAAGCCATGAAGGGACAAGCGATCGCCGATTTCCTAGCAGACCATCCAATTTGGTCCAACTCTAAACAGACGTCAGAAGTTAACACAACTAATAAAGAACAACCATGGCAGATGTTCTTTGATGGTGCTGCCAGACGATCTGCTGCTGGAGTGGAGGTTGTGCTGATATCCCCACATAAACACATATTGCCTAATGGTTATTCACTAACAGAGCCGTGTACGAACAATGTGGCGGAATATAACACACTCATTATTGGTTTAAAAATGGCTCTGCAACTGGGGGTGAACTATCTAGAGGCAAATGGAGACTCTAAGCTCATCGTCAACCAAATGACGGGTGAGTATGAAGTCAGACATGAAGCCCTCATCCCCTATCATCAGCTAGCCATTGAGCTAGCAGGATATTTTGAACAGTTTTATATCTATCACGTATCTTGGAATGAGAACGTCTATGCGGATGCCCTTACCGCACTAGCTGCAACATTGACAATCCCACCGGGTGCGGCTAAAAGTATCACTATTGGTAGCAGAGAACTTCTCCATCCAGATACTGTATTTCAAACCAGGGAAGTGTGATAGACAGGCTTAACTCTGGAATCCAGTGATTGACGATTTCCGTTTGTGGATTATGTCTTATATGGGATGTTGCCAGAGGATCCGAAGGCAGCCACCTCGATAAAGAGGAAGGCTCAAAGATTTTATTATGATCATATGCTTCAAACTTTATACAGAAAGTCAAGTGATGGTCTCCTGCTATGCTGCATATCAAAGGCAGAAGCAGATGAAGTGCTGAGAGAAACACATGATGGAGTGTGTAGAGCTCACCAGTCCGGTCCAAAACTCGGGGACCGCATAAGGCTAGGATACTACTGGCCGAAAATGATTACAGAGGTAATGACATACGCTAAACGGTGCCATAAATGTCAAGTACACGCTAATTTTATTCATCAACCCCCAGAATATTTGCACAGTACCGTTGCTAGTTGGCCATTTGAAGCATGGGGAATGGATATTGTAGGGCCAATAACTCCCCCATCATCCAGAGGACATCGGTTTATTCTCGCAATAACTGATTATTTTTTAAGGTGGGCCGAAGCCGTGCCTATGAGAGAGGTAAAAATGACGGATGTGATTAACTTCATTAAGCATCATGTCATTTATCGCTTTGGCGTCCCCCGAAGAATCATTCACGATAATGGACCGCAGCTCATCAGCCAGGGGTTCTCAAGATTCTGTGATAAGTTCAGGATCAGAGATGTTGCTTCAACGCCATATAACCCTGCGGCAAATGGATTGGCCAAAGCCTTTAATAAGACTATTATTAAACTCTTTCGGAAGTTCGTCTCCTCCAACAAACGAGACTGAGATGAAAAGCTGGGAGAGTGTTTGTGGGCTTATCGCACTACTGTCCGCACCCCAACAAAAGCTATCCCGTTCTCCTTAGTTTATGGAAGTGAGGCCGTCCTGCCTCTTGAAGTCCAGATACCATCATTAAGAGTGACCCTAACCATAAAGATGACGACAGAAGAACGCCATCAATAAAAATTGCGAGAATTAGAAGCGTTGAATGAAAAACGACTCCGAACTTAACAACAAATTGAGTTATATGAAGCCCGAATCTCGCAAGCGTTCAATAAGAACGTTAAACCAAGGACCTTTAAATAAGGAGACTTGGTTCTAACTATTAAAAGGCCAATGATTCTAACCCATAAGACTAAGGGTAAATTTGAATCCAAGTGGGAAGGACCGCTCATTGTGGAGACGGTATACTCTATTGGAGCTTATCGCTTAATGAACCAGGATGGTGACAGGATGATGATGCCTATTAACGGCAAATTTTTGAAGTACTATGCCTAAAAAAAATCATTTACTATCACATCTGGTTCATATCCCTAGAAGTATAACCATCCACTTGTTCAAGTTACGCATATGAGCACTTGAACTTCTTTATCAAACTAAGGTATGTGCAATTAGGCGCCTCTGTCTAAGTTAATGATCCTGACCCGATCATCCTGGTGTAAGAAGTTAAACACTTTCACCAAACTATTATTTAGCTCTGTTCAAAGGGTTTTACCGAGATTAATAATTATAATCCGGTCGGTATTAACGATCTAAGTACGCAGATGAGCCTTGGATTGTTTTACCAAAACGATGAACTATTTTGATGACAAGTTATTTGTTGTGCAAGCAAATTTTGTAGCCAACAGATAAAATAATCAAAAGAATTATCTTTAATTCATAAATCAAAAGAATAAAGTTATAAAAAGAATGAAATAAATGAAAGAATTCAAATAATTGTTGAATTCTTCTTAAAAATAAAGAATGAATAAATAAAAAGGGAGTTATGGTTCTTTCAAAAGCTTCAACTTATTTGTCGTCTCATTGATAACTCAACGACGAGTCTCCTCCACGGAGTGTTGAGCTTGCCGGCGCAAATCATCGTCATTTATTGCAAGTTGCTGGATCAACCGCTGACGAGACTCTTCAATAGCACGGCCTCTTATTATGCCTTCCTGTTCGAGCTATCCTTGGTGAAGGATCAACTCTTCCCGTCTCCTGACGGATTCCCCTAGCAGAGACTCGTTGGCTTATAAATAGCTTGGGCCTTAGCGATAGTCTCTCTGGCTCTTAGGATGGCGGTCTGGCTCCCCTCGTTCTCAAAATCCACCATCTCTAGCCCCCTAAGAATTGACTCCTGGCCGGCCTGTAGCTCCGCCAACTCCCGCGACCATTCTTCTTCCTGTCGCCTCAACTCCTCTTGACGAGCTGTTAGCTCTGCCCGTAGCCGCGCTAACTCGATCTCGGTGATCGAATCCACATCCGCTTGGCGAACTGTGTTTAGCGTATTCACCTGCTCTTCTAAAGCTTCTAGGCGGGCCCGATAAGGAGCTGCTCGGTCACGTCCCCCAATCTTTTCAATATTATCCAGATAACTGGACAACATTGGACGTCCAAGATTAAGAAAATCTCTTCTGTCCAGGATCATCCCAATACATCTCCTTAGGAGCCGCATAAAATCGTTAACACTGTGATTGAAGAACTCCTCAAGAGGATCAGCAGTGTCTAAATTCAAAGCAGGCAATGCTAGGGAAGATGACGTCGGGGGAGGAGTAGTTTCTGTTTGAGTCGAGAAAAAAGAAGCCCGTCCCTGTACCAGATTCATGACATGAGGGGCCAGTAGAGCCAATAAAAACTTGGCAGAACTGGGAACCCGAGGCGAATTATCGCTCGTACAAGTCATTCGAGCAGCACCACCAGCAGGGGTAGATGATGGAGTGTCTTCACCCGAAACTCCTCCTGTGGCAGAAGTGGCTTCGAACGAGAACTTTAAATTTTCTTCATCTCCTGTTGGCAAATGACTTGGAGCGGGAGGAGTCACCGGTGTCTCAACAGCCATTATCGTTGACGGCGTCAATATTGCTTGCTGAGGAGCAGAGGGCACACCAACAACCACTGAAAAAGTTTCTTCGGAGCAGACTATTGGTGTTGGAGATGGCAGAATTGGAGATAGGGGGGCCTCTCTTACTGTGGCCGCGATGACGACCTCTGTCCTATCATCACTCCCAAGTTTGTCGATTGAAGGAGCTGAAATAGGAACAGAGAGAGGAGCTGGTGTGAAATAATCCACGCCAAAATCCTCCGCCGAACTACCAAGACCACCCACTGAGCCGGTGGTGCCATAGTAGTCGACCAACTCCTCGGATTCCACCCTGGTAGTTGAGTGCATAGGAGAGTGGAGCTGACTATCTGCATCTCAGAAAGCAAACAAGGAGTGTTACACATAATATAGGAAAAATGAACAGAAGATAGAATATGAAATCTGAGAGAAGCATACCAGGGGATACAAGTCCAATGGTAGGACTTGAAGGAGGAGCCGTCACCGTTTCTAAAAGAACACCAACCTCGTTACCCAGAGATTGCGTCACGGTGTGTTCGACGGACTCTGCGGTTGGTGGAACCCGGACCTCAGTAGCACTTGGAGTTTCAGCAGGTCTACTCTCCTCTGCCAGCGCCGGAGGCAGAGTTGAGGCGAGCAAGTCCGTAGCGAACTGGACAGCTGCCTCTTGGGGGAATACCAGGGTTTCCTTAGCCAATTTCTTCTTCTTTTGGCCGGCCCTTCTCTCGGGGCTCCGTGGCGTTTGACGGTCGGACTCCGGGAACGAGTGACTATGGATTGGGGAGCACCTTCAACATCAACATCATCATCATCATCACCACCATCGTCAGCATCATCAGTAGACCTTCTTATCGGGCCGTACCCTGCCCGGCCCGCGGGCGTGCCGGGCACGGCACAGCACGACACGTTTGCCAGGGCTTAGGCCCGGGCTCGGCCCGCCGGCACGGCACGGCGGGCCCGTGCCGTGCCTGTGCCGGCCCATGTTATTTAAAAAACAAAAAAAAATAAAAGAGGATACTTAGCTTCATTTAACTAGATTTAACAAGATGTAATAACAATAAAAAAAATTATATTATATTTAATCTCATTACATTCATATAATTGCTCTATAAATCTCTTTAGAAGTTATACAAAACCCGAAGAGAGGGGAGAGGACTCTAGCCATCACTCTCAACTTGTTCTTAGTATCTTTTCTAAGAGATTTATGAGTTAAAAATTACAAAAAAAATTTTTGAAAATACATGAAAATCCTTACAAATTTAAATACTTCTAATCATGCTTCATTTTTTTCTAGTAAGCCTAAGGTCTCTAGTACAACTTCATTAGTCAAGTCTTGTTTCCTATCTTCTGCGTCGTACCAATCCTTCAAGCAGACACACATCTCCAATGTGTCCGACGCCATTTAGGTTCTCAACTCCGTGAGCACTCTACCACCTGCGCTAAAAGCAGACTCCGATGCTACAGTAGACACCGGAGGAGTTAGTAGATCACGGGCCATATTGGAAAGCACAAGATATGTTTTTTCCTGTGATTTCCACAATGCCAAAATATCAAAAGATTCATAATTTTCAGGGGATGCGTTATCTCCATAGTTAGCTCTCTCTAAATAATAATGTAATTCATTAAAATATGTACTACTTTGTCTTACCTTTTTTCGGTGAAATACAGATGATATTATTGGATTACGAATTTTCCTAGTAGATGGTTCTTTTGTAGTTTGTACTGGCACACCATACATATCTTCATATGTTTTATACATAATATCTAAATATGTTTTAATATCATTAACTAAATCCCTCACATTATTTTTATAAAACATATTTGTATAAAATAAATCTATTAATATTTCAAGTCCATCTAACTTGCAACGAGGATCCATAACAGTTGCAAAATATAATAAGTATGGAAAATCTTTAAAATATTTATTAAATTTACTTTCCATAGGTTGAACAATAATTTCAAGTATAAGGTGATTTCTACATTCATTAAAAACCGAACTAATTTTGGTTAGATAATATAATGCAATGTGTGTAGTTGGGTAATAAGTTCCTGACAGTGCTCTCGTTGCATTTTCAAATTTGCCTAAAAACTTAGAAATGCAATTCAACTGGTGCTATTCATTATTATCTAAACTATACATTGGTGACTCTATTTCATTAAAAGTATTTATTACATTTTTATATTGAATAGTTATATTTAACATTTTATATGTAGAATTCCATCTTGTTCTAACATCTATAGGTACAATTCTAGGTGATATTTTCAGATTTTTACATATTTGTTTAAATGCTTGTCTTCTTGACCCACTATCTTTAATAAAAAGTAATGTATACCTAAATTTCATTAGTGAATCATTTACTATTTTTAATCCATCTTGAACGCATAAGTTTAGTACGTGGCAAATACACCTAACGTGGAATAATTTTCCATTTAGAATTGGTTTTGTAATATTTTAAGAATTCTAATTGCGGCCGTATTTTCAGAAGCATTATCCAAAGAAATGGTAAATATTTTTTTTTCTATTCCAAAAGCTGAAAAAATACTTAGAAGGGATTGTGATAAATTATGTGCATTGTGAGAAAATTCAAATACCCAAAACCCTATTATTCTTTTTGTATGCACCAATCTTGATCTATATAGTATGCCGTTACGCATAAATAATTAGTCATATTTTTAGCTTCCCAATAATCTGCAGTTATAGCAACTCTAAAAATTAAAAAAGTAAAAATAGCTACTAAAGTGTCCCTCTGCTCTTTATATAGTTTGAACATGTCGGATGTAGATATTGAACGTGGGAACTTTTTATAGTTCGTCAGTAAATGTTGATTTACAAAATCTTTCAAATTTGTGATTTTCTGAAAAAGTAAAAGGTTGTTCGTCATGTATTATAAATCTTGCTAAATTTTCTCTTATTTTAATTGGATCATATTTACGTATACCTAACAATCCACCAAATGTGCTTATTTGTGTTTGATGTGGTATATTTGGTGGGTAAGTTTTTTCTAGGTGTATTTTAAGATGACCCGTTCCGCTACTTAAAGGAAACGAATAAATTTTTTGACAATATTTTCACTTAGCTTTCCTAACACTATTTTTTATTATTTTTTCAAAATGTTTCCATATGTCCGATCTAGTAGCCCTAGTAGATGTGGTAGTTTGTGTTTCGGGTATGCTTGTATCAGTTGGTTCTTCATCAGATACAGAAAATGGTACTTGAGGAGATTGTTCTAAGGGTTAACATATATTTTGATATTCCTCATCAGTTAAAAATGGAGAAAAAGAATCCGTGGCTTGAGAGCAAGAAGCGCCAGATGAGTATGGATCTATTTTAATAAAATCCCAAAAAAACAAATTAAAATTCTCAAAAAAACCGAACAAAAAACTTTAAATTATAAATACCTGTTAGCCGGTGAACTATTTGAGAGAGAGAGAGTGAAATATCTAGCTAGAGAGATGAAGCTTGCTACTTGCTCACTTGATTGAGAGGCTATTTGAGAGAGAGATGAAGCTTGTTTGAGAGACTTGCTTGAGACTTCTTGATCACTTGATTGAAACTTGCTATTTGCTTGAGATATCTTGAGAATTAAATTTTTTAGAAGATTTTTGAGAATAAATTTGGTTGTAGAGGAGATAATGAGGTATTTATAGAGAAAGCAAGATTTTAATTTGCAAAAAAAAAATTACAAAAACCCCCCAACGGCTATTTTGACCGTTGGGGGGAAAAATCTGCAATTTAAAATTGCAAGAAACCCCCCAACGGCTATAAAAATAGCCGTTGGGGTGGTTCTTTACAAAAAAAATTTGCAAAAACCCCCCAAATTCCCCCCAACGGCTATTTTTTTTTAAAAAAAATTTAAAACCCGTGCCGGGCCGTGCCTGACATATGCCAGACACGGCTCGGCACGGGCGGGCCGCGCCGTCGAGGTGCCGAGCCGTGCCGGGCACGTGCCCTGCACGTGCCAGGCGTGCCCAACTGGCCGCCCGGCCCAGTAAGCAGGTCTAATCATCAGAGTTGCCAGCATCTGATGGATCGGCTGCTGTACCAAGAAATTTGTCCATTCTTTTCACCCTTACTCTTTTAGCACCCTTGCGGCTAGAGTAATAAGCCTCTATTTCTTTGCAACAACTCCGGTTGATGGAGAAGTTGGGCACGTCAGCGTTGGCGACACTGTACCACGTGCAGAACCTCAGCGTCATGCTCAGTTCCGGCAACTTCTGAGACAAGACGAATTCAGCCCCGGTCCCACCTGCTACAAAGTGGAACCAGCTGCGGGCACCTTCGTACAAATTTTCCTCGTAGGCCAGCTTCTTGTTTGGGTTACCCACATAGAGCTGAGAGTACCAAAACTGACGATCGAAACGGCTCGGGGTGTACGGTTCAATATAACACATGGTGTCTTGACGATACACCAAGTGCCTGGGTCGGATATTGAGGAGCCACTAGAAAGCTCCTGAGGATAAGACGGTGAAATTGTCTGTTTCCGAGATATCCTTGAATTTCGACCCGTATTCTCCACCGGGAAAGTCGGGAAAATACCAGAAGATCTCGTAATTTTGATGTTGGCGAAGTGTCTTCCGGATTTGAGATATGTAATGACTCTTCCATGAGGAGCGCTCGTATAACTCCACAAAGGGCTTGTCACCTGAGAGATGTTCAGCCGCACTCATCAAAGAGCGACAGTGCATGACAAGCCACGCCATTAAATAGGTATAAGGCATCTCCACCCTGGGGTTTGGAGTCTTCGCCTTGGCAGTCTCCTTTGACTTGCCTTTTCCTTTTCCTTTTCCCTTGTCGGCGGGAACAAAACCATTACAGAGCACTCATAGTCCACTCTGTAGGTTGCACACCATGGCGGGAAGGAGTCCGAAGGGTCGGCCGTATGCAAGAAGAACTGCTGGATACACCACGTTCATTGCAATTGCCTCTTTTGGCAATGACGGCACGACGCACCTTTTCTACCATAGCATCAGAAACCCCGCAATAAGACCTCTATTGGATACTGGGAACTGAGCTTGGTAGTGAAAACTTTTAAAGATGGTGCCAGGATTGAATCCACCTTCGTTGGATTCAGCAGTATAGAATATGGCACGCGTCTTGGCGATGCGGCGATCGATCTTCTTGACGTCAACAGGAGCATAGCCGTGAACTGTTGCTGAACTCTCTTTGGAGTTCAGGTTTGCAAAAAGGTAATCGGCCCACTTCTTGTGACCGATACCCTGATTACGCACACCTGCCATGTCGGCACAGGTGCGGTAATGGCACATCATCTCCCAGTAAGTAGCATAGATGCGCTCATCTCTCGCTTTCAGCATATTCAGCTCTTCGGTGGTAGGGATATACTCTTCATAGGGAACCTCGCCCATTAACAACCCTGACACTTCAAACATCTCGTAGAGAGCAAATCCTAACTCACCCACTGGTATAAAGGTGCCAGTTTCGGGGTTGTACATCTCCAAGAGACTGAAGAAACGATAGGAACTCTGGGGAATCCCAAATCGAATATTTTTGATAGCTTTGTATAAGCCAATCTCCTTCAGAACTGGTTCATGGGAGTCTAGCATGTATTGGACGAAGCGGGCCCACCACATATTGTCAGAAGAATAAACCCAGCCAGGTATCCTAAAGTCGTTGGCTGGGTATTGGCCTCCTTGCGCCATGAACTCACTAAGCAAAGTTCGTGCGCGAATTGGGACCTCCCCTACTGGGTGCTCCTTGGTGATTCTTTCCGGAAGCAACCCGGTGATACATCTTGTGGGACCATCTTGGTAAGCCCCATGTGCGCCCAATTTTCCCGTAGGGACGCAGTCATACTCCTGGCTCAGCCCCCATTCCAATTCACGGTGCATGACTAGCCTTTGAAGATAGACCAGGGGATAGCTACGCTCCATGCTGGGTAAAAATATCAGCAGGTCGCCAGACTGGTAGAGCCACATGCACTCCTCTTCAAAGAGGATCTGGTCTGAATGCCCCATTGCATCTCCAAAGAGAAAAGCGGGCTTCTCCAACACTTCTCGGTTGGTGGCCTCGAAAGCTGCATCGGTGATTATCTCCCGTGCAATAGCAGGGTGGTACTTGATTAATTTCTCCCTGCGCTCCCTCAGACCCGGCTTGTATGCAGCAAGGACAGTGGTGAAACGAAATTGGGCCGTCAGATCCACACCCCCAATGAATCCGAAGTAGTGCCTATGTGGAAGAACATCTACCGAATACCCTACTGCAAAAGAAGAATCAACAGTTAAAAAAAGTTTTACAAAACTCAGAAAATCTTCTAAGTATTGAAACGCGGAGCTAAAAAATAACTCCGCGCGGAGCTGAGGAGATAGCCTCGCATTTCAGTAAAACGCGAAGCTAAAAGATAACTTCGCGATGATATGTAAAACGCAAAGCTAATAGCCTCGCGTTTACAAACGCGAAACTAAAATTCATAGCCTCGCATTGAAACGCGACAGCTAGCCAAAATAGCCCCGCGTTTCCAAACGCGAGGATAACGCGATAGCTTCGCGTAGAAGAAGACCAGAGGCCTTTCTTCTTCTCCAAGCCGTACGGTAGGAAAACGGTGATCTCGCCGGTAAAGAAATGATTGGTCGGTTAAAACCGAGTCAAATCACTCCAAAATTATTCTAAAAGGTCCAAAAGTTGAGATTTTTACCTCCAATGGGCGCGGCGAAGACTGTGTCGTCGTTGTGGCTACTACCGCGACCACTGCCGCCACTGCTGGCGCCTACCACCGGTGGGGAAGAAGCACGGGAAGAAAAGCTCCTCTTGGGTGCCATTGGGTTCGAAATCTTGAAGAAAATCGACAGAAATGGGCAGAAAATCGATCGAAAGCAAGGGTTCTTGGATCGCCTGAGCTCTGAGTTCTTGGGTTTCTGAAAATTTCTAAGTAAAGAAGAAGAAGGGACTCTATTTAAATGAAAAAACTCGCCCTTTGGTATTCGGCGCAAAAGTCGGAGCAACTACTAAGCAGTTACCTATTGAAACATGAAGCTATTAGCTTCGCGTAAGCACTGAAAATGCGAGGATAACTTGGTATTTTAACTCCATATTCCAGTTTGAAGATCCAAAGTATTTCAAAATTCGCTAAGTTCTAAGCCATTTTGAAAACTTTGGAGGGGGTTCTGTTGGCAGTGAAAATTTCTAAGTAAAAAAGTAATTTTCCACAACAGAATGCGGTGCTAACTCAGTAGCTCCGCGTTTGGCCAAATTAGCCTCGCGTTTGAGCAAAACGCGGAGCTATTCAATAGCTCCGCATTCTGGTTTCTTACCTCCGCGTTTTGATGCGATTAGCTCCGCGTAAGCAAATAACCAGAATCATAAATTAATTATGATTGAGATTTGGGCGTATCCAATACTCAAATTGAGTCCAATCAGAGTTCTAAATCAAGAGATTTAAATCAAAACTAAGATATTTGATTGGAATCCTTGATGAATACAAATTCTATTTAAATAGAAACTCTCATATTATCCTAAGGCTATAAATACCCCTTTGAGGAAGCCTTAGGGATCTTTTTCGCATCTTAGAGAATTCGAGTTACGCGTGAGAGTCTTGAATTCGTGAAGACCAGATAAGATCAAGATCCAAGTCGGCCGCCGTCATCTTCAAGAGAAAAGATCATCGTCATCAAATCGTCAAAAGGAGCTACCAGTTAGATTCCATCGCTACGAGATCCCACGTTTTTATTGTAAAAGAGAGCGATAAATTATAAATCCTCTCGTTTGTTCTTTCTTGTTCACTTTCATTGTAATTAAGTTATTACAATAGAATGAAAGCAAATTTCTGCTGCGAACACTTTACTTGATGATGAGGAGACACATTGGTATTTTTTAACATTCACAAGGTTCTACCAGATAATAACGTGTTAATCACGATACACATCTTTATTTTTCACAAATATCTAGTACAAAGTCACAAAATGTTCGAATGGATACTCCATTTTCAAAAGAAAGAATCATCGGAGAAGGGCTAGAAAGGCAACATCATCAATATTTCTCCACTATTTTGGGATTACGAGATCATATACATGAAACTTTAAGGAGAATATCAAATCCAACTCTCTAGACTTGCTCTTAGAAGTTAGCTTTGGACCTCTGGTCCAATAAGAGGAAGTACTACGATGAAGACGTCAATTGAAAAAAATGTACTAATCCTGAGCTTACATAAGGAAATTAAACTAGACTTTAATATTTTTAATTGATGGAACATAGCTTCTAGCATCAAAAAGTTGTTGATTTGTGCACCCTTTCAATGCTAGAAGTTATTTCAGAGGCTGGGTAACTTAGTTTGGGTGACAGCTAATTTAATCTTGTCCAGGGTAGGGAAATTACGTAACAACAACAAAAATAACTAAGCGTTTTATCCCAATATCATGGGGTAGACTACATGAACCAAAAGAGAATCACGACAGATCAACTACGTGGATGATCCTGCTCCATTCATTCCTATTGAACAATATAACTTCATTTAAGCCTTTGGTATCTATATCTTTTCGAATTACCTCCATCCATATTTTTTTCAATCATCCCTTTACTCTTTTAACTTATCTTACGTTGATAAGTTTTACTCGTCGAACTGGTGCATATGTAGCTCCATCGCAGGCGATTTCCTTGCATCTTCTCTTCAATGTGGGCTACACTTAGCTTAACACAAATATCCTCACTCATAACATTATCTCTCCTAATATTCACACATATATAAATATTTCTACTACACTCATCTTCTGTGAATAATATTTCTTTATAGCCCAGCACTCTAGCCAAAAATGTTGGTGAAAAGAAGTAGGAAATCCAATGCGCAAATCGTTGTACTGGTCTGAATATATCTGATGTCATTCCATTAATAATTGAATTCAAATCATAATTAGTTTAGTCTATAATGGACCCAGAAAATAAAATAAACATATACAAGAAATCTACCTGCTATTTTGACAAATCAAAATAAAAGATATCAAATACTGAATACTATCAACCTAAGCAAAAATGCAACAGCCAGCGAATCAATTGTAGGTATCAAACAGGTGATAGAATAAGAATGCTTACCGTCTAAAAGGGCTTCAGTCACCTCTTCTAGTGTCACATTCAGTGCCCTTAAGAGTATGGCAATGTTTTGCGACTTCTTGGGATCCAACACTCTGTTCTCCTGCTTGAATTGCGGGGCAACCGACCTTCTGCCCGTTTCCTTTGGAGGAGGGTTTGTCGCATTGTTGACGAACAGCGTCTCAATCATATCTTCATTCACTCTGCCATCGAAGAAACACCAAAACAATACAGATCAACTATTCGACAAAATTCTTCAACAGAACGAAAATTTGGATTCTCACTGGAATGAGCTCGATTTCAATTGGTCCCAGACGGTTGCCCGATCGGAACTCGCTTTGACTTTATCCCAATGCAGAGGCTTCAACCTGGGCTTGGCATCACCATCCAAGTGTTTCTCAGCCACATCGACAGGCTGCGGACAACTGCTACTACCATTGCTGATGGATGGTGGGTAGGGGATATGATCAATTCGAGTGGCTTTCGCTGGTAAAGGCCTCAACAATTGGCTCCGGCTTTTGCCAGCATCTTGAAACTGAGGTGGACGCGGTGGCAGTGGCGGTCGTCTAGTTTTCTCTGCTGTAAGAGTCGGTGGTGGAGGCGGAGGAGGTGGCGGAGGTGGAGGAGGGCGAGGAGGCATTTGCATAGTTGTATGAATAGTGTGGTTGATGTGATTCGGGGACGAATTCGAATTGGAGAACTGCATTCTTGGCGAAGTTCTCTTAGACCGAGGATTATGATCAACAGAAACAACAGCAGCAGCAGCAGCTTCTTTTCTTCTGACCGATTCCGGAAGGCTTCCCCGTGAAACTGGAGAACTCGGGCTCTCACTGGTGAGGGACGCCAACGACTTATTTGGAGTATAGAACCCATCGTCATCAGACGATGCTGCCAATGCTGCAGCTGCACTGGCAGTGCGTCTCACCGACGCCGGCCCGATCAACGGCGGCAGCGGCTGGAGCACAGGGCTTGGATGGCGCACCACCAACTCGCGTTCCGAACTGAGCTTCCGGTGCGGCGAAACATTCGATTCGCTGGCACTCCTTCGCTCCCTCGGCTCCATCGTCCCCAAATACAGAAACTCCGGTGGAGCCTGCTGCCTTACCCCCATCTCCCCATCCTCACCGCCGATAAGGTTCCGAGCATCCGGCGGAGCTCGCCTCTTCCTCCACCGGTACAAAAGGAACCCCGACAAATACAGCACCACCAACAAAGCCAACGTAACCGAGACGCCAATTACAATCTTCTCATTTGAATTGGAGCTTTGGTTCGAAGGCTGCGATGAGGTGGGGAGGTTGGGGGTCTGTATGTTGCCGGATTGCGACGGCGGCGAGTCGGAGGAGAATGGAGCGGGCTCCGGAAACGAATCCGACGACTCTGGAGGAGGTGGCGGTGCCCACTGGATTGGAAAAAGCGGCTCATGTAGAATTCTTCGAAATCCATCGCAGCCCGGCAACGAATTGCCGACGACAAAGTAGAGGAAAAGGAGTTGCAGCACCTTGATGGTGATGCTTGAGGCCATGGCGGTTGCTGCAACAGAATCTGAGTACTGTGTTGTTTTTGTTTCAGTAGGAGTTAAGAGTGAGAGATTAGGGAAAAAAAAAAAAAAAAACAGGAAGTTTCTTGGGACAGCAAGATCTCGATTCTCTCTTCCAGTCGAGCTGATGTCACGCCGACAACCGCCACTGTCTATGGGTTATTGACATCTCCGGTGACGGACACGTGGCAGCGAGAATTCCTTTTAATTGCTCTTTGGCTCTCTTATCTACTTTGGAGGTCATTCTCGCTGGAGGGCAGACTAAGGAATCGGCACGAACAACGGGGCGGTGGGCCCACCAGGAGAATTTACGCAGGATCGGACTTTGTACGGCTGGGAACGATCCTGATTCGGATCGTACGGTGATTTGTGGAATGGCGCCCGTAGGAACGGGGGGCTTATCTGGGGGGCTTTTTAGGAAAATCATAAAGGAACATCCCAAATGGAAATTATATATGAGCACACCAATTCACTTAGTGAGCACCACATCATTAAGGAACGTAATGAGCACATGGAAAACGTGCTCACTTAACAACTGGTGTGCTCAATAAGAATTCCCACTACGAGAAATTCTAACTGCGTTCACGTGCGTTCACTTTCTAAGCCATTATTATTATCAGTTTGCTATTTTTAATTTCAAATTAAATTACTTTTATCTGTCAGATTGTGTTTTATCTATATAACTCAACTCATTAATTCTAATCTGAAAACTCTCTCCTCCTTTATTTTCTTTTTCAATCTAAATTGTCAAACTCAAAATAATGCCTTTGTTTCCTTTTAATCTATTATCAAATTTAAATAAATTTCTCATTAGAATTTAGAAGTAGATAGAAAATTCCAAAAGATTTAAAAACAAATTGAAAAGATAGAGAAAAAAGAGGAGAGAGAAAAGAATAATGACGATTGAAAATGTTAGAGAATATTATCAGTAAAAACCTTGTTTTTGAACTTGTTAATACTTAGAAATTGTACATACTAAAAAAAAATGGACACATTTAGAATTTCTCTATATAAGTGCACACGCACCCAATCACATTGTGATGAGCCCACACGCTCATGCTTGTGCGCGTACCGTTAGATATTTGGGGTGTATTTTTCTAATTTCCCAGCTTTTTATTTATTTATTTCGCACGTTTAGCATCTCCCTTTCTTTCTTTGGGGTCACGTGAAAAGCCGAAGAGCGGGAGGCAATGTTGGTAAAAACTACAGTTTTGCCATTGGGTTAAAGGCATTCCCCTTTCGCCCGCACCTGATCTGTTGCTTCTCGGGCCGACTCGGGCCCAGTAAACAAGTGGGCTATACAGGTCGAGCCCAGACTGGGATCCGTGGTCCACTTGACAGAAAGCATACAGCTAAGGGGTCCATTTCAACAGCTGATTACTTATGCCAACCCTCTCCATCCTCAAAATAAATACGTTAATCATGATGACAAGCAAAAGATATATCATGGCAAAAATTTCTTGACAAAAGGCATGTCGTAATAACATTATGAGCAAGAAAAATAAATTAGTAGCTACGTTGTCGGTAGAACATCAATTAAAAATATGGCAAAAAAAAAAAAAAAAAAAAAAAAAAAAAAACGATAAGCTCGAATGCTTAGCTAGGTTACTGAAATAGCTCAATGTTTATTTTAAAAAAATACATTCAATAAGACTGTTAAGCTAAACAAATTTATTCTTTCCAGTGGACAAAAGTGCTGTCGGTCTTTGTTGCTTTATCTACTTTGAACCACTTTGTGGGGAAATTCTAAACAAGCACACCACTCGACTTCGTGAGCACCATTTGATTGCTAAGCACATCCACTTTTTTAAAGAGGAGATTATTTTTCTTAATGAGCAACTCATTCTTCCAATATTATTCTTCTCAAAACTTTTCTTTACATTTCCATCCTCCTCTCTTAAACCCTATTTCCATTTGAGGGGAGTTTCAATATAATTTTTCTAATTCTAATTTCTCTTTCATTTGATTAATAGAATTTTGCTTAGAATTGTTAAATAATGTAAAGAAATAGAATACAAATTTAAAGTTAGGTTTGAAGTTGAATTTTTTCTTATGGTATTTTTAATGTGTTTATCTCTTTTTATTAATGAACTGTTTAAATTAATTTACATTGGAATATATTTTAATGAATGGATTTAATGATAGATTTAAAATTGAAGGGAATGGAGGTTGGGATTTAAGGTTTAGAAAACTGAGAAATTATGGGTTTGGGTGTGTGTTATAAGAGAGGGAGAGAGATTATGCTAGGGAAGAAGAGAATATAGTGAAGGGTAACTTCATAAAAAAAAATATTAAACATGTGATTATTTACAACTTATATGGGAGTGCTCACTAAGTCAACTTGTGTGCCTATTTAGAATTTCTCAATTTGTGGGCCTTTGATGGGTTGGTGTTGGTTAGGCCCGCCCCGTACCCGCCGAATGAACTGATCAGAAGCGGATGAGTGCAAGAATTTGGATTTTATTGGGCTGGTCCTTGCAATCTTGGTGCTGGTCCATGAGGGAAAAGTTTCCTAAAATTGGACTGTATTGATCAAGATAAAATAGAGAGGCCACATGTATCTGGTTCAATGAGAATTTGAATTATGCACGCAAATAGAACCCATTCATTAGAGAAATACGAGAATCAGATCAGAGTCTGAACCCGTAACTTGCTCCCAAGTCATAATCAATGCTGTGGATCATAATAACGTGGGATGTTTTAACTTTAAAAAGAATATGGAACGACAAATAGCATACCACTTTGACTTTGTATTTGAAAAAGTCTATACCAATTTTATAACTCCCATCGAATGGGAAATTCTATTTACGCACGGCAATTTACTTTTGATACACAAACTACTTTCTACATCTATTTCCTATTTTGAATCATCACCAATTTACTCTATATCTCTATTTTTTTACCCAAATTTAATGCTCACTCTTCTCTTAATTTTGGTTATCACAATTCTAATCTCCGAGCCAAACGAGTGCCTCCTCCGAGCCAAACGAGTGCCTCCTCCATGTCCTGCTCCACATTCTGGCTGCTTCCAGGCCCGGTCCTAACGTTTTAGAGGCCCGGGGCGAAATGAGAAAGGAACCCTAACAAGTCTTATTAAAATTTTAAATAAATATTTTCATTACCAAAATTAAAATTTAGTACATAGTTTTGCCATTACAAAAACTAATCATAATTCATAAAAAGCAATTCCTTCGGGCATCCTAAATGCAAAATCCTCAATAATAGTATCAAGATCAATACTGTCCAACATTTCCTTCTCAATACATAAAATCGCCAAACCATTCAACCTTTCTTGTGACATTGATGACCTCAAATAGGTTTTCAGCAATTTCAACTTTGAAAAACTTCTCTCTGCTGATGCAACAGTCATATGTACTGTCAATAAGATTCGATAAATAATGGAAATATTAAGATAGCAATCTGCAATTTTGACATACTCAAAAATTTCAACTGATGACATTGACATATTTGACAGAGTCATCTTCAACACTTTTAGTTCAGAAAAAAATCATCTAAATCCACATCCGATACATTGTTATGAGAAAAAGTATTGGCAAAATTAATACAACACTCTCTTAATTCATTATCATCCAATGACTTCAACTTTTTTGAATCCAATAAGAATCTAAAAATATTTTTAAATATCTTTAATTGCTCAAATCTATTATTCAATGAAGAAATCGCCATATCAACAATGACCAAAAAATAATTGACTCTAAATGACTCCTCTTCTGATTGTATTTCCTCTTCATTATCATTTTTATCAAATTGTCTTTTCCTAATAATGCGACGTCTTATTGGAAATATAGGCTCTACATTCATCTCACATGCATTTGTTTTCTTTTGTGATTGTATTAACTTCTCTATTTGTTTTCTTTTTTTTCTTTTTTCACTCTCAGACAAATATTTTTGAGAAAATATTTTTTTGAGAAAAAATATAACAAAATTATATAAGAAAAAAAAATAAAAGCATCTTGAAAAGAACCAAGCAACAGAATGCCAGAATAGCTGGGAGCCAACACATTCGACAACCTAATAATAAGAAATATTTATAGAGATAAAGAGAGGGAGAGAGGAGGAGATATTGGTTTAGTGTGGATTTTGTTTTGGAATGGAGTGTTAAAAACAAGGCGTTTGAAATAAATTAAAATTAAAAAAAAAAAACTAGCCGTTGCACGTTGGGCGGCTGGGCCCCCTTTAGATTAGGGGCCCTGGGCAGGTGCACAGCCCGCACCTGCCCAGGGCCGGCACCACCAACCCAATTCCGTCGCCACCCACCGCCTCCTCCGAGCGCTTCCTTTGAGTCGGATATTCATATCCGAGCAAAAAAAAAAAACATCGTGAACGGGTATTAATACCCTACTAGAATTAAATCTGGTCAGATGTTAATATTTGATCAGTGACCAACCGTTTTCTGACACCAATAAAAAAAAATTAGTAAAAATAAATTGCAAACAAAAATTCATCAAAACTAAAAATAATTTTAATCCGTCGTGAGATTTATCCTCCGATACCAATTGCACGTTGGATTTTTCCATTTGCTTAAAAAAACTCAAATTCTAATCTAATTTTACTCGTCACAATAAATTCGAAGAATTTAAAATTCTTCATAACTTTTTTTGGAACGCAAATGTAAAACTTTAGAGAGTCAGGAAATCAATAAGTTTGTGAGAGATGTATTTTTTTATATTTAAATCCACAAAAAGTATATATATTTTTTTAGAGAGAGAACTAAGGAGGAAAGACGATGAGAGTATTTTAATTTTTTAAAAAATCTTATAGATTTGAGATTTAAAATGGTAACTTACTCAAAAAAGAAAAATAACAAACTTGTAATTATTTACAAGTTTCAAATATAAGCATCAAGAGTAAATTGCCATGTGTAAATAGAAATTTTCTTTTATTACATATTTGCTATTATAATTTATTAACGAATTTATCCTTATATATCCTTCAATTTTATTATAAATGAACATTTTCTTCTTTCTTCTTTCATTCTTCTTTCTTAATTTCTATCGTATTAAAATCATAATAATTCTCCATACTCCAAAAAAGAAAGAATTCAATCCTAATAATTCTCCATACTAAAAAAAAGAAAAAAAAATGAATTCAAACCTGAATAATTCTCAATTCTCCAAAAAATAGAAAGAATTCAAACGTTAATAATTTATAATATTCCAAAAATAGAAAGAATTCAAATCCTAATAATTATCAATAATAATAATAATAACAATTTTTTATTTTTTAATTTATATTTAATTTATTATTGTTTCTTTTTCTATATTGTCTATATCAGTTAAAGAGTCCAATTGCTACATTGACTTAGAAAAAAAAAAAAAAAGGTCAAATTTTGCCTGCTCTCACATGTAATATTTATTCGTTCAAATTTTGGTCAAGTATCTTATAGAATTAGGGCTTAAAGACGATTGGCAGCATCTTTGCTTGTTCTTAAAGTTCTAGATTAAAAAAAAAAAAAAATAGTTTTGATAACTTAGAAATGGAAGAAAAGTTTATAAATTTTATAGCAATTTTTATTGCAGAAAATTGTCAAAGTTGACTAAGATTGGATTAAAATAGGATCAAAGTTTGCTTGCAATTTGTTGAATGGCTACTTGCATCAGTTGTTGGCTGCTTCCAGAAACTGTTTCAAACTGAAGAATGAAGACTAGACCAATGAATTGTGACCTGTGGGCAAACTGATTATATAATTAAAATATTTATTCTCCTATATATATTTTTAATCTCCTTTAGAAGTTTATTCACTTAAAGATAAGTTAAGCACTAGCCCGCTCCAAATTGCTGAAAGGTAGGGATGGGAATGGACACGTCTATGAATGTAGTATTTTTTTTTCCTTTTTGGGGAAAAGAATGGGATCTCGATACTTGAGATCCTCTTTACAATCCAGTTACCTAAAAAATAATGCATAATAATAATTCTTTTGGCATTACCATATTATATGGAATTTTAATGTCTAGCTGAATCATGAAACGTAGACTCTTAAATTAAAAAATAGTGTAATTCTTGACGAATTCCTAAATTTGATGATTCTTCTTCCAATTACCAATAACCAAAAATAAGTTCCAGTACCTTTTGTCTCTTTTAATAATATATAGAAAAATTATTTGAATGATCATATATAATATTTTAATAGAATGATGATTAAAATGATAAAATAATTAATTAAAATATAATACATATAATATTTTAATAGGATAGTGATTGAAATACTTAGATATAATAATTAAAAATATATGGGAGAAGTGATCCTAGCAATGATAATAAAAAAAGTGAATCACTATCAGATAATGTAATCTAATACTAATTTACTTTTGGAGAAACCGATAAGAATGCTCTAAGAGATTCATGACAACCTTTTACATTTAATAAGCAAACAAAACACTAAATGGAGCAGAACTCAATAGGCAAAGCCTAAGACAGCCAAGAAAATAAACCTATCTAATTAAAATTTTCAGGGAAAAAAAAAAAAAATAACCCAACCATGAAAGACCACAACAAAACCAAAACAAGGCCTGAAATTATTTTATTAGTAAACATTTACATCCCAATATAAATATTAGGAATTATAAGTTATTAGAGAGGGCAGCAATATTTTTCCTGATGTATTTCTTTTTTCAAATTATAATTTAGAAGTGGGACTAATGAGCGCAGTTTAATGACGGTACTAAAATTTATCAAAATAAACAAAAAAAAAAACACTAAAATATGAAGTAATCTCAAGTAACTAATGAGCGCAGTTTAAGCAACATGAATATTTCGTATTTTTCCACAAGGTCATACATTTGAAAACCCTATCTATAGCGTGTACAGACTAATTTTTTTGAATTAATTTGCACGAAAGCATTCAAGGGTCACACTACAGAATGGTTTGACTGTTAGGCTTGACTAGCAACTCGTGAATATTAATGTATCACGATGCACAAGAAGTTCATAAGAAGTTGCAAGTAGTTTATGCCGCTCATTACTTGATTTAATATAATGAGGAGCTTTTTTTTTTTTTTTTCCCCCGCTTGGGAGGGATTTCCTTCACCAACTATGGCGTTATTATGTAAACTTGGCATCGAACTCTCCAATCTAATCAAATAAATACCTGTACAAGATCCCCAGAAAAAGAGAGAATTTCTTTACTTCATCTATTTATTATTTATAAGCTTCTTTTTTTTTTTTACGCCTGTAATGGGCAAAAATACTCTCCGCGTAACAATATCTAGAAGTACTATCCTATTATATATGGACTTAAAAGTACACAAAAGTTTAGTTACAATTGTTAAAATATAAAATAATTTTTCTCAATCTTCACCATAATTTCAGAATTTTGATGCATGGAAGGATTTTTCAACATGGTATCAGAGCAATCCAGGTTCAATTTTTGCCGAGCGTGCATTAAAAAAAAAAATACCGCTGCGTAAAACTCAAGTTTCTGTCCAAAATGGACAGGGGTGTGCATTTAAAAAAATTATACCGCTGCGTAAAATTTAGATTTCTGTCCAAAATGGACCTTCTCCCTGCATGGCACGTTAAAATACAAAATAATTTTGCTCAACTCTCACTATAACTTCGGAGTTTTAGCGCATTGGAAGATTCTTTCAACATAATATCTTTAAGACAAACCATAAACTTCACAAAAGTCTTTGGTGATTACCCAGAAATTAAGGATGAATATACTTAATTGCAGCCACAGTTTTCCACGAACACGAGTACTGTTACAATCACAATAAAACTTATAACATAGAACACTAAGATACAGATATTGAAATAGTTCGTAGATTTGGCTCTTAAGCCTCAAGCTCGAAAGCTGCAGCCTCAAAGCTATCGGACAGTCCAGTCCCAGTCTTGAAGGTAAGCTTGTCCGCCGAGGGGGTCTCAAAGTACATCTCCACAACAGAGAGCCACAGCAGGAGCTCCTTGGTCTTCACGCCCGTCATCTTCTTCATCTTGCGTGGCTCGACGAACGCAGTCACCTCAGTCGCATACGATACCTGGCGCTAGATCTTCTTGAAGGTGTGGTTCTTGCTCTTCTTCTGGATTATCCAGACGAACCCGGCCGCACGGTTGTAGCCCACCTCCTGCACGTCCTCCACGGGGAACAGGCCCTTGGGCATGCAGAGCTCTTCGAGCAGCTCGATGATCTTCTTCCTGCACTCGGCGTCTCCGTGGTATATCTCTGCGCCGGATCTGTAGCTCTCGATAGTTTGGGATGCCATTGGTTGTGATTAGCTCGTGAAATTGAAGAGAGATATTGTAAGTAGAGATTGAAGGTGGTGAATTTGAAGTTGAGCAGAAGAGAGAATTATTTATAGGCTGGGAACAATATTGAAGAAGTCGTGGGTTCATTTTTCTCGAGTTTATAATGAATTGATCAAAGCTGAGAAAGTCAAAATCGATGGGCCTCGATCGAATTAAATAGATTGAGGTCAACTTGGTTGGTTCTGAAGCCATTCACAACTGTTATGAGTCTACGATGGATGTTGCGGACCAATTCAATAGTCTGAGATCTGAATTACATGTAGTTTAGTTTATTCTCTGCTATTTGATTTTGCCTACACTTCCTGCTTCATTGGTTTAAAAAGAGAAATTCCGTCGGAGCACACCACTTTACTCAGTGAGCCCCGTTGTTAAAAATTAGGTGTTTTTACGTATCTGTCCCTTACATCTTTACAAATTATAATTTAGTCTCCCAAATCTTCATATTTATAATTTAGTCTCTCAAATCCTTTAAGTTATCACAATTTAGTCCCCAGCCATATTTTTGGCCCGAATTTCCCGTTATACGCCGGAGTTACTTTACTTTAGTCCTCTCTTCCCTCTTCCTCCTCTCTTTCTCTTTATATTGGATTTTCCTTTCCATTCTTTTCCTCTCTCTCTTCCCTCTTCTTATTGGTTTTCCTGAGTTATTTCACTTTAAAGATTAACTGTAAGGGAAGAGAGAGGAGAAGAATGGAGAGGGGAACCCAATATGAAGAGGAAGAGAGGAGGAAGGAGGAAGGGGGAAGGAATGACTAAAGTGAAATAATTAAGAGGTATAATGGAAAATTCGAGCAAAAAATATGACTGAGACTAAATTGTGGTAATTTAAAGGATTTGAGAGACTAAATTATAAATATAAAGATTTGGGGGATTAAATTCTAATTTTTAAATATTTAAGGGACATATATATTAAAACCCCTAAAAATTAAAAGTTTATCATTTCTTTATGTGATCTTGTCTTTTTCCTTAGATGGAGATTAATTCCTGGACGATATTAAACCCGTTCGAATAATGTGAAAACCATTCGGGAGACTGATCCACGACTTAGAAGGTGGGCTCACTGAGCAAAGTGGTGTGATCAAAGAGAATTTCCCAAAAAAATGGATATTTAAAATTATGATGGTGATCGCTTATTTGATAGGTAATCTTTCCGCATTTTATTAAAGAAGAAATTAGCTAACCAGTAATAATATGTTACTTTTTTATGTGGGAAACTAAAACAAATAAAATGTTATATTTAAACAAAGAATAATGTATATATACTGTTAGTGTATGAAATATTTCTTGCGTTAGCAATACTGAAAAATCTATCCTTCTATTTTTAGAAAAAAAAAATATCAGATAATAATTAATTTTCACCATCTCTATCCAAATTCTTGAATTTTAGCTTTAATTTTGCCTTCATTAAAATAGACACAAAATTAATAATTTTTAGTGAAAATAACATCTTGTATTTATTTGGAAGGATAAATAAACTCCGAAAATTAGAAGTCTGCAGATGAAGCTTTTTTTTTTTATTAGATTGTAAAAGAAAAAGGTAATGTTTTTTTAAAGGAATATTAGTAGGAAAACGTACATATTTTTTAATGATGTATCATTTGGCTACTCAGCAAATTGTTGCATGCAATACTTCAAGATGATTTGAATTTCGCTGTTAGAGATAAGAGCTTAACGTGACAGGTTTGTTTACACTTGAGTTCAAATTTTTCTTTAGTCTTGTGGGTCATGATCATTGGTCTTTTGACAGTTAAGACCAAGTCTCCTTCTTTGAAAGTTTTTCGTTTAACTTTCTTGTTAAACGCTGTTTGCTCAAAAATTGGATTTCTCCTTCCATTGTAAAATTGTTTGATTACAACGAAAATATTGAGATTTACAAAAAAATCTGAGGAATTACAAGAACGGAAATATTGATTGATTCCCTTTTTTATGTGGGTTCGGGTGGCGATGGAGCCTCGCTAGTGCCTCCGTGGACCGTCTGACTTCGAAGGGGATGGCCCTGCTCCGCTTCTCAATTTCACGAGCTCGCCCGAAATCCTCCAAAAGTCCTTTCTCTAACTCAATTTCTGTCTTTTATAGACCGAATCCACTCGAAATCCGCCTCGAATCCTCCCTGAAAAATCGGATCACGAGATATCAGTAAATAAACAAAACGGGAATAGAAGGAAGACAACCCGCGGGTTGGCACCTGCGCTCCCGCGGGTGCCCACCCGCGGGATCGCTCCCGCGGGAGGCACCCGCGAGAGATCTCCCACGGAGCCTCCCGCGGGTTGCACCCGCGGGAATTCTCCCGCAGGTGCCCGCGGGTGCACCCGCGGGAGATTCCCGTGGGGTCCGCGTCAATTTTTTTTAATTTTAATTAATTAATTAATATTTTTAATTTATTATTATTCTTTTTTAAATGTCTACATAACCCCCTCCAAAGTTTTCGAAGTTCTGTATTTAGTTGTACTGAATTTCGAAATACTTTGGATTATTTGATTTTGGCTATCAGATGTGTAAAGAATTTGGTAGACAGAAATAATTGTTAACGTATTTCGTAAGATATGGGAGGAGATATGACGTTAATATGCTTATTCAATAACAAACAGAGGTATGATTTTAACGTGCTCATTAGATAACAAGTAGAGGTGTGATGTTAACGTACTCATTTGGTGACAAGTAGAGGTATCATATTAACGTGCTCATTTTAGGTCAAACAGAGGTATCATATTAACGTGCTCATTAGAATCCTAACCGTTCAGTGACATCTAGTATGACGGATCAGGGAAAGACAGATATGACATTAAACGTGTCTTGGAGCTCAACCTATTCAGAGGATCTGGTCGTGATGGGAACAAACTGACTAAACAGTGGTGACGGTTAACGTATTTAGCCTTGAAGTCGGACTATCAGAGGTAACTGTTAACTTGATAGGGAGATGATTTTCGTCAGAGCTGGCTTTTAACTTAACGACATCAAAAGAAAGTTCATCAGAGGTTGTAATGTTAGACTTGATGAAGTGTGATTTTTTTTTCCAGAGATGAAACCTTAACATGACAGGAGATTTAATCGGATTTCATCTCATTTAATTTTGAATTATGATGTCAGAAGTATGATTTTAACTAGACAAATATTTTGGAGTGTCACTTGCTTTGCTGGAGAAAAAAATGACGAGAAAAGTTTTGTTGTCAGTGGTGAAATCTTAACATGACAAGAGATTTATCTGATTAGGATTTTTAGCAAACCCCCAACTATCAACGGATTTGATTAGTCTTTACCGACTACCGTTTGAGTCGGGCTAGCCATGCTATTCCCCTCAGTATGGTGAGTTGTCGAGGATTTTGTTTGGGCTTAAATGCCAAACTTTTCCTCTTCCATTTTTCTTAGCGGCGTTGGGCAACGATGTATCCTAATATTCGAATAAGGATACTGTTGTGACAGATTTTTCATGGAATTTTTAGCAAACCCCCAGCTATCGACGGGTTTGATTTGGTTTTACCAACTACCGTTTGAGTTGGGCTAGCCATACTATTTCCCTCAGCATGGTGAGTTATCGAAGGTTTTGAGCTTAGATGCCAAACATTCCTTCTTGCCTTTGCCTTAGCAGCTTTGGGCAATTCATGCTTTTACCCCCAGCATGATGGGGTTGACGAGAAATTTATTCTTTTCCCTTTGCCTTGACGACGTTGGGTGATTCATACTTTTTACCTCCAGCATTGTGGGGTTGACGAGAAATTTATTCTCTTCCCATTGCCTTGACGGTTTTGGGTAATTCATACTTTTTACCCCAGCATGGTGGGGTTGGCGAGAAATTTATTCTCTTCCCGTTGCCTTGACGACTTTGGGTAATTCATGCTTTTTACCCCCAGTATGGTGGGGTTGGCGAGAAATTTATTCTCTTCCTGTTGCCTTATCGGCGTTAGGTAATTCATACTTTTATCCCCAGCATGAAGGGGTTGGCGAGAAATTTATTTTCTCCCCGTAGCCTTGTCGGCATTGGGTAATTCATACTTTTTACTCCCAGTATGATTGGGTTGGCGAGAAATTTATTCTCTCCCCGTAGCCATGTCGGCGTTGGGTAATTCATACTTTTTTACCCCCAGTATGATGGGGTTGGCGAAAATTTATTCTCTCCCCGTAGCCTTGTCGGCGTTGGGTATATATATATTTTTTATTTTTTATTATTTTTTAAATTTTTTTTACAGGTTATGGGGGTTTAAATTAACCGCCCTGAGCTCGTCTTTGGAATTATTGTGAGCCCAAGTGGTACTTTTAGACCACCTACCTTAAATATGTTCGAGTTAACTCTAACTCCTTTTTTATTCAGTTTTGAGCTGAACTGCTCCAGTATCAATCAACGCTTGAATTTTGTCTTTTAAAATAAAATAATTCTTTGTAGGGTGACCTACAATCCGATGGTACATGCAGTAATTCTGATCGTTAGTCTTCCCTACTTCTTCAGGCCTCTTGCTCTCCGGCAACTTAAGTATCTTGCGTTTGCTGAGCAGATTGAACATAGTAACAGTATGCTCATCCTTAAACGAATACTGCTTTTGAAGCCTGGGCGACTTTGCTGTGTTGCTTATAGTTGGCCATGGTTTCTGCTTCGGTGTGCTTTCTACCGCCATTGCCATTATATCTTTCCCTTTGGAACGGGAAAACTGGAATGGAGGTTCATTTGTACTGCCTCCGGTTGCAGACTGCTGTTTTTTGAGGCGTCGAAGTATTTCTTCGGCCTGTTCACCCTGCTTAAGCAGATCTTTCCATGATTTAGATTCGACCGCGCCCATCTTGTCTAGGATATCGGTCAACAAGTTGTGTCTGCAGGTTTCCACAAGCGTGTCCTGCGTCATGCCATGTGGGCATCGAACAGAAAGTTCTCGGAACCGCTCGACATAAGTTTTGACCGTTTCGCCTTCTTCTTGCTTCGCTGCTAGCAAAGATAGTATAGAGACTTCTGTATCATCTTCAAAAAATCGGGCTAAGAACTCACGTTCTACATCGGCCCATGATTTAATTGTTCCCTGGGGTAACTGCATAAACCAGGTAAATACGGGCCTCGTGAAAGTGCTCGCAAATATCTTAGTCAGGGACGGATCGTTCCCCATGAGGTGTCCTGTCTGCGACAGGAAGTAGAAGATGTGCTGTTGCGGCGAACCTTTACCGTCGAATGACTAAAGGTTCAACGGTTTATATTTTGCAGGAAAAGGCACGGTCTCCCATTCTATGGGATAGGGACGGACTACCCCCACCTCTTGCAGTTTCTTTCGATGAATAAAAGCTTGTAGTTGATTCTCCATCTTCTCCATTTTTTCTACGTGAGGGTTGATGATAACCATCACTTCCTCTTCCTCTCTTGAATGAGGAGGCACTTCTTCATCCTCGTCCTCGCTGTCTTCATTTATTTGGACGGGTCGTTTTCCTTTCTGTCGACCAGAAACGGATGACGAGAATTGGCTCTTTCTAGTTTGAGCTAACAACTCAATTAAAAGTTGTTTCATTTCTTCTATGGTCTCTTCTTCCTGTTTGAGACGTTTTTCTTGTCTCTCAAGCCTTCCAGAGACTTTTTCTAGGCGCATGCCCTCTGGTTCGATAGAAACTCCTTTTGACCCTGGAGTGATTTCCTTATCTGAAGGGTTGCTTCCGACCACCTTTTTGCCTTTATTAACCATATGCGATGTGGCAGCAGGCAGATCGGTTTCCGAGCACACCTTTTTCACCGTTCGCATTCTTTTAGGTTCGGTAATCCACTCAAAAACTAATCGTTTTGAGTTTCATTTGCAGCTTGATAGAACAGTTGAGATCAACTGTTCGCATTGGCAGTGAGGAATATTTTGTGAGAAATTCTTCTTCCAATTGAGATACTCTCTTAAGTCTTGAGCTACCTTATCATCTCCATTTGCATCTTGACGCCTCTTGCGTCGCAAATTCGGTTCATAATACTGGAGAGTTTGCAATATTTCAGGGCTAAACTCTTTTCCAGCATTAAATTGTTCTCCAACCATTTTGCTGATTTTTCTGGAGTGCACACTGCCCTGAGTAGTTGTGTAAGTCCCGCCCGCCTCTGATAGAGAGATTAAAATACTTGGCGTATGTAGTGTGCTCACCACAGACGTGCTCGAAGAGACATGAGGGTTGTGTTCATTGAACGTAACCTATCGTTGCTTTCGCGAAGTGGAATCTGCGGGGTGCAACCCATAGTTGCCTCCGCGGGATGCAACCCGCGGTTGCAACTGCGGGTTTGCACCCGTGGGTTTATTTCCGTGGGGTGCAACCCGCGGTTGCACCCGCGGACTTGCACCCGCGGTTGCAACCCGCGGTTGCACCCGCAGTTGCAAGCCGCGGGTGGAAACCCGCGGTTGCAAGCCGCAGGTGGCAACCCGCGGTTGCACCCGCGGGCTTGCACCCTCGGTTGCAAGCCGCGGGTGGCAACCCGCAGTTGCAAGCCGCGGGTTGGCACCCGCGGTTGCCACCCGTGGTTGCCACCCCTGGGTTGGCACCCGCGGTTGCAAGCCACGGGTTAGCACCGAGGTTGCTTCCGCGGGATACAACCCGTGGCTCCATCCGTGGGTTTGCTCCGAAATTTTTTACTGTCCCGGAGTTTTCTTCAACCCTTCCTGTATGATTGAGGCGTGCTCGTTGAGTTTTACATCTCAGATTTCTCTTTTGAGAGCGGGTTAAAATTTGGTTTGACTTTTGGCTTGACTTTGGAATGGGCGATATCGCCGTATACTTGACAAACGATGACGTCTTGTCAGTTTCAACGGGCGATGACGCCTCGTAAGTTTTAATAGGCGATGACGCCTTTTAATTTCCGGTGGGCGATGACGCCTCACCTTTTTTCATCGTCGTTCGGCGATGACGCCTAGGCTCCGAATCAGAGGAAGAAAGAAATTCCTCATATTTTTGCTGGTCGACTTCTACGACCAGCGTTTCAACAACCGATCCGATCGCTACCAAGTTAGATTGCGCAACGAGATTCTCTGTTGTGAACAGAGAGGCTCCCACTGTGGTCGCCAGTTCTTATTTGCTCAAAAATTAGATTTCTCCTTCCATTGTAAAATTGTTTGATTACAACGAAAATATTGAGATTTGTAAAAAAATCTGAGGAATTACAAGAACGGGAATATTGATTGATTCCCTTTTTTATGTGGGTTCGGGTGGCGATGGAGCCTCGCTAGTGCCTCCGTGGACCGTCTGACTTCGAAGGAGATGGCCCTGCTCCGCTTCTCAATTTCACGAGCTCGCCCGAAATCGTTCAAAAGTCCTTTCTCTGACTCAATTTCTGTCTTTTATAGACCGAATCCACTCGAAATCCGCCTCGAATCCTCCCTGAAAAATCGGATCACGAGATATCAGCAAATAAACAAAACGGGAATAGAAGGAAGACAACCCGCGGATTGGCACCTGCGGGATCGCTCCCGCGGGTGCCCACCCGCGGGATCGCTCCCGCAGGAGGCACCCGCGGGAGATCTCCCGCGGGTGCTCACCCACGGGAGCCCTCCCACGGGAGCCTCCCGCGTGCGGTTGCACCCGCGGGTGCCCCCGTGGGAATTCTCCCGCGGGTCACTCGCGGGAAATTCCTGTGGGGTCCGTGTCAATTTTTTTTAATTTTAATTAATTAATTATTTTTATTTATTATTATTCTTTTTTAGATGTCTACAAATGCCCTCGAGATGCGCGCTTGGTACAACTTGATTTATTGCTTCGTATTCAGGCATTTCTCGTCCAAGACTTCTAATTCTCAGAGCCATTTTTAATATTTTTCTTCAGTCGTCATCTTCGTACCTAGTGCTACGCAGGGACGGGATTTAAATTTTTAATGATAACACAGCTTCGCAACCACATACCAAAGAAAATGACGTAGTTTTGGTCGGGGTTCGCACCGTAATACGGTAGGCCCACAAACACTCGCCCAATTTTTTATCCCAATCGCGCCGACATGAAGAAATAAACTTTTATAGAAGCTTTACAATAGTCTTGTTGAAGGCCTCAGCTAATATGTTGGCTGCCAGATTATAAGGCATTGAAATCACATGTTGAATTCTTAACTTGCTGCAGAATCGCACGAAGCTCTGACTAATGAACTGAGGTCCATTGTCATGGATGATCTGCCGGGGTACACGCCGAAGCAGTAAATTACGTGGTGTTTGATGAACTTGACCACATCTGTTGTCTTTACTTTCCTCATGGGGACAACTTCTGACAATTTGGAAAACTGACCACTAATCACCAATATGAATCTATGTAGCAAATTACTTCCCTCATCGTGGTTTTCCTCGATGATTGCAGAAACTACGTGGCATGTTTTTTCTTTACTCAGCTTCTGTTTATTTGATGAAGACCATTGTTCGTTGTTCAAAAGATCCGGATGTATCTACATAATTTCATCTTTGTTCGTAGTGACTGGGGAGAGTCCTTTTTTTCTCATGTTATGCGGGTCGTGGTTGACAAGCACCATCCTTTCAGCAGGGCATAATGGACACTCCTGCAGAAAATTCATTAGTTCCAACTGTTAGAGTGACCATGTTAGCTGTCACCCTCTTCTGTTCAGATTTCAGTTGGATTATTTTGGCTTCAATTAGTGCTTGGATCTTTCTTTTTAATATGTAGCAGTCCTTCGTAGCATGTCTCAAGTTCTGATGATAGAGGCAGCACTTAAGATCGTTGGTCTTTCCCGCCTCCTCTGGTCTTGGATTGGAGGGAAATGAGAGCATTCCCTTCTTATTAAGCAAATTGAATAATGTTACTATTTGCTCATCCTTGAAGTCGTACACGGTGCTGGGTACTGCTAGGACATGCCCTTCCCTTTCTGCTCTTTGGGCTTCTGTTGTGGAAGTGTTTCCTCCACCATAACCTCTTTTCTTTTCAGTCGGGAGCTTTATGGATATTGCCTTCCTGCCGGGATGCTTCTTGTGCTCTCCCAAACAACGGATAAGGTTTTCTGCTAGTTCGCCCTACTTAACTAGATTTTTCCTGCTCTTAGATTCTACCGCTCCCATTTGGACCAATACTTGATCTGAAGATTGCGTTTGTAAGTCTCCACTAATATTTTCTGCGACATGCCATGCGAACATTGCACTGACATCTCACAGAAACGATCAATGAAGATTTTAACTGTCTCATCTTCTTTTTGCTTGTTTGCTAGAAGAGAGTGAAAAAAATACTTTGTTATCGTCTTCAAAAAAGCGGGCTAGGAACTCCCTCTCCACGTCAGACTAGGCATTGATAGTCTCCGGGTGCAGCTACATAAACCAGGTGAATGCAGACCCTCGCAGGGTACTCGCAAAAATCTTGGTCATCACTGGATCATTGTGCATTAGATGGCTGATCTGAGAAAGAAAATAATACATATATTGGTTTGGGGATCCCTTCCTATAATATACTCTAACTTGAGAGACTTATATTTTGTTTGGAACGGGACGGACTCCCACTATATCGGGTAGGGTCTAATAATCTCCATTTCTTACATTCCTTTTCGGTGCATCCAGGCTTCTATTTGACTTTAGAGTTTCTCTATTTTTTCTGCATGAGGATCAACGAAATATTCTTTCTCACTATCTTTCCTCCCAGTGTCTAGCTTAGATTCGGTCTCATCCTTATTGTCTTTATCAGAAGAGGAAGAATCGTCTGGTCCGTCTTCTCTGTTCTTTTGAGTGTTCTCCAAGACCTTCGCAAGCATCGCTTTGAGGTCCTCGATACTTCTTTGTTGCTCTTAGATGAGGCGTTCTTGTGCCTCGATCCTCTGACTCATCTCGGCCTACTATTCGGCCATATGAACCGTCTTTCTGCCGGACCGAGAGGAAGCGTGCGATCGTAGCGTTGCTATGGTCGAATGATTACTAAACTCTTCATTTTCATCATTGGAATCCCCTGCTAATCTTTTGTAGTCACGGGGAGCCATTATGCCTGATCTAAGGTGCGTGTGATGATATGCCCCTTCTACCTCCATGTCAGAGGCATAATCTCCGGCGACTAGCTTCTTGCCTATATTCACCACATTCGATGTGAAAGCAGACAATTCTTGATCTGAGTCAGATTCTTGTCTCTACAGTCGTCCTCTCTTCGGAATACCAGATTCTGATGCTGCAAGTAGGCTGAATACAGATTTTCTTGGGGCTTCACAGTGACAGTGAGTCAAAATTGCGGTGATTAATTTTTCGCAGCAGTATGACCGATGGGGTTATGCAACTCTCTTTTGTTCGAGAGATAGCTCCGTAAATCCGGAGTTTCTTCTCATTGCGCTAATATAACCATTTTTTGGGGACGGGGCTCGCTTCTTGAGCGAAGTCTATTTGTTGAGACAGATGGCTTTGAGAAATAATGTAAGTTATATTTGTCAACCCCCAGATTGGTTTGATATTCAACATTAGTTTTGAAAAGTCTTGCATGAAATTGCTGGGTAGCCTTACATTTTCCTGTTCTTATATAAGGCTGAGGCTTAACTCTAGCCTCGCGCATTGGACGATCCTCACGTGTTGGACGAGCCTCACACACTGGATGAGCCTGGCGTACTGATCTAGTCTCGTACACTGGCTTAGTTGAACTAGTCCCGCGTATTGACTTAGACTTAGTTTGGTTTTCAAGTTTACTTATGCTAGACTGGCGTCTAGTATTATTCATGCTGGGCTGATATGTGCTGGGCTGATTCTTACCAGGCTAAAAAGTGCTAGACTGATATGTGCTGGGCTAATTCTTTCCAGGCTGAAAAGTGCTGGGCTGACTTTTGCCCAAATAATTTTTGCCAGGTTGTCTTGTCTAGGCTGTGGAGTGCTAAGCTGATTTTTTCCAAGATGAGGAGTGCTAGGTTGGATTTTGCTAAGCTGAGGAGTTTTAGGCTAACTTTTACGAAGCCGAGGTTTGCTAGGCTGATTTTTGTTTAGCTGAGATTTGCTAGGCTGATTTTTGTCAAGCTAACGTTTGCTGCGCTGAGCAGTGTTAGCCTGGTATCCTCCTTTCTTTGTGCTAGGCTGAATTTGAGCCTGACATCCTTCTTGACTTAGGCTAGGCCGATTTTAATCCTGACATCCACATTTGTTTGTGCTAGGCTGATTTTGAGTTTGGCATGCAAAACGGTCTCTGAGTGCCCTACGGCTTCGCCCTCCGATTCCGATTGTGGATTCGGATTTATCTTTGCACCGCGATAGGTTATCCTTTGGCATCGAATGCAACAAACTCTTTGAATATCGGGAGGGACACTGTTTGTTTTGACGGAGCAAAGTTTGGAAATCCAAGTGGCTGTTGATGGATCAACGCCTCCTTGTCGTCCAAGTCCATCAAGTTTTCTTTTTGTTCAGTTGATTTGAAACGTTCTGGGTTCATCATCTTTTTGTGTCCTTATCGCGCGGATCTCTTGTTGCATGGATTCGATGAGTTCGAAGATATGTAATCTTCATATTTTTGTTAGTTGACTTCGATCACCAACATCTTCACCGTCTCTCCAATTTTGTTGATGACAGACTGGACCATCATCTCCTCTCCAATATAGGAGATTTTTTCCACTGTGGTCACAAGTCTTTTTTCAGGAAAAATCGGGGATCTTTCTATTGCCATTGAGAATCACAAAATTGAGATTACAGAAATTTCTCTTTTTCTTCGATTACAATGAAAAGATTTTAAGAAAAGAAAAATAAACGAGAAGACTTATAAAGCACGTCGCTCTCTTTTATCAGAAGATCATGGGATCAAGGCAGTTATGAAGATTGATCCATTCCTCATTGATGATCCGACGTCGAAAGTTGGAGGTGGTGGAGATTTCTTGAGCTCGTCCTTCTCTTCTGATCTTGAAAGAAACTTCAAACTATTACATGGGAGAGAGATCTGGCCAAAAGTTCTTTTTGAGTCCATCTGGAAGGGTATTTATAGGTTTCAGATTGTTAAGGAGGTTTTCTTGAAGATAGAAACAGAATGTTGTTGTAATTTTAATAAGATATTTGAATTTTCTTTTAATTAGATTTGCTCCAAAATTCGTTATATCTGGTCCCGATCTTGCACCCAAAAATTAATTAAACTCTAATTAGAATTGATAGAATATGTAGAATAGCCCGGGGCAGGGGCCCGAATATGTTATGCACGACGGAGGCGAGGCTCACGGCTCGAATATGTTGTCCACAAGTCGAGGCCAAGTCCGAATTTTTTTTTTCGAATTTGGATCGATGTGGGGTTAATTAATTCATTTTTCTTGTTCTACAATATATATATATATATATATATATATATATATATATATATATATATATATATATATATATATATATATATATATATATATATATATATATATATATATATATTCAAAATTTTTTGAAAAATAGTCGAGGAAAAAATTTTAACAAGAAAAGGAAACGTTTGACATCCTCTTCTCCGATTCAAATAAAATAGAATTCCATAACTCTTTGAAATTGACTCAAGGGGATCATTAAAAAAAATTAGATTGCTATTTATTCCCTTTTGGCTCTGGTGAGTGATTGAATCACTCGATATTTCATTTTCATTTTGATTTTTTTCTCACTAGTTCTTTCCTATCATTTTTTTTTTCATATTTTGAAATTTATTCTTCCACATTCTTTGTTGATGGGGTGGGGCATCATGTCAGAAGACGACACAGAAGACGAAACAGATTACGATAGGTGTAGAGATAAAGTGAGAAATAAATATATTCATGCTAAGATAGGTGTACCTCCCATCGATGAGAAGATGCGAGAAAACCGATTACGATAGTTTGGTCATGTGCAACGTAGGCTTACAAATGCACCAGTTCGACGAGGGGAATTTATCAATGTAGGACACGTTAAAAGAACGAATAGAAGACCGAAGAAAATATGGATGGAGGTGATACGAAAAGATATGGATTCTAGAGGTTTAAATGATGATATATTACTTGATAGAAATAAATGGAGAAGGACTGTCAAAGTGATCGATCCGGCGTGATTCTTTTTTGGTTCATGTAGCCTATCCCAAATACTTGGGATGAAAGGCTTAGTTGTTGTTGTTGTTGGTGTAGTAGTGATTTGTTTTATTTTGAACTTTTGAAATCCTATTTTTTGAGATTGAGTATGTGCTTTTATTCTATTATATTGCATAAATGGAACACGGAAGGTGTTTAGCTGAAAAACATTCTTTGTTGATGATCTCCATATATTTTTATTCACTAATATAGCCACAATTTAATTCAACACAAGAACACTAGTACTGATACAATCACAATGAAACTTTTCAAGTAAAACACAAAGATACAGATATTGATACAGGTCATAGTTTTTGGCTCTTAGGCCTCAAACTCGAATGCAGCAGCCTCAAAGCTATCAGACAGCCCAGTCCCAGTCTTGAAGGTGAGCTTGTCCGTCGAGGGGGTCTCAAAGTACATCTCCACAACAGAGAGCCACAGCAGGAGCTCCTTGGTCTTCACACCCGTCATCTTCTTCATCTTGCGTGGCTCGACGAGCGCAGTCACCTCAGTCGCATACGATACCTGGCGCTTGATCTTCTTGAAGGTGTGGTTCTTGCTCTTCTTCTGGATGATCCAGACGAACCCGGCCGCACGGTTGTAGCCCACCTCCTGCACGTCCTCCACGGGGAACAGGCCCTTGGGCATGCAGAGCTCTTCGAGCAGCTCGATGATCTTCTTCCTGCACTCGGCATCTCCGTGGTATATCTCTGCGCCGGATCTGTAGCTCTCGATGGTTTGGGATGCCATTGCTTGTGGATAAATGGTAATGGCTAGTGATTTAGCTCGTGAAATTGAAGAGAGAGATTGAAGGTGATGAGTTTGAAGTTAAGCAGAAGATAGAGTTATTTATAGATTGGGAGCAATATTGAAGAAGTCGTGAAGTTCATTTTTCTCGAGTTTATGATGAATTAGTCAAAGCTGCGGAAAGTCAGAATTGATGGCCCTCGAATTAAATAGATTGAGGTCAACCTGGTTGATTCTGAAGTCATTCACAACTGTTAAGGGTCTCCAATGGATGTCGCAGACCAATTCAATAGTTTGAGATCTGAATTACATCTAGTTTAGTTTATTCTCTACTATTTGATTTTGCCTTCACTTCCTTCTTCTTTGGTTAAAAAGGGAAATTCCAATTGAGCACACCACTTTTCTCAGTGAGCCCTCCTAATGTTGTAAAAAATGAATGAGCTGACATCTCACGTAAGTTATATATATATATATATATATATATATATATATATATATATATATATATATATATATATATATATAGAGAGAGAGAGAGAGAGATGGAAATGAGTTATCTGAGCTGCGGTTCATTTCCAATATCTCTAGTAATATTTTTTAAAAAATTTCTTTAGGATTATGATCTCGACCCCTTAGGGTTCACTCATACCCAATTTCTTGAGTTTTAGTTTTGATTTGGTTCTCCATCAAGTTAACACAAAATTAATGGTTTTCAATGAATAAAACATTTTGTATACACTTGATGAAAAGGTAAATGAACTTCAAAATCTATGAAATTTAATCTAAAAGAATTTAAGGAGGTAGAGATAGTAATTGTTAAAAAAAATTAAAGAAAAATTATTGGATCATTATAGTTTTGACGCTACCTCGCGTAACTTTTCCTGAGCTGGCGGCTTACACACACACACACACACACACACACACACACACACACACACATATATATATATATATATATATATATATATATATATATATATATATATATATATATATATATATATATATATATATACAGAAAAATAGAAATGAGCTGACATCTCACGTAAGTTATCTGAGCTGCTGTTCATTTCTACTATCTCCAATAATCTTTTTTAAAAAATTTATTTTGGATTATAATCTCGACCCGCTAGGGTTCACTCATACCCAATTTCTTGGGTTTTAGTTTTGATTTGGTCCTCCATTATGTTGACATAAAATTAACAGTTTTCGATAAATAAAATATTTTGTATTTACTTGATGAAAGGATAAATGAACTTCAAAATTTATGAAATTTAATCCGAAAGAAAAGAGGTAGAGATGTTAATTCTAGGAAAAAAATTGAAGAAAAATTATTGGATCACTATATTTTTGCCGCTAGCTTATGTAACTTTTCCTGAACTGGTTGCTCACATATAATAATCCCCTCCCCACACACACACACATATACAGTGAGAGAAATGGGAATGAGTCACACAAGTTACCTGAGCTACAGATCATTTCCAATTTTCCCAATAAATTTTAATTTTTTTTTTGAATTACGATATCAACCTCCTGGGATTCACTCATACCCAATTTCTTAGGTTTTAGTTTTGATTTGGTCCTCCATCGTATTGACATAAAAATAAGAATTTTCGATGAATAAAATATTTTGTAGTAACTTGATGAATGGGTCAATAAACTCCAAAATTTATGAAATTTAATCCGAAAGAAGTTAAAGAGGTAAAGATACTAATTCTAGAAAAATTTGAAAAAGAATCATTGGATCACTATATTTTTACCGCTAGCTCACGTAACTTTTTCTGAGCTGACGGCTCACCTACAGTTGAGGAAAAAAATTTAAAACAAGAAAAGGAAACGTTTGATATCCTCTTCTCCAATTCAAATAAAATAGAATTACATAACTCTTTGAGATTGACACAAGGGGGTCATTAAAAAAAAATAGATTGCTATTTATTCCCTTTTGGCTCTGGTGAATCACTCGATATTTCATTTTCATCCATTTTCATCGTAATTTTTTTCTCTCTAGTTCTTTCCCATCATTTTTTTTCATATTATTAAATACGTTCTTCCGCATTCTTTGTTAATGGATTAGGGCATCGCTTTAGAAGACGACACGGGAGCCATCCTATATACCTCCCTGCCTTTCAAATACTAATATTGCTTACAGCAGGATCTTAGTGGATAGTGCTCCTCCTGACGAAGATTGAAATATTTTGTTGGGATCCTTTTATATTTCATTCTCTTATCTTATGTGACTTTCTGATTTTTATATTCTAGTAGTGATTTGTTTTAGTTGAACTTTTGAAATCCTCTTTTTTGAGGTTAAGTATGTGCTTTTATTCTATTATATTGCATAAATGGAACTCGGAAGGTGTTTACCTGAAAAATATTCTTTATTGATGATCTCTGTATATTTTTATTCATTTATGTGGCCACAATTTAATTCAATACAAGAACACTAGTACTGATACAATCACAATGAAACTTTTCAAGTAAAACACAAAGATACAGATATTGATACAGGTCATAGTTTTTGGCTCTTAGGCCTCAAGCTCGAATGCAGCAGCCTCAAAGCTATCAGACAGCCCAGTCCCAGTCTTGAAGGTGAGCTTGTCCGTCGAGGGGGTCTCAAAGTACATCTCCACAACAGAGAGCCACAGCAGGAGCTCCTTGGTCTTCACACCCGTCATCTTCTTCATCTTGCGTGGCTCGACGAACGCAGTCACCTCAGTCGCATACGATACCTGGCGCTTGATCTTCTTGAAGGTGTGGTTCTTGCTCTTCTTCTGGATGATCCAGACGAACCCGGCCGCACGGTTGTAGCCCACCTCCTGCACGTCCTCCACGGGGAACAGGCCCTTGGGCATGCAGAGCTCTTCGAGCAGCTCGATGATCTTCTTCCTGCACTCGGCGTCTCCGTGGTATATCTCTGCGCCGGATCTGTAGCTCTCGATGGTTTGGGATGCCATTGCTAGTGATTGGCTCGTGAAAATGAAGAGAGAGACTGTAAGTAGAGATTGAAGGTGATGAGTTTGAAGTTGAGCAGAAGAGAGAAGTATTTATAGATTGGGAGCAATATTGAAGAAGTCGTGAAGTTCAAGTTTATAACTGATTTGATCAAAGCTGAGAAAAGTCAAAATTGATGGGCCTCCAATTTAATAGATTCAGGTCAACTTGGTTGGTTCAAAATTGATGGGGCTCCAATTTAATAGATTGAGGTCAACATGGTGGGTTCTGAAGTCATTCACAACTGTTATGAGTCCACAATTGATGTTGTAATAGGTAATCTTTCCGCATTTTATTAAAGAAGAAATTAGCTAACCAGTAAAAATATGTTACTTTTTTATATGGGATACTAAAACAAATAAAATATTATATTTAAACAAAGAATAATGTATATACACTGTTAGTGTATGAAATATTTCTTGCGTTGGCAATACCGAAAAATCTATCCTGCTATTTTAAGAAAAAAAATTTAACAGATAATAATTAATTTTCACCATCTCTATCCAAATTTTTGAATTTTAGTTTTAATTTTGCCTTCATTAAAATAGATACAAACTTAATAATTTTTAGTGAAAACAATATCTTGCATTTACTCGGAAGGATAAATGAGCTCCAAAAATTAGAAGTCTGCAGATGAAGCTTTTTTTTTAATTAGATTGTAAAAGAAAAAGGTAATGTTATTTTTTAAAGGAATAATAGTAGGAAAACTTACATATTCTTTAATGATGTATCATTTACCTACTCAGCAAATTGTTGCATGCAATACTTCAAGATGATTTGAATCTTACTGTTAGATATAAGAGCTTAACATGACAGATTTGTTTGCACTTGAGTTCGAATTTTTCCTTAATCTTGTGGGTCATGATCATTGGTTTTTTGACAGCTAAAACCAAGTCTCTTTCTTTAAAAGTTCTTCAGGCGTTTCTCGTGTAAGGCTTCTAATTCTCGGAGCCGTTTTTGATATTTTTTTCTTCAGTCATCATCTTCGTAGCCAGTGCTACTCGTAGGGACGGGATTTGAATTTCTAGTGGTAACACAGCTTCGCAACCACATACCAAAGAAAAGGGTGTAGTTTTGGTTGGGGTTCACACCGTAATACGGTAGGCCCACAAACACTAGCCCAACTTTTCATCCCAATCGCTTCATGAAAAAACAAAATTTTGTAGAAACTTTACAATAGTTTTGTTGAAGGTCTCAGCCAATCCATTGGTTGTAGGATTATAAGGCATTGACACATCTTGAATCCTGAACTTGCTGCAGAATCGCACGAATAACTGACTAATGAACTGAGATCCATTGTCATGGATGATCCGTCGGGGCACGCTGAAGCGGTAAATTACGTGGTGTTTGATGAATTTGACCACATCCGCTGTCTTTACTTCCCTCATTGGGACAGTTTCTGACCATTTGAAGAAGTAGTCGGTTATCACCAATATGAATCTATGTGGCAAATTACTTCTCTCATCGTTGTCTTCCTCGATGATCGCGGAAACTACGTGGCAAGTTTTTCCTTTACTCAGCTTCTGTTTATTTCATGAAGAACACTGTTTGTCGTTCAAAAGATCTGGATGTACTCAAATAATTTCACCTTTCTTCGTAGTGACTGGAGAGAGTCATTTTTCTCTCATGTTATGCGGGTTGTAGTTAAAAAGCACCATCTTTCTAGTAGGTACATGGGACACTTCTGCAAGAAATTCATTAGTTTTAACCGTTAGAGTGACCATGTTAGCCATCACTCTCTTTTGTTCAGACTTCAGTTGGATCACTTTGGCTTCAATTAGTGTGTGGATCTTTCCTTTTAATGTATAGCAGTCCTTCGTAGCATGCCCCAAATTCTAATGATAGAGGCAGTACTTGAGATCGTTGGTCTTCTTCGCCTTCTTTGGTCTTAGATTGGAGGGAAACTGGAGCATTCCCTTCTTGTTGAGCACTTGGGAACTCGTTGTTAGAGGCAGTACTTGGGAACTCGCTGTTAGATATAAGAGCTTAACATGACAGATTTGTTTGCACTTGAGTTCGAATTTTTCCTTAATCTTGTAGGTCATGATCATTGGTCTTTTGACAGTTAAGGCCAAGTCTCTTTCTTTAAAAGTTTTTCATTTAACTTTCTTGTTAAATATCCTCGAGATGCGTGCTTGGTACAACTCGATTTGTTGCTTTGCATTCAGGCATTTCTCATCTGAGGCTTCTAATTCTCGGAGCCGTTTTTGATATTTTTTTTTCTTCGGTCATTATCTTCGTAGCCAGTGCTATTCGTAGGAACGTGATTTGAATTTCTAGTGGTAACATAGCTTCACAACCATATATCAAAGAAAAGGGCGTAGTTTTGGTTGGGGTTCACATCGTAATACGGTAGGCCCACAAACACTTGTCCAACTTTTCATCCCAATCCGCCGACTTGAAAAAACAAAATTTCAAAGTTGTCACTGCATCAAAATGGATATATAGACTTCGTGCTATTTTACTGTATGAAAATTATTGTCACTGCATCAAAATTTCGAAGTTGTGGTAATAATTGAGATAAATTGATTTGTATTTCAATATATTCCAGCAAGTTGAGCGGACCGTTTGTTGTAGAAACGATATACTCTAGTGGAGCCTATCGCTTAATGAATCAGAACGACGATAGAATGATGATGCCGATCAACGGCAAATTTCTGAAGAAATACTATGCCTAAAATAAACCAGAATGATGACAGAGTAACTGTCACATCTGGTTCAGATCCCTAGGAGTATAACCATCCACTTGTTCAAGTTACGCAGATGAGCACTTGAACTTCTTGCTTAAAACTAGGCTTGTGCAATTAGGCGCCTCTGCCGAAATCTGATGATCCTGACCCGGTCATCTTGGTATGTGCAGTTCAAGTTACGCATGAGAGTCTTGAACCGCCTCCACTTGTTCAAGTTACGCAGATGAGCACTTGAACTTCTTGCTTAAAACTAGGCATGTACAATTAGGCGCCTCTGCCGAAATTTGGTGATCCTGACCCGATCATCTTGGTATGTACAGTTCAAGTTACGCATGAGAGTCTTGAACCTCCTCTACTTGTTCAAGTTACGCAGATGAGCACTTGAACTTCTTGCTTAAAACTAGGCATGTACAATTAGGCACCTCTGCCGAAATTTGGTGATTCTGACCCGATCATCTTGGTATGTGCAGTTCAAGTTACGCATGAGAGCCTTGAACCGCCTCCACTTGTTCAAGTTACGCAGATGAGCACTTGAACTTCTTGCTTAAAACTAGGCATGTGCAATTAGGCGCCTCTGCCGAAATCTGATGATTCTGACCCGATCATCTTGGTATGTGCAGTTCAAGTTACGCATGAGAGTTTTGAACCGCCTCCACTTGTTCAAGTTACGCAGATGAGCACTTGAACTTCTTACTTAAAACTAGGCATGCGCAATTAGGCGCCTCTGCCGAAATCTGATGATCCTGACCCGATCATCTTGGTATGTGCAGTTCAAGTTAGCATGAGAGCCTTGAACCGCCTTCAATCAAACTCTAGGCATGAGCAATTAGGCGCCTCTGCCGAAATCTGGTGATCCTGTCCCGATCACCTCGGTATTAGCAGTCTAAGTTACGCAGATGAGCCTTGGACTGTTTTACGTAAACAACTAAATCATTTTGATGACAAGTTATCTGTTGTGCAAACAAATTTTGTAGTCAACAGGTAAAAGAATCAAAAGATTACCTTTATTCCAAAGAGAATGAAGTCACAAAGAAACAGTAAAGTTCTCTCTTCTATTACAAGTTCTTATTACAAAAAGAATAAAGGAATAGAAAGAAAGAAAGTTATGGATCTCCTAGAAGCCTCAATTTATTTATCGTCTCGTCGACGAGTTTCCTCTACGGAGTGTTGGGCCTGCCGGCGTAAATCATCGTCGTTTATTGCCAGTTGCTGGGTCAACTGTTGACGAGATTCTTTAATAGTACGGCTCCTCATTATGCCTTCCTGTTCGAGCTGTCCTTGTTGAAGAATCAGCTCTTCCCGTTTCTTAACGGATTCCCCTAACCGAGACTCACTGGCTTCCAGAATAGCTCGAGCCTTAGCAATAGTCTCTCTGGCTCTAAGGATGGCGGCCTGACTCCCCTCAATTTCGAAGTCCACTATCTCTAACTCCATGAGGATTGATTCTTGACTGGCTCGTAGTTCTGCCAACTTCCGAGACCAGACTTCCTCTTGGCGCCTCAGTTCCTCTTGATGAGCCACTAACTCTGCCCGAAGCCACGCCGGCTCGATCTCAGTGTTCGCTTCTACATCCGCTTGGCGAACCGTGTTTAACGTGTTCACTTGGTCTTCCAAAGCTTCCAGGCGGGCTCGGTAGGGAGCTGCTCAGTCACGTCTCCCAATCCTTTCAATATTATCCAGATAGCTGTACAATATTGGACGTCCAAGATTAAAGAAATCTCTTTCGTCCAGGATCATTCAGATACACCTCTTTAGTAGCCGCAAAAAATTATTTACACCGTGGTTGAAGAATTCTTCGAGAGGGTCCACAGTGTCTGTGTTTAAAGCAGGCAGTGCTAAGGAAGATGTCGCTGGGGGAGGAGTAGCGTTCGTTGGGGTTGAGGAAGAAGAAGTCCGTCCCTGTACCAGATTCATGACATGAGGGGCTAGTAAAGCCAATATGGACTTTGCAGAACTAGGAACCTGAGGAGGATTATCACTGGTACAGATCATTCAAGTAGCACCATCAACAGGAGTAGACGATGGAGTGTTTTCACCCGAAGCTCCCCCTATGGCAGAAGTGGCTTCGAATGAGAACTTCAAATTTTCTTCATCTCCCGCTGGCGGAGGACTTGGGGCTGGAGGAGTTACCAACGTCTCAACAACCATAATGGTGAATGACGTTAATATTGTCGGCTGAGGAGCAGAGGGCACACCAACAACCACCGGAAAGGTTTCTTCGGAGCAGACCCCGGGTGTTGGAGATGGCAGACTTGGAGATGGGGTAGCCTCTCTTGCTGCGGCCATAATGACAACCTCTATTCTATCATTACTCCCTAATTCATTAATGGGAGGAATCGATGAAGGAACCGAGCTTGGGGCTGGCGTGAAATAGTCTGCATCAAACTCGTTCGCAGAACTGCCAAGTCCTCCTACCGAACCAGTGGTGCTCGAGTAATCCATCAAATCCTCAGACTCCCCCTGGTAGTCGAATGCATCGGCGAATGAGATTGACTACCTACATCTCAGAGAAGCAAGCAAAAAGTGTTACACGAGATATAGAAACAGAAGATAAAAATATAAAACCTGAGAGGACCATACCAGAAGACACAAGTCCAGTGGTTGGACTTGAAGGAGGAGCTGTTGCTGTTTCCAGAAGTACACCTGTTTCGCTACCCAGAGGTTACATCGTGGTGTGTTCGACGGATTCTGCGGTTAGGGTAGTCGGGATCTCAGTATCACCTGAGACTTCAACACGTCTGCTCTCCTCTCGTGAAGTTGTTGGCAGGGTCGAAGCCAGCAAGTCCGAAGCAAATTTGACCGCCGCCTCTTGAGGGACTAGTAATGACCTCGGGGCTAATTTCTTCTTCTTCAGGACAGGCCCCTCTTTCGGGGCCCCACGGTGTTTTACGGTCGGACTCCGGGGACGGGGAACCAAGTCTTGAGGAACATCGCCAGCATCAGCGTCATCCTCATCACCATCATTGTCATCATCATCATCAGAATAGTCAACATCTGATGGATCGACCGCTGTGCCAAGAAATTCGTCTATTCATTTGACCCTTATTCTTTTAGCCCCCTTGTGGCTGAAATAAAAGGCCTCTATTTCCTTACAACAACTCCGGTTGATGGAAAAGTTAGGCACGTCAGCATTTGCGCACTATACCACGTGCAGAAGCTAAGAGTCATGGCTAACTCTGGCGACTTCTGAGGCAAGAGGAATTCAGCTCCGGTTCCACTAGCTACAAAATGGAACCAGCCGCGGGCGCCCTCGTACAAATTCCCTTCATAAGCCAGATTCTTGTTCGGGTTACCCACATAAAGTTGGGAATATCCAAACTGGCGAGCGAAGCGGCTCGGGGTGTACGGTTCAATATGACACTTGGTGTCTTGATGATACACCAAGTGCCCGGGTCGGATATTAAGGAGCCACCAGAACGCTCCTGAAGTTAAGACGGTAAAACTGTCCGCTCACAAAATATCCTTGAACTTCGACCAGTATTCCCCACCAGGAAAATCTGGGAAACATCGGAAGATCTCGTAATTTTGATGATGGCGGAGCGTCTTCCGGATTTGCGACATATAATGACTTTTCCATGTAGAGCGTTCATATAGCTCCACAAGGAAAGGCTTGTCAGCAGAGGGGTGTTCGGCTGCACTCATTAAAGAGGGGCAGTGCATGACGAGCCACGCCATCAGGTAAGTGTAAGGCATCTCCACCCTGGGGTTTGGAGCCTTCGACTTGGCAGTCTCCTTTGACTTGCCTTTTCCTTGCCCTTTTCCCTTGTCGGCAGAATAAAAATCATTACAGAGCGCTCGTAGTCCCCTCTGTAGGTTGCATACCATCGCGGGAAGAAGTCTGAAGGGTCGGCCGTATGCAAGAAGAACTGCGGGATATACTACGTTCATTGTAATTGCCTCCTTCGGCAAAGATGGCACGACGCATCTCTTTAACCATAGCATCAGGAACCCAGCAATGAGACCTCTGTTGGATATTGGGAACTGAGCTTGGTAGTGGAAACTCTTGAAGACAGTGCCGGGGTTGAATCCGCCTTCGTTGGATTCAGCTGTATAAAATATAACACGAGTCTTAGCAATACGGCGATCGATCTCCTTGACATCAACAGGGGCATAGCCATGAACTATTGCCGAACTATCTTTGGAGTTTAGGTTGGTAAAAAGGTAATCGGCCCATTTCTTGTGACCAATACCCTAATTACGCACACCTGCCATGTCGGCACAGATGTGGTAATGACACATCATCTCCCAGTAAGTTGTGTAGATGCGCTCGTCCCTCACCTTCAGCATATTCAGCTCTTCGGTGGTGGGGATATACTCTTCATACGGGATTTCACCCAAATACAACCCGGACACTTCAAACATCTCGTGGAGAGCAAGTCCCAGCTCACCTACTGGTGTAAAGAAAGTGCCAGTCTCAGGGTTGTACATCTCCAGGAGACCGACAAAGTGATAGGCACTCTGAGAAATCCCGAATTGAACGTTTCTGATAGCTTTGTATAAGCCAATTTCTCTCAGAACTGGTTCATGGGAATCTAGCATGTATTGGACAAGGCGGGCCCACCATATATTGCCAGAAGAATAGACCCAGCCAGATATCCTGAAATCATTAGCTGGGTATTGGCCTCCTTGCGCCATGAACTCGCTTAGGAAAGTTCGTGCGCGAATTGGGACCTCTCCTACTGGGTGCTCCTTAGTGATTCTCCCAGGAAGCAACCCAGTGATACATCTTGTGGGACCATCTTGGTAAGCCCCGTGTGTGCCCAATTTGCCCATAGGGACACAATCGTATTCCTGGCTCAGCCCCCACTCCAATTCACGGTGCATGGCTAGCCTTTGAAGATAGACTAGAGGGTAGCTACGCTTCATACTGGGTAGAAACATTAGCAAATCACCAGATTAGTAAAGCCACATGCACTCCTCTTCAAAGAGGACCTGGTCTGATTGCCCCATTGCATCTCCAAAAAGGAATGCTGGTTTCTCCAAAACTTCCCGGCTCGTGGCTTCAAAGGGAGCATCCGTTATGATTTTCCGTGCAGTAGCAAGGCTGTATCTGATCAGCTTTTCCCTGCGCTCTCTCAAACCAGGCTTGTAGGCAGCAAGAACAGTGGTGAAGCGAAACTGGGTGACTGAGTCTGCACCCCCGCCATGGCCGAAGTGATGTCCTTGGGAGAGTGCATCCACTGAGTAGCCAATTGGAAGAAGAGAATCAAAGAATCAGAAAAAGATTCTTACAAAATCAGGAAAATTGTCTAAGTATGAAAACGCGGAGCTAAGGATAACTCTGCGCGAAGTTAAGAAGACAGCCTCGCGTTTTGACAAAACGCGAGGATGATAAAATAACTTCGTGTTTGAATAATAAACGCAAAGCTAAGTTGATAACTCCGCGAGAACAAACGCGAAGCTAAATCTGTAACTTCGCGTGAGAACGCGACAGCTAATAAAAGTAACTTCGCATTTCAAAAAGCGAAGATAACGCGATAGCTTCGCGTGAAGGAAGACCAGAATCTTTTCCTTCTTCTCCAAGCCATTTGGCCAGAGTACGGCGATCTCGCCGGTAAAAGAGATGATTGACCGGTTAGAACCGAGCCAAATCACTCCTAAGAAGTGAAGAATCTTACCGCTGATAGGCGAGGCGTGGACTGGATCGCCGCTGCGGCCACTTCCACGACCGCTGCCGCCGCTGCTTGCGCCAGTCGCCGACGGCGAGGCTGCGCATGAAGAAGCACGGGTCTTGGGTGCCATTGCTTGCGGAATCTTGAAGGAAATCGACGAAAATCGGGTCAAAAAATCGCTCGGTTGCCTGAGTCGCCTGGATCGCTGGAGTTCTGGAACTCTAATCTCTTGAAAATCCTTCGAATGAAGTAAGGAAGAAAAAGAAGAGACTCCATTTAAATGAGAAAAAAAACCGCCTCTTGTATTCGGCGCGAGAATCGGAGCAATTACTAATCAGTGGCTCCCCAAAACGCGAGGCTATTAGCTTCGAGTGGTGATGAGAAACGCGTAGCTATTAGCTCCGCGCAACTATGCAAAATGCGAAGATAACTTGGTAGTTTAGCAACGCGTTTCTATGAGAAGCTTGGACTTGGCATATGCAATTAAGCGCCTCTGTCAAAGTTAAATGATTCTTATCCGATCATTTCAGGTACTAACAGTCTAAGTTACGCAAATGAGCCTTGGATTGTTTTACCGAAACTATGAACCATCTATTTGTTGAGCAAGCAAAATTATTGAAGCCAACAGATAAAGAGAAAAAGAATTATCTTTATTCATGAAGCAAAATGTTACAAAAGAAGAGGGAGTTATAGCTCTCCCAAAAAAGCTTCAACCTATTCATCGACTCATTAATAACCCGACAACGAGTCTCCTCTACGAAGTGTTGAAATTCTCTAGTTCACATGCAAAAGATCTCCTCTGCAAATGACAACTATGATCTGTTTAAAAGTTCTTAGTGGATCATCTGAAGATACTACTACAAGAATCCTGATGAAGATGCACAAGTTGAATTCGACATGTTACAGGCCCTAGATGATCATCTCTATCGCTTTGAACAGAAATGGTTCTCAAGAAAACTTAATGAGCTGCCGCAGAGTTCTTGTAACTCTTTCAAGAGTTTATCTTTTGGAGCCAGAGCTTGAAACCTGCAACTATGTTGTAAAGCATATGCTTCTGGCTTCCTTAGAGTTACTTTTACTGACAAAGATCGGAAGAGCCACATGCACTCCTCTTCAAAAAGGATCTGGTTCGAATACCCCACTGCAAAAGAAGAATCAAGAGTTAGAGAAAACTCGAAAAATCTTCTAAGTATAAAAAAACGCGGAGTTAAAAAAAATAACTTCGCGCGCAGCTGAGGAAATAGCCTCGCATTGAAACGCGACTGCTAGTTAAAATAGCCTCACGTTGAAATGCGACTGCTAGTCAAAATAGCCTCGCGTTGAAACACGACTGCTAGTCAAAATAGCCTCGCGTTGAAACGCGACTGCTAGTTAAAATAGCCCCGTGTTTCGAACGCGAGGATGACGCGATAATTTTGCGTAAGAAGAAGACCAGAGTTCTTCTCCGTCTTCTCCTTTCTTACCAAGCCTTACAGCACGAGACCAGAGTTCGCTCATTTCACATGAGTCACTCAGCGCCTGAACTCTAGATTCCTGGATTCTTCGAATGAAGTAAGGAAAAAGAGTTAAAGACTCTATTTAAAAGAGAGAACCCGCCTCTTGGTATTCGGCGCAAGGTTCGGAGTAATTACTGAGCAATTACTGAAGTACTTACTGAACAGTTAATGAGCAGTTACTTACTAAAACGCGAAGCTATTTAACTCTGCGCAAGTGAACAAAACGCGAGATAAACTTGGTATTTTAACTCCGCATTTTCTGTTTGAAGATCCAAAGTATTTCAAAATTCGCTAAGTTCTAAGCCATTTTGAAAACTTTGGAGGGGGTTCTGTTGGCAGTGAAAATTTCTAAGTAAATAGAGTTTTTCACAACAGAACGCGGAGCTAACTCAGTAGCTCCGCGTTTGGCTATATTAGTCTCGCGTTTGAGAAAAACGTGGAGCTAATCAATAACTCCGCGTTCTGGTCTCTTAGCTCCTCGTTTTGATGCGATTAGTTCCGCGTGAGCAGATAAGCAGAATCTCAAATTGATTGAGATTATGATTTGGGCATATCCAAATACCCAAATTAAGTCGGATCAGAACTCTAAATCAAGAGATTTAAATCAAAACTAAGATATTTGATTGGAATCCTTGATGAGTACAAATTCTATTTAGATAGAAACTCTCATATGATCCTGAGACTATAAATACCCTCTTGAGGAAGCTTTAGGGGTCTTCTTTTCGGCATCTGAGATCTTTTTATGAAGTTTTGGAGAAGTTCGAGTTACGCATAGAGCCTTGAATAAATCAAGATCAGAGAAGATCATCTATAGTCATCCGTCATCTTCAAGAGAAGAGTTCGTCGTCAGATAGTCCAAAGGAACTACATCGATAGATCCCATCGCCACATAGATCCCACATCATATTGTAAAAGAGAGCGATTGAGATATAAAATCCTCTCATTTGTTCTTTCTTTTTTTTCTTGTTCACTTTCGTTGTAATTTAAGTTAATTCAATGGAAGGAAAGCAAAGAAATTCTGCTGCGAACAGTGATGATATGCCCGCATGTGATGATACGCCCCTTTTGCCTTCATGTCAGAGGTGTAGCCTCTGACGACTAGCTTCTTTCCTTTATTCATGACATTCGACGTGAAAGCGGGCAATTCTTGATATGAGTCAGAGTCTCGCCTCTGCAATCGTCTTCTTTTTGGAATAGTAGATTTTGGTGCTGATAGCCCGCTGAATACAGATGGTCTTAGGGCTTCACGACAACAATGAGTCAAAACTGTGATGATTAATTTTTCACAGCAGCAACATCGATGGGACTGTGTAGGTCTCCTTTTAGTCAAGAGATAGCTCCGTAAATCCAGAATTTCTTCTCGTAGTGCTGATATAACCATCTTTTGTGGATGGGGCCTGCTTCTAGAGCGAAGTCTATTTATCAAGACAGATGGCTCCGAAAAATCATGGAAGTTGTATTTGTCAACCCTCAGATTGGTTCAATGTCCAACATTAGTTTTGAAATATCTTGTATAAAACTGTTGGGTAGCCTTGAATTCTTCTGTTTTTATGCGAGGCTGAGGTTAAATTCTAGCCTCGCGCACTAGACGATCTTCGTGTGCTGGACAAGCCTCGCACACTGGATGAGCTTGGTGTACTGATCTAGTCTCGCACACTGGCTTAGTTGAACTAGCTCCGCATACTGGCTTAAACTTAATTTGGTTTTCAAGTTTACTTATGCCAGGCTGGCGTCTAGTCTTGTTCATACTAGACTGATATGTCTAGGCTGAGAAGTGCTAGACTGATATGTACTGGGCTGATTCTTTCCAGGCTAAGAAGTGCTAGGTCGATATGTGCTGGGATGATTCTTGCCAGGCTGAAATGTACTAGGCTGATTCTTGCCAAGTTGATTTTTGCAAGGCTATCTTGTGCTAGGCTGAGGAGTACTACTAAGCTGATTTTTGCCAGGCTAAGGAGTGCTAGGTTGGATTTTGCCAAGCTGAGAAGTGCTAGGCTGATTTTTGCCAAGCTGAAATTTGCTAGGCTGAGTTTTGCTAGGCTGATTTTTACCAAGCTGAGATTTGCTGGGCTGAGCAGTGCTAGGCTGAGTTTTAGCCTGACATCCTTCTTACTTTGTGCTAGGCTGAATTTGAGTCTGGCATCCTTCTTGACTTAGGCTAGGCTAATTTTGAGCCTGGCATCCACATTTGTTTGTGTTAGGCTGATTTTGAGCTTGGAATGCAAAACGGGCTATGAGTGCCTTTGGGCGCGTCCTCCGATTCCGGTTGCAGATTCGGGAATTCATTTTTGTGCCGCGATAAGTTCTCCTTTGGCATCGAACACAGCAAGCTCCCTGAATATTGGGAGGGACACTATTTATTTTGACGGACCAGATTTGGAAATCCAAGTGGTTTTTGATGGATCAACGCCTCTGTATCATCCAAGACCATCAAGTTATCTTTTTGTTCGGGTGATTTGGAACGTTCTGAGTTCATCACCTTTTTGCGTCGTTGTCGCGTGGATCTCTTGTTGCGTGAACTCGATGAGTCCGAAGATACGTAATCTTCGTATTTTTTGTTGGTCGACTTCGATCACCAACATCTCCACTGTCTCTCCAATCTTATAGACGTCAGATTGGACCACCATCTCCTTTTCAGTATAGGAGATTTCTCTCACTGTGGTCGCCAGTCTTTTTTCGAGGAAAACCGAGAATCTTTCCATTACCATTGAGAATAAAAAAAATTGAGATTACAGAAATTTTTCTTTTTCTCCGATTACAATGAAAAGATTTTAAGAAGAGAAAAACAGACGATAGGACCTATAGAACACTCACTCTCTTTTATCAGAAAATCGTGGGATCAAGGAAGTTATCAGAAAACATCGAAGGTTGGAGGCAGTAGAGATTTCTTGAGCTCATTCTTCTCTTCTGATCTTGGAAGAAGTTTTGAACTCATGCGCGGGAGAGAGATCTAGCCAAAAGTTCTTTTTGAATCTCTCTGCAAGGGTATTTATAGGTTTTAGGTTGTTGAGGGGATTTTCTCATAGATAGAACCATAATTTTGTTATAATCTTGATAAGATATTTGAATTTACTTTTTAATAAGATTTGCTCAAAGATTCGTTATATCTGGTCCGATCCTGCACCCAAAAATCAATTAAACTTAAATTAAAATTTGATTAGAATTTGTAGAATATACAGAATAGTCCGGGACGGGGGCCCAAATATATTGTGAGCGATAGAGGCGAGGTTCACAGCACAAGAGACCGGGCGATGCTGCGCAAGGCGGGCGGCTAGCTCGCCCGCGAGCCGCGAGGCTGCCTGGCCAGCCTCGCCCATAAGGCAAGGCCGAGTCTGAATTTTTTTTTTCGACTTTGGATCGATGTGGGGTTATTTTTTTTTTCTCGTGTGTGTGTGTATGTGTGTCTATATATATATATATATATATATATATATATATATATATATATATATATATATATATATATATATATATATATATATATATTCGAATACTTTTTGAAAAATAGTTGAGGAAAAAATTTTAAAACAAGAAAAGGAAACGTTTGACATCCTCTTCTCCGATTCAAATAAAATAGAATTCCATAACTCTTTGAAATTGACATAAGGGGATCATTAAAAAAAATAGATTGCTATTTATTTCTTTTTGGCTCTGGTGAATCACTCGATATTTCATTTTCATCATAATTTTTTCTCTCTAGTTCTTTCCTATCATTTTTTTTTTTCATATTTTGAAATTTATTCTTCCACATTCTTTGTTAATGGGGTAGGGCATCGCGTCAGAAGACGACACAGAAGATGACACGGGAGTCATTCCATATACCTCCACGCATTCTCAGTACTAATTAGTGTATAATGATTCTCCTGACGAAAATTGAAATGTTTTGTTGGAATTCTTTTATGTTCCTTCTCTTATCATCTCTTATCTTATGTGACTTTTTGATTTTTATATTCTAGTAATGATTTGTTTTCTAGTAGCAGAGATGCGCATACTCTGCTGGATATGTGGTAACACTAGGAGAGATAAAGTGAGAAATAAAGATATTCGTACTAAGATAGGTGTAGCTCTCATCGATGAGAAGATGCGAGAAAACCGATTACGATGGTTTGGTCATGTGCAACGTAGCCTTACAAATGTACCAGTTTGACGAGGGAAATTTATCAATGTAGGACAAATTAAAAGAACGAAGGGAAAACCGAAGAAAATATGGATGGAGGTGATACGTAAAAATATGAATTCTAGAGATTTAAATGAGGAGATATTACTTGATAGAAATGAATGGAGAAGGACTATCAAAGTGATCGATCCAGTGTGATTTTTTTTTTGTTCATGTAGCCTACCCCAAATACTTGGGATGAAATGCTTAGTTGTTGTTGTAGTAGTGATTTGTTTTAGTTTGTACTTTTGAAATCCTCTTTTTTGAGATTGAATATGTGCTTTTAATCTATTATATTGCATAAATAAAACACGGAAGGTGTTAGCTGAAAAACATTCTTTGTTGATGATCTCCATATATTTTTATTCACTAATATAGCCACAATTTAATTCAATACAAGAACACTAGTACTGATACAATCACAATAAAACTTTAGCGTAGAATACGAAGATACAGGTATTGATACAGGTCATAGTTTTTGGCTCTTAAGCCTCAAGCTCGAATGCAGCAGCCTCAAAGCTATCAGACAGCCCAGTCCCAGTCTTGAAGGTGAGCTTGTCAGCCGAGGGGGTGTCAAAGTACATCTCCACAACAGAGAGCCACAGCAGGAGCTCCTTGGTCTTCACACCCGTCATCTTCTTCATCTTGCGTGGCTCGACGAACGCAGTCACCTCAGTCGCATACGATACCTGGCGCTTGATCTTCTTGAAGGTGTGGTTCTTGCTCTTCTTCTGGATGATCCAGACGAACCCGGCCGCACGGTTGTAGCCCACCTCCTGCACGTCCTCCACGGGGAACAGGCCCTTGGGCATGCAGAGCTCTTCGAGCAGCTCGATGATCTTCTTCCTGCACTCGGCATCTCCGTGGTATATCTCTGCGCCGGATCTGTAGCTCTCGATGGTTTGGGATGCCATTGCTTGTGGATAAATGGTAATGGCTAGTGATTTAGCTCGTGAAATTGAAGAGAGAGATTGAAGGTGATGAGTTTGAAGTTAAGCAGAAGATAGAGTTATTTATAGATTGGGAGCAATATTGAAGAAGTCGTGAAGTTCATTTTTCTCGAGTTTATGATGAATTAGTCAAAGCTGAGGAAAGTCAGAATTGATGGCCCTCGAATTAAATAGATTGAGGTCAACCTTGTTGATTCTGAAGTCATTCACAACTGTTAAGGGTCTCCAATGGATGTTGCAGACCAATTCAATAGTTTGAGATCTGAATTACATCTAGTTTAGTTTATTCTCTACTATTTGATTTTGCCTTCACTTCCTTCTTCTTTGGTTAAAAAGGGAAATTCCAATTGAGCACACCACTTTTCTCATTGAGCCCTCCTAACGTTGTAAAAACTGAATGAGCTGACATCTCATGTAAGTTATATATATATATATATATATATATATATATATATATAGAGAGAGAGAGAGAGAGAGAGAGAGAGAGAGATGGAAATGAGTTAACTGAGCTGCGGTTCATTTCCACTATCTCTAGCAATCTTTTTTAAAAAATTTCTTTAGGATTATGATCTCGACCCCCTAGGGTTCACTCATACCCAATTTCTTGGGTTTTAGTTTTGATTTAGTTCTCCATCAAGTTAACACAAAATTAATGGTTTTCAATGAATAAAACATTTTGTATACACTTGATGAAAAGGTAAATGAACTCCAAAATCTATGAAATTTAATCTAAAAGAATTTAAGGAGGTAGAGATAGTAATTGTTAAAAAAAATTAAAGAAAAATCATTTGATCATTATAGTTTTGACACTAGCTCACGTAACTTTTCCTGAGCTGGCGGCTCACCTATCTATCTATATATATATATATATATATATATATATATATATATATATATATATATATATATATATATATATATATATATATATATATATACAAAAAAATAAAAATGAGCTGACATCTCACGTAAGTTATTTGAACTGCAATTCATTTCTACTATATCTAATAATCTTTTTTAAAAAATTTCTTTTGGATTATGATCTCGACCCGCTAGGGTTCACTCATACCCAATTTCTTGGGTTTTAGTTTTGATTTGGTCCTCCATTATGTTGACATAAAATTAACAGTTTTCGATGAATAAAATATTTTTTATTTACTTGATGAAAGGGTAAATTAACTCAAAAATTTATGAAATTTAATCCGAAAGAAAAGAGGTAGAGATGTTAATTCTAGAAAAAAAATTGAAGAAAAATTATTGGATCACTATATTTTTGCCGCTAGCTTATGTAACTTTTCCTGAGCTGGTGGCTCACATATAATAATCCCCCCCTCCCACCCCCCCCTCCACACACACACACACATATAGTGAGAGAAATGGAAATGAGTCACACAAGTTACCTGAGCTACAGTTTATTTCCAATTTTCCCAATAAATTTTAAATTTTTTTTTTTTGAATTATGATATCAACCCCCTGAGATTCACTCATATCCAATTTCTTAGGTTTTAGTTTTGATTTGGTCCTCCATCGTATTGACATAAAATTAACAATTTTCGTTGAATAAAATATTTTGTATTAACTTGATGAATGGGTAAATAAACTCCAAAATTTATGAAATTTGATCCGAAAGAAGTTAAAGAGGTAAAGATACTAATTCTAGAAAAAATTTGAAAAAGAATTATTGGATCACTATATTTTTACCACTAGCTCACGTAACTTTTTCTGAGCTGACGGCTCACCTACAGTTGAGGAAAAAATTTTAAAACAAGAAAAGGAAACGTTTGATATCCTCTTCTCCAATTCAAATAAAATAGAATTACATAACTCTTTGAGATTGACACAAGGGGATCATTAAAAAAAATTAGATTGCTATTTATTCCCTTTTGGCTCTGGTGAATCACTCGATATTTCATTTTCATCCATTTTCATCACAATTTTTTTCTCTCTAGTTCTTTCCCATCATTTTTTTTTCATATTATTAAATACGTTCTTCCGCATTCTTTGGCATCGCTTTAGAAGACGACACGGGAGCCATCCTATATACCTCCATGCCTTTCAAATACTAATATTGCTTACAGCAGGATCTTAGTGGATAGTGCTCCTCCTGATGAAGATTGAAATATTTTGTTGGGATCCTTTTATGTTTCATTCTCTTATCTTATGTGACTTTCTGATTTTTATATTCTAGTAGTGATTTGTTTTAGTTTGAACTTTTGAAATCCTCTTTTTTGAGATTAAGTATGTGCTTTTATTCTAGGGTTAATTACAGACAGACCCCCTGTAATATTGGGGGTGTGTCACTTAGCACCCCTGAAGTTTAAAACTCTCAAAAAAATCCTCTGGACTTACTAACGGTGTTAACTGAACGTTAATTAGTCAGGTACGTGCTGTGCACGTGTTGGAAAATGTCAAAAATACCCCCACTATGACAAAATAAAACCCCTAGGGCACTCTCTCTTTCTCAGCCGCTCCCCTCACCCCTCAGCTGCTCCCCTCACCCCTCTCAGCCGCCTCCCTTCCCCTCTCTCTCTCACCCGTTGGCGTCCCCCCTCTCTCTCACCCGCCGGCGTCCCCCCCTCTCTCTCACCTGCCGACGTCCCCCCTCTCTCTCTCACCCGCCGGCGTCCCCCCCTCTCTCTCTCTCCCGCCGGCGTCCCCCCCTCTCTCTCTCTCTCGCCGGCAGGTCGCCGGCTCCCTCTCAACCGGCTTCCTTTCCCCCCTCTCTCTCACGTCTCCGTCCCTATTTCTCACCCGCCTCCGCCCCCCCTCTCTCTCTCGCCGGCAGGTCGCCTTTTTTTTCTTTCCCCCCTCTCTCTCTCACGTCTCCGTCCCCATCTCTCACCCGCCTCCGTCCCCCCCTCTCTCTTTCTCGTCGGTAGGTCGCCGGCTTCCTTTCCCCTCTCTCTCTCTCTCTCGTCGGCAGGTCGCCGGCTTCCTCCCCCCTCTATCTCGCCGGCAAAGAGGCAGCGAAGGGAAGCAATTTTTTTTTGGAAGCAAGGTGACTCTAAGGCATCGCGCAGCGGGTTTCGAAGCACCAACGAAGCAAAAATTTAGGTACCGGTCAATATTTATATAGACAATTTTTTTTTTTGTCGTGACGTGTTTACTGTTGGGAGGCACGTGTAGGAATTTTTTGGTTGACTCTCCCACGTAGAATCTTAGGTTTTTGTTAAATAATACAGTAAATAATATTTTTGCATAGAAAAATCTGAACAAAACTTTGTATTAGTGTTGAAGTTTAGTCTTAATTTGATTAATTAATTTGTAATTGTTATTTTATATTTTAATTGTCTATCTATTTTAATGTTTAATTGTTATGTTATATGCAGTAAAGTTATGACAAGTACTGTATTTGAGCTACATGTTCACCATGGGGGCAAATTTATTAATAGTGGCACGATAGAGTATCAAGGGGGTATAGTGGATGTAGTTGAGAATATTGATGAAGATTTCTTTGGGTAGTTTGATTTGGAGGCTATTGTTAGAAGATTGCAATATGGGGGCGGGTTTTTATTGCATTATAAAGTTCTAAACCAATGGAAAGTCCTCAACAATGATAGTGGTGTTTTGGAACTTATTATGGTGCAACGACCTTCTAGAGATGTCCATGTATATGTGGAGTATTTAGTTGATGAGGCAGTTGTAGCGGACGCTCCTAATAACGAAGCTAACAAAGATGTTAATAATGATACTAATAATAGTACATCAGATGGTGAGTGGATTGAAGAGGGGGACAATAACATGAATACATGTGACACCTCAGAGAGCGGCATCTTTGTTAGTTTGTTTGGAGACTCAGGTGAAGAAAAAATGACAGATGTTGAAGAATACAAGAGTGGCATAGGGGTTGAAATTATAATTATAGGTATTTTTACTCTACTCTAATATTTTCTTTACTTTAGCTGTAACTTTATATGCATATTAAACTTGAAAAAAAAATTTGTTTGTGTTTCAGATGCAGGCAATAATTCTGGTACCGAAAAAGGATATAATGATTCAGATGCTACTGATAGCCATCAATTAAGGAGCACATCTGATTCGTCTAATGATGAACAACATACACAGAAGTATGTTCTCTATCCAGAATTTGATATTGAGAGAAACATGTACCACCCCTAACTATGTACTAGTTTGGAATTTGCCAGTCCAGTTGAGCTTCGCGAGGCCCTGAGGTACGATTCTCTGAATAAAGGGTACGCATACAAGTATGTAAAAAATGAAAGGACGAGGATTAGTGTGGTATGTGTAGATGATACATGCAAGTGGAGAGTCCACGCTTCTTGGGACCGAGATCAAACTGTCTTTCAAATAAAGACGTACAATGATAGACACACATGTACGTCCGCTAAGGCCAATAGAAATGCAACCTCAACTTTTTTTGCAAGAAAATACTTAGATGTAATTAGAGAAGACCCCGAAATTAAATGGACACAAATAGTTAATCTCATTAGAAGGGACACTGGGATTACTATTAGCAAGAGTCAAGCTTACAGAACTAAACAGTATGCTAATGAAATGATCCATGGCGAGATGGGGAAGCAGTACTTGGTTATTAGGCAGTATTGTAACATTGTAAAATCTTCTAACCCTGGTAGTGTTGTGAAGTTGATGGTTGATAGGCCTTATGAGGGTAGTGCGCCCCAATTTTTAAAGTTATTTGTGTGCTTGAAGGCTTGTATAGATGGCTTCAAGTCTGGATGTAGGCCAATAATAAGCCTTGATGGTTGTCATATAAGGCAGATAGTGGGGGAATCTTGTTGAGCGCAATAGGACGAGATGGCAACAATGGACTTTTTCCAATTGCTTGGGCAGTTGTCGAAGTTGAATGTAAGTCATCGTGGGCCTGGTTCATTCACTACCTGCTGGAGGCTATTGGGCAGGTCGAAGAATATTGGTGGACTTTCATATCAGATCAATAAAAGGTAAACAATCATTGATACTTGTTGACTAACTATATTTCATCTATTGAACTCTTGTGACTGTACTGTTTTTTTTCCAGGGTTTAATTGAAGTGTTTGACACGATAATACCACATGCCGATCATAGATTCTGTGTGAGGCACATGTACGCCAACCTCAAAGAGAAGTTTAAAGTAGGCAAGCTTCTGAAAGATATGATGTGGAGGGCGGCATCTGCATACAATGAACGGGATTTCAAGCGGGTGATGGTACAGATCGAGCACACCAAGAAAGATGTTTACGACTGGCTGGCAGCGAAACCTGTTGATGCTTGGACAAGAAGTGGGTTCAGTCCTAGGCCATCCTGTGACACGCTGACCAACAACGCTTCTGAATCATGGAATAAATTTATATTGAGTGCCTGATATAAACCCATCATCTCAATGCTTGAGGCTATTAGGAAGATGGTGATGCGTAGAATGACAGACAAGAAAGCAAAAGTTAGCAAGCTAACTGGTGTGTTGTGTCCAAAAATAAACGAGAAGGTTAAGTCAGTGGAGGAGATGGGCAGAACATGTGAAGTTAATTTTGCGGGTGATGGTAAGGATTTTAACGTACTTGTTTTCGTTCTATTGCAAGTAATTAATAATCAACACATGTCTAACATTGAATGTTCTTTGTGTTATAAGGCAAGTTTGAAGTAGATCTACACGGAAGCACGTGGATAGTTGATTTGGACAAACGCACCTGTGGATGCCGACGTTGGGACGTGAGTGGGGTCCCATGTGTGCATGCGGCTGCGGCTATTAACAACCAAAAACGGAATATTGAGGACTATGTCTCCCCGTATTTCTCAGTGGAGAGATACAAGCTAGCTTATGATGGGGCAGTGCAATCGATTCTTGATCCGTCATAGTGGCCTGAAATTTTAGCAGAAGAGTATATTATGCCACCAAAATTGCGTAAGCAACCTGGAAGACCAAGGAGATTAAGAAAGAAAAAGGAAGATGAAAAGGAGGAGAAAAGAATGACACAACCGATTCGGCGAAAATATGGAAAGATGAGATGCGCAGTATGCAAGGGATTAGGCCATAACGCAAGGACATGCATGAATGCAAGGAGTGATGGAGTTGGCAAGATGAAGATAGAAACTGAATAAGCAAGCCAATCACAGAACGAAACACTGTGGCTAACATACGGGGCGCGGGTGGAAAATTAATGCATACGGATGGAAAATTTTATTAGCTAACAGCAAAAGAGAAGTAAATGAAACATATGATTTTTCATTCAGATATTTGCATTATTTTACGTTTCTAACATTATGATTTTGATTGCAGATTTCTAACATTAACAAAGCCGGCGCAGATGCAATCAACATTTGTTCGTTGTGTTGTCTTAGTAAACTTTTGTAAAGGACTTTTGGATTTTGGTTGTTATTATGTATATGAGATGTAACTCATAGTTAATGAAATGAATACTTGTCTTTGAAAATCTTGTGTTGATATACAAATGCACGATCAAAAATACCAATCTCTGAGCATTTTATGTTGATAATTTATTGTTGATATGTAAATTATACATGATATTATGTGCACCATACAGTGTAAATGAAGTGATGGAGTCCGGCGTCAAACAGCTGCAGCAGCAGCAGGGAAATTAAGCCGCTGCTACTGCTGCTAGCAGCCGCCGCCGCCGCCGCCGCTGCTGCTAGGTTAATATGTGAAATTTGTAGCTGCAGGGAAATTAAGCAGTAGGGAAGCAGGGAAACTAAGCAGCAGGGAAACTAAGCAGCAGGGAAACAACTTAATTATTTTTTGTGCTAAAAACAAGCCATATATTTTTGGTGTTACTTCAAAAAATTATTTTTGGTGCTAAAAATAAGCCATAAATTAAGCAGGGAAACAACTTAATTACCACTAAGGGGAGGGAGGGAGAGAGAGAGAGAGAGAGAGAGAGAGAGGGGAGAGAAAAAGAGAAGGAGTGTGCATGGAGTTTTGAGGGTAAAATAGGAAATTCAGGGCTATGAATGCACTTTAGAGTTAAAGTAGAGTGACAATAACAAACTTTCTCTAACAGTGTTAAAAGTGCAGGGGATTTTTTGAGAGTTTTAAACTTCAGGGGTGCTAAGTAACACATCCCCAATAGTACAGGGGGTCTGTCTGTAATTAACCCTTTATTCTATTATATTGCATAAATGGAACTCGGAAGGTGTTTACCTGAAAAATATTCTTTATTGATGATCTCGGTATATTTTTATTCATTTATGTGGCCACAATTTAATTCAATACAAGAACACTAGTACTGATACAATCACAATGAAACTTTTAAAGTAAAACACAAAGATGCAGATATTGATACAGGTCATAGTTTTTGGCTCTTAAGCCTCAAGCTCGAATGCAGCAGCCTCAAAGCTATCGGACAGCCCAGTCCCAGTCTTGAAGGTGAGCTTGTCAGCCAAAGGGGTATCAAAGTATATCTCCACAACAGAGAGCCACAGCAGGAGCTCCTTGGTCTTCACGCCCGTCATCTTCTTCATCTTGCGTGGCTCGACGAACGCAGTCACCTCAGTCGCATACGATACCTGGCGCTTGATCTTCTTGAAGGTGTGGTTCTTGCTCTTCTTCTGGATGATCCAGACGAACCCGGCCGCACGATTGTAGCCCACTTCCTGCACGTCGTCCACAGGGAACAGGCCCTTGGGCATGCAGAGCTCTTCGAGCAGCTCGATGATCTTCTTCCTGCACTCGGCGTCTCCGTGGTATATCTCGGCGCCGGATTTGTAGCTCTCGACGGTTTGGGATGTCATTGCTTGTGGATAAATGGTAATGGCTAGTGATTTAGCTCGTGAAACTGAAGAGAGAGATTGTAAGTAGAGAATGAAGGCGATGAGTTTGAAGTTAAGCAGAAGAGAGAATTATTTATAGATTGGGAGCAATACTGAAGAAGTCGTGAAGTGCATTTTTCTCGAGTTTATGATGAATTAGTCAAAGCTGAGAAAATTTCAGAATTGATGGCCCTCGAATTAAATAGATTGAGGTCAACCTGGTTGATTCTGGAGTCATTCACAACTGTTAAGGGTCTCCGATGGATGTTGCAGACCAATTCAAGAGTCTGAGCTCTGAATTACATCTAGTTTAGTTTATTCTCTCCTATTTGATTTTGCCTTCACTTCCTTCTTCTTTGGTTCAAAAGGGAAATTCCATTCGAGCTCATCACTTTGCTCGGTGAGCCCTCATAACGTTGAAAAAAATTATTAGTTTATTATTTTTTCCTGCGATCTTGTAATTTTGTTTTTTTTCTCCTTAGTAGGAGATTAATTTCTGAACTATATTAAATCTGTTCGAATTTTGTTTTTTTTCTCCTTAGTAGGAGATTAATTTCTGAACTATATTAAATCTGTTCGAATAGTGTAAAAACCATTCGGGAGACTGATCCCCGACTTAGAAAGATGGACTCATTAGGCAATGTTGTGTGCTCAAACAAGAATTTCCAAAAAAAATGGATATTTAAAATTATGACGGTGATCACGTATTTGACAGGTAATCTTTCTACATTTTATTAAAGAAGAAATTAGCTAACTAGGAATAATATGTTACTATTTTATAGGGGATACTAAAACAAGTAAAATGTTATATTTAAACAATGAACAACATATTTATACTGTTAGTGTATGAAATATTTCTTGCGTTCGCAATACCGAAAAATCTATCCTTTTTTTTAAGAAATGTTTTTAACAAATAATAATTAATTTTCGCTGTTTGTATCCAAATTCTTGAATTTTAGCTTTAATTTTGCCTTCATTAAAATGGACACAAAATTAATAAATTTTAATGAAAATAACATCTTGCATTTACTCGGAAGGATAAATGAGATCCAAAAATTAGAAGTTTGTAGATGAAGCTTTTTTTATTAGAATGTAAAAGAAAAGGTAATGTTTTTTTTATTTTTAAAAAAAGGAATAATAGTAGGTAAACGTACATATTCTTTAATAATGTATCATTTGGCTACTCAGCATATTGTTGCATGCAATGCTTCAAAAGGATTATTAGTAATATTCTTATTTGTTCCCACTTCAGGTGTTTATTTTCATATCGAAAGTTTTTTTTATGTGTTCTAAAAAAGGGGAAAAAAACACCAAAAATTATTTGAACAATTTCCAATTAATAGTTTTCTTGTCCCTTCCACGAATTTGTAGTTCCTCTAATTATATTGTCGCTCATGTTATTATCGAAGAACATAATATATAAGTAAATATACCATCAACCTCTCACCATCACTCTCCTTTATCTTATCTCTCATATTATTTTCAAAAACCACTCCCATACTCCACATGGAGAGCATATAAACTGCCAAAACAAAACAATCAAGATCTAATATTAAAAAAAGAAGGAAAAAACCCTCAAAAGAAAAAAACTCCAATATTTGCCCTCACTATTTGTTACTCACACCAATAGTTGATTATGCCAAACTAACCAAGAACGCAAAAACATACGATTAACTAACCCAGCCACTTACTTGAGGATGCATATCTCCACAATGTATGTCAATGGTTCTTAGCTACTGTAACCATTTGCTATGAAGGCGTACAAATAAGCTTGTCCACGCAGTCATTACACATGAATTTTCTTACATATTGTCAAGTCATTCCTGCATTCTCATTCGGACTGAAGGGCAAATCGGTCTTAAGAATAACGTTCAACGATAGATTCGATCATCTATACTAAACGGTTTACAGTAATATTTTCTTACTTACTATAATTGTTTCTTTTTCTAAACTTATAAACTGGTTTTGTTTTATTCAGACAGTTCGGATTTCCAATATCTGGTTCTCTTTAGCTCCAACCAATATAACAGTATTTAATCTATTCAAATTTTCAACAATATAAATATAATAGTATCAACATACACACTGTTCACATTCCTATTTGGTTGGCTTGGGAAGAAAACAACCATATTTTATTTAAAAATACCCAGCTTATATATATATATATATATATATATATATATATATATATATATATATATATATATATATATATATATATATATATATATATATATATATATATATTTATGGAAATGAGCTGACAGCTCACGTAAGTTATCTGAACTGCAGTTCATTTCTACTATCTCTAATAATCTTTTTTAAAAAATTTCTTTTGGATTATGATCTCGACCTCCTAGGGTTCACTCATACCCAATTTCTTGGATTTTAGTTTTGATTTGGTCCTCCATCATTTGACATAAAATTAACGGTTTTTGATGAATAAAATATTTTGTATCTACTTGATTAACTGGTAAATGAACTCTAAAATTTATGAAATTTAATCGGATAGAAAGGAGGTAGAGATGCTAATTCTTGAAAAAAATTGAAGAAAAATCATTAGATCACTATATTTTTGCCACTAGCTCACGTAACTTTTTCCGAGCTGGCAGCTCAACTACAATAATCCCCCTTGTTGGCAGTGAAAATTTCTAAGTAAAAATTAATTTTCCACACAGAACGCGGAGCTAACTCCGTAGCTCCGCGTTTGGCTATTTTTAGCCTCGCGTTTGAGCAAAACGCGGAGCTATTCAATAACTCCGCGTTCTGGTCTTTTAGCTCTGTGTTTTGGTGCGATTAGCTCCGCGTGAGTAGATAACCAGAATCTCAAATTGATTGAGATTATGATTTGGGCTTATCCAAATACCCAAATTAAGTTCGATCAGAACTCTAAATCAAGAGATTTAAATCAAAACTAAGATATTTGATTGGAATCCTTGATGAGTACAAATTCTATTTAGATAGAAACTCTCATATGAGCCTGAGGCTATGAGCCTTAGGGGTCTTCTTTTCGGCATCTGAGATATTTTTCTGAAGTTTTGGAGAAGTTCGAGTTACGCATAGAGCCTTGAACGAATCAAGACCAGAGAAGATCATCTATAGTCGGCCGCCATCTTCAAGAGAAGAGTTCATCGTCAGATAGTTCGAAGGAACCACATCGATAGATCCGATCGCTACACAGATCCCATATCATATTGTAAAAGAGAGCGATTGAGATATAAAATCCTCTCGTTTGTTCTTTTTTTTTTTTTTTTTCTTGTTCACTTTCATTGTAATCTAAGTTAATTCAATGGAAGGAAAGCAAAGAAATTCCGCTGCGAACAAACTGGCGACTACAGTGGGAGAAGTCTCTTTCACCAGAGAAGAGATCGTGGCGCAATCTGACGTCAATAGGATCGGATCCGACGTAGATGTGCTGGTCGTTGAAATCGACCAGCAAAAGTACGATGAGTACCTCTCCTCTGAATCAGGTAACCTGAACGAGATACGACACTATCGTCGCGTGCGCTCCAATACCCGAGGAAAGGGTAAAAAGGTATCCACCGATGAACGGGGATCCTTGGAGACCGCGGCCATAGAGCCGGTGTTTGGACAGGAAATCCTAGCAGAGGATGGCTTCTCTACTGCCGAAGAAGGCCTGGGAACTGGATTGACCAGAACCCAACTCCGAAATAGAAATAGGAGAGCAAGGCGAAAAGCCCTCAAAGCCTGCATTGAACGCGAGGCTAATTTCATAGAACGCGAGGCTATGGTCTCTCGCAAACTGACTCGAGCTAATCGCGAGATCAGTCATTATCGTGTTAAATGCGAAGTTACAACTTGCGTTAATCTCAAGGAAAAACCAACGTGTGATTCTCCACGCGAAGCTATTACTGAGCTTAGCGAGAAACGTGAAGCCAGTAAGATTTGCGTTAATCGCAATATCTCTAACACTCACGATAAACGCGAGTATAAAATCTCATTAAAACCAGCATGTGATTTTCCATGCGAGGCTACTACTGGGCTTAGCGATAAACGTGAAGCCAGTAGTACTTGCGAGAAACGCAAGACTTTTGACACTCGCGATAAACACGAGGATAAAAATTCTTTAAAACCAGCGTGTAATACTCCACGAAAGGCTATTACTGAACTTAGCGATAAACGCGAAGCCAGTGCGACTTGTATGAAACGCAAGATTTTTAACACTCGCGATAAACGCGAGGATAAAACTCCCTTACAGCCAGCGTGTGATTCTCCACGCGAGGCTATTACTGGGCCTAGCGATAAACGCGAAGCCAAAACAACTTGCGAGAAACGCAAGATTTTTGACACTCGCGATAAAAGCGAGGATAAAATTTCCTCACAGCCAGCGTGTGATTCTCCATGCGAGACTAATACTGAGCTTAGCGATAAACGCGAAACCAGTAGTACTTGCGATAAACGCAAGGTTCCCCAACTCCGAGTAAATCATGAAAACGATTGGCAAATTGTCGTTAATCATAAAAATCGCGCTAGACGCGAAGTTGTGAGTTATGTTAATCACAAGAGTAAGCCAGCGTGCAAAAAATTTCTTCCACACGGGGCTAAAATTATAGAAGATAAGCTTCTGAAGAAACGCCAAGCCAGCGTAAAACGCGAGGCTAGCGTAGCAAAACGCGGAGCTATTCTTCAGGCCCGCAACACAAAACGCGAAGCTATCTTTCAGCTCCGCGCTCCAAAATGCGAAGCTAACTTTCAGCTCCGCGTAGATCAATCCGAATACAAAATCAGGGTTGATCGTCGCATCAATCGACCAGAACTGAACTTCAGTGATTCCAAGAAACTTCAACAGGCTTCTGGACTTTCTAAACAGTTGAATGGGTCCCACAGCTCCATGATTAAAGTCACTGACCTCAGGGAGTATCTAACCAAGAAGAGAGGTATAGAACAAGTTCAATCTGAACCTGTCTGTCATTGCCAGCAGCTTATGACGGCGGTATCCGCTATAATAGATAATTGTTCCTGCAACAAGAGCAGGGTATCGGTGTTCGACCGATTAACTAAATCAGACAAGAACCATGCTAAGAAAACAAAGGCTACTCCCCGAGAAGAATGGAGAGTTGTAACTTCCAATATGGTCGGTAAGGGTAAGAAAGTCATTGAAAGAGATGATAACTCAGAATCAAGTGCTGAAGAACCTCATCACTTTACCCGACTAAAATCAGGAGCTGTCCCGCCTCGAAACTATAAGAAACTTGTAAAAAGTTCTTATGACGACGACAGTGATAACTCGGCTATAGCTTCACCTCGTTCCTCTGCATCATCTCGGCTACAAAAGTCAGCCTCACATATGGCGGATAAATCTGACGACATCGATCAAAGATTTGAAGCTCAAGAAAAGATGATTTGGGAGCAACAAAAGACAATTGAAGATCTTAAAATGATACTATCGAAAGTGGTCGAAAATACCCAGAAGATAGCCGATGATAAGGCTAAAATTTCTTTGGAACTGCCACCTAAGACAAATGAAGAAACTAAAGAAGAAAAGGCTTATTCGACACATGAGGATAATGACAAATACTCTTTCCATGATCCTCATGGAGAAAAGATCGAGAAATTGTAAAGCCAACTTGATGCCTTGATGCACAATAAGGAACTGAAGGAATCGGGGGTTTCAAGGCCATATCAGCTTGAGTGGGACTTTGCCCCTTATCCAGAAAAATATAAACCCCTCAAATTGGAGTCATATGACGGGAAGGGGTCCCCAAGCCAGCACATATATTACTTTTTATCGCAGGCAGGTCATCTGATGGGAAATGATCCCATAATGACCAAGGTATTTGCGAGCACCCTGCGAGGGCCTGCTTTTACATGGTTTATGCAGTTGCCCCCGAGAACCATAAATACTTGGTATGATGTCGAGAAACAGTTCTTGGCACGTTTCTTTGAGCATGATACCAAAATATCAGTTCATTCCCTCCTTGCGACGAAACAAGGGGAAGAAGAAACGGTCAAAAGTTTTATTGAACGTTTCAGGGAAAAGTCAGTGTATTGTCGACACGGTATGACCCAGAAAACCATGGTAGAAACCTGCAAGTATAATTTCAGGACTGGCGTGCTGATAAGAATGGGAGCTGTAGAGTCCAAAACTTGGAAATATCTGTTAAGGCAGGGAGAGCAGGCGGAAGATATAATTCGCCGGATTGAGGAATTTCGTAGCACGAGAAACTCTATGAATAACAGGCCATATCCACAGAATCCTAAAAATAAAGGAAAGGTTGTGATGGCGACAGTTGCAGATCCGAAACCAAGACCTCAGAATCCGAGAGGTGCAGGTCAAAATAAGCCCCGACAAGATAAAACTTATACATTCAAGACTGAGCAGACTGGTACTCTATTCCATCTCCTCCTCAGAAAGGGCTTGCTAAAACTTCCGGAAAATGGAAAACCGGAAGACGTTGGTAAAACCAACGATCCTAACTATTGCCTGTACCATCGGAACGTCGGGCATCCAACTAAGAATTGCTATCCTCTGAAGAACCGAATTCAGGCATTGATAGAAGCCGGAGTTCTCACACTTAAAGAGAAACAGAAAAAAGTTTCTGCAAATATGGCAACTTTAGTAGTAGGAACCAATGAGTTCCCTGTCAGAGCGATCCCTGTACCAGTAGGGAAGCCAATATCGACACCAAACACGAGCAACCCGCACTTGCAAGTTAGCCCCTTGGGTACGCTCCGAACCACAGCTGTGACAAAATCATTCTCATTGGCTAGCAGCTGGATTTGGCTGGAGGTGCCGAAAATATTGATAATGATAAACATCATGCTTATGTTATTCTCAATAGCCATTGGAATGGCTAATTGAGTGCTATAAATAAAAAAAATTTTGCCCAATGCTGTTAAAGCGGCGGGAAGAGGAGATCAAGTTCATCACCAACCCTATCATACTGGGGGTAAAAGTATGAAATCAACTACCCAATACTGTTAAAGCCAAATGGGAGAGGAAATCAATTCCTCAACAACTCTTATGCTGAGGAAAATAGCATGGCTAGCCCAAATCAAACGGTACTTGGTAAAGGCTAATCAAATCCGTTGATAGCTGGGGGTTTGCTAAAAATCCCATAAACTCTGTCATGTTAAGATTTTACTTCTGACAGTATGATTTGGATTATTCCCATCTCCGTTCAAGTTACGTGTGAGAGCACTTGGACTAGGTATGTGCAATTAGGCGCCTCTGCAGAAATCTGGTGATCCTGACCCGATCATCTTGGTATGTGCAGTTCAAGTTACGCATCAGAGCCTTGAATTGCCTCCATCAAATTAAGGCATGTGTAATTAGGTGTCTCTGTCGAAATCTGATGATCATGACCCGACATGTGCAGTTCAAGTTACGCATGAGAGTCTTGAACCGCCTCCATCAAAATTTCAAGCATGTGCGATTAAGCACCTCTATCAAATTTCTTGATCTTAACCTGATCACAAAATTGAATATCCAAAGTATTTCAAAATTTGCTAAGTTCTAAGCCATTTTGAAAACTTTGGAGGGGGTTCTGTTGGCAGTGAAAATTTCTAAGTAAAAAGAAATTTTCCACACAGAATGCGGAGCTAATTTTGTAGCTCCTCATTTGGCTATTTTTAGCCTCGCGTTTGAGCAAAACGCAGAGCTATTTAATAACTCCGCGTTCTGGTCTCTTAGCTCCGTGTTTTGATGCGATTAGCTCCGCATGAGCAGATAACCAGAATCTCAAATTGAGTCCGATCAGAACTCTAAATCAAAAGATTTAAATCAAAACTAAGATATTTGATTGGAATACTTGATGAGTACAAATTCTATTTAGATCAAAACTCTCAAATCATCCTAAGGCTATAAATACCCTCTTGGGGAAGCCCTAGGGGTCTTTTTTTTCGGCATCTGAGATCTTTTTTCTGGAGTTTTGGAGAAGTTCGAGTTACGTACAGAGCCTTGAACGAATCAAGACCAGAAAAGATCAACTACAGTCGGCCGCCATCTTCAAGAGAAGAGTTTGACGTCAGATCGTTCAAAGGAGCTGCTTGACAGATCTCATCGCCACACAGATCCCACAATTCATTGTAAAAGAGAGTGATATACATATAAATCCTCTCGTTTGTTCTTTTTTCTTTTGTTCTCTTTCGTTGTAAATCAAGTTGAATTCAATGGAAGGAAAGCAAAAAAATTCTGCTGCGAACACCCCCCTCCACACACAAACACACACATATATATATATATAGAGAGAGAGAGAGAGAGAGAAAGAGAGAAATGGAAATGAGCTAACAACTCACACAAGCTACATGAGATGCAGTTCATTTCCATTTTCTCCAATATTTTTTTTTAAAAAACTTCTTTTGAATTATGATATCAACCCCCTGGGGTTCACTCATACCCAATTTCTTGGGTTTTAGTTTTGATTTAGTCCTCTATCATGTTGACATAAAATTAACGATTTTTGATAAATAAAACATTTTGTATCTACTTGATGAATGGGTATATAAACTCCAAAATTTATGAAATTTAATCTGAAATAAATTAAAGAAGTAGAGATGCTAATTCTAGAAAAAAATTTAGGAAAAAATATTGGATTAGTATATTTTTGCCGTTAACTCACGTAACTTTTTCTGAGCTCACAGCTCACCTACAATTGAGCAAAAAATTTTAAAATAAGAAAAGGAAACGTTTGACATCCTCATCTTCAATTCAAATAAAATAGAATTCCATATAACTCATTGAAATTGACACAAGGGGATCATTAAAAAAATTTAGATTGCTATTTATTCCCCTTTTGGCTCTGGTGAATCACTCGATATTTCATTTTAATCGTAAATTTTTTCTCTCTAGTTCTTTCCCATCATTTTTTTTCATATTATGAAATACGTTCATCCGCATTCTTTGTTAATGGATTAGGGCATTGCTTCAGAAGACGACACGAGAGCCATTCTATATACCTCCATGCATTTCAAATACTAATATTGCTGACAACAGGATCTTAGTGGATAGTGCTCCTCCTGACGAAGACTGAAATAGTTTGTTGGAATCCTTTTATGTTTCATTCTCTTATCTTCTGTGACTTTCTGATTTTCATATACTAGTAGTGATTTATTTTAGTTTGAACTTTTGAAATTCTTTTTTTTGAGATTGAGTATGTGCTTTTATTCGATGATATTGTATGAATGGAACTCGGAAGGTGTTTACCTGAAAAATATTCTTAATGTTTAGGAAAATTTTTAAAGACTTCGTGTTATTTTTCTATGGGAAACTAAAACATAATATATTTATACTATATGAAAGTTATTATCACTGTATCAAAATTTCGAAACTGTGGTAATAATTGAGATAAATTGATTTGTATTTCAATATGTTTCAGCAGGTTGAGCGTCCATTTTGGATCAAAAGCTGAAACCTGAACTTTTACGTAGCAGAATATATTTTAAATCTGTTGAACTTGAATTGCTCTAATACTATATTGATGTCTATGTCGCTATATCAAAACTCCAAAGTTTTGATGGAGGTTGAAAAAAAAATTGTTTTGTACGTATTATTAGTGCATGAAATTTCCTTGCATTGGCAGCATCAAAAAATTCATCCTACTCTTTTTTGGAAAAAAAAAATCAAGAATATAATGATATTCACCATTTAGGATTCACCTGTGTCCAAATACTTGGATTAGTTTTTATTTGACTTTTTATAAAATACACACAAAATTAACGATTTTTAATAGACATAATATTTTTTATTCACTTGGAAGGAAGGATAAATGAGCTTCAAAATTTAAATTTCTTACATTTGGTTATAAAAAGACTATGGAGGTGAAAATCATAATCCTCAAAGAAATTAAAAGAAGAAAATAATTGAAGAATTAGTATTTTAAGTGTGAATCGAAGAAATTTCCTCCGGCAGTGCAAATTGACTCAACAGTCAACATATCTCCTAACCAAAACAAGAAAGGAAACGTTTGGCATCCTCTTCTCCAAGTCAAATAAAATAGAATTCCATCAAAATTGACATAAGGGAATTATTAAAAACATAATAGATCGCTATTTATTCCTTTTGGTCTTATGGTGAATCACTCGGATACTTCATTTCTCTATCAATTTATTTCTCTCTCATTCTTTCCCATCTTTCTTTCCCCTATTTTGATATTCGTTCTTCCATATTCTTTGTTAATGGGTTGGGGTATTGCTTTGGAAGATGACTCGCTTCTATCCCCATGCCTTTTTCGACACTGATACTATTTTTTCTTAGGAATAAAACAACAGCCTAAATACCTTCCACATTCCATTAGCGAGTGTTAATAGAACATTACAGAGTCATGAAGTACATAAGATAAGTAAAAAAAAAAAAGTTCAACAAAACGATATAAGAGACTATGCCAATACATGAATGCTCAATAAAAGTAAATATAGTATCAGCCTACATGAAGTCCTCAGGAGTCACTCCTCTCGGTCCGTATTGCCTCCTCGGTGGTCCTATGTAATTGGACTGATATACTGCTTATATTTGTTGTATTTCTCAGAAATACACACCATTTTCCCGTCGGAGAGCTGACCTGTTCAATAATGGATATCAAGATAAGTGTTATAAACACAATAATCAATAGCATGTGTTGTATTACTAAATGGGATTGTAGCGGGTGGAACAGTAGTATTCCTCCTAATAGCGATCCAGATGCTTTGCAGGGGTGCATTTATGTTTCCTTTTCTTACCTGACGTGACTTGCTATTTTATATATACTAGTAGTAGTTTGTTTTCGTTTGAACTTATGTGGTCCCTCTTTCTAGAAGTTGAACATTACTTTGGATCTACTATATCACATAAATGGAACATGGAAGTCGTTTCCCTGCAATTTTAAGTTATAAAAAATTTTTTAAAAAAAAGTTCTTTGTTCACGATTTATATGATGTTTCCGTATATTTTTATTCATTTATGTAGCCACAATTTGATTCAATACAAGAACACTAGTACCATTACAATCACAATGAAACTTTCAAAGTAAAACACAAAGATGACAGATATTGATACAGGTCATAGTTTTTGGCTCTTAAGCCTCAAGCTCAAAAGCTGCAGCCTCAAAGCTATCAGACAGCCCAGTCCCAGTCTTGAAGGTGAGCTTGTCAGCCGAAGGGGTATCAAAGTATATCTCCACAACAGAGAGCCACAGCAGGAGCTCCTTGGTCTTCACGCCCGTCATCTTCTTCATCTTGCGTGGCTCGACGAACGCAGTCACCTCAGTCGCATACGATACCTGGCGCTTGATCTTCTTGAAGGTGTGGTTCTTGCTCTTCTTCTGGATGATCCAGACGAACCCGGCCGCACGGTTGTAGCCCACCTCCTGCACGTCCTCCACGGGGAACAGGCCCTTGGGCATGCAGAGCTCTTCGAGCAGCTCGATGATCTTCTTCCTGCACTCGGCGTCTCCGTGGTATATCTCGGCCCCGGATTTGTAGCTCTCGATGGTTTGGGATGCCATTGCTTGTGGATAAATGGTAATGGCTAGTGATTTAGCTCGTGAAATTGAAGAGCGAGATTGTAAGTAGAGATTGAAGGTGATGAGTTTGAAGTTGAGCAGAAGAGAGAATTATTTATAGATTGGGAACAATATTGAAGAAGTCAAGAAGTTCAAGTTTATAATTGAATTGATCAAAGCTGAGACAAGTCAAAATTGATGGGCCTCCAATTTAATAGATTAAGGTCAATTAACTTGGTTGTTTCTTGAGCCATTCACAACTGTTATGAGTCTACTAAGGATGTTGCAGACCAATTCAATAGTCTTGAGAGATCTGAATTATGTATAGTTTAGTGTATTCTCCATGATTTGATTTCGCCTTCAGTTCCTAACTTATTGGTACAAAAAATGGATATTTAGTTGATTGCGGTAATCTTTCCGCACTTCATTGAAAAAGAAATTAGCTAAACCAACAATAATAGAGATACAAATAATTAATGTTTAGGAAAATTTTTAAAGACTTCGTGTTATTTTTCTATGGGAAACTAAAACATAATATATTTATACTATATGAAAGTTATTAATTTTGAAATTGTGGTAATAATTGAGATAAATTGATTTGTATTTCAATATGTTTCAGCAGGTTGAGCGTCCATTTTGGATCAAAACCTGAAACCTGAACTTTTACGTAGCAGAATATATTTTAAATCTATTGAACTTGAATTGCTCTAATACTATATTGATGTCCATGTCGCTATATCAAAACTCTAAAGTTTTGATGGAGGTTGAAAAAAATTGTTTTGTACGTATTGTTAGTGCATGAAATTTCCTTGCATTGGCAGTATCAAAAAATTCATCCTTCTCTTTTTTGGAAAAAAAAAAAAAAATCAAGGATAATGATATTCACCATTTAGGATTCACCTGTGTCCAAATACTTGGATTAGTTTTTATTTGACCTTTTATAAAATACACACAAAATTAACGATTTTTAATAGATATAATATTTTTTATTCATTTTGAAGGAAGGATAAATGAGCTTCAAAATTTCTTATATTTGGTTATAAAAAGACTATGGAGGTGAAAATCATAATCATCAAAGAAATTAAAAGAAGAAAATAATGGAAGAATTAGTTTTTTAAGTGTGAACCGAAGAAATTTCCTACGGCAGTGCAAATTGACATAACAGTCAACGTATCTCCTAACCAAAACAAGAAAGGAAAGTCAAATAAAATAGAATTCCATCAAAATTGACATAAGGGGATTATTAAAAATATAATAGATCGCTATTTATTCCTTTTGGTCTTATGGTGAATCACTCGGATATTTCATTTCTCCATCAATTTATTTCTCTCTCATTCTTTCCCATCTTTCTTTCCCCTATTTTGATATTCGTTCTTCCATATTCTTTGTTAATGGGTTGGGGTATTGCTTTGGAAGATGACTCGCTTCTATCCCCATGCCTTTCCTGTTGCAAAAAACAGATATCATAAATAGGCACTCAAAATAGTGCCACACAAGAACTAATGCAAAATAAGATAAGACACAAAATTTGGTAAATGTTACCTACGTTCTCGGACACCAACGATCAATCCACTACCATCAAAATTTCAAATTACAAAAATCTCTGACAAATTGGAAATTGCCTAAGAATAGGAGATCTTTTCCCAAAATCCAAAATTACAATTTGGAATTTTTCAGATTTGAAAACTTCTCAAAATAAAACATGTTTTCTCAGAACAGTTTTATATAATAACTAATTATTTTTGGGATACTCAAAATCTAAAACACAAGACCCTATTTGTAGGACCCATGAGTGGTGTCTCTTTAGCGCCCAGCCGATGTGGGATTAAAAGAGCCACACCCAAAATTCAACAATCTCCTCCTTGACGAATAAGGCCCACATCGTCAGCGTCTCCAAATTAAGATTTTCAAACTGTCAAAATATTAACCAAATCTAAACAATAATTGAATTTAGTCAAAATCACCACTTTGGTCATCATATCAGCGGGATTATCTGCAGTTCCAATCTTATGAAATAGTATCTTTTAATCTTCAATAATTTCCCACACAAAATGATACCTGACGTCAATATGCTTTATTTGTGCATGATAGTTGGTTCTTTGCCAAGTGAATTATACTCTGACTGTCACAATACACAGTAACCAGTTTCTGAATAATCTCCAAGTCTTCAAGCAACCCATGTAGCCAAATTGCCTCCTTTACAGCCTCTGTAACTGCCATATATTCTGCGATATCCAAATCACCTTTACATTTATCCAAATCACCTGCGATATCCTTTCACACCGAGCTTATTCCCATGAACAATACTTTCTTGACTCTTGGATCTAACTTAGACTCATTTATATGATAATAAACAATGGAACCAAACACATGTAAGGAATCATAATCATAAGTAGGTTTTCCAGACCATACCTCAATCAGTGTCTTGCCTTCAATTGCAGCTGATAGTAATCAATTAATAAGATGACATGCATAAGTCACTGTCTCAGTCCAAAATCCCTTACTTAACCCAGCATTAAGCAACATACATCGAATCTTCTCCAGCAAAGTCCTGTTCATGCGTTTTGCCATCCCATTTTGCTATGGTGACTCTGTGTTGGTGAAGTGTCGAACAATACTTTCATCTTGGCAAACTTTCATAAACGGATCACTTTTATACTCATCACCATTATCTGATCTAAACTTCTTTATCTTTCTTCATGTATGAGTCTCAATCATCTTTTTCCATTTTAGAAAAATTTCCAATACTTCATCTTTAGTTTTCATCAAATACACTCAAACTCTTTTAGAGTAATCATTAATAAAAGTAACAAAGTAATGCATATCTCCCAAAGAAGTTGTGCTAATAGGATCCCAAATATCAGAGTGAATATAATTCAAAATTCCTTCAGTATTATGAATAGCACTGCCAAACTTTACTCTTGTCTTTTTTCCCATGACACAATACTCACAAAAATCTAATTTACAGGTTTTTGCACCTTTTAGTAAGTCTTTCTTCACTAAATTCTGCAAAACTCCCATATCTGCATGATCAAGTCGCATGTGCCACAATATGGTTGTTTTTGTATCGTATCCTCTTCAGAGACTATAGTTGCTGATCCAATAACCGTACTACCGTAAAAATAGTATAAGTTATTCTTTCTCGTACCTTTCATCACTACAAGTGCGCCTGAAGTGACACTGAGAACTCCATCTCGAATAGATATAGCGAAACCTTTTGCTTCTAATTAATTCGGCCTTTTGAAACATTTTGAAACCCAAAGTTAATTCGACCAATTCGGCCTTCAAACATCAGCTTCACTCCCCCTTAGGTCGTAACCTGGCCCATTGACCCGACGTCAACTTGGTCCGAACCTGGTCTCTGATACCACTTGTTGCAAAAAAAAGATATCTTACAAATAGACACCCAAAATAGCGTCACGCAAGAACTAATGCAAAATAAGAGAAAGCACAAAATTTAATAAGTTTCGGTAAATGTTACCCACGTCATCGGACGCCAACAATCAATCCACTATCACCAAAGTTGCCAACGATCAATCCACTATTACCAAAGTTTCAAATTACAAAGATTTCTGACAAATTGGAAAGTTTCCCAAGAATAGGAGAATTTTTTCCAAAACCCAAAATTCCAAAATTACAACTTTGAATTTTTTAGATTTGAAAACTTCCTAAAATAAAATCTGTTTTCTCATAACAGTTTTATATAATAACTAATTATTTTTGGGATATTCAAAACCAAAAACACAAGGCCCTATTTATATAACCCATGGGTGGTGTCTTTTTTAGCGCCCAGCCGATGTGGGACTAAAAAAGCACACCCAAAATTCAACATTTCCGACACTGATACTATTTTTTAAGGATAAAACGGCAGCCTAAATACTCTCCGCATTCCATTAGCGAGTGTTAATAGAACATTATAGAGTCATGAAGTACATAAGGTAAGTAAAAAAAAAGTTCAATAAAACGATATAAGAGACTATGCCAATACATGAATGCTCAATAAAAGTAAATATAGTGTCAGCCTGCATGATGTCCTCAGGAGTCACTCCTCTCGGTCCATATTGCCTCCTCGGCAGTCCTCTGCCATTGGGTTGATATACAGCTTATATTTGTTGTATTTCTCATAATTACACACCATTTTCCCGTCGGAGAGCTGACCTGTTCAATAATGGATATCAAGATAAGTGTTATAAACATAATAATCAATAGCATGTGTTGTATTATTAAACGGGATTGTAGCGGGTGGAAGAGTAGTATTCCTCCTAATAGCGATCCAGATGTTTTGCAGGGGTGCATTTATGTTTTGTTTTCTCACCTGACGTGACTTGCTATTTTATATATACTAGTAGTAGTTTTTCTCAAGAAAAAATATATACTAGTAGTAGTTTGTTTTCGTTTGAACTTATGTGGTCCATCTTTCTAGAAGTTGAACATTACTTTGGATCTACTATATCACATAAATGGAACATGGAAGGCGTTTCCCTGTAATTTTAAGTTATAAATTTTTTTTTAAAAAAAAGTTCTTTGTTCACGATTTATATGATGTTTCCGTATATTTTTATTCATTTATGTAGCCACAATTTGATTCAATACAAGAACACTAGTTCCATTACAATCACAATGAAACTTTCAAAGTAAAACACAAAGATGACAGATATTGATACAGGTCATAGTTTTTGGCTCTTAAGCCTCAAGCTCAAAAGCTGCAGCCTCAAAGCTATCAGACAGTCCAGTCCCAGTCTTGAAGGTGAGCTTGTCAGCCAAAGGGGTATCAAAGTATGTCTCCACAACAGAGAGCCACAGCAGGAGCTCCTTGGTCTTCACGCCCGTCATCTTCTTCATCTTGCGTGGCTCGACGAACGCAGTCACCTCAGTCGCATACGATACCTGGCGCTTGATCTTCTTGAAGGTGTGGTTCTTGCTCTTCTTCTGGATGATCCAGACGAACCCGGCCGCACGGTTGTAGCCCACCTCCTGCACGTCCTCCACGGGGAACAGGCCCTTGGGCATGCAGAGCTCTTCGAGCAGCTCGATGATCTTCTTCCTGCACTCGGCGTCTCCGTGGTATATCTCGGCGCCGGATTTGTAGCTCTCGACGGTTTGGGATGCCATTGCTTGTGGATAAATGGTAATGGCTAGTGATTTAGCTCGTGAAATTGAAGAGAGAGATTGTATGTAGAGATTGAAGGCGGTGAGTTTGAAGTTAAGCAGAAGAGAGAATTATTTATAGATTGGGAGCAATACTGAAGAAGTCGTGAAGTGCATTTTTCTCGAGTTTATGATGAATTAGTCAAAGCTGAGAAAATTTCAGAATTGATGGCCCTCGAATTAAATAGATTGAGGTCAACCTGGTTGATTCTGGAGTCATTCACAACTGTTAAGGGTCTCCGATGGATGTTGCAGACCAATTCAAGAGTCTGAGATCTGAATTACATCTAGTTTAGTTTATTCTCTCCTATTTGATTTTGCCTTCACTTCCTTCTTCTTTGGTTCAAAAGGGAAATTCCATTCGAGCACCACTTTGCTCCGTGAGCCCTCCTATCGATGTAAAAAATTATTAGTTTATTATTTTTTCTTGTGATCTTGTAATTTTGTTTTTATTCTCGGAGATTAATTTCTGAACGATATTAAATCTGTTCGAATAGTGTAAAAACCATTCGGGAGGCTGATCCTCGACTTAGAAAGATGGACTCATTAGGCAATGTTGTGTGCTCAAACAGGAATTTCCAAAAAAATGGATATTTAAAATTATGACGGTGATCACGTATTTGACAGGTAATTTTTCTACATTTTATTAAAGATGAAATTAGCTAACTAGGAATAATATGTTACTTTTTTAATATGGGATACTAAAACAAGTAAAATGTTATATTTAAACAATGAACAACATATTTATACTGTTAGTGTATGAAATATTTCTTGCGTTCGCAATGCCGAAAAATCTATCCCTTTTTTTAAGAAATGTTTTTAACAAATAATAATTAATTTTTGCCGTCTGTATCCAAATTCTTGAATTTTAGCTTTAATTTTGCCTTCATTAAAATGGACACAAAATTAACAAATTTTAATGAAAATAACATCTTGCATTTACTCGGAAGGATAAATGAGATCCAAAAATTAGAAGTTTGTAGATGAAGCTTTTTTTATTAGAATGTAAAAGAAAAAGGTAATGTTTTTTTTATTTTTAAAAAAAGGAATAATAGTAGGTAAACGTACATATTCTTTAATAATGTATCATTTGGCTACTCAGCATATTGTTGCATGCAATGCTTCAAAAGGATTATTAGTAATATTCTTATTTGTTCCCACTTCAGGTGTTTATTTTCATATCGAAAGTTTTTTTTATGTGTTCTACAAAAAGGGGAAAAAAACACCAAAAATTATTTGAACAATTTCCAATTAATAGTTTTCTTGTCCCTTCCACGAATTTGTAGTTCCTCTAATTATATTGTCGCTCATGTTATTATCGAAGAACATAATATATAAGTAAATATACCATCAACCTCTCACCATCACTCTCCTTTATCTTATCTCTCATATTATTTTCAAAAACCACTCCCATACTCCACATGGAGAGCATATAAACTGCCAAAACAAAACAATCAAGATCTAATATTAAAAAAAGAAGGAAAAAACCCTCAAAAGAAAAAGAATCCAATATTTGCCCTCACTATTTGTTACTCACACCAATAGTTGATTATGCCAAACTAACCAAGAACGCAAAAACATACGATTAACAAACCCATCCACTTACTTGAGGATGCATATCTCCACAATGTATGTCAATGGTTCTTAGCAACTGTAACCATTTGGTATGAAGGCGTACAAATAGGCTTATCCACGCAGTCATTACACATGAATTTTCTTACATATTGTCAAGTCTTTCCTGCATTCTCATTCGGACTGAAAGGCAAATCGGTCTTAAGAATAACGTTCAACGTTAGATTCGATCATCTATACTAAACGGTTTACAGTAATATTTTCTTACTTACTATAATTGTTTCTTTTTCTGAACTTATAAACTGGTTTTGTTTTATTCAGACAGTTCGGATTTCCAATATCTGGTTCTTTTTAGTTCCAACCAATATAACAGTATTAAATCTATTCAAATTTTCAACAATATAAATATAATAGTATCAACATCCACACTGTTCACATTCCTATTTGGTTGGTTAGGAAGAAAACAACCATATTTTATTTAAAAATACCCAGCTATATATATATATATATATATATATATATATATATATATATATATATATATATATATATATATATATATATATATATATATATATATATGGAAGTGAGCTGACAGCTCACGTAAGTTATCTGAGCGGTAGTTCATTTCTATTATCTCTAATAATCTTTTTTAAAAAATTTCTTTTTGGATTATGATCTCTACCTCCTAGGGTTCACTCATACCCAATTTCTTGGATTTTAGTTTTGATTTGGTCCTCCATCATTTGACATAAAATTAACGGTTTTTGATGAATAAAATATTTTGCATCTACTTGATGAACTGGTAAATGAACTCCAAAATTTATAAAATTTAATCCGAAAGAAAGGAGGTAGAGATGCTAATTTTTGAAAAAATTGAAGAAAAATCATTAGATCACTATATTTTTGCTACTAGCTCACGTAACTTTTTCCGAGCTGGCAGCTCTACTACAATAATCCCCCCCTACACACACACACACACACACACACATATATAGAGAGAGAGAAATGGAAATGAGCTGACAACTCACACAAGCTACCTGAGATACAGTTCATTTCCACTTTCTCCAATAATTTTTTTTTAAAAAACTTCTTTTGAATTATGATATCAACCCCCTGGGGTTCACTCATACCCAATTTCTTGGGTTTTAGTTTTGATTTGGTCCTCTATCATGTTGACATAAAATTAACGATTTTTTATGAATAAAAAATTTTGTATCTACTTGATGAATGGGTATATAAACTCCAAAATTTATTAAATTTAATCTGAAATAAATTAAAGAAGTAGAGATGCTAATTCTAGAAAAAAATTTAGGAAAAATTATTGGATTACTATACTTTTGCCGTTAACTCACGTAACTTTTTCTGAACTCGCAGCTCACCTACAATTGAGCAAAAAATTTTAAAATAAGAAAAGGAAACGTTTGACATCCTCATCTTCAATTCAAATAAAATAGAATTCCATATAACTCATTGAAATTGACACAAGGGGATCATTAAAAAAATTTAGATTGCTATTTATTCCCTTTTGGCTCTGGTGAATCACTCGATATTTCATTTTAATCGTAAATTTTTTCTCTCTAGTTCTTTCCCATCATTTTTTTTCATATTATGAAATACGTTCATCCGCATTCTTTGTTAATGGATTAGGGCATTGCTTCAGAAGACGACACGAGAGCCATTCTATATACCTCCATGCATTTCAAATACTAATATTGCTGACAACAGGATCTTAGTGGATAGTGCTCCTCCTGACGAAGACTGAAATATTTTGTTGGAATCCTTTTATGTTTCATTCTCTTATCTTCTGTGACTTTCTGATTTTCATATACTAGTAGTGATTTATTTTAGTTTGAACTTTTGAAATCCTCTTTTTTAACTCGGAAGGTGTTTACCTGAAAAATATTCTTTATTGATGATCTCCGTATATTTTTATTCATTTATGTAGCCACAATTTGATTCAATACAAGAACACTAGTACAATCACAATCACAATGGAACTTTCAAAGAAAAACACAAAGATAGCAGATATTGATACAGGTCATAGTTTTTGGCTCTTAAGCCTCAAGCTCAAAAGCTGCAGCCTCAAAGCTATCAGACAGCCCAGTCCCAGTCTTGAAGGAGAGCTTATCAGCCGAAGGGGTGTCAAAGTATATCTCCACAACAGAGAGCCACAGCAGGAGCTCCTTGGTCTTCACACCCGTCATCTTCTTCATCTTGCGTGGCTCAACGAACGCAGTCACCTCAGTCGCATACGATACCTGGCGCTTGATCTTCTTGAAGGTGTGGTTCTTGCTCTTCTTCTGGATGATCCAGACGAACCCGGCCGCACGGTTGTAGCCCACCTCCTGCACGTCCTCCACGGGGAACAGGCCCTTGGGCATGCAGAGCTCTTCGAGCAGCTCGATGATCTTCTTTCTGCACTCCGCGTCTCCGTGGTATACCTCTGCGCCGGATCTGTAGCTCTCGATGGTTTGGGATGCCATTGCTTGTTGATAAATGGTAATGGTTAGTGATTTAGCTCGTGAAATTGAATATAGAGATTGTAAGTACAGATTGAAGGTGATGAGTTTGAAGTTGAGCAGAAGAGATAAGTATTTATAGATTTGGAACAAGATTGAAGAAGTTTATAATTGAATTGATCAAAGCTGAGAACAGTCAAAATTGATGGGCCTCCAATTTAATAGATTAAGGTCAATTAACTTGGTTGTTTCTTAAGCCATTCACAACTGTTATGAGTCTACGAAGGATGTTGCAGACCAATTCAATAGTCTTGAGAGATCTGATTTATGTATCGTTAGTTTAGTGTATTCTCCATGATTTGATTTTGCTTTCAGTTCCTAACTTATTGGTACAAAAAATGGATATTTAGTTGATTGCGGTAATCTTTCCGCACTTCATTGAAAAAAAAATTAGCTAAACCAACAATAATAGAGATACAGATAATTAATGTTTAGGAAAATTTTTAAAGACTTCGTGTTATTTTTCTATGGGAAACTAAAACATAATATATTTATACTATATGAAAGTTATTGTCACTGTATCAAAATTTCGAAGTTGTGGTAATAATAGAGATAAATTGATTTGTATTTCAATATGTTCCAGCAGGTTGAGCGTTCATTTTGGATCAAAAGCTGAAACCTGAAATTTTACGTAGCAGAATATATTTTAAATCTATTGAATTTGAATTACTCTTATACCATATTGATGTCCATGTCGCTATATCAAAACTCCAAAATTTTGATGAGAATTGAGAAAAATTATTTTGTACTCCTACGTATTGTTAGTATTGTTGGTGCATGAAATTTCCTTGCATTGACAGTATTAGAAAATTAATCCTTCTCTTTTTTGGAAAAAAAATTATGGATAATGATCTTTACCATTTAGGATTCACCTCTGTCCAAATACTTGGATTAGTTTTTTATTTGACCTTTTATAAAATACATACAAAATTAACGATTTTTAATAGACATAATATTTTTGTATTCACTCGGAAGGATAAATGAGCTTCAAAATTTCTTATATTTGGTTCTAAAAAAAAGACTATGGAGGTGAAAATCATAATCCTCAAAGAAATTAAAAGAAGAAAACAATGGAAGAATTAGTATTTTAAGTGTGAACCGAAGAGTGCAAATTGACGTAACAGTCAACATATCTCTTAACCAAAAATTCTTATGATATCGTTTAAAAATGTTTCAAAAGCTACATTAATCACTTTTTACAAACAATTGACATAAATTTAAAACAAAATTAGTAGTCTGCAGACGAAGTTTTTTTAAAAATTGTAAAAGAAAAAGGTAATGGTTTTTTAAGGAATAATATTAGGAGAAAGTGCATATTCTTTAACGATGGATCATTTGGCTACTCAGAAATGGTTGCATGCAATACTTCAAGGATCTATATTAGTATTTTTTTAATGTGTTCTACAAAAAGAAAAAATTCACCCAAAATTATTTCAACAATAACAAATTAATATTTTTTTTTTTATTGTCCCTTCCATGAATTTGTAGTTGCTCTAATTATCTCACCGTTCATGTTATTTTCAAAAAACATAATGTATAATTAAATTTATCATCAACCTCTTATGATCTCTCCCCTTATCTCTCAGGTTATTTTCAAAACACCACTCTCATACTCCACAAGGAGAGTATATGTAGTCCTAAAACAATACAATCTCAATACAATCTCAAAATCTAATATTAAAAAAAGAATAAAAAAGGCCTCAAAAGAAAAATCTAATATTTGCCCTCATTATTTGTTCCTCACACCAATAGTTGATTACGCCAAACTACCCAAGAATGCGAGCATATACGAAAAACAAATCCAGCCAATTATTTGAGGATACATGACTCCACAATATTCTTATTCGTATTCGGAGGAAGAAAACAAATATAAATATAGTAATATCAATATTTCGTTCAAAAGAAAATAACCATATTTTATTTAAAATACCCACCATATATCATTCAAAACAACTGGAATATTTTTATTGAAAAAGTAGTTGAGAGGAAGAAATTTTTAAACAATAAAGGAAACGTTTGGCGTCCTCTTCTCCAAGTCAAATAAAATAAAATTCCATCAAAATTGACATTAGGGAATCATTAAAAACATAATAGATGGCTATTTATTGCTTTTGGTCTTATGGTGAATCACTCGGATATTTCATTTCTTCATCAATTTATTTCTCTCTCATTCTTTCCCATCTTTCTTTCCCCTATTTTGATATTCGTTCTTCCATATTCTTTGTTAATGGGTTGGGGTATTGCTTTGGAAGATGACTCGCTTCTATCCCCATGCCTTTCCCGTTGCAAAAAACAGATATCATAAATAGGCACTCAAAATCCAAGAATAGAAGAATTTTTCCCAAAATTCAAAATTACAACTTGGAATTTTTCAGATTTGAAAATTTCTCAAAATAAAACATGTTTTCTCAGAACAGTTTTATATAATAACTAATTATTTTTGGGATACTCAAAATCAAAGACACAAAACTCTATTTGTAGGACCCATGGGTGGTGTCTCTTTAGCGCCCAGCCGATATGGGACTAAAAGAGTCACACCCAAAATTCAACAATCTCCACCTTGACGAATAAGGCCCACATCTTCAGCGTCTCCAAATTAAGATTTTCAAACTGCCAAAATATTAACCAAATCCAAACAATAATTGAATTTAGTCAAAATCACCACCTTGGTCATCATATCAGCGGGATTATCTCCAGTTCCAATCTTATGAAGTAGTATCTTTTAATCTTCAATAATTTCCCACACAAAATGATACCTGACGTCAATATACTTTGTTCGTGCATTATAGACTTGGTTCTTTGCCAAGTGAATTGCACTCTGACTGTCATAATACACAGTAACCAGTTTCTGAATAATCTCCAAGTCCTCAAGCAACTCCTGTAGCCAAATTGTCTCCTTTACAGCCTTTGTAACTGCCATATATTCTGCTTCTGTTGTAGACAAAGCAACCATGGACTGCAAAATAGACCTCCAACTCACTAGTGTTTTAGTAAGAGTAAATACATAACTAGTAGTTGATCGACATTTATCCAAATCACTTGTGATATCCTTTCACACCGAGCTTATTCCCATGAACAATACTTTCTTGACTCTTAGATCTAACTTAGACTCCTTTACATGATAATAAACAATGGAACCAAACACATGTAAGGAATCATAATCATAAGTAGGTTTTCCAGACCACACCTCAATCAGTGTCTTGCCTTCAATTGCAGCTGATGGTAATCAATTAATAAGATGACATGCATAAGTCACTGTCTCAGTTCAAAATCCCTTGCTTAACCCAGCATTAAGCAACATACATCGAATCTTCTCCAGCAAAGTCCTGTTCATGCGTTTTGCCATCCCATTTTGCTATGGTGACTCTGTGTTGGTGAAGTGTCGAACAACACCTTCATCTTGGCAAACTTTCATAAACGGATCACTTTTATACTCATCATCGTTATCTGATGTAAACTTTTTTATCTTTCTTCCTGTATGAGTCTCAATCATCTTTTTCCATTTCAGAAAAATTCACAATACTTCATCTTTAGTTTTCATCAAATACACCCAAACTCTTTTAGAGTAATCATTAATAAAAGTAACAAAGTAATGCATATCTTCCAAAGAAGGTGTTCTAATAAGATCCCAAATATCAGAGTGAATATAGTCCAAAATTCCTTCAGTATTATGGATAGTACTGCCAAACTTTACTCTTGTCTTTTTTCTCATGACACAATACTCAAAAAAAATCTAATTTACAGGTTTTTGCACCTTTTAGTAAGCCTTTCTTCACTAAATTCTGCAAAACTCCCATATCTGCATGACCAAGTCGCATGTGCCACAATATGGTTGTTTTTGTATCTGTATCCTCTTCAGAGACTATAGTTCCTGATCAAATAACTGTACTATCCTGAAAATAGTATAAGTTATTCTTTCTCGTACCTTTCATCACTACAAGTGCGCCTGAAGTGACTCTGAGAACTCCATCTCGAATAGATATAGCGAAACCTTTTGCTTCTAACTAATTCGGCCTTTTGAAACCTTTTGAAACCCAAAGTTAATTCGACCAATTCGGCCTTCAAACATCAGCTTCACTCCCTCTTAGACCGTAACCTGACCCATTGACCCGACGTCAACTTGGTCCGAACCTGGGCTCTGATAACACTTGTTGCAAAAAAAAGATATCTTACAAATAGACACTCAAAATAGTGTCATGCAAGAACTAATGCAAAATAAGAGAAAGTACAAAATTTAATAAGTTTTGGTAAATGTTACCTATGTCATCGGACGCTAACAATCAATCCACTATCACCAAAGTTGCAACGATCAATCCACTATTACCAAAGTTTCAAATTATAAAGATTTCTGACAAATTGGAAAGTTTCCCAAGAATAGAAGAATTTTTTCCTAAACCCAAAATTCCAAAATTACAACTTTGAATATTTTAGATTTGAAAATTTTCCAAAATAAAATCTGTTTTCTCATAACAGTTTTATATGATAACTAATTATTTTTGGGATACTCAAAATAAAAAACACAAGGCCCTATTTATAGAACCCATGGGTGGTGTCTTTTTTAGTGCCCAGCCGATATGGGACTAAAAGAGCCACACCCAAAATTCAACATTTCCGACACTGATACTATTTTTTTTAGGGATAAAATGGTAGCCTAAATACTCTCCGCATTCCATTAGCGAGTGTTAATAGAATATTACAGAGTCATGAAGTACATAAGGTAAGTAAAAAAAAAAGTTCAATAAAACGATATAAGAGACTATGCCAATACATGAATGCTCAATAAAAGTAAATATAGTGTCAGCCTGCATGATGTTCTCAGGAGTCACTCCTCTCGGTCCATATTGCCTCCTCGGCAGTCCTCTGCCATTGGGTTGATATACAGCTTATATTTGTTGTATTTCTTAGAAATACACACCATTTTCCTGTCGGAGAGCTGACACGTTCAATAATAGATATTAAGATAAGTGTTATAAACACAATAATCAATAGTATGTGTTATATTATTAAACGGGATTGTAGCGGGTGGAAGAGTAGCATTCATCCTAATAGCGATTAGGATGTTTTGCAGGGGCGCATTTATGTTTCCTTTTCTTACCTGACGTGACTTGCTATTTTATATATACTAGTAGTAGTTTTTCTCAAGAAAAAATATACACTAGTAGTAGTTTGTTTTCGTTTGAACTTATGTGGTCCCTCTTTCTAGAAGTTGAACATTACTTTGGATCTACTATATCACATAAATGGAACATGGAAGGCATTTCCCTGCAATTTTAAGTTATAAAAATATTTTTAAAAAAAAGTTCTTTGTTCACGATTTATATGATGTTTCCGTATATTTTTATTCATTTATGTAGCCACAATTTGATTCAATACAATAACACTAGTACCATTACAATCACAATGAAACTTTCAAAGTAAAACACAAAGATAACAGATATTGATACAGGTCATAGTTTGTGGCTCTTAAGCCTCAAGCTCAAAAGCTGCAGCCTCAAAGCTATCAGACAGCCCAGTCCCAGTCTTGAAGGTGAGCTTGTCAGCCGAAGGGGTATCAAAGTATATCTCCACAACAGAGAGCCACAGCAGGAGCTCCTTGGTCTTCACGCCCGTCATCTTCTTCATCTTGCGTGGCTCGACGAACGCAGTCACCTCAGTCGCATACGATACCTGGCGCTTGATCTTCTTGAAGGTGTGGTTCTTGCTCTTCTTCTGGATGATCCAGACGAACCCGGCCGCACGATTGTAGCCCACCTCCTGCACGTCCTCCACAGGGAACAGGCCCTTGGGCATGCAGAGCTCTTCGAGCAGCTCGATGATCTTCTTCCTGCACTCGGCGTCTCCGTGGTATATCTCGGCGCCGGATTTGTAGCTCTCGACGGTTTGGGATGCCATTGCTTGTGGATAAATGGTAATGGCTAGTGATTTAGCTCGTGAAATTGAAGAGCGAGATTGTAAGTAGAGATTGAAGGTGATGAGTTTGAAGTTGAGCAGAAGAGAGAATTATTTATAGATTGGGAACAATATTGAAGAAGTCAAGAAGTTCAAGTTTATAATTGAATTGATCAAAGCTGAGACAAGTCAAAATTGATGGGCCTCCAATTTAATAGATTAAGGTCAATTAACTTGGTTGTTTCTTGAGCCATTCACAACTGTTATGAGTCTACGAAAGGATGTTGCAGACCAATTCAATAGTCTTGAGAGATCTGAATTATGTATAGTTTAGTGTATTCTCCATGATTTGATTTCGCCTTCAGTTCCTAACTTATTGGTACAAAAAATGGATATTTAGTTGATTGCGGTAATCTTTCCGCACTTCGTTGAAAAAGAAATTAGCTAAACCAACAATAATAGAGATACAGATAATTAATGTTTAGGAAAATTTTTAAAGACTTCGAGTTATTTTTCTATGGGAAACTAAAACATAATATATTTATACTATATGGAAGTTATTATCACTTTATCAAAATTTCGAAATTGTGGTAATAATTGAGATAAATTGATTTGTATTTCAATATATTTTAGCAGGTTGAGCGTCCATTTTGGATCAAAACCTGAAACCTGAACTTTTACGTAGCAGAATATATTTTAAATCTGTTGAACTTGAATTGCTCTAATACTATATTGATGTCCATGACGCTATATGAAAACTCCAAAGTTTTGATGGAGGTTGAAAAAAATTGTTTTGTACATATTGTTAGTGTATGAAATTTCCTTGCATTGGCAGCATCAAAAAATTCATCCTTCTTTTTTTTGGAAAAAAAAAAATCAAGGATAATAATTTTCACCATTTAGGATTCACCTGTGTCCAAATACTTGGACTAGTTTTTATTTGACCTTTTATAAAATACACACAAAAATAACGATTTTTAATAGACATAATATTTTTTATTCACTTGGAAGGAAGGATAAATGAGCTTCAAAATTTCTTATATTAAAATTTCTTATATTTGGTTATAAAAAGACTATGGAGGTGAAAATCATAATCCTCAAAGAAATTAAAAGAAGAAAATAATAGAAGAATAAGTTTTTTAAGTGTGAACCGAAGAAATTTCCTACGGCAGTGCAAATTGACATAACAGTCAACATATCTCCCAATCAAACCAAGAAAGGAAACTGTAGACACCTTAAAAAAAAAATTAGGAAAATCCCCACAGGTGGGCCAACTGCCCGCGGGGTGCCACCCGCGGGAGCGATCCCGCGGGTTGGCACCCGCGGGAGCACTCCCGCAGGTGCCAACCTGCGGGTTGTTTTCCGTTGTTTTCCGTTTATTTATTTTCTATTTATTTCGCTGAAATCCCGTGATCCGATTTTTCATGGAGGATTCGAGCAGGATTTCAAGTTTTCTCGGTCTATAAAAGACAAGAGCTGACTCAAGAGAGTGGACTTTTGGACGATTTTGGGCGAGCTCGTGAAATTGAGAAGCGGAGCAGAGTCATCCCCTTCCAAGTCAGACGGTCCACAGAGGCACTAGCGAGGCTCCATCGCCACCCGAACCCACATAAAAAGGGAATAAATTAATATTCCTGTTCTTGTTATTCCTCATATATTTTTTGTAAATCTTAATATTTTCGTCGTAATCAAACAATTTTATAATGGAAAGAGAAATCCAATTTTTGAGCAAAAAAGAACTGGCGACTACAGCGGGAGCCTCTCTGTTCACAATAGAGAATCTGGTGGCGCAATCTGACTTGGTAGCGATCGGATCGGTTGTTGAAACGCTGGTCGTAGAAGTCGACCAGCAAAAATATGAGGAATTTCTTTCTTCCTCTGATTCGGAGCCTAGGCGTCATCGCCGGGCGACGATGAAAAAAGGTGAGGCGTCATCGCCCACCGGAAATCAAAAGGCGTCATCGCCTATTAAAACTTACGAGGCGTCATCACCCCTTGAAACTGACAACACGTCATCGTCTGTCAAGTATACGACGTTATCGCCTGTTCCAAAGTCAAGTCAAAAGTCAAACCAAACTCTAACCCGCTCCCAAAAGAGAAATCTGAGACGTAAAACTCAACGAGCACGCCTCAATTATACAGAAAGGGTTGCAGAAAATTCCGGGACAGTGAAAAATTTCGGAGGAAACCCACGGATGCAACTACGGGTTGTATCCCGCGAAAGCAACCCCACGGGTGGCAACCCGCGGCTTGCAACCGCGGGTGGCAACCTGCGGCTGCCAACCGCGGGTGGCATCCCGCGGCTGCCAACCGCAGGTGGCATCCCGCGGCTTGCAACCGCGGGTGCAAACCCACAGGTGCAACCGCGGGTTGCACCTCGCAGGAGCGAACCCACGGGTACAAACCCACAGTTGCAACCGCAGGTTGCATCCCGCAGATGTAATCGACGGGTTACGTTCAATGAACACAACCCTCATGTCTCTTCGAGCATGCCTATGGTGAGCACGCAACATACACCAAGAATTTTAATCTCTCTATCAGAGGCGTGCGGGGCCCACACAACTACTCAGACTAGTGTGCACTCCAGAAGAATTCGCAAAAGGGTTGGAGAATAATCTGATGCTGGAAAAGAGCTCAGCCCTGAAATATTGCAAACTCTCCAGTATTATGAACCAAATTTGCGACGCAAGAGGCGTCAAAATGCAAGAAGAGAGGAGAATGTACCTCAAGATTTGAGAGAGTACCTCAATTGGAAGAAGAATTCCTCACAAAATATTCCTCACTGCCAATGCGAACAGTTAATCTCAACTGTTCTATCAAGCTGTAAATGCAACTCAAAACGATCAGTTTTTTTAGCGGATCACCGAACCTAAAATGTGAACGGTGAAAAAGGTGTGCTCGGAAACCGATCTGCCTGCTGCCTCATTACATATGGTTAATAAATGCAAAAAAGTGGTCGGAAACAACCCTTCAGATAAGAAAATCACTCCGGGATCAAAAGGAGTTTCTATCGAACAAGAGGGCGTGCGCTTAGAAGAAGTCTCTGGAAGGCTTGAGAGACAAGAAAAATGTCTCGAACAGCAAGAGGAGATTATAGAAGAAATGAAACAACTTTTAATTGCGTTGTTAGCTCAAACTAGAAAGAACCAATTCTCGTCGTCCATATCTGGTCGGCAGAAAGGAAAACGACCCGTTCAAATAAATGAAGACAGCGAGGACGAGGATGAAGAAGTACCTCCTCATTCAAGAGAGGAAGAGGACGTGAAGGTTATCATCAACCCTCACGTAGAAAAAATGGAGAAGATGGAGAATCAACTACAAGCTCTTCTTCATCGAAAGAAACTACAAGAGGTAGGGGTAGTCCGTCCCTATCCCATAGAATGGGAGACCGTGCCTTATCCTGCAAAATATAAACCGTTGAACCTTCAGTCATTCGACGGTAAAGGTTCGCCGCAACAACACATCTTCTACTTTCTGTCGCAGACAGGATATCTCATAGGGAATGATCCGACTATGACTAAGATATTTGCGAGCACTTTACGGGGGCCCGCATTTACCTGGTTCATGCAGCTACCCCAAGGAACAATTAAATCATGGATTGATGTAGAACGTGAGTTCCTAGTCCGATTCTTTGAAGATGATATAGAAGTCTCTATACTATCCTTGCTAGCAGCAAAGCAAGAGGAAGGCAAGACGGTCAAAGCTTATGTCGAGCGATTCCGAGAACTTTCTGTTCGATGCCCACATGGCATGACGCATGACACTCTTGTGGAAACCTGCAGACACAACATGTTGACCGACGTTCTAAATAAAATGGGCTCGGTCAAACCCAAATCATGGAAGGATCTGCTTAAGTAGGGTGAACAGGCCGAAGATATACTTTGACGCCTCGAAAAACAGCAGTCTGCAACCGGAGGCAGTACAAATGAATCTCCATTCCATTTCTCCCGTTCTAAAGGGAAAGACATAATAGCAATGGCGGTAGAAAACACATCGAAATAGAAAGCATGGCCAACTATAAGCAACACAGCAAAGTCACCCAGGCTTCAAAATCAGTATTCGTTTAAGGATGAGCATACTGCTACTATGTTCAATCTGCTCAACAAACGCAAAATGCTTAAGTTGCCGGAGAGTAAGAGGCCGGAAGAGATAGGGAAGACTAACGATCCGAATTACTGCATATACCATCGGATTGTAGGTCACCCTACAAAGAATTGTTTTATTCTAAAAGACAAAATTCAAGCGTTGATTGATATTGGAGCAGTTCAGCTCAAAACTGAACAAAAAAGGAGTTAGAGCTAACTCCGACACATTTAATATGTGTGATCTAAATGTACCACTTGGGCTCACAACAATTCCCAAGACGAGCTCAGGGCGGTTAATTTAAACCCCCATAAAAAATGATAAAAAAAAAGAAAAGAAAAAGAAAAATTATGGAATTACCCAACGCCGACAAGGCTACGAAGAGAGAATAAATTTCTCGCCAACCCCATCATACCGGGGGTAAAAAGTATGAATTACCCAACGCCAATAAGACAACGGAAAGAGAATAAATTTCTCGTCAACCCCATCATACTGGGGGTAAAAAGTATGAATTACCCAACGCCGACAAGGCTACGGGGAGAGAGTAAATTTCTCGCCAACCCCATCATACTGTAGGTAAAAAGTATGAATTACCCAATACCGACAAGGCTACGGGGAGAGAATAAATTTTTCGCCAACCCCATCATACTGGGGGTAAAAAGTATGAATTACCCAACGTCGACAAGGCTACGGGGAGAAAATGAATTTCTCGCCAACCCCATCATGCTGGGGGTAAAAGTATGAAATGCCCAACGCCGCCAAGGTTACGGGAAGACAATAAATTTCTCGCCAACCCCTTCATGCTGGAGGTAAAAAAAGCATGAACTGCCCAATGCCGTCAAGGCAACGGGAAGAGAACAAGTTTCTCGTCAACCCCTTCATGCTGGGGGTAAAAGTATAAATTGCCCAACGCTGCTAAGACAAAGGGAAGAGGAAAAGTTTGGCATTTAAGACCAAACAAAATCCTCGACAACTCATCATGCTGAGGGAAATAGCATGGCTAGTCCGACTCAAACGGTACTTGGTAAAGATTAATCAAATCCGTTGATAGTTGGGGGTTTGCTAAAATCCCATGACAAATCTGTCATAATAGCATTCTTATTCGAATATAAGGATACATCGCTGCTCTAAGCTGCTAAGGTAAGGGGAAGAGAAAAAGTTTGGCATTTAAGCCCAAACGAAACCCTCGACAACTCATCATGCTGAGGGAAATAGTATGGCTAGCCCGACTCAAACGGTAGTTGGTAAAGGCTAATCAAATCCGTTGATAACTGGGGGTTTGCTAAAAATCCTAATCAGATAAATCTCTTGTCACGTTAAAATTTCACCTCTGACAATAAAATTTCTCTCGTCATTTTTCTCCTGCAGAGCAAGCGACACCCCAAAATATTTGTCAGGTTAAAATCATACCTCTGACATCATAATTCAAAATCAAATGAGATAAAATCCGATTAAATCTCCTGTCATGTTAAGATTTCAACTCTGACAGAAAAGAAAACTTACACTTCATCAAGTCCGATATTACAGCTTCTGATGAACTTGTTTTTTATATCGTTAAGTTAAAAAATTACCTCTGACGAAAATCATCTCCCTATCAAGTTAACAGTTACCTTTGATAGTCCGATTCCAAGGCTAAATACGTTAACCATCACCTCTATTTAGTCAGCTTGTTCCTATCACGACCAGATCCTCTGAATAAGTTGAGCTCCAAGACACGTTTAATGTCACCTCTGTCTTTCCCTGATTCGTCATACTAGATGTCACTAAACGGTTAGGATTAAAATGAGCACGTTAACATGATACCTCTGCTTGACCTAAAATAAGCATGTTAATATCATACCTCTGCTTGTCATCTAACGAGCACGTTATAATCATACCTCTGCTTGTTATTGAATAATTGAATAAGCATGTTAACGTCATATCTCCACTCCTACTCCACAAAATATATCAATAATTATCTCTGTCTACCAAATTATTTAAAACGTCTGATAGCCAAAAGTAAAGAATCCAAAATATTTCGAAATTCAGTACAACTCAATACAGAACTTTGAAAACTTTGGAGGGGGTTATGTAGACACCTAAAAAAAATTGAGAAAATCCCCACGGGTGGGCCCCGCGGGAATTTCTCCCGCGGGTGCCCACCCGCGAGAAGAATCCCGCAGGACACCCGCGGGAGGAATCCCGCGGGACACTCGCGGGATAAATCCCGCGGGTGCACCTGCGGGAGCAATCCCGCGGGTGCCACTTACGGGAGGCTCCCGCGGGTGGCCACCCGCGGGAGTTTCTCCCGCGGGGTGCCACCTGCGGGAGCGATCTCGCGGGTTGGCACCCGCGGGAGCGCTACGGCAGGTGCCAACCCGCGGGTTGTTTTCCTTTTATTTATTTCCTATTTATTTCGCTGAAATCCCGTGATCCGATTTTTCAGGGAGGATTCGAGCCGGATTTCAAGTTTCATCGGTCTATAAAAGACAGGAGCTGACTCGAGAGAGTAGACTTTTGGATGATTTTGGGCGAGCTCGTGAAATTGAGAAGCGGAGCAGAGCCATCCCCTTCCAAGTCAGACGGTCCACGGAGGCACTAGCGAGGCTCTATCGCCACCCAAACCCACATAAAAAAGGGAATAAATTAATATTCCCGTTCTTGTTATTCCTCAGATATTTTTGGTAAATCTCAATATTTTTGTTGTAATCAAACAATTTTACAATGGAAGGAGAAATCCAATTTTTGAGCAAAAAGAAACGTTTGGCATCCTCTTCTCAAAGTCAAATAAAATAGAATTCCATCAAAATTGACATAAGGGAATTATTAAAAACATAATAGATCGCTATTTATTCCTTTTGGTCTTATGGTGAATCACTCGGATATTTCATTTCTCCATCAATTTATTTCTCTCTCATTCTTTCCCATCTTTCTTTCCCCTATTTTGATATTCGCTCTTCCATATTCTTTGTTAATGGGTTGGGGTATTGCTTTGGAAGATGACTCGCTTCTATCCCCATGCCTTATCTGACACTGATACTATTTTTTCGTAGGAATAAAACAACAGCCTAAATGCCCTCCACATTCCATTAGCGAGTGTTAATAGAACATTACAGAGTCATGAAGTACATAAGATAAGTAAAAAAAAAAGTTCAACAAAACGATATAAGAGACTATGCCAATACATGAATGCTCAATAAAAGTAAATATAGTATCAGCCTACATGAAGTCCTCAGGAGTCACTCCTCTCGGTCCGTATTGCCTCCTCGGCGGTCCTATGTAATTGGGCTGATATACTGCTTATATTTGTTGTATTCCTAAGAAATACACACCATTTTCCCGTCGGAGAGCTGACCTATTCAATAATGGATATCAAGATAAGTGTTATAAACACAATAATCAATAGCATGTGTTGTATTATTAAACAGGATTGTAGCGGGTGGAAGAGTAGTATTCCTCCTAATAGCGATCCAGATGTTTTGCAGGGGTGCATTTATGGTTTCTTTTCTTACCTGACGTGACTTGCTTTTTTATATATACTAGTAGTAGTTTTTCTCAAGAAAAAATATATACTAGTAGTAGTTTGTTTTCGTTTGAACTTATGTGGTCCCTCTTTCTAGAAGCTGAACATTACTTTGGATCTACTATATCACATAAATGGAACATGGAAGGCGTTTCCCTGCAATTTTAAGTTATAAAATTTTTTTTAAAAAAAAGTTCTTTGTTCACGATTTATATGATGTTTCCGTATATTTTTATTCATTTATGTAGCCACGATTTGATTCAATACAAGAACACTAGTACCATTACAATCACAATGAAACTTTCAAAGTAAAACACAAAGATGACAGATATTGATACAGGTCATAGTTTTTGGCTCTTAAGCCTCAAGCTCAAAAGCTGCAGCCTCAAAGCTATCAGACAGCCCAGTCCCAGTCTTGAAGGTGAGCTTATCAGCCGAAGGGGTGTCAAAGTATATCTCCACAACAGAGAGCCACAGCAGGAGTTCCTTGGTCTTCACACCCGTCATCTTCTTCATCTTGCGTGGCTCGACGAACGCAGTCACCTCAGTCGCATACGATACCTGGCGCTTGATCTTCTTGAAGGTGTGGTTCTTGCTCTTCTTCTGGATGATCCAGACGAACCCGGCCGCACGATTGTAGCCCACCTCCTGCACGTCCTCCACAGGGAACAGGCCCTTGGGCATGCAGAGCTCTTCGAGCAGCTCGATGATCTTCTTCCTGCACTCGGCGTCTCCGTGGTATACCTCTGCGCCGGATCTGTAGCTCTCGATGGTTTGGGATGCCATTGCTTGTGGATAAATGGTAATGGCTAGTGATTTAGCTCGTGAAATTGAAGAGAGAGATTGTAGGTAGAGATTGAAGGCGATGAGTTTGAAGTTAAGCAGAAGAGAGAATTATTTATAGATTGGGAACAATATTGAAGAAGTCGTGAAGTTCATTTTTCTCGAGTTTATGATGAATTAGTCAAAGCTGAGAAAATTTCAGAATTGATGGCCCTCGAATTAAATAGATTGAGGTCAACCTGGTTGATTCTGGAGTCATTCACAACTGTTAAGGGTCTCCGATGGATGTTGCAGACCAATTCAAGCGTCTGAGATCTGAATTACATCTAGTTTAGTTTATTCTCTCCTATTTGATTTTGCCTTCACTTCCTTCTTCTTTGGTTCAAAAGGGAAATTCCATTCGAGCACATCACCTTGCTCCGTGAGCCCTCCTAACGTTGTAAAAAATTATTAGTTTATTATTTTTTCCTGTGATCTTGTAATTTTGTTTTATTCTCCTTAGTAGGAGATTAATTTTTGAACGATATTAAATCTGTTCGAATAGTGTAAAAACCATTCGGATGACTGATCCACGACTTAGAAAGATGGACTCATTAGGCAATGTTGTGTGCTCAAACAGGAATTTCCAAAAAAATGGATATTCAAAATTATGACGGTGATCACGTATTTGACAGGTAATTTTTCTACATTTTATTAAAGATGAAATTACCTAACTAGGAATAATATGCTACTTTTTTATATGGGATACTAAAACAAGTAAAATGTTATATTTAAACAATGAACAACATATTTATACTGTTAGTATATGAAATATTTCTTGCGTTCGCAATATCGAAAAATCTATCCTTTTTTTTAAGAAATGTTTTTAACAAATAATAATTAATTTTTGCCGTCTGTATCCAAATTCTTGAATTTTAGCTTTAATTTTGCCTTCATTAAAATGGACACAAAATTAACAAATTTTAATGAAAATAACATCTTGCATTTACTTGGAAGGATAAATGAGATCCAAAAATTAGAAGTTTGTAGATGAAGCTTTTTTTATTAGAATGTAAAAGAAAAAGGTAATGTTTTTTTTATTTTTAAAAAAAGGAATAATAGTAGGTAAACGTACATATTCTTTAATAATGTATCATTTGGCTACTCAGCAAATTGTTGCATGCAATACTTCTATTCGCAGCAGAATTTCTTTGCTTTCCTTTCATTGAATTAACTTAAATTACAACGAAAGAGAACAAGAAAAAAAAAGAACAAACGAGAGGATTTTATATCTCAATCGCTCTCTTTTATAATGATTTGTGGGATCTGTGTGGCGATGGGATCTATCGATGTAGTTCTTTTGGACTATCTGACGTCGAACTCTTCTCTTGAAAATGGCGGCCGATTGTAGTTGATCTCTTCTGGTCTTGATTCGTTCAAGGCTCTGTGCGTAACTCGAACTTCTCAAAAACTCCAGAAAAAGATGATCCGAAAAAAAATCCCTAAGGCTTCCTCAAGAGGGTATTTATAGCCTTAGGATGATACGAGAGTTTCTATCTAAATAGAATTTATTCTCATCAAGGATTCCAATCAAATATCTTAGTTTTGATTTAAATCTCTTGATTTAGAGTTCTGATCGGACTTAATTTGGGTATTTGGATAAGCCCAAATTATAATCTCAATCAATTTAAGATTCTGGTTATCTGCTCACGCGGAATTAAACTCATCAAAACGCGGAGCTAAATAGACCAGAACGCGGAGCTATTGAATAGTTCCGTGTTTTATTCAAACGCAGGGCTAAAGTAGCCAAACGCGGAGCTATAGAGTTAGCTCCGCGTTTTTTTGTGGAAAATCCTTTTTACTTAGAAATTTTCACTGCCAACAAAACCCCCTCCAAAATTTTCAAAATGGCTTAGAACTTAGCAAATTTTTAAATACTTTGGATACTTAAATTGAAACGCGGAGTTAGAATACTAAGTTACCTTCGCGTTTTGTATACTTGAACGGAGCTAAATAGTTTCACGTTTTAGTGAGTAATTGCTCAGTAATTGCTCAGTAATTACTCAGTAATTGCTCTGTAATTACTCCGAACCTTGCGCCGAATACCAAGAGGCGGGTTCTCATTTAAATAGAGTCTCTAGATCTTCTTCCTCACTTCATTCGAAGAATCCAAGAATCTGAAGCTCAGGCGACCGGGCGACTCATGTGAACGAGCGGTCTTTGACCGGACTTCATTCTATTTTCCATAGATTTTCATTACGAGGATGTCATCTAAGAAGAGTACGGCATCGCGCGCCTCCTCACCATCGGCGGCCGGCGTTAGCAGCGGCGGCAGCGGCCGAGGGAGCGGACACAAAGGCGAACCAGTTCATGCCGAGCCCATTGGAGGTAAGAATCTCAACTTTTGGACTTATTAGAACAATTTTGGAGTGTTTTGGCTCGGTTTTAACAGACCAACCACTTTTTTACCGGCGAGATCGCCGTTTTCCGGCTGTAAGACTTGGAGAAGAAGGAAGGTCCTTTGGCTTTCTTCTATACGAAGCTATCGCGTCATCCTCGTGTTTGAAACGCGGGGCTATTTTGACTAGCAGTCGCATTTCAACGCGAGGTTATTTTGACTAGCAGTCGCGTTTCAACGCGAGGCTATTTTGACTAGCAGTCGCATTTCAACGCGAAGTTATTTTGACTAGCAGTCGCATTTCAATGCGAGGCTATTTTGACTAGCAGTCGCATTTCATCGCGAGGCTATTTTGACTAGCAGTCGCGTTTCAACGCGAGGCTATGAATTTTAGCTTCGCGAGTGAAACGTGAGGCTATCTCCTTAGCTGCGCGCGGAGTTATTTTTAGCTCCGCGTTTTTATACTTAGAAGATTTTTCGAGTTTTGTAAAACTTTTTCTAACCCTTGATTCTTCTTTTGCAGTGGGGTATTCGGACCAGATCCTTTTTGAAGAGGAGCGCATGTGGCTCTACCAATCTAGTGATTTGCTGATATTTCAACCCAACATGGAGCGTAGCTATCCCCTGATATATCTTCAAAAGCTAGCCATGCACCGATCTTCATCAGCAAAAATAATTCTAAGGAAGCCGGAAGATATGCTTTACAACATAGTTGCAGGTTTCAAGCCCTGGCTCCAAAAGGTAAACTTTTGAAGGAGTTACAAGAACTCTACGACAGCTCATTAAGTTTTTTTGAGGACCATTTTTGTTGGATGACAATCTCTGTCACTTTCCAAAGCGAAAGAAATGGTGTATAAGGGCTTATAGCATGTCGAATTCAACTTGTGCATCTTCATTAGGATTCTTGTAGCAGTATCTTCAGATGATCTACTAAGAACTTTAAACAAATCATAGTTGACATTTGCAGAGGAGATCTTTTGCATGTGAACAAGGGAATTGAGCTTCGAAGAATCTCATCAGAGGTTGTCCCAGCAATTCGCATTAAATGGCAATGACTTGCGCCGGCAAGCTCAACACTCAGTGGAGGAGACTCGGCGTCTAGTTATTGGTGAGTCGATGAATAGGTTTAAACCTTTTGGGAGAGCTATAACTCCCTCTACTTTTGTAACATTTTGCTTTATAAATAAAGATAACTCTTTTATCTATTGGCTTCAAAATTTGCTTGCTCAACAAATAGATGGTTCATAGTTTTGGTAAAAACAATCCAAGGCTCATCTGCGTAATTTAGATTATTAATACCGACCGGGTTACAATTATTAACCTCGGTAAAGCCCTTTAAATGGAACTAAATGATAGTTTGGTGAAGGTGTTTCACTACTTACACCAGGATGATCGAGTAAGGATCATTTAACTTAGACAGAGGCGCCTAATTGCACATGCCTTAGTTTGATGGGCGTTGTTCAAGGCTCTTATGCGTAACTTGAACTGCACCTGCCAAGATGATCGTTGTTATAATCATCCAAATTTCTCATAGAAACGCGTAGCTAAACTACCAAGCTATCTTCGCGTTTTCTATTAGCACGCGAAGCTAATAGCTTCGCGTTTTAGGGAGCAACTGATCAGTAGTCGCTCCGATTCTTGTGCCGAATACCAAGAGGCGGGCTTTTTCATTTAAATAGAGTTCCATCTCTTCTTCCTCACTTCATTTGAAGATTTCAAGAACCCAACAAACTCAGGCGATCGGCGACCGGAAACCCTAGCGTTTTTCCGACCGGATTCTTCCCATTTCTTCGATTTTTCTTCAAGATTTCTTGAAGATCCATGGCGCCCAAGACTCGCGCTTCTTCCCGTGCTTCCTCGCCGTCAGCGGCCAGCGCAAGCAGCGGCGGCAGCGGTCGTGGCAGCGGCCGCAGCGGTGAGCCAGTCCACGCCGCGCCTATCGGAGGTAAGAACCTCCGATTTTGGGGCTTTTTAGAACATTTTTAGAGTGATTTGGCTCAGTTTTGACCGACCAATCATCTCTTTCACCGGCGAAATCGCCGTACTGCGGCCGAATGGCTTGGAGAGGAAGGAGAAGACGTCTGGTCTTCCTCCACGCGAAACTATCGCGTTATCTTCGCATTTTGAAATGCGAAGTTACTTTTGCTAGCTGTCGCGTTCTTACGCGAGGTTACAGATTTAGCTTCGCATTTGTTCTCGCGGAGTTATCAATTTAACTTCGCGTGGAGTTTCTTTAGCTTCGCATTTTTCCGAAAATGCGAGGCTATCTCCTTATTTTCGCGCGGAGTTATTTTTAGCTCCGCGTTTCTATACTTAGAAATTTTTCCGTAAAGCTTTTCTGATCCTTGATTCTTTTCTTGCAGTTGGCTACTCAGTGGATGCACTCTCCCAAGGACATCACTTCGGCCATGGCGGGGGTGCAGACTCAGTCACCCAATTTCGCTTCACCACTGTTCTTGCTGCATACAAGCCAGGTTTAAGAGAGCGCAGGGAGAAGCTGATCAGATACAGCCCTGCTACCGCACGGAAAATCATAACGGATGCTCCCTTTGAAGCCACGAAACGGGAAGCTTTGGAGAAACCGGCGTTCCTCTTTGGAGATGCTATAGCGCACTCGGATGAAATCCTCTTTGAGGAAGAGAGTAAGTGGTTGTACCAGACCGGGGATCTGCTCATGTTTCTGCCTGACATGGAGCGTAGCTACCCCTTGGTGTATCTTCAGAAGCTATCTTCCCACCGCGAGTTAGAATTTGAGCTAACTCGTGAGTATGATGGTGTTGCGACCGGCAAGTTCGGCGCGAATGGGGCTTTTCAAGATGGTCCCCCTAGATGTATTACGGGGCTCCTCCCAGGTAGAGTTACCAAAAAGCACCCTGCTGGTGAAGTTCCCATTCGTTCTAAGACCTTCCTTAGCGAATTCTTGGTCAAGGATGGACAGTACCCTGCCAAAGATTTCAGAATGCCCGGATGGGTTCATTCCTCAGGCAGCATGTGGTGGTTCAGGCTTGTCAAACACGTACTGGACACCCATGAACAGACTTTGAAGGAAATTGGCTTATACAAAGCCATTAGAAACGTCCAGTTCGGCTTGCCCCAAAGTTCATACCATTTGTTCAGCCTGCTGGAGATGTATAACTCCAAAACCGGCACCTTCTTTACACCAGTGGGTGAGCTGGGATTTGCTCTCCACGAGATGTTCGAAGTGTCGGGGTTATCAATGGGCAAAGTCCTTTACGAGGAATGTATCCTCACTGCTGAAGAATTGACGATGCTAAACGTGGGAGATGAGCACATCTGTCAAAACTACTGGGAAATGATGTGCCACTATCAAATTTGCGCCGACTTGGCAGGGGTGAGGAACAGGGAGTTGGTTATAAGAAATGGGCTGACTACCTCTTCATTAATTTGAAGGATAGTCTCCCAATGGTTCGGGGACGCTCACCCGTAAGTGTTGAAGAAATAAAGGAGCGCATCTCCCAACTGGAAGCAACAACTTATACGACTGACTCCAATGAAGGAGGATTCAGTCCCGATACTATTTTCCAAAGCTTCCACTACCAAGCACAGTTCCCAATTTCAGATAGAGGTCTGCTTGCGGGATTCCTGATACTTTGGTTAAAGAGATGCGTTGTTCCTTCACTGTCCAAGGAGGCCATCACAAAGAACGTCATCTATCCTGCCGTTTTATTGGCTTATGGGCGACCGTTCGGGCTATTACCAGCAATAGTTGTCAACCTCCAAAGTGGACTCCGGGCCCTCTGCAACAGCTTTATGCCAGCAGAGAAGAACAAAGGTAAAGCTGGAAAGGGTAAAGTGGCCAAAGAAACTGCTACGGTGAAGACACTGAACCCAAGGGTAGAGATGCCCTACACATACTTAATGGCGTGGCTAGTCATGTACTGCCCGTCTTTGATGAGTGCTGCGGATTACAATCCAATTGACAAGCCGTTCTTCGTAGAGAAGTACGAGCGCTCTGTCTGGAAAAGCAATTATATGTCTCAAATCCACAAGACACTCCGTCATCATCAAAACTACGAGATCTTCCACTGCTTCCCAGATTTTTCTGGAGCAGAGTATGGATTTAAATTTAAAGATATTTTGGGAGCAAACAAGTTCACCAACTTATCTTCAGGTACCTTCTGGTGGTTATTGAATATTCGCCCCAGACACTTGGTATACAGGCAAGACACCATGTACTACATAGAACCGTATATCCCGAGTAGATTTGCTCGTCAATTTGGATATACGCAGCTTTATGTAGAAAATCCAAATAAAGGGTTGGCGTACGAGGGGAATCTGTACGCAGGGACACGGGGTTGGTTCCATTTTGTTGCTGGAGGAACCGGAGCAGAATTTATGCTACCCCTGAAATCGCCAGAGCTAAGCATGGTGTTAAGCTTCTGTACCTGGTACAGCGTTGCTAATGCTGAAGTACCTAACTTCTCCATCAACCATAACTGTTGTAAGGAGATTGAAGCATTCTACTCTTGCCGTAGAGAGGCAAAGAGGGTCCGAGTGAAAGGAATGGATGAATTCCTCGGTACCGCGGCGGATCCATCAGATGCGGGCGATTCTGATAATAATAATAATGATAATGATGACAACGATGATGCTGATGTTGGAGGTGCTCATCAACACTTGGCTCCCCGCTCCCGGAGTCCAGCCATCAAACGCCGGGGAGCCCTAAGAGAAGGACCTACCAAAAAGAAGAAGAAACTGGCCGGGGAGATGCTAGTAATCCCCCACAAGGCAGCAGTCCAATTTGCAACGGATCTGCTTGCCTCTACTCTGCTGTCAGCATCAGCCGAGGAGAGTAGACCCGTTGAAGTCTCAGGTGCTACTGAGGTCCCGGCTCCCCCAACCGCAGAATCCGTCGAACACACCGCGACGCAACCTCTGGGTAGCGAAATGGGTGAGCTTCTGGAAACAGCGACGGCTCCTCCTTTAAGTCCGACCACTGGACTTGTATCCCCGGTATGGTTTTTATATTCTATATTCTTTTCATTTTATTATTATATGTAACACTCTTTGTTTTCTTTTTGAAATGTAGGTAGTCAACTCCACTCGCCGATGCATTCGACTACCAGGGGGAGTCTGAGGAATTGGTGGATTACACAGGCACCACCGGTTCGGTGGGAGGTCTCGATAGTTCCGCGAATGAGTTCGAAGCCGATTACTTCATGTCGGCCACATACTCAGTTCCTTCATCAATTCTTCTCATTGATGAACTAGGGAATGATGACAAAACAGAAGTTTTCATTGCGGCCGCAGCAACAGAGGATCCCCCATCCCCAGGTATGCCATCTCCGACACCAATGGTCTGCTCCGAGGAAACTTTTCCAGAAGTAGTTGGCGTGCCTTCTGCTCCTCAGCCGGAAGTATTAACGCCTTCCACCATTATGACTGTTGAGACACCGATGACTCCTCCAGCTCCAAGTCATCTGCCAACAGGAGACGAAGAAAACTTAAAGTTCTCATTCGAAGCCACTTTTGCCATAGGAGGAACTTCGGGTGAAAATACTCCATCATTTGTCCCGGCTGGTGGTGCTGCTCGAATGATCTGTACCAGCGATAACTCGCCTCGGGTTCCCAGTTCTGCCAAGTCTTTATTGGCTTTACTGGCTCCGCATGTAATAAGTCTGGCACAGGGACAGGCTTCTTCTTCCTCGACTCCAACGGATGCCACTCTTCCCCCGGCAACATCTTCCTTAGCGCTGCCTGCTTTAAACACAGACACTGTGGACCCTCTTGAAAAATTCTTCAACCACAGTGTAAATGACTTTTTGCGGCTTCTAAGGAGGTGTATTGGAATGATCCTGGACGGAAGAGATTTCTTTAATCTTGGACGTCCAATGTTGTCCAGCTATCTGGATAATATTGAAAGGATTGGGGGACGTGACCGGGCAGCTCCCTACCGGGCCCGCCTTGAAGCTCTAGAAGATCAGGTGAACACGCTAAACACATTTTGCCAAGCGGACATGGAAGTGATCACTGAGATCGAGTCGGCGCGGCTACGGGCAGAGTTGGTGGCTCGTCAAGAGGAACTGAGGTGCCAAGAGGAAGTCTGGTCTCAGGAGTTGGCAGATCTACGAGCCAGTCAGGAGTCAGTTCTGAGGGGGCTAGAGATAGTGGACTTCGAGATTGAGGGGAGTCAGGCCGCCATCCTTAGATCTAGAGAGACTATCGCTAAGGCTCGGGCTATTTTATAAGCCAGCGAGTCTCAGTTAGGGGAATCCGTTAAGAAACGGGAAGAACTGATCCTTTGACAAGGACAGCTCGAACAAGAAGGCATAATGAGGAGCCGTACTATTGAAGAATCTCGTCAACGGTTGTCCAGCAACTGGCAATAAACGATGATGATTTATGCCGGCAGGCTCAACACTCCGTGGAGGAGACTCGTCGTCGAGTAATTGACGAGACGATGAATAAGTTGAGGCTTCTAGGAGATCCATAACTTTCTTTCATTCTATTCTTTTATTCTTTTTGTAATAAGAACTTATAATAGAAGAGAGAACTTTTACTGATTCTTTGAATTCTTTTTGATTGATGAATAAAGGAAATCTTTTGATTCTTTTATCTGTTGGCTACAAAACTTGTTTGCACAACAGATAACTTGTCATAAAAAATAGTTCATTTGTTTAGGTAAAATAGTCCAAGGCTCATCTGCGTAACTTAGACTGCAAATACCGAGATGATTGGGTCAGGATCACCAGATTTCGACAGAGGCACCTAATTGCACATGTCTTAGAGTTTAATCAAGAAGTTCAAGTGCTCATTTGTGTAACTTGAACAAGTGGAGGCGGTTTAAGGCTCTCATACGTAACTTGAACTGCACATACCAAAATTTCGGCAGAGGTGCCTAACTGCACATGTCTAGAGTTTAATCAAGAAGTTCAAGTGCTCATTTGCGTAACTTGAACAAGTGAAGGCGGTTCAAGGCTTTCATGCGTAACTTGAACTGCACATACCAAGATTTCGGCAGAGGTGCCTAACTGCACATGCCTAGAGTTTAATCAAGAAGTTCAAGTGCTCATTTGCGTAATTTGAACAAGTGGAGGGGGTTCAAAACTCTCATGCGTAACTTGAACTGCACATACCAAGATTTCGGCAGAGGCGCCTAATTGCACATGCCTTAGCTTAATTGGAAGAACTTCAAGTGCTCATTTGCGTAACTTGAACAAGTGGATGGTTATACTTCTAGGGATCTGAACCAGATGTGACAGTCACTCTGTCACCTTTTTAGGCATAGTATTTCGTCAAAAATTTGCCGTTGATCGGCATCATCATCCTATCACCATTCTTTTTTATTAGGCAATACGCTCCACTAGAGTATACCGTCTCTATGATAAACGGTCCTTCCCACTTGGGTTTAAATTTACCCTTAGTTTTGTGGGTCAGAATCATTGGCCTTTTAATAGCCAGGACCAAGTCTCCTTGTTTAAAGGTCCTTGGTTTAACGTTTTTATTGAACGTTCGCGAGACTCGGGCTTGATACAACTCAATTTCTTGTTGAGCCCGGAGACGTTTTTCATCCAACGCTTCTAGTTCTCGCAATCTTAATTGATGGCATTCTTCTGTCGTCATCTTTGTGGCTAAGGTCACTCTTAATGATGGTATCTGGACTTCAAGAGGCCAAACAGCCTCACTTCCATAAACCAAAGAGAATGGGGTAGGTTTTGTTGGGGTGCGAACAGTGGTGTGATAAGCCCACAAACACTCTCCCAGTTTTTCATCTCAGTCTCGTTTGTTGGAAGAGACGAACTTCCGAAAGAGTTTAATAATAGTCTTATTAAAGGCCTCGGCTAATCCATTTGCGGCAGGGTTATATGGTGTTGAAGTAACATCTTTGATTCTGAACTTATCACAGAATCTTAAAAACCCTTGGCTGATGAATTGCGGTCCATTGTCATGAATGATTTTTTGAGGGATACCAAAATGGTAAATGACGTGATGCTTAATGAACTTAATCACATCCGTCGTTTTCACCTCTCTCATAGGTACGGCTTCGGCCCATCTTGAAAAATAATCAATTATTGCAAGAATAAACCGATGTCCTCTGGATGACGGGGGAGTTATTGGCCCCACAATATCCATTCCTCATGCTTCAAATGGCCAGCTAGCAACAGTATTGTGCAAGTATTCTGAGGGCCGATGAATAAAATTGGCATGTATTTGACATTCATGGCACCGTTTTGCGTACGCCATTGCCTCTGTAATCATCTTTGACCAGTAGTATCCTAGCCTTGTTATACGGTCTCCAGTTTTGGACCGGACTGGTGAGCTCCACACACTCCATCATGTGTTTCTCTCAGCACTTCCTCAGCTTTTGCTTGTGATATGCATCGTAGCAGGAGACCATCTCTCGACTTTCTATATAAAGTCTGAAGTTTATGGTCATAATAAAATCTCGGGGCCTTCCTTCTTATCGAGGCGGCTTCCTTTGGATCTTCTGACAACATCCCATGTAAGGAATAAAAAACCACAAACGAAAATCGCTAATCACGGGGTTCCAGAGTTTGGCCTGTTTGGCACACCTCTTTGGTTTGGAATACCGTATCCGGATGGAGGAGTTCTCTGCTACCAATAGTGATGCTTTTAGCTTCACCTGGCGGGATCGCCAATGTTGAAGTTAATGCGGCAAGAGCATCTGCATAGCTGTTCTCGTTCCGAGATATGTGATAGATATAAAATTGTTCGAAATATCCTGCTAGCTCGACGGCTAATTGATGATAGGGGATGAGGGCTTCATGTCTGACTTCATACTCACCTGCCATCTGATTGACAATGAGTTTAGAGCTCCATATGTCTCTAGATAGTTCACCCCCAGTTGCAGAGCCATCTTTAAGCCAATAATGAGCGCATTGTATTCCGCCACATTATTCGTGCACGGCTCTATTAATGAGTAACCATTAGGCAGTATGTGTTTATGTTGGGATATCAGTACAACCCCCACTCCGGCAGCAGATCGTCTTGCAGCACCATCAAAGAACATCTGTCATAGTTGTTCTTTGCTAACTGTGTTAACTTCTGACGTCTGTTTGGAGCTGGACCAAATTGGATGGTCTGCTAGGAAATCAGCGATCGCTTGTCCCTTCATGGCTTTTTTAGGAACAAAGTGTATATCATATGGCGATAGCAATAATGTCCATTTAGCAAATCGGTCGTTTAAGGATCCCGGTTTTGTCATCAGGATTTTTAAGGGGTTAACCCGTGATATGACATGAATTGTTTGCCCTGAAAGGTAGTGTCGCATTTTCTGAACAGCGAACACTAGGGCTAAATATTCTTTTTCAATCGGGGTATACCGACGCTCGGCTCCGATCATTGTCCTGCTCAAGTAATAGAGGGCGTGTTCGTGGCCATGCTCATTATACTGAGCAAGTAATACTCCTAATGCATTATCCATGGCCCTTACATATATAAGGAATGGCTGCCCAGGGACCGGTGCCATAAGAACATGAGGCTTCGTGAGATATTCTTTGAAATCGTCAAATGCCTGTTGATATGCCTCATCCCATACGAAAGTAACCCCCTTTTTCATGAGTTTGGAGAATGGCTGGTATCGTCCAGATAGGTTAGAAATAAAGCGCCGGATATAGGCGAGTTTTCCTTATAAACCCCTTAATTCTTTAAGATTGCGAGGAGGCGGCATCTCGTTGATCGCTTTTACTTTTTCAGGATCAAGGAAAATTCCTTTTGAGGTGACACGAATCCAAGGAATTTCCCGCTGGACATCCCCATGAAAGACTTAGCGGGATTCATCTTCAAGTGATATTTTCGCATAAGGTCGAAGACTGTCCTTAAGTCATGCAGATGATCTTCTTTATTCTTACTTTTGACCGCTAAGTCATCCACATAGCACTCCACCATTTTGCGCAGGTGTTCTTTGAATATGATGCTCATCGCTCGTTGGTAAGTGGCACCGGCGTTCTTTAATCCAAAAGGCATTACCGTATAGCAGTATACCCCCAGGGGCGTTCAGAAAGTTGTATGCTTTTCATCATCCGGGTGCATTTTAATCTGGTTATAGCCTGAGAAGCCATCCATAAAGGACATCCTCTCATAACTGTAGATGTTATCAATCATCACATCAGTGATTGGGAGTGGAAATTCATCCTTAGGGCATGCGACGTTTAAATTGCAAAAGTCGATGCATATCTGGATCTTGCCGTTCTTTTTACGAACTGGCACTATGTTAGCCACCCAATCAGGATGTTGCTCTTCTCGGACAAATTCTGATTTTATAAGTTCGTTGACCTCAGCTACTGTCGCCTCCATCAATTCCAGTCGAAAACGCCTTTGCTGTTATTTAACTGGCTTGGCGTCTTCTTTAATATTTAGCCGGTGTGTAGCAATATGAGGATCAAGGCCGGGCATGTCTTCATAGCTCCATGCAAACACGTCTATATACTCTTTGATAAGAGATATAAGTTCCTCTTTTTCTAAGGGATTTAACGCGTCGCTTATAAAGATAGGTTTCGGATTCTTGTCTGTTCCCATATTGACTTGTACTAGTTTATCCTCTGTGGGCGGGTCACGCTGTTCAAAGCGGACATCCCAGAGAGTGTCCATATGCCTAGCCTAGGATCATCTTGAACATCAATTGGTTCCTCGTTACTTTCTGGTGCGGCTGAAACCATATTGGATGTTAGAGATTGAAACTAGGCTCCGGTGATTAGATCCGAGTCGTGATCAAGTGGGGATGAGTCCTCATCGGCCGAAGAACTTTTTTCATGTCTGCATGGTGATGAGGGAGGAGTAGATACATAGCCCAACTCCCTGCGGGTCTTCTGATAATAGTCTGAGCTCTTTCCTCTTGGTCTAAACGAGGGTATAAGATTTCGTCGCCCTTTCCCAAAGTTTAATCCTGGCTTTTGGGTAAAATTATAACCTATCTTTTCCATCATCTGTCGGGATTTCTGTTCATATAAGTGAAATTGAGGTAATGTTTGTTCATCACTTTCACTGCTTTGATTTCGTCGAGGTGACGTAATTACTTTGCCGAACATGATCAGCTTTTGGGATCCCTGTCGAGGAGGTACTTCAAAGAAGTGACCTTGTCCCTTAGTTATTTTTGATTGAGAGAGGAGGGATGATTTGAGTGGCAAATGGTATGCAGCCAGAACTTCAAGTTCGGACAGGCCATCCACTTCGGTGGAAGTACAAGAAGGTTCAGACTCTGTAGCTACAGCAGGCTCGTAGACTAACATTATATTTTCATTGATAATCCACTCACTCTCTACTACACCAGCTACATTATTATCAAAATTCAAATTAAAATCTATGTGAGGATTGATTTGATGATCACCCCCATCGTTATCTTCGGGAGATTCGTACTCCGTGTTGGCCTCGTTGCCGCTGTCATCGGGCTTTTGAGATTTGTTGAGTTTGTCGTTGGAGACTTCGTGGGCTAGCTTGTAGAGCATAGCATCCGTGAAGTAGTTTTCCAACCCTTTAAAAGGTTGCCTATCTGCAACTAAAGTTCGGACTTCTCCTTGTTCATCATAGTATTTCATACATTGGTGGAGAGTCGACGGGACTATCATATAGGCGTGGATCCAAGGTCGTCCCAGAAAGATGTTATAAGACGTATCTGCATCTATAACATAGCATGTAACCTCCGTCCTTAAATCTCCAATTTGGCACCGAAGTCGGATTTTGCCAAGAGGACAGTTGTTGTTAGCATTAAATCCGTAGATAGTAGTATTTGTAGGCGTCAAACGATTAGGAGATATTCCCAATAGTTGCATCAGCCTTCTAGGAATAATGCTCAGTGCAGACCCGGGATCGATTTGAATACGTTCCACCCTTGTGGATCCGACATATCCGGTGAAATATAAAGGCCTATTATGCTTTATATTCCTTACATGCATATCCTCCGGAGAGAAGGTAATTGTGGGACCTGCCTCCTTACTTGATGATAGCTGGGGCAAGAGTCCTGTTCCTCATCGGTCGGCTCGACAATCTGAGCTAAGAATGACTCAGAGTCTGCGAAGGCCTCTCTTAATGTCTCGCGAGTTGATTTTGATAATCTCAACAACTCGTAAAGCGTGACTCGTGCTGGGATATTCGCCAACTGAGCTATTATATCAAATTTGAATGTAGTCTCCTTGGCCTCTTCATCTCTAACAGGATCTTTCTGGAAACGAAACCCCTTTTGTTTTGTAGGCTTCGCGAGTTCCCCGTATATGTTCTTCGGGTCTACTCTGGTGTAATCCTTGAGATATGGTTTGCCAGACCGAGTATTGGAAGGGCCCATCTCATCTTGATGAGTGGCCATCGTCTCGGGCTCTTCTTCAGAATCTGTGAAGGCTCCCGAAACTATATATTCTTCATTTATCTTTGCGGAAATAGTATTAACAGTCCGCTTTTTCCTTTGACCCCCTGCGGCCGTCCACTGTTTATCCTGTAGTAAATCAGGGTGGACCCACATGACTCTATCGGCTTTTGGGATCCCTGTCGAGGAGGTACTTCAAAGAAGTGACCTTGTCCCTTAGTTATTTTTTATTGAGAGAGGAGGGATGATTTGAGTGGCAAATGGTTTGCCGCCAGAACTTCAAGTTCGGACAGACCATCCACTTCGGTGGAAGTACAAGAAGGTTCAGACTCTGTAGCTACAGCAGGCTCGTAGACTAACTGTATATTTTCATTGATAATCCACTCACTCTCTACTACATCAGCTACATTATTATCAAAATTCAAATTAAAATCTATGTGAGGATTGATTTCATAATCACCCCCATCGTTATCTTCGGGAGATTCGTACTCCGTGTCGGCCTCGTTGCCGCTGTCATCGGGCTTTTGAGATTTGTTGAGTTTGTCGTTGGAGACTTCGTGGGTTAGCTTGTAGAGCATAGCATCCGTGAAGTAGTTTTCCAACCCTTTAAAAGGTTGCCTATCTGCAACTAAAGTCCGGACTTCTCCTTGTTCATCATAGTATTTCATACATTGGTGGAGAGTCGACGGGACTATCATATAGGCGTGGATCCAAGGTCGTCCCAGAAAGATATTATAAGACGTATCTGCGTCTATAACATAGCATGTAACCTCCGTCCTTAAATCTCCAATTTGGCACTGAAGTCGGATTTTGCCAAGAGGACAGCTGTTGTTAACATTAAATCCGTAGATAGTAGTATTTGTAGGCATCAAACGATGAGGAGATATTCCCAATAGTTGCATCAGCCTTCTGGGAATAACGCTCAGTGCAGACCCCGGATCTATTTTAATGCATTCCACCTTTGTGGATCCGACATATCCGGTGAAATATAAAGGCCTATTATGCTTTATATTCCTTACATGCATATCCTCCGGAGAGAAGGTAATTATGGGACCTGCCTCCTTACTTGATGATAGCTGGGGCAAGAGTCATGTTCCTCATCGGTCGGCTCGACAATCTGAGCTAAGAATGACTCAGAGTCTGCGAAGGCCTCTCTTAATGCCTCGCGAGTTGATTTTGATAATCTCAACAACTCGTAAAGCGTGACTCGTGCTGGGATATTCGCCAACTGAGCTATTATATCAAATTTGAATGTAGTCTCCTTGGCCTCTTCATCTCTAACAGGATCTTTCTGGAAACGAAACCCCTTTTGTTTTGTAGACTTCGCGAGTTCCCCGTATATATTCTTCGGGTCTACTCTGGTGTAATCCTTGAGATATGGTTTGCCAGACCGAGTATTGGAATGGCCCACCCCATCTTGATGAGTGGCCATCGTCTCGGGCTCTTCTTCAGAATCTGTGAAGGCTCCCGAAACTATATATTCTTCATTTATCTTTGCGGAAATAGTATTAACAGTCCGCTTTTTTCTTTGACCCCCTGTGGCCGTCCACTATTCATCCTGTAGTAAATCAGGGTGGACCCACATGACTTCCCCTTTTTGAGTTATTATGGGGACAAGTCCTTCTTGTGCCTTTTTATGCGGGTCATGGTTTTTCGTAACCAACTTCCCCTTTGGTATCGGGGTCACCCCTACGGGGAACTCATGAGTTCCGACCACTAGAGTTGCCATATTGGCAGTGACCTTCTTTTGCTCCTCTTTAAGCGTCAGGACTCCAGCTTCTATTAGTGCTTGGATCCTGTTCTTTAGAGGGTAACAATCCTTAGTAGGGTGTCCAATATTCCGGTGGTAGAGGCAATAATTAGGGTCGTTGGTTTTACCAGCGTCCTCCGGCTTCCTATTTTACGGAAGTTTCAACATTCCTTTCCTAAGGAGCAGGTGGAAGAGGGTAGGTGTCTGTTCCACCTTAAAAGTATAGGTACTTTTTTGTTGAGGCCTATTATGCCTTGTGCCCTTTTGATTTTGGGGTTTTGGGCTAGAAGGATTTGTCTTCTGTAGAGCTGTCTTTGATGTCATTGCCGCTTTACCTTTATTTTTATTGTTATTTTGAGTGTACGGCCTACTACTTTCGGTACTTCTTGATCCACGAGACTCTTCAACTCGACGAATCAAGTTCTCGGCTTGCTCTCCTTGCTTGAGCAAATCCCTCCATGTCCTAGACTCTACGGCCCCCATTTTTAGGAGCACGTTAGTCTTAAGATTATGTCGACATGTCTAGACTAGAGTTTCCTGAACCATCCCGTGTTTGCAATGCATGGACTTCTCCCGGAACCTTTCTATGACGTCTTTTACTGTTTCTTATTCCCCTTGTTTAGTTGCAAGGAGGGAATGAACCGTAATTTTGGTATCATACTCAAAGAAACGTGAGAGAAATAATTTCTCAACATCAAACCAGGTATTAATAGTACCTGGGGGGAGCTGCATAAACCAAGTGAAGGCAGGCCCTCGCAAGGTACTTGCGAATATCTTGGTCATTATTGGGTCATTACCCATCAAATATCATGCTTGAGATAAGAAGTAGTAAATATGTTGACTGGGAGACCCTTTTCCGTTATATGGCTCCAATTTGAGCGGTTTATATTTCTGAGGGTATGGTACCATATTCCATGCAGGCGGATATGGTCTTGAGACTCCCGATTCTTTCAACTCCTTTTTGTGCATTAGCGCTTCGAGTGGACTTTGCAATTTCTCGATTTTCTCTTCATGTGGGTCATGAAAAGAATATTTGTCCTCATTCTCATGTGTTGAGTGGGCTTTTTCTTCCTTGTCTTCCTCATTCAGTTTGTTATATGAGGTTTCTTTTTCTTTCTTAGTATTATCCTCAACAATCTTCTGAGTATTTTCGACCACTTTCGAGAGCATCATTCAAAGATCTTCAATTGTCTTTTGTTGCTCCTGAATCATATTTTCCTGGGCTTCAAATCTTTGATCGATATCGTCAGATTTATCCACCATATGTGATGCTAACCTTTGTAGCCGAGATGATACAGATGAACGAGGTGAAGTTATAGCTGAGTTATTGTTGTCGTCATCATAAGAACCTTTTGTAAGTTTCTTATAGTTTCGAGGCGGGACAGCTCCTGACTTAAGTCGGGTATTGTGATGAGGTTCTTCATCACTTGATTCTGAATCATTATCCAACCTTCTTCCCCTTTCCAACCATATTGGAGGTTACAATTCTCCATTCTTTTCGGGGAGTAGCTTTCATTTTCTTAGCAGGGTTTTTGTCCAATTCGGTTAATCGGTCGAACACCGATACCCTGTTCTTATTGCAGCAACAATTATCCACTACAGCGGATACGGCCGTCATAAGTTGTTGGCAATGACAAGAAGATTCGGATTGAACTTGTTCTATATTTCTCTTCTTGGTTAAGTACTCCCAGAGGTCGGTGACTTTAGTCAAGGAGTTGTGGGGCCCACTCATCTGCTGAGAGGGTCTAGGGGCCCACTGAAGCTTCTTGAGATTACTGGAGTCCAGTTCTGGTCCATTAGTGTGACGATCAGCCCTGATTTGGATTCGGGTTGATCTACGCGGAGCTGAAAGATAGCTTCACGTTTTGGAACGCGGAGCTGAGAAGTAGCTCCGTGTTTTGCTACGCTAGCCCCAAGCTTTACGCTGGCTTGACGTTCTTGTAGAAGTTTCTCTTCTGGAATTTTAGCCCCGCTTGGAAGAAAATTCTTGCAAGCTGGTTTACTCTTGCGATCAACGCAAGTTATAACTTCACGTTTAACGCGATTTTTGCGATTAACGACAATTTGCCAATCATCTTCGTGATTTACGCGGAGCTGAGGGATCTTGCGTTTATCGCAAGTACGACTGGCTTCGCATTTATCGCTTAGCTCAGTATTAGCCTCGCATGGAGAATCACACGCTGGCTTTATGGAATTTTTATCCTCGCATTTATCGCGAGTGTCAAAAATCTTGCGTTTCCCGCAAGTACTACTGGCTTCGCGTTTATCGCTTAGCTCAGTATTAGCCTCGCTTGGAGAATCACACGCTGGCTTTAAGGAATTTTTATCCTCGCGTTTATCGCGAGGGTCAAAAGTCTTGCGTTTCTCGCAAGAAGTACTGGTTTCACGTTTATCGCTAAGTCCAGTCATAGCCTCGCGTGGAGGATCACACGCTGGCTTTAAGGAATTTTTATCCTCGCGTTTATCGCGAGTGTCAAAAATCTTGCGTTTCTCGCAAGTAGTACTGGTTTCGCGTTTATCGCTAAGTCCAGTCATAGTCTCGCGTGGAGAATCACACGCTGGGTTGTCCTTATGATTGACGCAAGTTACAGCTTCGCATTTACGCGGTACTTACTGGTCTTGCGATTAACGCGAGCCAGTTTGCAAGGGATCATAGCCTTGCGTTCACTGAAGTTAGCCTCGCATTCAATGCGGGCTTTGAGGGCCTTCCGCCTAGCTCTCCAATTCCTATTTCGGTGTTGGGTTCTAGTCAATCCAGTTCTCATGCCTTCTTCGGCAGTAAAGAGGCCATCCTCTACTAGGATTTCCTGCCCGAACGACGGTTCTATGGCCGCGGTCTCCAAGGATCCCCGTTCATCGGTGGATACCTTTTTACCCGTTCCTCGGGTATTGGAGCGCACGCGACGATAGTGTCGTGTCTCTTTAAGATTACCTGATTCAGAGGAGAGGTACTCCTCATACTTCTGCTGGTCGATTTCTACGACCAGCATATCTACGTCGGATCCGATCCTATCGACGTCGGATTGCGCCACGATCTCCTCTTCGGTGAAAGAGACGTCTCCCATTGTGGTCGTCAGTTTGTTTGCAGCAGAATTTCTTTGCTTTCATTCCATTGAATTAACTTAAATTACAACGAAAGAGAACAAGAAAAAGAAAGAACAAACGAGAGGATTTTATATCTCAATCGCTCTCTTTTACAATAATTTGTGGGATCTGTGTGGCGATGGGATCTATCGATGTAGTTCCTTTGGACTATCTGACGTCGAACTCTTCTCTTGAAGATGGCGGCCGACTGTAGTTGATCTCTTCTGGTCTTGATTCGTTCAAGGCTCTGTGCGTAATTCGAACTTCTCAAAAACTCCAGAAAAATATGATCCGAAAAAAGATCCCTAAGGCTTCCTCAAGAGGGTATTTATAGCCTTAGGATGATACGAGAGTTTCTATCTAAATAGAATTTGTTCTCATCAAGGATTCCAATCAAATATCTTAGTTTTGATTTAAATCTCTTGATTTAGAGTTCTGATCGGACTTAATTTGGGTATTTGGATCAGCCCAAATCATAATCTCAATCAATTTAAGATTCTGGTTATCTGCTCACGCGGAGTTAAACTCATCAAAACGCAGAGCTAAATAGACCAGAACGCGGAGCTATTGAATAGTTCCCCGTTTTATTCAAACGCAGGGCTAAAGTAGCCAAATGCGGAGCTATAGAGTTAGCTCCGCATTCTGTTGTGGAAAATCCCTTTTACTTAGAAATTTTCACTGCCAACAACCTCAAAAGGATTATTAGTAATATTATTAATTGTTCCCACTTCAGGTGTTTATTTTCATATCGAAAGTTTTTTTTATGTGTTCTACAAAAAGGGGAAAAAACACCAAAAATTAATTACTTGAACAATTTCCAATTAATAGTTTTCTTGTCCCATCCACGAATTTGTGTTCGCAGCAGAAATTTGTTGCTTTCCTTCCAATGAATACGGCTTAGATTACAATGAAAGTGAACAAAAAAAGAACAAACGAGAGGATTTATATTCTATCGCTCTCTTTTACAATGAATCGTGGGATTTATGTGGCGATGGGATCTATCGAAGTAGTTCCTTTGGACGATCTGACGACGATGGTCTTCTTGCTCTTGATGAAGAAGATGCCGATCGATTTTGGATGATCTTGTCTGGTCTTGATTCGTTTAAGGCTCTCACGCGTAACTCGAACTTCACAAAAACTTCAAAAAGATCCCGCAAGGCTTCCTCAAGAGGGTATTTATAGCCTTAGGTCCATATGAGAGTTTCTATCTAAATAGAATTTTGTATTCATCAAGGATTCCAATCAAAATATCTTAGTTTTGATTTAAATCTCTTGATTTAGAGTTCTGATTGGACTTAATTTGGGTATTTGGATAAGCCCAAATCTTAATCTCAATCAATTTAAGATTCTAGTTATCTGCTCATGCAGAGTTAACGCGGAGCTGGGAAACCAGAATGCGGAGCTATTGATTAGCTCCGCGTTTTACTCAAACGCAAGGCTAAAACAGCCAGGCACGGAGCTAACTTATTATCTCCGCGTTCTGTTGTGGAAAACTCTATTTTACTTGGAAATTTTCACTGCCAACAGAACCCCCTCCAAAATTTTCAAAATGGCTTAGAATTTAGCAAATTTTGAAATACTTTGGATCTTCAAACTGAAACGCGAAATTAGAATACCAAGTTATCTTCGCGTTTTATATACTTGCGCGGAGCTAAATATCTTCTCGTTTCAATGGATAACTGCTCAGTAATTGCTCCGAACCTCGCGCCGAATACCAAGGGGTGGGTTTTCTCATTTAAATAGAGTCTCTTCTTCTTCTTCCTCCCTTCATTCGAAGAACTTCAAGAACTCAGAGCTCTCAAGCGACCGGCAATCTTTGCAACCCGAGCAATTCTTCGCCGTTTTCTCCAAGTTTTCGTCGATTTCCCCAAGATCAATGGCACCCAAGAAGACCACGACATCGCGCGCCACTTCTCCATCGGCGGCCAGCGCTAGCAGCGGCGACAGTGGCCGAGGCAGCGGGCACAGCGGCGAACCAGTTCATGTTGCGCCCATTGGAGGTAAAAATCTCAACTTTTGGACTCTTTAGAACAACTTTGTAGTGATTTGGCTCAGTTTTGACAAGCCAATTGCTTCTATTACCGGTGAGATCGCCGTTTTTCCGGCCATATGGCTTGGAGAAGAAGAAAAGCCTCTGGTCTTCTTCTACGCGAAGCTATCGCGTTATCCTCGCGTTTGTAAACGCGGGGCTATTTTTACTAGCTGTCGCGTTTCAACGCGAGGCTATGAATTTTAGTTTCGCGTTTGTAAAGGCGAGGCTATCTCGTTAACTTTGCGCGGAGTTATTTGTAGCTTCGTGCAGTCTAATTTTTAGCTTCGCGCTGAGTTATTTTTAGCTTCGCGCAGTCTAATTTTTAGCTTCGCGCGGAGTTATTTTTAGCTTCACACGGTATAATTTTTAGCTTCGCGCAGAGTTATTTTTAGCTCCGCGTTTCTATACTTAGAAGATTTCCTGAATTTTTATAAAACTTTTTCTAACTCTTGATTCTTCTTTTGCAGTGGGATATTCAGTGGAAGCTCTCCCCCATAGGCACTACTTCGGATTTACTGGGGTGCAGATCTGACGGCCCAATTTCGTTTTCACCACCATCCTTACTGCATACAAGCCCGGTCTGAGGGAGCGTAGGGAGATGTTGATCAGGTACCACCCTGCTACTACAAGAGAGATCATAACTGATGCTGCCTTCGAGGCCACCAATCGTGAAGCATTGGAGAAGCCCGCATTTCTCTTCGGAGATGTAATGGGGCAATCAGACCAGATCCTCTTTGAAGAGGAGTGCATGTGGCTCCATCAATCTGGTGACCTGCTGATATTTCTGCCCAGTATGGAGCGCAGCTATCCTCTAGTCTATCTTCAAAGGCTAGCCATGCACCGTGAATTGGAGTGGGGGCTGAGCCAAAAGTATGACTGCGTCCCTACGGGCAAGTTGGGCGTACACGGGGCTTATCAAGATGGTCCCACGAGATGTATCACTGGGTTGCTTCCGGGAAGAATTACTAAGGAGCACCCAGTAGGAGAGGTTCTAATTCGCGCGCGAACTTTCTTAAGTGAGTTCATGGCGCACGAAGGCCAATACCCAGCCAATGACTTCAGGATGCCTGGCTGGGTCTATTCTTCTGGCAACATGTGGTGGGCCCGCCACGTCCAATACATGCTAGATTCCCATGAACCAGTTCTGAGAGAGAATGGCTTATACAAAGCCATCAGAAATGTTCAGTTTGGGATTCCTCAGAGTGCCTATCACTTCTTCGGTCTCCTGGAGATGTACAACCCCGAGACTGGCACTTTCTTTACACCAGTGGGTGAGCTGGAACTTGCTCTCCACTAGATGTTTGAAGTGTCCGGGTTGTCAATGGGCGAAGTCCCGTACGAAGAGTATATCCCTACCACCGACGAGCTGAATATGCTGAAGGTGAGGGACGAGCGCATCTACGCCACCTACTGGGAGATGATGTGCCATTATCGCATCTGCGCCGACATGGCAGGTGTACGTAACCAGGGTATCAGTCACAAGAAGTGGGCTGATTACCTTTTTGCCAACTTGAACTCCAAAGAGAGTTCGACAACCGTTCATGGCTATGCTCTTGTTGACGTCAAGGAGATCTATCACCGCATCGCCAAGACACGCACTATATTTTATACTGCTGAATCTAACGAAGGTGGATTCAGTCCTGGCACCATCTTCAAGAGTTTTCACTACCAAACTTAGTTCCCAGTATCCAATAGAGGTCTTATTGCTGGGTTCTTGATGATATGATTGAAAAGGTGCGTCGTACCGTCATTGCCGAAAGAGGCAATTGCAATGAACGCTGTGTATCCAGCAGTTTTTCTTGCATACGGCCGACCCTTCGGACTCCTTCCCGCTATGGTATGCAACCTACATAGTGGACTACGATCGCTCTGTAATGGTTTTATTCCCGTCGATAAGGGGAAAGGAAAAGAAAAAGGCAAGTCGAAGGAAACCGCCAAGGTGAAGACTCCAAATCCCAAGGTGGAGATGCCCTATACTTACTTGATGGCGTGGCTTGTCATGCACTGCCCTTCTTTGATGAGTGCGGCTGAACGCCCTCCAACTAACAAGCCATTCCTTGTGGAGCTATACAAACGCTCCTCATGGAAGAGTCACTATATGTCTCAAATCCGAAAGACACTCCGCCATCACCAAAATTACAAGATCTTCCGGTGCTTCCCCGACTTCCCGGGTGGAGAATACGGGTCAAAATTCAAGGATATTTCGGAAGCAGACAATTTTACCGTCTTATCCTCATGAGCGTTCTGGTGGCTCCTTAATATCCGTCCCGGGCACTTGGTGTATCGTCAAGACACCATGTGTTATATCGAACCGTACATCCCGAGCCGCTTCGCTCGTCAGTTTGGGTACTCCAAACTTTATGTACGTAACCCAAACAAGAAGCTGGCCTATGAAGGGAATCTGTATGAGGGCGTCCGCGGCTGGTTCCACTTTGTAGCTAGTGGAACCGGGGCTGAATTCGTCCTGCCTCAAAAGTCGCCAGAGCTGGCCATGACTCTTAGTTTCTGCACGTGGTACAGCGTCACCAACGCTGACGTGCCCAACTTCTCCATCAACCGGAATTGTTGCTAAGAGATAGAAGCCTTTTACTCTAACCGCAAGGATGCTAAAAGAGTAAGGGTAAAAGGAATGGACGAATTTTTTGGTGTGGCGGCCGATCCATCAGATGTTGGCGACTCTGATGATGATGACGATGATGGTGATGATGATGACGCTGATATTGGAGGTGCTCCCCAACCCATAGTCACTCGTTCCTAGAGTCCGACCGTCAAACGCCGCGGAGCTCCGAGAGAAGGACCGGCCAAAAAGAAGAAGAGGTTGGCCCCGGGGACCCTATTAGTCCCTCAAGAGGCGGCGGTCAAGTTTGCTTCAGACTTGCTCGCCTCAACTCTGCCAAAAACTTCAGCAGAGGAGGGTAGACCTGCTGAAGCTCCCAGTGCCCCTGATGCTTTGACTCGCCTGCCTACCCAAGAGTCTAGTGAGCACACTACGGTGCAGCTCTTAAGTGGCGAAACGGGTGCGCTCCTAGAGACGACAACGGCTCCTCCATCAAGTCCAACGACAGGACTTGTATCCCCGGTATGGTTCTTTCAGATTTTATACTCTATCTTTTGTTTATTTTTCTATATTTTATGCAACACTTCTTGTTTACTTTCTGAGATGCAAGTAGTCAACTCCACTCTCCTATGCACTCAACTACCAGGGTGGAGTTCGAGGAGCTGGTTGACTACTCTAGCACCACCGACTCTGTGGGTGGTCTCGGTAGTTTGGTGGAGGAGTTTGGCGTGGATTATTTTACGCCAGCTCCTCTCTCTGTTCCTGCTTCGGCTCCTTCAATTGACGAACTCGGGAGCGATGATAGGACAGATGTTGTCGTTGCAGCCGCAGCAAGAGAGGCTTCCCCGTCCCCAAGTCTGCCATCTCCGACACCAATGGTCTGCTCCGAAGAAACTTTTTCAGTAGTAGTTGGTGTGCCTTCTGCTCCTCAGCCAGCAGTATTAACGCCTTCTACTATTGTGGCTGTTGAGACACTAGTGACTCCTCCAGCTCCAAGCTATCTGCTAACAGGGGATGAAGAGAATTTAAAGTTCTCGTTCTAAGCCACTTCTGCCACAGGAGGAGCCTCGGGTGAAAACACTCCATCGTCTACCCCTACTGGTGGCGCTGCTCGAGTGATCTGTACTAGTGATAATTCGCCTCGGGTTCCCAGTTCTGCCAAGTCTTTATTGGTTTTACTGGCCCCGCATGTAATGAGTCTGGTACAGGGACAGGCTTCTTCTTCCTCGACTCCAATGGATGCCACTCCTCCCCCGGTGACGTCTTCCTTAGCGCTGTCTGCTTTAAACACAGACACTGTGGACCCTCTCGAAGAATTCTTCAACCACAGTGTTAATGATTTTATGCGGTTACTAAGGAGATGTATCGGGATGATCCTGAACGGAAGAGATTTCTTTAATCTTGGACGTCCAATGTTGTCCAGCTATCTAGATAATATCGAAAGGATTGGGGGATGTGATCGAACAACTCCTTATCGGGCCCGCCTTGAAGCTTTAGAAGAGCAGGTGAACACGCTAAACACAGTTCGCCAAGCGGATGTGGAAGCGATCACCGAGATCGAGTTGGCGCAGCTACGGGTAGAGTTAACAGCTCGTTAAGGGGAGTTGAGGCGACAGGAGGAAGAATGGTCGCGGGAGTTGGCGGAGCTACAGGCCAGCCAGGAGTCAATTCTCAGGGGGTTAGAGATGGTAGATTTTGAGATTGAGGGGAGTCAGGCCGCATCCTTAGAGCCAAAGAGACTATCGTTAAGGCTCGAGCTATTCTAGAAGCCAGCGAGTCTCGACTAGAGGAATCCGTTAAGAAACGGGAAGAGCTGATCCTTCAATAAGGACAGCTCGAGCAGGAGGGCATAATAAGGAGCCGCGCTATCGAAGAGTCTCGTCAGCGGTTGACCCAGCAACTTACAATAAATGACGATGATTTGCGTCGGCAAGCTCAACACTTCGTGGAAGAGAGTCATCGTTGAGTTATTGATGAGACGACAAATAAGTTGAAGATTCTGGGAGATCCATAACTCTCTTTCATTCTATTCTTTATTCTTTATTCTTTTTGTAATAAGAACTTGTAATAGAAGAAAGAACTTACTGATTCTTTGAATTCTTTTGTAACTTTATTCTTTTAATTTATGAATAAAGATAATTCTTTTGATTCTTTTATCTGTTGGCTACAAAATTTTCTTGCACAATAAATAACTTGTCATCAAAATTGTTCACTGTTTTGGTAAAACAATCTAAGGCTCATCTGCATAACTTAGACTATTAATACCAACCGAGTTACAATTATTAATCTTGGTAAAGCCCATTGAATAGAGCTAAATGATAGTTTGGTGACAGTGTTTAAATACTTACACCAGGATGATCGGGTCAGGATCGTTATCTTAGACAGAGGCGCCTAATTTCACATGCCTTAGTTTGATGGAGGCAGTTCAAGACTCTCATGCGTATCTTGAACTGCACACGCTAAGATGATCAGGTCATGATCATCAAATTTCGACAGAGGCGCCTAATTGCACATGTCTTAGTTTGATAAAGGAAGCTCAAGTGCTCATTTGCGTAACTTGAACAAGTGGATGGTATACTTCTAGGGATATGAACCAGATGTAACAGTTACTCTGTCATCATTCTGGTTTATTTAGGCATAGTATTTCTTCAAAAATTTACCGTTGATCGGCATCATCATCCTATCGCCATTCTGGTTCATTAAGCGATAGGCTCCACTAGAGTATACCGTCTCCACGATGAGCGGTCCCTCCCACTTGGGTTCAAATTTACCCTTAGTCTTGTGGGTTAGAATCATTGGCCTTTTAATAGCCAGAACCAAGTCTCCTTGTTTAAAGGTCCTTGGTTTAACGTCCTTATTGAACGCTTGCGAGATTCGGGTTTGATACAACTCAATTTGTTATTGAGCTTGGAGACGTTTTTCATTCAATGCTTCTAATTCTTGCAATCTTTATTGATGGTTCTCTTTTGTCATCATCTTTGTGGCTAGGGCCACTCTTAATGATGGTATTTGGACTTCAAGAGGCAAGACGGCTTCACTTCCATAGACCAAGGAAAAAGGGGTAGCTTTTGTTGGGGTGAGAACGGTGGTGCGATAAACCCACAAACACTCTCCTAGCTTTTCATCCTAGTCCCGTTTGTTGGAAGAGACGAACTTCCGAAGGAGTTTGATAATAGTCTTGTTGAAAGCTTCGGCCAATCCATTTGCCGCGGGATTGTATGGTGTTGAAGAAATGTCCTTGATTCTGAACTTGTCACAGAATCTTGAGAATCCCTGGCTGATGAATTGCGGTCCATTATCATGAATGATTCTTCGGGGGATGCCGAAGCGGTAAAGGACATGATGCTTGATGAACTTAATCACATCCATCGTTTTTACCTCTCTTATAGGCACGGCTTCGGCCCACCTCGAAAAATAATTGGTTATTGTTAGAATAAACCGATGTCCTCTAGATGACGGGGGAGTTATCGGCCCTACAATATCTATTCCCCATGCCTCAAATGGCCAACTAGCAACGGTACTGTGCAAGTATTCTGGGGGTTGATGAATGAAATTGGCATATATCTGACATTCATGACACCGTCTGGCGTATGTCATTACCTCTGTAATCATTTTTGGCCAGTAGTATCCTAGCTTTCTTATGTGGTCCCCGAGTTTTGGACCGGGCTGGTGAGCTCCACACACTCCATCATGTGTTTCTCTCAACACTTCATCTGCTTCTGCTTTTGATAAGCAGCGTAGTAGAAGACCATCATTTGACTTTCTATATGAAGTTTGAAGTGTATGATCATAGTAAAATCTTGGGGCCTTCCTCTTTATTGAGGCGGCTTCTTTTGGATTCTCTGGTAGCATCCCATATAAGGCATAATCCACAAACGAAAATCGCCAATCATGGGGTTCCAGAGTTAAGCCTGTCTGGCATACCTCTTTGGTTTAGAATACCGCATCCGGATAGAGGAGTTCTCTGCTACCAATAGTTATGCTTTTAGCTTCCCTTGGTGGGATCGCCAATGTTGCAGCTAGTGCGGCAAGAGCATCTGCATAGATATTCTCATTCCGAGATATATGATAGATATAAAACTGTTCAGAGTATCCTGCCAGTTCGATGGCTAGCTGATGATAGGGGATGAGGGCTTCGTGTCTGACTTCATACTCACCTGTTATCTGGTTGACAATGAGTTTAGAGTCTCCATATGCCTCTAGATGGTTCACACCCAGTTGCAGAGCCATTTTTAAACCAATAATGAACGCATTGTATACCGCCACAATGTTTGTACATGGTTCTGTCAATGAGTAGCCATTAGGAAGTATGTGTTTATGTGGGGATATTAGCACAATCCCTACTCCAGCAGCAGACAGTCTGGCAGCACCATCAAAGAATATCTGCCATGGTTGTTCTTTACCAGTTGTGTTAATCTCTGACGTCTGTTTAGAGTTGGACCAAATTGGATGGTCTGCTAAGAAATCGGCAATCACTTGTCCTTTCATAGCTTTTTGAGGAACAAAGTGGATGTCATATGGCGACAGCAATACCGCCCATTTCGCCAATCGGCCATTTAAAGATCCTGGTTTAGTCATCAGGATTTTCAAGGGATTAACCCGCGATATGACATGGATCGTTTGCCCTGAAAGATAGTGTCGCATTTTTTGAACGACGAACACTAGGGCTAAACATTCCTTTTCAATCAGAGTATACAGATGTTCGGCCACGATCATTGTCCTGCTTAAGTAATAAAGGGCGTGTCCATGGCCGTGCTCATTATACTGAGCAAGCAATGCTCCTAACGCATTATCCATAGCCCTTACATATATAAGGAATGGTTGTCCAGGGACGGGTGCCATGAGGACAGGAGGTTTGGTAAGGTATTCTTTGAGATCGTCAAATGCCTGTTGACATGCCTCATCCCATACGAAAGAAACCCCCTTTTTCATGAGTCTGGAGAACGGCTGGCATCGCCCTGATAGGTTAGAGATGAAGCGCATAGGACAGTTTTCCTTATAATCCCCTTAACTCTTTAAGATTGCGAGGAGGCGGTATCTCGTTGATTGCTTTTATCTTTTCAGAATCAAGGAAAATTCCTTCTGAGGTAACTATAAACCCAAGGAATTTTTCACTGGACACCCCCATAAAGGACTTTGCAGGATTCATTTTCAAATGATGTCTTCGCATAAGGTCGAAAACTGTTTTCAAATCCTGAAGGTGATCGTGTTTGTTTTTGCTTTTGACCGCCAAGTCATCCACGTAACACTCTACCGTTTTTCGTAGATGTTCTTTAAATATTATGCTCATTGCACGTTGGTAGGTGGCACCGGCGTTCTTCAATCCGAAAGGCATTACCGTATAACAGTATACCCCCAGCGGTGTTCTAAAAGCTGTATGCTTTTCATCATCCGGGTGCATCTTGATCTGATTGTAACCTGAGAAGCCATCCATAAAGGACATCCTCTCATAACCGCAGGTGTTATTAATCATCACATCGGTGATTGGGAGTGGAAATTCATCCTTAGGGCATGAGCATTTAGATCGCAAAAGTCGATGCATATCCGGATCTTGCCGTTCTTCTTACGAACTTGCACTATGTTAGCCACCCAATCAAGATGTTGCTCTTCACGGACAAATCCTGATTTTATAAGTTTGTTGACCTCAGCGACTATCGCCTCCATCAATTCCGGTCGAAAACGCCTTTGTTGTTGTTTAACTGGTTTAGCGTCTTCTTTAATATTTAACCGATGTGTGGCAATTCGAGGGTCAAGCCAGGGCATGTCTTCGTAGCTCCATGTGAACACGTCTATATACTCCTTGATAAGAGATATAAGTTCCTCTTTTCTAAGGGAGTTAGCGTGTCGCTTATGAAGATGGGCTTCGAATTTTCGTTCCTTCCCATGTTAACCTGTACTAGCTTATCCTCTGTGGGTGGGTCACGCTGTTCAAAATGGACATCCCAGAGGGTATCCATGTGCTTGGCCCAAGAATCATCTTGAATGTCAATTGGTTCCTCGTCGCTTTCTGGTGCGGCTAAAACCATATTGGCTGTTAGAGATTGAAACCAGGCGCCAGTACTTAAATCTGAATCCTGATCAATCGGATATAAATTCTCATTGGACGAAGATCTTTCTTCGTATTTGCATTGTGGTGAGGGTGGAGTAGATACATAGCTCAATCCCCTACGAGTCTTCTGATAATAGTCTGGGCTCTTTCCTCTTGGTCTAAACGAGGGTATAAGATTTCGTCGCCCTTTTCCAAAGTTTAATCCCGATTTCTGGGTAAAATTATAACCCATCTTTTCCATCATTTGCCGGGATTTCTGTTCATGTAGGTGAAATTGAGGTGACGTTTGTTCGTCACTTTCACTACTTCGTCTTTGGTTAGGCGATGCGATCACTTTACCGAAGATAATTGGCTTCTGAGATACCTGTCGTGGAGGTACTTTAAATAAGTGATTTCGTCTCTTGGCTATTTTAGACCGAGATAGTAGGGATGTCCTCATTGGCAAATGATATGCCGCCAGAACTTCAAGCTCGGGCAGGTCATCCACTTCGATGGAAGTACAAGAAGGCTCAGATTCTGTAGCGACAGCAGGCTCGTAGACTAACTTTATATTTTCATTGATAATCCACTCATCCTCTACTACATCAGCTACATTATTATCGAAGTTCAAACTAAGATTTATGTGGGGGTTTATTTCATAGTCACCCCCATCATCTTTATCCAGGGATTCATACTCTGTATCCGCCTCATTGCCGCTGTCATCGGGCTTTTGAAGCTTGTTGCGATTGTCGCAGGGGACCTCATGGACCGGTTTGTTGAGCCTGGCGTCCGTGAAGTAATTCTCTAGCCCCTTGAATAGTTGCCTATCTGCAACTACTGTCCGGACTTCTCCTTGTTCATCATAGTATTTCATACACTGGTGGAAAGTTGATGGGACTATCATATAGGCGTGGATCCATAGTCTCCCTAGTAAGATATTGTAAGATGTGTCTGCGTCAATAATGTAACACTTCACTTCTGTCCTTAAATCTCTGATTTGGCATCGGAGTCGGATCTTCCCGAGGGGACAGCTATCGTTGGCGTTAAATCCATATATTGTAGTATTAGTTGTTGCAGGCGATGGGGAGAAATCCCCAATAGTTGCATCAACCTTCTGGGAATGACGCTTAGTGCAGACCCTGAGTCAATCTGGATGCGATCCACCTTCGTGGATCTGACATATCCGGTGAAATATAAAAGCATGTTGTGCTTTGTATTTCTTACCTGCATATCTTCTGGAGAGAAAATAATTTGCGGGACCTGCCTCCTCACTTGATGACAGCGAGGGCAAGAGTCCTGCTCCTCGTCGGCCAGCTCGACAATCTGAGCTAAGAAAGATTCAGAGTCTGCCAAAGCCTCTCTTAATGCTTCGCGAGTTGATTTTGACAATCGTAACAACTCATAGAGCGTGACTCGTGCTGGAATATTTGCTAGCTAAACTATTATATCAAATTTAAATGGAGTCTCCTTGGCTCCTTCATCTTTTCCAAGATTTTTCTGGAAACGAAGCCCTTTCTGCTTTACGGGCTTCGCGAGTTCTCCGTATATATTTTTCGGATCTACTCTGGTGTAATTTTTGAGGTATGCTTTACCAGATCGAGTGCCGGAAGGGCCTGCATCATCTTGATGAGTGGCCATAGTTTCAGCCTCCTCTTCAGAGTCAGTGAATGCCTCTGTAATTATGTATTCTTCTTTTATTTTTGCGGAAATAGCATTACTAGTTCGCTTTTTCCTCTGATTATTTGAGGTAGTCCATTGTTCATCCTGTAATAGATCAGGGTGGACCCACATGACTTCCTTTTTTTGTGTAGTTACAGGGACAAGTCCTTCATGTGCCTTTTTATGCAGGTCATGGTTTTTCGTAACCAGCTTCCCCTCTGATATTGGGGTCACCCCCGCAGGAAACTCATGAGTTCCAACCACCAGGGTCGTCATATTGGCAGTAACCTTCTTTTGTTCCTTTTTTAGCGTCAAGACTCCAGCTTCTATCAGTGTTTGGATCATGTTCTTCAGAAGGTAACAATCCTTGGTAGGGTGTCCGACATTTCTGTGATAGAGATAATAATTGGGGTCGTTGGTTTTACCAGCGTCCTCCGATTTTCTATTCTCCAGAAGTTTCAACATTCCCTTCCTAAGGAGCAGGTGAAAAAGTGTAGGCGTTTGCTCTGCCTTAAAAGTATAAGTCATTTCTTACTGGGGCCTATTTTGTCTCGTGCCTTTTGATTTTGGAGTTTTGGGCTCGGAGAATTTGTCTTCTGTGGAGCGGCCTCTGACGCCATTGCCGCTTTACCTTTATTCTTATTATTGTTTTGCGTATACGGTCTATTATTTCCAGTATTTCTTGATCCACGAGACTCTTCAACTTGGTGGATCAAGTCCTCGACTTGCTCTCCTTATTTGAGCAAATCCTTCCAAATCCTAGACTCTACGGCCCCCATTTTTAAGAGCACGTTCGTCTTGAGATTATATCGACTTGTCTCCACTAGAGTTTTCTGGACCATTCCATGCAGTGCACGAACTTCTCCCGGAACCTTTCTATGAAGTCCTTTACCGTTTCTTGTTCCCCTTGTTTAGTTGCAAGGAGGGAATGAACCGAAATTTTGGTATCATCCTCAAAGAAACGTGCGAGAAATTGCTTCTCAACATCAAACCAGGTATTAATAGTACCTGGGGGCAACTGCATAAACCAAGTGAAGGCAGGCCCTCGCAAGGTACTTGCAAATACTTTGGTCATTACTGGGTCATTGCCCATCAAATGCCCTGCTTGGGACAAGAAGTAGTAAATATGTTGACTGGGAGATCCTTTCCCGTCATACGGCTCCAATTTGAGCAGTTTGTATTTCTCAGGGTATGGTGCCAAATCTCACTCAGGCGGATATGGTCTTGAGACCCCTGATTCTTTCAACTCCTTCTTGTGCATTAGTGCTTCGAGTTGGCTTTGTAACTTCTCGATTCTCTCTTCATGAGGATCATGAAAAGAATATTTATCCTCGTTCTCATGTGTCGAGTGGGCTTTTTCTTCTTTATCTTCCTCGTTCAGTTTGTTGAACGAAGTTTCTTTTTCCTTCTTAGCGTTATCCTCGACAATTTTCTGAGTATTTTCGACCACTTTTGATAGCATCATTGTAAGATCCTCGATCGTCTTTTGTTGATTTTGGATTATTTGTTCTTGTGCCTCAAATCTTTGGTCGATATCGTCAGATCTATCCATCATATGTGATGCTGACTTCTGCAATTTAGACGATGTCGAAGAATGAGGAGAGGCTATGGCTGAATTATCGCTATCGTCGTCGTAAGAACCTTTCACGAGTTTCTTATAGTTTCGAGCCGGGATAGTTCCTGACTTAAGTCGAGTAAAATGATGAGGTTCTTTATCACTTGATTCTGAGTCATCATTTCTTTCTATGATTTTCTTACCCTTGCAAACCATATTAGAAGTTACAATTCTCCATTCTTCTCGGGGAGCGATTTTTGTCTTTTTAGCGGAGTTTTGTCCGACTCAGTTAATCGATCGAACACCCATACCCTGTTCTTGCTGCAGCAACAATTATCCACTACAGCGGAGACTGCTGTCATAAGCTGTTGGTAATGACAAGTAGGTTCAGATTGAACTTGATTTATAGCTCTTTGCCTGGTTAGATACTCCCTGAGATCAGTGACTTTAGATATGGAGTGGTGGGACCCATCCACCTGTTGAGAGGGTCCAGGAACTTGCTGAAACTTCTTGGAATCATTGGTGCCAAGTTCTGGTCTCATAGTGCTTTGACCAACCCTGATTTTGTATTCAGGTTGATTTACGCAGAGCTGAGAAATAGCTTTGCGTTTTAGAATGCGGAGCTGGGAATTAGCTTCGCGTTTTGCGTCGCGGGACTGAGAAATAGCTCCGCGTTTTGCTATGCTAGCCTCGCGTTTTACGCTGGCTTGACGTTCTTGCAGAAGTTTATCTTCTGAAATATTAGCCCCGCGTGGAAGAAAATTCTTGCATGCTGGCTTATTCTTGCGATTAACGCAAGTCATAACTTCGCGTTTAGCGCAATTTTTGCTATTAGTGCAAATTTTCCACTCTTCTTCGCGATTTACGCGAAGATAAGGAGTCTTACGATTCTCGCAAGTAGTACTGGCTTCGCGTTTATCGCTAAACTCAGTAGTAGCCTCGCGTGGAGAATCACACGCTGGCTTTAAGGAGATTTTATCCTCGCGATTAACGCGAGTATCAGAAATCTTGCGTTTATCGCAAGTTGTACTGACTTCGCGTTTATCGCTAAGCTCAGTAGTAGCCTCTCATGGAGAATCACACGCTGGCTCTAAGGAGATTTTATCCTCGCGATTAACGCGAGTGTTAGAAATCTTGCGTTTATTGCAAGTCGTAGCTTCGCGTTTATCGCGATATTGGCTGGTTTTATGATTAATGCGAGCCAGTTTGCAAGGGACTGTAGCCTCGCGTTTTGTGAAGTTAGCCTCGCGTTCAATGCGGGCTTTGAGGGCCTTTCGCCTAGCTCTCCGATTTCTATTTCGGAGTTGGGTTCTGGTCAATCCAGTTCCCGAGTTTTCTTCTGCAGTAAAGAGGCTATCCTCTGCTAGAGTTTCCTGCCCAAACAACGGCTCTATGGCCGCGGCCTCCAAGGGTCCCCGTTTATCAGTGGATACCCGATTACCCGATCCTCGGGTATTGGAGCGCACGCGACGATAGAGTCGCGTTTCGGTCAAGTTACCTGATTCAGAGGAGAGATACTCCTCGTACTTCTGCTGGCCGATCTCCACGACTAGCATGTTCACGTTGGATCCGATCCTCTCGATGTCAGATTGCGCCACGATCTCTTCTTTGGTGAAAGAGATGTCTCCCACTGTGGTCGCCAGTTTGTTCGCAGCAGAAATTTGTTACTTTTCTTCCATTGAATACAGCTTAGATTACAATGAAAGTGAATAAAAAAAAAAGAACAAACGAGAGGATTTATATTCTATCGCTCTCTTTTACAATGAATCGTGGGATCTATGTGGCGATGGGATCTATCGAAGTAGTTCCTTTGGACGATCTGACGACGATGGTCTTCTTGCTCTTGATGAAGAAGATGCCGGCCGACTTTGGATGATCTTCTCTGGTCTTGATTCGTTCAAGACTCTCACGCGTAACTCGAACTTCACAAAAACTTCAAAAAGATCCCCCAAGGTTTCCTCAAGAGGGTATTTATAGGTTTAGGTCCATATGAGAGTTTCTATCTAAATAGAATTTGTATTTATCAAAGATTCCAATCAAAATATCTTAGTTTTGATTTAAATCTCTTGATTTAGAGTTCCGACTTAATTTGGGTATTTGGATAAGCCTTAATCTTAATCTCAATCAATTTAAGATTCTAGTTATCTGCTCACGCGGAGTTAACACGGAGCTGGGAAAACAGAATGCTGAGCTATTGATTAGCTCCGCGTTTTGCTCAAACGCGAGACTAAAACAACCAGGCGCGGAGCTAAATTATTAGCTCCGCGTTCTGTTGTGGAAAACTCCATTTTACTTGGAAATTTTCACTACCAACAATTTGTAGTTCCTCTAATTATATTGTCGCTCATGTTATTATCAAAGAACATAATATATAAGTAAATATACCATCAACCTCTCACCATCACGCTCCTTTATCTTATCTCTCGTATTATTTTCAAAAACCACTCCCATACTCCACAAGGAGAGCATATAAACTGCCAAAACAAAACAATCAAGATCTAATATTAAAAAAAGAAGGAAAAAACCCTCAAAAGAAAAAAAATCCAATATTTGCCCTCACTATTTGTTACTCACACCAATAGTTGATTATGCCAAACTAACCAAGAACGCAAAAACATACGATTAACAAACCCAGCCACTTACTTGAGGATGCATATCTCCACAATGTATGTCAATGATTCTTAGCTACTGTAACCTTTTGGTATGAAGGCGTACAAATAAGCTTATCCACGCAGTCATTACACATGAATTTTCTTACATATTGTCAAGTCTTTCCTGCATTCTCATTCGGACTGAAGGGCAAATTGGTCTTAAGAATAACGTTCAAGTTAGATTCGATCATCTATACTAAAGGGTTTACAGTAATATTTTCTTACTTACTATAATTGTTTCTTTTTCTGAACTGATAAACTGGTTTTGTTTTATTCAGACAGTTCGGATTTCCAATATCTGGTTCTCTTTAGTTCCAACCAATATAATAGTATTTAATCTATTCAAATTTTCAACAATATAAATATAATAGTATCAACATCCACACTGTTCACATTCCTATTTGGTTGGCTTGGGAAGAAAACAACCATATTTTATTTAAAAATACCCAGCTTTTATATATATATATATATATATATATATATATATATATATATATATATAGAAATGAGCTAACAGCTCACGTAAGTTATCTGAGCTGCAGTTCATTTCTACTATCTCTAATAATCTTTTTTAAAAAATTTCTTTTGGATTATGATCTCGACCTCCTAGGGTTCACTCATATCCAATTTTTTGGATTTTAGTTTTGATTTGGGCCTCCATCATTTGACATAAAATTAACGGTTTTTTATGAATAAAATATTTTGTACCTACTTGATGAACTGGTAAATGAACTCCAAAATTTATGAAATTTAATCCGAAAGAAAGGAAGTAGAGATGCTAATTCTTGAAAAAAATTGAAGAAAAATCATTAGATCACTATATTTTTGCCACTAGCTCACGTAACTTTTTCCGAGCTAGCGGCTCAACTAAAATAATCCCACACACACACACATATATAGAGAGAGAGAAATGGAAATGAACTGACAGCTCACACAAGCTACCTGAAGTGCAGTTCATTTCCACTTTCTCCAATAATTTTTTTTTAAAAATTTCTTTTGAATTATAATATCAACAACCTGGGGTTCACTCATACCCAATTTCTTAGTTTTAGTTTTGATTTGGTCCTCCATCATGTTGACATAAAATTAACAATTTTTTATGAATAAAACATTTTGTATCTACTTCATGAATGGGTAAATAAACTCCAAAATTTATGAAATTTAATCTGAAATAAGTTAAAGAGGTAGAGATGCTAATTCTAGAAAAAAATTCAAGAAAAATTATTGAATTGCTATATTTTTGCCGCTAACTCACATAACTTTTCTGGATTGGCGGCTCACCTACAGTTGAGCAAAAAATTTTAAAACAAGAAAAGGAAACGTTTGACATCCTCATCTCCAATTCAAATAAAATAGAATTCCATATAACTCATTGAAATTGACACAAGGGGATCATTAAAAAAAATTAGATTGCTATCTATTCGCTTTTGGCTCGGTGAATCACTCAATATTTCATTTTCATCGTAAATTTTTTCTCTCTAGTTCTTTCCCATCATTTTTTTTTTTCATATTATGAAATACATTCTTCCGCATTCTTTGTTAATGGATTAGGGCATCGCTTCAGAAGACGATATGGGAGCCATCCTATATACCTCCATGCCTTTCAAATACTAATATTGCTTACAGAAGAATCTCAGTAGATAGTGCTCCTCCTGACGACTGAAATGTTTTGTTGGGATTTTTTATGTTTCATTCTCTTATCTTACATGACTTTCTGATTTTTATATACTAATAGGGATTTATTTTAGTTTGAACTTTTGAAATCCTCTTTTTTGAGATTAAGTATGTGTTTTTTTATTCTATTATATTGCATAAATGGAACTCGGAAGGTGTTTTCCTGAAAAATATTCTTTATTGATGATCTCCGTATATTTTTATTCATTTATGTAGCCACAATTTGATTCAATACAAGAACACTAGTACAATTACAATCACAATGGAACTTTCAAAGTAAAACACAAAGATAACAGATATTGATACAGGTCATAGTTTTTGGCTTTTAAGCCTCAAGCTCAAAAGCTGCAGCCTCAAAGCTATCAGACAGCCCAGTCCCAGTCTTGAAGGTGAGCTTGTCAGCCGAAGGGGTGTCAAAGTATATCTCCACAACAGAGAGCCACAGCAGGAGCTCCTTGGTCTTCACGCCCGTCATCTTCTTCATCTTGCGTGGCTCGACGAACGCAGTCATCTCAGTCGCATACGATACCTGGCGCTTGATCTTCTTGAAGGTGTGGTTCTTGCTCTTCTTCTGGATGATCCAGACGAAGCCGGCCGCACGGTTGTAGCCCACCTCCTGCACGTCCTCCACGGGGAACAGGCCCTTGGGCATGCAGAGCTCTTCGAGCAGCTCGACGATCTTCTTCCTGCACTCGGCATCTCCGTGGTATACCTCTGCGCTGGATCTGTAGCTCTCGATGGTTTGGGATGCCATCTCTTGGCCTCTACTGTATTTTTTTTTTTTCCCAAACTGTAACAAGTTTGCTCGGTTGTGTTGAGTAGTTTGGATGCAAGGAGTTGCAACATATATAGGCATGCAGTTGGCATTGGAGAGCGGTCGATGGTCCGGTTTGGGAAAAGGTTGGACCGGGCCAAAAGTAATTATATTGACTTCTGACTTCCCTCGAACAAACGCGTAGAGTTGACCGTTGAAGTTGAAAGAGAGAGTTATCAAAATAATTTAAAGCGGATGAACCGGCGGATTGGACGGAGTCGTGAGATGAACCGGTCAAGAAAGCCGGAATGTGCAGCATTTTCTAAAGCTGTTTCAGATTAAGAGTTGATCACGAGATTCTTGAATTATTGGGGTTAAGATTATCAATGGGTTAGAAAGTACAATGATTGGCATTGTAGAATGGGTCGCGAACTATAATAGACTAGGAGTTATAAATGATGTTGGCTGAAGAGTAGGAGTTGTAAATGATGTTGGCTGAAGAGAACTTTCGTCCCTCCTTCCTTTTCCAAGCTATAAACTAAACCGAATGCCAATCGTAAAGTTATCGATCAGATATTAGAATCAATGAGGTTTTGTCTCAGCTTCAGATTCCTCCTGCTCGCTATAAAGGAATGCGAATCTTTGAAATGGAAATGTGCAGCACCCAACTAAATGCAGTCAACCACAAGCACATAAACACACGTATCCACGTGATAATATGCTTGTCCAGGTCAAGCGATTGAAGCATAATACATTGCATGACTAGTCTAGAGGAGAAATTATTTGCATTCACATACTACAGACAATACAAGAGGGAGCATGCAAGTCATATAAAAGCCCAACAAAAAACAAAAGCTCATACATTTTCTTATAAGATTGCGAATTTAGACTTAGGATTGCACAGGGATAGCTCAGCGTCACCATCATAACAGACTGGAAATCAAGAGCAACTCACTATACTTGAGAGCCGTAGATGCAGAACATCCCAATTACTATATTTCTTTTTCTCTCTTTTTGTAACAAAAAAAAAATATTACTAAACCTCTCTCGTAAAAGAATCACCTTCATCTTTTCAGCAAATCATGCAGTTACATACTGCATCCCAAATCAGTAATAATGTTGCAATGAGACAAGTCAAAATGAAAGTACGAGTGCATCTCTTGGGATCTCAGTTTCATCTGGTTCTTCCTTCAAGAATCAAGAATCAAGAATCCTTTGAATCATCACCACCATCATCAGCAGCAAAGATGTGACCATGCTTCCTTTGCTGCAAATGCAACAGGTTTAGACACAGACTGGTTAAAAGCTTACCAGAAAAAACAGAAAACGTTGTTTTCCAAATTGAGGACATGAGACAATCGAGAGAGCGAGAGAAGAAAAAGATGGTGGATGCCATAGCTTAAGCGAGAGGGGTAACAAAAATATATCTAATGGAAAGATGACGTATACTAGGGAAGAGGAGTGACAAAAGATATATCTAATGACTGCACAATAAGAAATGCTAAAACAAAAATGTAAACATTGCATGCAAAAAGAAAATAGCAACTATTTTATAATAGAACAATAAATAAATAAAGCTAGCAGCTAAAACAATCTGTATTTTAAGTAATTAATAAACAGTCAGAAGGTTGCTTTATGAACTTATAATCCACATTGACCGCCAGACAAAACCCTAGAATTTCGAAATATACTATTTGAATAAACATCTCAATTGTGCTATGAAGCAAAGATTACATGTGGCCAGCCATCTCCTATGGCTACTCTAACCTGAAAATGATTAATTACGAAATCTCAGCATTTCCACACAAAACACAAATTACGACTTGAATAGAGAGTAGACACTGTAATTTGAGTCATGACATGTGATACATGACTGCAGCCAAATAATCATGCTGCATGCATTGCCATGGATGGGAATCATGAAAATTTGCATTGGCAGCAACACTGATTTAATCAGCATGTGTTCAATTGGAAGACTTCAGATTAGCCCCTAATATTCATGAGTAAGTGGTCCCACAGAAAAGGGACAACCACAAAATTATTGAAAAACAAATGAGAGTATCATCACCGGATGGAACAAGGCATCTATCAGGTTAAATTGTTAAATTTCCAAAGGTTATGAATATACATCAAACAAATACCTGAGCCATCTGACGGTATTTATTCCTCTCCTGAGTCCTTCCTTTGTATTCTGAAGATCTATTGACCCTCTGTGCAGGTAAAACTTCAAGTTAGCACAGCTTGTACAAGAACATAAAATTTACTACATAACTTGTAAGTCATATATCCTAAAAAAACTCGAAATTCCAGGAAATAAATGTTGATTACAAGACCATAAGCCTTCTCTCAAACAGGAAAAGACCTTAAAGGGAATTTCTAGATAGGCACAAGATTTTTCCTAGTGAGCCCACTTTTCCTAGTACGCACATCATTACTTTTCAAAAACCTTATTTTTTCCTAGTGAGCACACCTATATACCCGAATTATTCTCACAATCTCCCTCTCTTTCTCTCCCACCGTTCCCCAAACTCTCCCACCGTTCCCAAACCAAAACCTAATCCCAAAATCGAGAGCGTCGGGTGGTCTCTCTCTCTCTCGAGCGCGAGCGTCGCCGACTTCCCCTCTCTCTCTCAGGTGGAGTCCTATATACCCGGATTCCCCTGTCTCTCGCCGACGCTTGCAGGGTCTCGCCGATGCTCGCACTCTCGCCGACAGTCGAGCGGCGAGTCGCCGATCCGGGACGCGCTCTCCCCCTGACGCACTCTTGCCGACGCTCTCGCTCTCGACTTCAAAAGTGCAGGAGGTTTAAGGAGTAAGGTATTTGCTATTTAAATTAAATAAAAAAAATTTATGGATTATGATTATAGACTGAGATTGAGTTGTTTTTTTTTAGAGGTTTGTTGGTTTTCTTTTTCTTTTTTTCTTTTTTTTGTTGGATTATGATTTTAGACTGTTTTAGACTGAGATTGAGTTTTTTTTTTTTAGTTGTGGAGAGTAAATACTGGTGAGTGATTTGCATTTGAGTAATCTAATGTCAGAGTGATTCCCTTCCAGTCGAGGTCAAAATCTAAAGATTTGGTTTTGGTGATCATTAGTTAAATTCTTTATAGACATTGATGCCTAGTAAATTCTTATATTTTATGCTGTCTTAGACTAATTATGTGTATTGGTAATCATTAGTTAAATTTTGCATAAATATTGGTGATCATTACGTGCCGTAGAATTTAGGGGATTATTTTGGTGCCATGTGTATTAATTTGTGTGTTGGAATTGGCTATCATGTTGGTGATTTTGCTTCAAATTTTGGACAGAACAGTTTATTGAGAACTTTAAAGGCATATTATAATTGTAAATAATCCTACAATGTTAAAACTCGAGTATATCAATGATATATTGAGAACTTTAGAGGCATTATGTTTATATAAGTTGTTTAGGTTCATTTGAAATAATATGATTGCACATACAATTATTTAGCTTAGATAGCTCAAAAATATTTCGTGTACCGAGATAATAAACATTATCTTAAAACATTTGTAATTTAGTAATTCACATGTATTTGAATCCTAAATATTTTAGAATTAACTTATCCATTTTCTTATGGGGATATTTATCATGTGCATGTATATATGTGTGGAATGATGTTCACATAAAATTTTTGTCATATTCTTGCAGTACTAGTTTCCTATTTTTCTAAATTTGGCATATAAATGTGTCCATATCATACCTGTATCCGTGCTTCAAGGTATCAATCTACTCCATTTCGTTTGTCCGTATCATACCTTATCCGTGCTTGTATTAGATAGTTAATTTTAGATTTTCAAATCGGGAATAAATTGAAATATAGATCTTGTGTGTTTATGTTATGTTATTTAATAAATTTAGATAGGCAAATATAATTAGCATATGGTGATATGTGATGTTTGATAATTTAAAATTTTATTTTGTCAATAAAATCGTTAGTGATTTAGAGATGGATCCGGCGCAACCATCTCGGATTCGCCTAACGGCCTCGAATAGGAGGAAGAAAATCGGGATCCGTCCAGCCGTCAATCCTAGCATTCCTGAAATCCGTGACGAACCGGATTCGCAGGTTGATGTTGCCACAGAGACTCTTGCGTTACGCATTCCCCGAGGTGTATCGCAAGAAAGTAGGGGCATCAATGAGTCAGATTCAGAAGAAGAGGAAGTGTCGCCAATAAATAGAAGACCGAATGATTTATCTCTTTTGAAGAGTTTTAGAACACACGTTTTCTTTATATCTAAGAATGAGGTCAGACATATTAACTTTGAAATCAATTTTATCGTAGTTGTTATTTATCTAAAATATTTTGCTTTGTTATCATTTCAGGAACGAGAACCATTACGGTGCATAAATCACATGAAAAAAATAAACACATGGTCTCTAGAATCTGAAGAGCCAAATATCCGTTTTGTGCAGCACATCCGTAATTCCTCTTTATATCCGCTCACATTATGTTCTTATCAGTACATTAGTAACGTTGAACTAACTGCATTTGTCGAGCGTTGGCATCCAGAAACGAATACCTTTTACTTGTCTTTTAGAGAAATGACGATCTCTCTTGATGATGTAGCATGTCTCTTTAGTTTGCCAGTAACAGGAAAGTCCGTTAACCTTCCAGACAGAACAGATGGGCTCATTGCAGTTGAGCAACTAACTGAGTTATTGGGTGTCGGGTATAATGAAGCTTTTCAGGAGTTGAACACGAAAGGTGGAGCTTCAGTTCGCCTTGACTGGTTAAGAGAACGGTTTAGCAGTGTGACAGATGCAGATTCAGATCGGAAAATATTATGTGCTGTTCGAGCATTCTTACTTTATCTTCTTGGATGTACACTTTTCTGGGACAAGAGCGGCACAAGGATCTCTGTTGACTATCTTGCACTTTTACATGATGTCGAGAACGTGCATACATATGCCTGGGGTGCTGAAGCTCTAGCGTATTTGTACAGACAGCTCGGTCTCTCCTCTCGAGCCCATGCAGCACAGATGTCCGGATATTTAACACTGCTGCAGGCGTGGATCTTCGCTCACTTTCCGTCTTTAATGCCGGATTTAAATGGTGGATATAGACCTAACCAGCCACAAACATACCGGTGGTTGAGCAAACGTGACAACAAAGTGTCTTTAGAGCATGTCAGAGTTATTAGAGATAGGCTTGACACGCTGACGGTCAACGAGGTTAGGCAAAATATAAATTTATTTGGTCTTTTTTTCCAAATGATCATAATTTCAAATTTTGATATTGTTTTTTTAATATCATAACATTGCAGGTGACATGGGACCCATATCGGTCCTTTAGTGATACCAATCCATTTCAGGAAGTATCCTTTTATATGGGTACATTGAAAATGAAGGATATTGTCGAGCCTTATCACCCTGTACGGGTGTTACGGCAGTTTGGACGTCGTCAGTATATTCCGCCTCCACCGTTCAGTCCTATTCGAGAAAAACGTGGACTTACGAGCAAAAGCTATTCGGTGACATATGGACACGCTGAGGAAATGTGGCTGAGTTGGTTAGATCATGTACTTGCACTGGAGCATCGAGGCGTAGAGGCATGTACTCCTGGTGAGTGCACGCATGATTATATGGCTTGGTATGAAAAGGTATCTCGACGCTTTATTAGTCCGTCCATCGATGCCTCAAATAGAGGGGGCGCAAGATGTCCCGCAGACAAATACTGAATATGTCCCACAGACAAACAATAACGAGGTAATATTCGGTAATATTATTCTTTGTAAATTAATCAAGTTTAACCGAACTTATATATGTTTTTGCCATAATATATGTAGAGAATTCAAGAAGCTATAGCAATTATTGATCCCTTCTTAGAGCAAGGCAAGACCACAAGCAAGAAGAGTTTGCTCTATAATGCCCTCGTGAGGATAAAATCAGTTCTAACTGGATGCACACAAAGTGATATTGACACAGTAGCACAGCCCGTTACGCAATCCCCCACCGATCGTCCTACCTCTTCAAGACGCCGTCAACCCGCAAGAAAGCAACCCGCTCGGAAGTCTCGAAGAATCTAAAATTTGTTGTTATTTTTTAATATGAGTCGCAAATTTAAGAAAACAGTTGTTAGCATTAAACAAATATTCCTTTTAGCTTGTCGTTCTTTTTAAATGAAGTTGTACTCAACGAACATGTTATATATATCAAGTTGTAGTTGCCGTTGTTTTTAAATGAGGCTCAAACTCATTTTAAAAGCCGTTGTTCTGTGTTTGAAACTATGATTTATTTGTTGATATTGGGTGTCTAGATACTTTTTTTATTAATGTTTTATTTGTTGTATATGCCTATGATTATGGATGAGCATAGGTGATTTAAATTGGTGTTCTAAACTTTGATTTGTAAAAGTGTGTCTGACATGTAGCTGGCACCCGTCAAGAGGTTGAATATCCATGTCTTTCCTTCATTTATATAGCTATACAAGAAGTTGAGTACCTTTGATTATTGATGTCTGTAGTACAAGAAGTTGAGTGCTATTTGAATCTAAAATTGTAGTACAAATTTTAGATTCTTCGAAACTTCCGAGCGGGTTGCTTTCTTGCGGGTTGACTGCGTCTTGAAGAGGTAGGACGATCAGTGAGGGATTGCGCAACGGGCTGTGCTACTGTGTCAATATCACTTTGTGTGCACCCAGTTAGAACTGATTTTATCTTCACGAGGGCATTATAGAGCAAACTCTTCTTGCTTGTGGTCTCGCCTTACTCTAAGAAGGGATCAATAATTGCTATAGCTTCTTGAATTCTCTACATATATTATGGCAAAAACATATATAAGTTCGGTTAAACTCGATTAATTTACAAAGAATAATATTACCGAATATTACCTCGTCATTATTTGTCTACGGGACATCTTCAGTATTTGTCTGCGGGACATCTTGCGCCCCCTCTCGATTTGAGGCATCGATGGACGGACTAATAAAGCGTCGAGATACCTTTTCATACCACGCCATATAATCATGCGTGCACTCACCAAGAGTACTTGCCTCTACGCCTCGATGCTCCTGTGCAAGTACATGATCTAACCAACTCAGCCACATTTCCTCAGCATGTCCATATGTCACCGAATAGCTTTTGCTCGTAAGTCCACGTTTTTCTCGAATAGGACTGAACGGTGAAGGCGGAATATACTGACGACGCCCAAACTGCAGTAACACCCATAAAGGGTGATAAGGCTCGACAATATCCTTCATTTTCAATGTACCCATATAAAAGGATACTTCCTGAAATGGATTGGTATCCCTAAAGAACCGATATGGGTCCCATGTCACCTGCAATGTTATGATATTAAAAAAACAATATCAAAATTTGAAATTATAATTATTTGGAAAAAAAGACCAAATAAATTTACATTTTGCCTAATCTCGTTGACCGTCAGCGTGTCAAGCCTATCTCTAATAGCTCTGACATGCTCTAAAGACACTTTGTTGTCACGTTTGCTCAACCACCGGCATGCTTGTGGCTGGTCAGGTCTATATCCACCATTTAAGACCGGCATTAAAGACGGAAAGTGAGCGAAGATCCACGCCTGCAGCAGTGTTAAATATCCGGACATCTGTGCTGCATGGGCTCGAGAGGAGAGACCGAGCTGTCTGTACAAATACGCTAGAGCTCCAACACCCCAGGCATATGTATGCACGTTCTCGACATCATATAGAAGTGCAAGATAGTCAACAGAGACCCTTGTACCGCTCTTGTCCCCGAAAAGTGTGCATCCAAGAAGATAAAGTAAGAATGCTCAAACAGCACATAATATTTTCCGATCTGAATCTGCATCTATCACACCGCTAAACCGTTCCCTTAACCAGTCAAGGCGAACTGAAGCTCCACCTTTCGTGTTCAACTCCTGAAAAGCTTCATTATACCCGACACCCAATGACTCAGTTAGTTGCTCAACTGCAATGAGCCCATCTGTTCTGTCTGGAAGGTTAACGGACTTTCCTGTTACTGGCAAACTAAAGAGACATGCTACATCATCAAGAGAGATCGTCATTTCTCTAAAAGACAAGTAAAAGGTATTCGTTTCTGGATGCCAACGCTCGACAAATGCAGTTAGTTCAACGTTACTAATGTACTGATAAGAACATAATGTGAGCGGATATAAAGAGGAATTACGGATGTGCTGCACAAAACGGATATTTGGCTCTTCAGATTCTAGAGACCATGTGTTTATTTTTTTCATGTGATTTATGCACCGTAATGGTTCTCGTTCCTGAAATGATAACAAAGCAAAATATTTTAGATAAATAACAACTACGATAAAATTGATTTCAAAGTTAATATGTCTGACCTCATTCTTAGATATAAAGAAAACGTGTGTTCTAAAACTCTTCAAAAGAGATAAATCATTCGGTCTTCTATTTATTGGCGACACTTCCTCTTCTTCTGAATCTGACTCATTGATGCCCCTACTTTCTTGCGATACACCTCGGGGAATGCGTAACGCAAGAGTCTTTGTGGCAGCATCAACCTGCGAATCCGGTTCATCACGAATTCCAGGAATGTTAGGATCGACGGCTGGACGGATCCCAGTTTTCTTCCTCCTATTCGAGATTGTTGGACGGCTAGACGGATCCCAGTTTTCTTCCTCCTATTCGAGATTGTTGGACAAATCCGAGATGATTGCACCAGATCCATCTCTAAATCACCAACGATTTTATGGACAAAATAAAATTTTAAATTATCAAACTTCACATCACCATATGCTAATTATATTTGCCTATCTAAATCTATTAAATAACATAACATAAACACACAAGATCTATATTTCAATTTATTCCCGATTTGAAAATCTAAAATTAACTATCTAATACAAGCACGGATAAGGTATGATACGGACAAACGAAATGGAGTAGATTGATACCTTGAAGCACGGATACAGGTATGATACGGATACATCTACATGCCAAATTTAGAAAAATTGGAAACTAGTACTGCAAGAATATGACAAAAATTTTATGTGAACATCATTCCACACATATATACATGCACATGATAAATATCCCCATATGAAAATGGATAAGTTAATTCTAAAATATTTAGGATTCAAATACATGTGAATTAATAAATTACAAATGTTTTAAGATAATGTTTATTATCTCGGTATACGAAATATTTTTGAACTATCTAAACTAAATAATTGTATGTGCAATCATATTATTTCAAATGAACCTAAACAACTTATATAAACATAATACCTCTAAAGTTCTCAATATATCATTGATATACTCGAGTTTTAACATTATAGTATCATTTACAATTATAATATGCCTCTAAAGTTCTCAATAAACTGTTCTGTCCAAAATTTGAAGCAAAATCACCAACATGATAGCCAATTCCAACACACAAAATAATACACATGGCACCAAAATAATCCCCTAAATTCTACGGCACGTAATGATCACCAATATTTATGCAAAATTTAACTAATGATTACCAATACACATAATTAGTCTAAGACAGCATAAAATATAAGAATTTACTAGGCATCAATGTCTATAAAGAATTTAACTAATGATCATCAAAACCAAATCTTTAGAATTTGATCTCGACTGGAAGGGAATCACTCTGACATTAGATTACTCAAATGCAAATCACTCACCAGTATTTACTCTCCACAACTAAAAAAAAAAAACTCAATCTCAGTCTAAAACAGTCTAAAATCACAATCCAACAAAAAAAAGAAAAAAAGAAAAAAAAAACCAACAAACCTCCAAAAAAAAAAACAACTCAATCTCAGTCTAAAATCATAATCCATAAAAAAAAATTATTTAATTTAAATAGCAAATACCTTACTCCTTAAACCTCCTGCACTCCTGAAGTCGAGAGCGAAAGCGTCGGCGAGAGTGCATCAAGGGGAGAGCACGTCCCGGATCGGCGACTCGTCGCGCAACTGTCGGCAAGAGCGCGAGCGTCGGTGAGACCCTGCGAGCGTCGGCGAGAGACAGGGGAATCCGGGTATATAGGACCCCACCCGAGCCACTCGAGAGAGAGAGGGGGGAAGTCGGCGACGCTCGCGCTCGAGAGAGAGAGATCACCCGACGCTCGCGATTTTGGGATTAGGTTTTGGTTTGGGAACGGTGGGAGAGTTTGGGGAACGGTGGGAGAGAAAAAGAGAGAGATGGTGACGGTAATTCGGGTATATAGGTGTGCTCACTAGGAAAAAATAAGGTTTTTGAAAAGTAATAATGTGCGCACTAGGAAAAGTGGGCTCACTAGGAAAATTCTTGTGCCCATCTAGAAATTCCCGACCATAAAGGTCCAATATCAAACATACCTTCTCCCTGGATGATAGGTGATCATTTCTATCTGGTGCCAGGTCAAAAATATCATGAAGCAGGTCATTCTCCTGTACAAACAGTTGTTGTAATATCAGTTTAGCTATAATGTAAGAATACATGGTCAAAGATGACAAAATAGATCATACTGTTAAGAGAAAGTTGATAAAAATAAATAAATGTATAACCTGTGCGTGCTTCAGAAAACCACTAGCAAGAAAACGTTTGAAAAAGTTCAGCTGGATTAACTGGGACCAGGTTGACGTTATCAGCATGCCATGCCCTTTAGAAATTTTTGTCGAAGTTTCTGGACACTCCTTCCCCTGAATTAAGGGATCAATGTCAGACAACCGAGAAATATTAAGCCGTCATAACAAAGTAATAGAGGCAAAAACTCACCAGAAAATATTTATAGATTTTCTGAAATACGTCCCGCTGATTATTAAGATTTTTCTTGTCTGCAGTACTCTTACCCCCCGCCTCCATAGAAAGGGCAGTCACTTGATTTATTATTTTTGCTCTCAATGACAATAACTGTTTAAACCATTTAGGCTTGGAACTTGCAGGAACGGAATCGTCAAGCTCAGTCATCTCAGAGGATAACTTATCAGCTACCACTATCTCAAAAGTAGCAGACATTGCTTCACCAGCAGCAATACGAACAGAACGATCGTTGTGTTCTAGTAGCATGTAAAGGGATGAAATTGGTCTGCACCATATAATTACAAGAACAATGATTTAAACGACTATAAATTAAAACGTTAAGCATACAAGTGAAGAAATGATTGATTCAATTTCCTTACTCTGTCCAACTGTCAAGGTCAATTCTCCAGCCACCAATAGTGGTAAGAAGAAGTGACCATCCAGATAGGGCTGATGCTAGTACAGCAGGGCTAGGCTTATTGACCTAAAAAGTAAGAGCAGCAAATTAGCTCTCAAAACGATTAATGCACATACATGCACAATCTTCAACATTAAATCCTATCAATAAAAATTTGGATGGTCCTGATACCAAGCTTAAGGAGGCTCTGGTGAGAAGTGGCGTCCAAATTAATTTTGAGGAAAGAGAGAAGAGGAGGGGAGACATTTGCAGTCACATAAGATTTTAGTCACAAATAGTCTAATGTGTTTCATGATCAAGGTGAATAGACTATAATAAAGCTAAAAGACCAGTCAATATCAAAGACCAAACAGCAACTCAGCTCGCATAAGTATGAAGAAAAGAGAGAATAAATTGAAGAGGAAGAAGAAGTTTGCTTACCTTGGTACCTGACTTCGATTGGATGACATCCCACATAATTTTCATTGTTTTTTCAGTCTCTTCCCAGCTATCTGCACCCACAAAGGTGGTAATTGCTAAGCAGTCCAATACCTGCAAATAGGTGAGAATATTAAAGCAACTGCACGTAGAAGAATGGTTCGCTAAACAACATAAGCAATAGAAAATGTTTGTAAATAAGGCATACAGATGTTTTGAGTGCATCACTCCCAGATAAAAGGGCTCTCTCAAGATGTGGTAATGATTGTTCCATTATTTCTTTTGCAGTGTTTCCAGTGCCAACAGTGATGACCAGCAAACCTTCAGACAAAAGCATCAAACAGTAAAAATCAAGTTGCAAATTAAGAAAATTATCAGAAACTAGGTTGCAAGCAAGACCAACCAATAGCACGAGAAGCTATGCATGCCTCTGTTGGAGATCCCTTTCCCTTTTTCAAAGAAGTTGTGTATTCATCCAACAATGTAATACACCTGCAGCAAACCACAGTAGAAACAAAAGACAGGGATATGAGATAAGATAGGACACAAGATGTTACAGACCATATCTAGGAAATCAGAAATAAAAATTAGCTCATATAAGACGAAGCAGCAACTTATTCTGCATGGGAGAAGTTAGTTCTGGAAATACACAGTGTACCAGTTTTTATATTTGAGACATAGAATGTCTAAAAATCATCAATATACTAAATTAAATGCATCATGCCAGATAAATAAACTACCTATGACCTAACTAGACTGTCTGGCCAGTAGACATTAACATTTAATTTTACAATGTAGAACAGCACTCAAACATGTTCAACTAACATAAACCATATAGAGCATCTAATTATGCCAAATAAAACCCATAAGATAATAAAAACACTACTAGTAAGTAATAATAATAAACTAATAACACGATATTAAGATTAATAACACAGCATCAAGCTATTACATTGCACACTAATATTTTGTCTTTATTATCATGACTACAATTCAAAGCTTATTTAAAAGTGCCAAACATACGTCAGATAAATGTCCAAGAAACAAAGGTAGCGTCCAAGAAGTAATGTATCCAAGCTTCAAGAAAATAACTATTGATGCTATGTATAAAGCCGACTTTATTTTTTTTTTTTTTTTTAAATAACTTACTTGTGCTCTATGAATGGAAGAAGCATGTTTCCTTCAAATGCATTAACAAGCTCTGACAATGCCTTCAACCTTGAAGATCTGGTTTATTAATGAAGAAAAGTTCAGTCAAGAACAATACAGAAAAGAAAGAAAACCCAACTACCGTATGACAATAGTCAAACATCAAAAAAAAAAAAAAAAAGATAAATTTCAAAATAGGAGATAATCAGAAAAGATTAATAATATCAAATATGAAATAATGTCAATGCATTGAACTTGACAAGTACTTCAAGTAAGTTGAATTTCTATTATGAACATACTGAGAAAAAATCAGCAATCAACTGCATAAATTTCCCGCTTAAGACATAGGAAGGATCACACGACCTACCATATGGTTTTTTTTTTTAAATTAAGTAAATAAGAACTTCATTTGACTCCAATTTATTAACATATCGACAGCTTCATTTCCCAGGGAAATCACAAGTAGAAACTTTCCTTTAAGTTGACTAGAGTAGAAATGGTGTCATGAATCTGGGCACCCCACCAACCACAGCCCATAGAAAATACATAGAAAGAACCGTCATACTAAGCCCAGTACCAAAATACACAAAGTGATCAAGAAGCAAAAACTCAACCCCTCATATACTAACAGCAGGCCAAAGTAGCATGATGTTGAACATATAACAACAAGCATTAGGAACAGCACCTACCAGCATCTAAAATATCCTAAACCATATGGACCACATCAGATAATGCAATGCAAGTGTTAAAAGTTTGGCAAACATGAAACATACATCCAACTCTCGCAGAACCACATAAGAAGAATTGAACCACATAGTGAATGCAAGGAAACTATTTCCTACACGATTCCAGATTATATCTGACTGCACTTGGATGCACAAATTATTCGAAGCAGAATAACTACTAAGAAATTATATTCAGTATTAAGCAAGGTTTAAGTCTTAGTTTCGATATTGATAACCAATTGTCTATGGTAACCGAAGCAGTAATATCAGATATATCACATCATTAAAATCAGAAATACCAGCAATAAAGATACCAATAGTACAGTATCTACATATTGTGAGATACCTCTAAAACCGATACGATGTTTATGGTATGATATTTGAAAGTATTAATTATGCAATTAAATGACAAAGATTATCATGAATATTGTGGCTTTCAGCATCCATGTAATCAATCATACTTGATACAATTGAATTTTGTTCTGGAAAATCGTGAACAAGCTAGAGATACTCTTATAGTGGTACAATCTCCCAAACAAATACTTTTTAAGAAATAATTGTCAATATTGTAGATAGTACAACTACAAAAAATTACAAACCCTCCTCAAAAATAAGTTAAATCGCGCCTGCAAAGCTGGGGAGAAGCGAGTCGTCTATGCCGGCGATGCATGTAATTAGGCTCGCCGACAAGAAAATAGCCTTGCCAACAGGTACAAAGGATCAACCTTGCCAACAAGGAAATAGCCTCGCCAATAAGGCAGCCCTAACATTGCCGACAAAGCAATTTAGCTTCGCCTATATGTGCAACTCAGCTATGCCAACAGAACCATCCTAGCTCCACTGGCAACTAAAGATCTTGTGCAAGATTCCACCACGATCTCCAATATTCAAAAAGAAAGTTACAACTCTCTAACTATAAAGATATGACCTAAGCATTTAAGGCATCTTGATTAACCTAGGAAGAAAGAAAGAAAAAAAGAGAAAAAGGAAGAAAATTCAAGGGAGCTCTTCTTTGTCCTCCTCACTTGGAAGTTTATTAATATCGGGCCGTCAAAGAGGCAAAGTGACTACTCTAACTAGGATCCTACCATCACAAATTTTCCAGAAAACCTTAACTTGTAACCTCTTTCGAATGTAAAGGGAAGATTCTTCTTTGTCAAAGTAAATCAAGAAATTAAACTTCTCTTTATTAGTTTTCTTGCCATTTCAATCTTCATAAAAATACTAAAAAACAACTATCTTATAGAAGCTTGTTAGTTGAGTGGATTTTGGCATGGTTAAACCAAATTAAAGAGAAGGTGATAGGTTTATTGCATCTCACAAGTTGCCTAAACTAACCATCTATTAGCACTATAATTTTCTCTCCCTGAATAGTGAAATGTATCATGTTTATCCTTAGTGGATTACTAAGGATTCAATACAGATTTTCCATATATAACGTCTACCTTTCCATTAAAAAAGAAAGTGCACATACCTGCATCCTTCATGAACAAGATTGTAGTAGCAGATCTCTCAGAAGTTTCATTTCCATTTTATAACTTAACTTGATTAGTTATTCATCGTTATTTACACTTAACTTATTTCACTTTAACTAAAAAGGTTTTGGTATAGGTATATCCCAAGCCTTAACCAATTCCACCAAAAAAGGGGCAGGCAACCAATACATATTGTATATGTGCTAGCAGATTATTAGAGAAACAACAATCATGCGGATGATGACGTAGAACGAAAGTGATTTTGGGTTCATGATGGGGATGATTTAATAGATTTGGAGTTTTTTTTACTTGGATAAGAATCTAGGGTTTAATAAACAAAAAAAAAATAAAGACAGGATCATAGGATTAGGACATCGTAACCAAGTGAATCACATACTCACTTTCGTAGATCAAGCGAAAGATGTAGAAGTAGCAAATCACATGCTCTGGAGGAAACAAGTTTCTTCTATAATAACTCTTTAAGCAACTGATAATCCAAATATGGCTATACATAGCTCAAAATATGTACACGACACGTTGCAATAACAACAACAAAGCCTTTTACCCCTAGTATGAATTAACCTTCGAGACGATATTTGAATCTCTAACCTGGTATAGGTGGTGGTCGTGGAACTTAGAAATCCGCTAAGGTCGATAGTGACATGAACTGTACAACCTCCTTGTCTATTATAAGTGGTGGTAGTCGTGGAACTATTGGGCACCGCAAATCATTTGAACTAGATAATGCTAAGCCTGGAATAATCAAGCCCTCAGCATCTAAAAAATGGGTTGATGCCATGCTCTCTTGGGATGTCAAACTCGCTGATATAGATATATTCATCAAGCACAAATTCCAATCTAATCCCCATAGCCCCCAGCGCATGACAAATTCCAATCTAACCACATCTCATATTTATGAATATTGTTGTCCATTGCATTTTGTAGATAGATCTCAACATGTGACTCATGCAAATGTTGTTATTCAGATGTTAGTAAAAATATATCCATGAATACAGCAGGCCTAATCCCTAATAGTGTGAAAATAAGATATATGGATTTCGTAGGAGGACGTAAAGTAAGTATCCTAACCGAAATAGAATCTCTAATATTAAGAAACCAAGATGGACAAAATGAAAACTCATAATGACCTCCTCGGAAGACTAGCAACATCATAAAGGAACTCAGACTCCTTAGGAGGAATAAAGTAAGTTTATAGACTTCCTAGGGGAATGCTTATCATGTACCTCAATTAAAATTAACTCACATACATCGAAAAGTACACAATGAACATCAGTGTAAAACTCTAGCTCACTAGAAAGAAATACCATGAACATCATGGAGAACTAAAGGAATCCTAAATGGAAACTCTAGTGATCTACCAACTCTAGTGACTCACTGAAGGAAATTGTCATCAATAGGGAGAACAAGAAAACCCTCAGGAAACTATCAGAACTCCATGAACAAGATAATGCGGCTAACATCTATCGACGACTCAATCTCTGCCTCTAAACTAAGCAAATACCTACCACCATGTACAAGTATGGTAATGTCCCATACTCATCCTAAACCTCTCAATACCACTCTCAAGAACGTAATGCTCCTAGATAATTTCTGAGCCATCAGCATCATCCTTGTGCTCATGTTTCACCCAAACAAAAAACTCTGCAAGAGGCAAGAGTACGTATAATGTCCATAACCTTCACAATAATCACCCGATCACTTTCAAACCATGTCCATACGACTAACCAATAAACTTCTTATATCTAGAGTCTCTCCAATACCGCTCTAAACCTAAAGTCAAGTGATATGCATCCTCTACAAAAGTCGCCCAATGTAGCACATCATGTTTTTAGTATCGAGTTTCAAACCAAGGCTAAACTTAATAATAGTAGAGGATGTAGCCTAGGATTACATTTGGTAAATAAGTAATTAAACTTGTCCATGTAATCCTACAAGGATAAGTTATCCTGATGTAGCATAGACAATTGTTTTCAAAAAATGTTGTTTGAAAAATGAGGGTAAGTACTTCTCCATATGCCTATTCAAACAATCATATCTAGAAAATAAGGTTGGTGCTCGAGATGTGTTCTCATTGCCCCTATTAGATCCATCAAATCAAATAGGTACAAATCCAAATATGAACCAATAACATGATGCAAATGCAAATACCTTGAAGACGATGACTCCAAACTCATAAAAAAAAGGCTAAATGCATGCACTAAATAAAACACAATAAATCCTATCTCTAAAATGCAAATAAATGCAAACATGAAGGAATAGATGCAAGCACACAAATAGCTAAATCCACGAATACTAGAAATTACATAATGATCACAAATAAGAGCAAATCAAACAAGTTATAGTCAGAAATCATCAATTAAAGATCAAACATTAGATTAGAAATTTACCAAGGGGGTGAAGATATTCATGCCCAATCATAAAAATCCACACGTCTTTGGAAGAACAATCTTCGGAATATGGTTGAAAATCATCAGGTGGAAAAAAAAAATCCAATTTACAAGCCTTTGAAGCTTAGCGGATCCGTAAACTGGATGGTTTGGATACATTAAAATCGGACTAGATCTAAGCGTTGTTAGATTTGGCTAGGATCTGATTAGAATCGTATATATTGATTTGATGAACATACACCTATGGTGGCAGCTCATTTTGAGCCGGTTCTGGTTTAACTTGAGGAAGTTAATGGAGATTGAATTTGGCTCAATAGAGCCAACTAAGTGATGATAAGCTTTTGTCTCAAAAACGGCTTGCAGAGGAGCTGATAACTATGGGATTGGTCGGTAACAATGAGAAGGTAACAACATTACTAAACAACGATGAAGAGCTAAATCTGGTGCTTGGGGCTTCGACGGAGTTGAAGGGAACTCAAATGAGGTTGGCAGTGCTCAAAATCGATGACAATAAGCTCCTTGGAGCCAAATCTGAGACAATGCCAATTTGGCTATCTTTAAATCTTGACCCAAGGTTCAAATCTAATCTGTCATGACTTGATCAGAGGTGGAAACTCATAAGGAGCAACAATGGAGTTGATGAAGTTGTGATTATATTGGCGAGGCTAACAAAGAAGGTTGGAGATGATAGCTAAGGAGATGGCGACAACTGCTAAGGCTAAGATCCGGATCTAATTTTTTTTCACCATTTTTATTTCTCTCTTTTTAATTTTCTCTTTTTATTGAATTGTTTATTCACTTTATCTCGCTATCCTTTTCAAACAAAAAACTCAAAAAAAAAAAAAATTGAAAGATGAAGAAGATGAGATGACGATTAACAAAACCTTGAGTTCTCATACCAAATATAAAACAAGACAACAGTGATTCTAGGGTAATGGTGGACATATTTTGGTGGATTTGGGTCTATGTGGATTTGGAAAAGAATTAGAAGTAACAATACATGCTCTTGAAGAAACCAATTTCCCTCAACATTTTTCTAATCAACTGATAGTTCATAAATGGCTATATATAACCCAAAATATGTGTACCACATGTGTAATTAAAAATAAATTAATTATCTACTAGATCTCAATAAAATCTTATAAAATATAAACAATAACTCCTAACTTTCTTGGTCACTCGATGTCCCCATCAAATGTCAATGAGTTTCCACTAATTATAAGATCATACTAAAATGAACTAAGCTAGAACATATCTGCACAGCATTATGCTAGCACATGGTTGTCAAACTGTCATAATGCTTTATAATCTGCTTCTAGGTGCAAGACCCAGAGCGTATGATTTAAAACCAAGCTCTTTGGAGAATTCTACATACATTTACTTGTAAATTCACAGGAGGGTAAATTCACAGAACTCTTGCCACATGCTGCTACCCTTTGTGTAGCGTGGAAAACACCTAATAAGACCCACACATTAATTGGTTAGAAAATCTGTAATGCTAAATTCATTATTCGATTACTGATGTTGCCGTTGTTCATCAGTTTGACACCAATTATATTTGAAACACCAAGAAGATAGATTTAAAATAAGAACAATATATATTTCATAAAACTTGCATCTGACTTCAATTCAAAAATAAAATCTTTCACTCCTAAAATTCCAGCAACATTAGAACTGTGTGAGGCGGAAAAGTAAACCAAGAACATAATGAGATCAGATCAGTAAAGATAGGAATGTACTTCTTGTCAAGATTGTCTAGGCATCTTTCTACCAAAGCATCCAGAGAGTTCACGTTCTCAGTCTCATGAGCTGAAGTTAGATCGGACAAAGCCGTTGTTGTAGAAGTTACACTGTCAGAATCACTGACATTCAACAAGTCAGCAGCACTCTTGTTTTGCTTTCCTGCACAGAGAAGTAACAATCAACCCCAATTTCATTAAATACACAATAGAATATACTGGGGAAGCTCCAATTTTCAATTTTCAAGTAATACACAATTCAATATGTTTCAAAAACTACAAGATATACATTAAATGCATTGAACATGAATCAACCAATAAATATGAGCAAATAAGCCAATTACAAGCAAGAGAAATACAACCCAATCAACAGTTTACTAACCTGTCGAAAAAACAGTTAAGACTAGATTGTTGTAAACTAACAATTAGAAGAAGATCTTCAGAACTCTAACAATAGATCTTGATTCTTTAATCAACCAATATAAAATTTCAACACCTACTTGCCCATCGCTAAAAACATACATATCAAAAGAATCCATCTTTTATACAACCTAAACAATCAATTACCTATATATGAGCTAGTTCCATTAAAAAAAACAAAAAAAAAACAAATTTTACGATAATAAAATAAGACAGCCAATAATTTCACCAATTAGCTACTCAAAATTCTCACAAATCCATCAAGATAATCCAATCTTTAAGCACAATCCCTGACAAATTCCCAAGATATCAAAAGGCATCAACTTACTTCTCCCCATGGCGAAAGCACCTCAAAAGCGACAGAAACAGCACTATATAGACCGATGAACACGAAAAGAATTTAAAGAAACAAGCTCGAAAACGCTACAGAGAGATTCGCAAGCTATTGAAGATTGGTTGGCAGCGGTGAGGTTTGCAACGAATGATGTAGAGTTCGCAGAGACGACGACGGCATCAATTTGATCGAAAGAGCGAAGAGCCATGTGATGATCGATTGGAGGAATTTAGGGTTTCGATTTAGTATCGCGAATTCGAGAGACGAGAGAAAAGGGAAAAAGGGGGAGAACGATAGGCGGAGATTGGATTGGATTTGGGCTCTCTGTCAATGAAAGGTGAAGCGGAGAAAAATAAAACCCTAGAATCTTCCTCCCAATTTGGGGAATTTCTAGATGGGCACTAGATTTTTTCTAGAGGCCACTTTTCCTAGTGCGCACATCTTCACTTTTCAAAATTCTTATTTTTTTCTAGTGAGCACACATATTTTCCCAAATTATCCTCACTATCTCCCTCTCTTTCTCTTCCACCATTCCCAAACCAGAACCCCTCTCTCTCTCGCTGGCTTCCCCCCCTCTCTCTCTCTCACCGGCTTCCCCCCTCTCTCTCTCGTCCGCTCCCCCCTCTCTCTCGCCGTGCCGACTTCCCCCTCTCTCGCCGGTTTCCCCCCTCTCTCTCTCGAGTGGGGCCTATATACCCGGCTTCCCCTCTCTCGCCGACGCTCGCGGGCTCTCGCCGACCGTCGACGCTCGCGCACTCTCCCCCTGACGCACTGTCGCTGACGCTCGCGCTCTGGACTTCAGGAGTGCAGGAGGTTTAAGAAGTAAGGTTTTTGCTATTTAAATTTAATCAATTTTTTGTATGGATTATGATTTTAGACTGAGATTGAGTTGTTGTTGTTGTTTATTTTTTTAATTTTGGTGGTTTGTTTTTTTTTTTTTTGTGTTGGATTATGATTTTAGACTGTTTTAGACTGAGATTGAGTTTTTTTTTTTTTTGTGGAGAGTAAATATTGGTGACTGATTTGCACTTAAGTAATCTAATGTCAGAGTGATTCCCTTCCAGTCGAGGTCAAAATCTAAAGATTTGGTTTTGGTGATCATTAGTTAAATTCTTTGTAGACATTCATGCCTAGTAAATTTTTATAATTTATGCTGTCTTAGACAAATTATGTGTATTGGTAATTATTAGTTAAATTTTGCATAAATATTGGTGATCATTACTTGCCGTAGAATTTAGGGAATTATTTTGGTACCATGTGTATTATTTTGTGTGTTGGAATTGGCTATCATGTTGGTGATCTTGCTTCAAATTTTGGACATAACAGTTTATTGAGAACTTTAGAGGCATATTATAATTGTAAATGAAACTACAATGTCAAAACTCAAATATATGAATGATATATTGAGAAGTTTAGAGACATTATGTTTATATAAGTTGTTTATGTTCATTTGAAATAATATGATTGCACATACAATTATTTAGCTTAGATAGCTCAAAAATATTTCGTGTACCGAGATAATAAACATTATCTTAAAACATTTGTAATTTAGTAATTCATATGTATTTGAATCCTAAATATTTTAGAATTAACTTATCCATTTTCATATGGGGATATTTATCATGTGCATGTAAATATGTGGTAATGATGTTCACATAAAATTTTTGTCATACCCTTGCAGTACTAGTTTCCTATTTTTCTAAATTTAGCATATGGATGTGTCCGTATCATACCTGTATCCGTGCTTCAATATATCAATCTACTCCATTTCGTTTGTCCGTATTATACCTTATCCGTGCTTGTATTAGATAGTTAATTTTAGATTTTCAAATCGGGAATAAATTGAAAAATAGATCTAATGTGTTTATGTTATGTTATTTAATAGATTTAGATAGGCAAATATAATTAGCATATGGTGATATGTGATGTTTGATATTTTAAAATTTCTTTTCGTAAATAGAATCATTGGTGATTTAGACATGGATCCGGTGCAACCATCTCGGATTCGACCAACAGCCTCGAATAGGAGGAAGAAAACGGGGATCCGTCCAGCCGTCGATCCTCACATTCCTGCAATCCGTGACGACCCGGAATCGCAGGTTGATGCTGCCACAGAGACCCTTGCGTTACGCATTCCCCGAGGTGTATCGCCAGAAAGTAGAGGCATCGATGAGTCAAATTCAGAAGAAGAGGAAGTGTCGCCCATAAATGGAGGACCGAATGATTTATCTCTTTTGAAGAGTTTTAGAACACACGTTGCTTTCTTTATATCTAAAAATGAGGTCAGACATATTAACTTTGAATTTAATTTTATCGTTGTTGTTGTTTATCTAAAACATTTTGCTTTGTTATCATTTTAGGAACGAGATCCATTACGGTGCATAAATCACATGAAAAAAATAAACACATAATGATGAGGTAATATTCGGTTTTTTTTATTCTTTGTAAATGAACCAACTATAATCGAACTTATATATATTTTTGCCATAATATATGCAGAGAATTCAAGGAGCTATAGCAATTATTGATCCCTTCTTAGAGCAAGGCGAGACCGCAAGCAAGAGGCGTCCGAGTTTGCTCTATAATGCCCTCCTGAAGATCAAATCAGTTCTAACCGGGTGCACACAAACTGATCTTGACACAGTATTACAGCCCGTTGCGCAATCCCCCACCGATCGTACTACCTCTTCAAGAAGCCGTCAACCCGCAAGAAAGCAACCCGCTCGGAAGTCTCGAAGAATCTAGAATTTGTTGTTCTTTTTTAATATGAGTCGCAAAGTCAAAAAAAGAGTTATTAGTATGGAACAAAGATTCCTTTTAGTTTGTCGTTCTTTTAAATTGAAGTTGTACTAAATGAACATGTTTTATATATAAAGTTGTAGTTGCCGTTGTTTTTAAATGAGGCTCAAACTCATTTTAAAGGCCGTTGTTATGTGTTTGAAACTATGAATTATTTGTTGATATTTGGTGTTTTGATGTTGTATATGTTCATTACCATATCATATATCCTGTGTCCTATGGATATCCAATCAGAACTCGAGCATGCATATTGCAGTGATATAAGTTTTGATTGCCACTTTGGATAAGCATTTTACACCCCATTTATAATATATCCTATATATCCTGTTGTATATCCTATAAAAGCAGTGATATAAATTTACAATTCAAGAATCTATAAGATCTTCTAGTAGTCTATGATCTTGTAACAACAATATATTAGTTTTATAATATTTAAGGTTCTCTATTGCAGTATATAAAACTTGTTGATATGTTGGACCGTTGTTGTTCGACGTGCATGCTATTTATTCTGCTGTTAATATGTTTTGATATCAAGTTCATGAAGATATTTGATCGTTGTTGTTCGACATGCCCTGATACGGTTCTTCAATATATGTAAACCCTCATTTTGTAAACCGTATCAATTTTAGCTAATTTTGCCAAACTTTTATTTTGAAGTTTTGAATTACTTGTGTATATGTTGGATCAATGATGCCAAGTTGTTGATATGTTGGATCATTCTCGTATATGTAGGATCAATGACCCCAAGTTGTTGTTCGACACACCGTATCACTTAAATTAATGAATTACTGTATCCACGATTCGGGTTTACAGAACCAGATCATTTTAGAGCTATCCGGGATTGTAAACCCGGACAGAGAGAATATGTCCGGGCTAGATAACCCGGATGAGGATATCTCAATTTAAGCACATCGTCCGGGCTGGATAGCCCGGACGGAGTGCCCAACATTAAAAAATCTGATGAAGGAGGAGATGTGGAAGGGTATTTCCGCTCCTCTATACTAGCCGCTCCTCTATACTAGCCGCTCCTCGATACTCCGTTACATTAAAGAAAGTATTTCCTCCTCTCTCTCTCTCGCGTTTAATGCGGGAAAAAAAGGACGCAGGTGGGAAGATGAAGGAGGAGATGTGGAAGGGTATTTTGGACCAAAAAATATAATGGCAAAGTGGTAAAAAAGAAGACTTTTAAAGTGGGCTCACTAGGAAATTTGCTGTGCCCATCTAGAAACTCCCCCAATTTGGGGACGCGTACGGCATACGTAACAGTAACAGTTAAAAACACCCACCGCTTTTGGGAGTTTCAAAAATAGCACACCTTTTTCCTGTGAGCCCACACTTTATGACTGTCCAAGCATTGAGTCCGAAAAAAAAATACAGAGAAACGAGCGCACTAGAAAAATTGGTGTGCTCTTTTGGAAACTCCCCTGCTTTTTGCTTAATTGCTCTTCTTACTGTTTTCCTAATTTATGTGGGATTTTGCACGTAAAACCTTATACTTTACTTAATTTACTTGGGGACTTTAGTCATTCCAAAATAAGAATTACCAATTGCTCCCTTTCTAAGGACGACTTCGTTGAAAAAAGTCCCGATTTTTAGGGGCGCACAACACTTGACTTAGTGAGCACCATTTTTCCTTTGCGGTGTGCTCATCACATACTATAGGATGTGGTGCTCACTAAGTCAAGTATGGTGCACATTTAGAATTTCCCAAGTTTAGTGGACCTTAAAAGAAAAAGAAAACATCAGATTAGTTTAGTTTTAGAACACAAGATATTAGTTTTTTTATATCAAAGATGGATCTAATTTAAGAATTTTTTAAACTCTTTGTTGTGTCCTTAGATCATATAAATAAGAGTAGATTGAGCAAGTAAAAAAATACTATAAAAATTGTTGAATTTTTCCTTTTTTTTAAGTTGTAACTGATAGGTTAAATGGTATTAGATGCAAAGAACAATAAAAACATAATATATCTATGTTTTTTGGGACAAGTTGGATATTGTAACTTTTACATTTTCCCCTTATTTCTACTTTAAGAGTTTAATTGTAACTTATAAGGTGTGACATACTCAAGTTCTTTTTTCTAAGATTGATATTTATTGCAATCGATTTAGTTTTTTTTTTCTTGCTCTAAATTAGAATTTGTATTTTTAACAAGTTTAAGTAACAACTCATGAATTTTATTAAAATAGTATGAAATTTAAACTTGTTTTAAATATCATGATTTTCAAAATGCAATATTGAAACTAAGAAGCTTCTATAACAATTTTCTATACAAGAAGAATAAGTTGAATATACTTAAGAAATATTTAAAATAGAAATACCTAATATGTATTACTTAGAAGAATATAAAAAATTAGCAATAAAAAAAATGAAATGATCGAAAACTCCTCAATAATCAATTTAGTTTCACAATTAAAATAAAAGCAGACTATATGACACATTATATCATATATTTATCTAGAATTCGAAAGATGTGGAAAGATATCTAGGTCAGGTTTAGAGTGAAACACATGATTTTATGGAACCATTATTTCTATATGGTTATGAATTTATTAAAAGCTCACAATGAGAATATATTCTGTTTAGGTCTCAAAATAAAACTTTTAAATTATTGGTTAATAAGTCCTAAAATATAATAAAATTATAGTCTTAGAACCTGGGTGTTACCACACTTTAACTCCTAATTATAATAATGAATTTAAAAACTATACGGTAGGCTATGATAATATAAATGTAATTATCATAAAATTAAGTCCATGTAATTAAACATATACGAAAAGGATTATTTTACAAAATTATCAATTCCATTAGAAAGGGAGTTTCCACATGAGCACACCATTTTCCTAATAGGCCTATTTAATAATAGTCTATTTAATAATAGTCTGAATTTTGAGTCCGAAATAAAAAATATGTTGAAAAGTGGACTTACTAAGAAACTTGGTGTGTTATTTTAGAAACTCCCAGCAGAAAGAGAGCCCAGTAATAAATGCTCAAGGAATATTGCAGAATATTCCGAAGCGGGGGTAGAATAACTCCTGCGGGCCTGACGTATGCAAGTTCAATGCGTGTCCCCATAGGGAACACACTTCTACTTTGGGCCGACTTGTCACCGCCCAAACCACCCACATGTAACATGTTAAATGGCAAGGCAAGCAAAACAATAAATTGTTACATAATCCCTCCAGAAAACTATTATGATACGTTGACCCATATTTATTTGGGGTTTTTACATATTAGTCCCTTAAATCTTTAAGAATTAAACTTTAATTCCTAAAATCTTCATATTTTGATTTTAGTCTTCCAAATCCTTTAAGTTACTTCACTTTAATCTCCTGGGATAACTTCCGTTAGACTAGTTAAAATTTTGGCCCGAATTTTCCGTTATACCCTGGAATGGAGGAAAATATCAGTTATTTCCCTCCCTTCCCTCTTCATTATCTCTTACTCTTCTTATTAGATTCCTATTATACCCCACAAAGCCATCGCTTTCACTGTTTCTCACAACTTCATTCGAAAGATAAAGGAAAACAGACCCTAATTCTAACCAAATAACCTAAAACTAAAACTAACTTAAAATATATCAGTCATTTCTTCTGTCTCTCAAATATTAAAATTAAAATTTACCGTTAATTTGGACGAAATAGCTAATGGAGAGACTAAAGTGGAGTAACTTAAAGAATTTGGGAGACTAAAATCAAAATATAAAGATTTTAGAAACTAAAGTCTAATTTTTAAAGAAGGGACCGATATGTAAAAACCCCTATTTATTTTGGTACTTATATCCCTAACCTGGCAATTATGGATCAAACTAAGTGACTGTTTGGTTTGGGATTGCAATTCATAAAGCTGGTTGCAATTCCTAAAATAGGTTGTAAGCGAGTTGCAATTATAAAATACCTGAAACAATAACAATTTCTGGGGAAAAAAATTATATAATGACTTACAACTCTTATTTACAAGCAGTATTTATATTGTTCATACATGAGGTACATTCTCATAACTTTTGAAAGTAAGAAATTAAAATTTGAAGATTTTTACAATTATAGATACCATTTACAACTCTCAATTCAAAAACAGTAACAAAAATTATAGCAGCTTCTATTATTACAGCTTCACTTGTAATAATACAAATTACAACATATAACACTAATAGCAAGTAATCAAACAGTCACTAAAAACTATCAAACTTTGTTAATTTTCAATTTAAGCTTTTCATTGCTTATCCATTTCACATGTTTGATTGGTGGCAGTAGAAGGTATTCGCAGCGGAAATTTGCTTCCCTTCCATTGAATACAACTTAGATTACAATGAAAATGAACAAAAAAAGAACAAACGAGAGGATTTATAATCTATCGCTCTCTTTTACAATGAATTGTGGGATCTATGTGGCGATGGGATCTAACTAGTAGTTCCTTTGGACGATCTGACGACGATGGTCTTCTTGGTCTTGATGAAAAAGATGTCGGCCGACTTTGAATGATCTTCTCTGGTCTTGATTCGTTCAAGGCTCTCACGCGTAACTCGAACGTTACAAAAACTTCCAAAAGATCCCCCAAGGCTTCCTCAAGAGGGTATTTATAGCTTTAGGTCCATATGAGAGTTTCTATCTAAATAGAATTTGTATTCATCAAGGATTCTAATCAAATATCTTAGTTTTGATTTAAATCTCTTGATTTAGAGTTCTGATTGGACTTAATTTGGGTATTTGGATAAGTCCAAATCTTAATCTCAATCAATTTATGATTCTGGTTATCTGCTCATGCGGAGTTAACGCGGAGCTAGGAAACCAGAACGCAGAGCTATTGATTAGCTTCGCGTTTTACTCATACGCAAGGCTAAAATAGCCAGGTGCGGAGCTACAGAGTTAGTTCCGCGTTCTGTTATGGAAAACCCTATTTTACTTAGAAATTTTCACTGCCAACAGAACCCCCTCCAAAGTTTTCAAAATGGCTTAGAACTTAGCAAATTTTGAAATACTTTGGATTTTCAATTTGGTGATCAGGTTAAAATCAAGAAATTCGGCAGAGGTGCCTAGTCGCACATGCTTGAAACTTTGATGGAGGCGGTTCAAGGCTCTCATGCGTAACTTGAACTGCACGCCCCAAGATGATCGGGTCATGATCATCAGATTTCGACAGAGGCGCCTAATTGTACATGCCTAGAGTTTTGGTGGAGGCGCTTAATTGCACACGCCAAGATGATCGGGTCAGGATCATCAATTTCGACAGAGGCGCCTAATTGCACATGCCTAGTCCAAGTGCTCTCACGCGTAACTTGAACTGCACACCCCAAGATGATCGGGTTAGGATCATCGATTTCGGCAGAGGCACCTAATTGCACATGCCTAGTCCAAGTGCTCTCACGCGTAACTTGAACGGAGATGGAAATAATCCAAATCATACTGTCAGAAATAAGAGCTTAACATGACAGGTCCACGGGAGTTTTAGCAAACCCCCAGCTACAAAAAAATTTATTTATAGCACTCAATTAGTCATCCTAATGGCTAGCATGAGTAGCGGAAGCAACATGATATTTATCATCGTTAATATTTTCGGCACCCCCAGTCAAATCCGGCTGCTAGCCAATGAGAATGACTTTGTCACAGTTATGGTTCGGAGCGTACCTAAGGGGCCAACTTGTAAGTGCAGGCTGCCCGTGCTTGGTGTCGATATTAGCTTCCCTACTGGTACAGGGATCGCTCTGGTAGGGAACTCATTGGTTCCTACCACTAAAGTTGTCATATTTGCAGAAACTTTCTTCTGTTCCTCTTTAAGTGTGAGAATCCCGGCTTCTATCAATGCCTGAATTCGGTTCTTAAGAGAATAGCAATCCATAGTTGGGTGCCCGACATTCCGATGGTACAGGCAATAGTTAGGGTCGTTGGTTTTACCAGCGTCTTCCGGTTTTTCATTTTCCGGAAGCTTCAACATGCCCTTTCTAAGGAGGAGATGGAATAGAGTACATGTCTGCTCCGTCTTGAATGTATAAGTTCTATCTTGTCGGGGCCTATTTTGACCTGCACCTCTCGGATTCTGAGGTTTTAGCTTTGGATCTGCAACTGACACCATCACAGTCTTCCCTTTATTTTTAGGATTCTATGGATATGACATGTTATTTATAGAGTTTCTTGTGCTATGAGATTTCTCAATCCGGCAAATTATACATTCCGTCTGCTCTCCCTGCTTTAACAGATCTTTTCAAGTTTTGGACTCTACAGCTCCCATTCTTATCAGCACGCTGGTTCTGAAATTATACTTACAGGTTTCGACTAGGGTTTCATGGGTCATACCGTGTCGACAATACACGGATTTTTCCCTGAAGCGTTCAATGAAACTCTTAACTGTTTCTTCTTCTTCTTGTTTCGTCGCAAGGAGGGAATGAACCGATATCTCTGTATCATCCTCAAAGAAACGCACCAAGAACTACTTCTCGACATCATACCAAGTATTTATGGTTCCCGGAGGTAACTGCACAAACCATGTAAAGGCAGGCCCTCGCAGGGTGCTCGCAAATACTTTGGTCATTACGGGATCATTTCCCATTAGATGATCTGCCTGCGATAAAAAGTAATATAGGTGCTGGCTTAGGGACCCCTTCCCGTCATATGACTCCAATTTGAGGAGTTTATATTTTTCTGGATAAGGGGCGAAGTCCCACTCAAGTGAATATGGCCTTGAAACCCCGGATTCGTTTAGCTCTTTCTTTTGCATTAACTCATCTAGTTGCTTCTGTAGGTTTTCTATCTTCTCTTCATGAAGATCATGGAAAGAATATTTATCTTCATCCTCATGTGCCGAATAAGCCTTTTCTTCTTTAGTTTCTTCATTTGTCTTAGGTGGCGGTTCCGAAGAAGTTTTAGCCTTATCGTCGGCTATCTTCTGGATATTTTCGACCACTTTTAGAAGTATTAGTTTGAGACCATCAATGGCCTTTTGCTGACCTCGAATCATCTGCTCTTGGGCTTCTATCCTCTGGTCAATGTCATTAGACCTGTCCACTGCGTGCAACGCTGATTTTCATGGTCGGAAAGATGCACAAGATTGTGGGGAAGCTATGGCTGAATTGTCACTGCCATCATTATAAAAAACTTTTGTAGGTTTCTTATAATTTCGAGAAGCGACAACGCTTGATTTGAGCCTGGTGAAATGATGAGATTCTTTATCGTCTGTATCTGACTCATATTCTTTCTCCACAATTTTTTTGCCTTTGCCGACCATATTCGAGGTTACAATTCTCCAATTCTTTTCTCGGGGAGTAGTTCTTGTCTTCGTAGCATGGTTTTTGTCTGGCTCAGTTAATCAGTCGAACACCGATACCCTGTTCTTGTTGCTGCCACAATTATTCATTACAGCATATACTGTTGTCATAAGTTGCTCGCAATGACAAATAAGACCAGACTGAACTTGATTTATACTTCTTTTCTTGGTTAGGTATTCTCTGAGGTCAGTGGCCTTGACCACGGAGTCGTAGGGCCTACTCATCTGTTGAGAGGGTCTAGGGGCCCACTGGAGCTTCTTGGGATCATTGGAGTCAAGTTTTGGTTCATCAGTGCAATGATCAACCCTAATTTTGTATTCAGGTTGATTTATGCGGAGCTGAGCAGTAGCTTCGCGTTTTGACACGCGGAGCTGAAAAGTAGCTTCACGTTTTGATACGCGGAGCTGAGAAATAGTCTCGCGTTTGGATACGCTAGCCTCGCGTTTTACGCTGGCTTGACGTCTTTGCAGAAGTTTATCTTCTGGAATTTTAGCCCCGCGTGGAAGAAAATTCTTGCACGCTGGCCTACTTTTGCGATTAACACAAGTCATAACTTCGCGTTTAGAGCGATTTTTGCGATTAACGCAAATTTGCCAATTATCTTCGCGATTTACGCGGAGCTGAGGAGTCTTTCGATTAATGCAAGTATTACTGGCTTTGCGTTTATCGCTAAGCTCAGTATTAGTCTCGCGTTGTGAATCACACACTGGCTCTAAGGAAACTTTATCCTCGCGATTAACGCGAGTGTCAGAAATCTTGTATTTATTGCAAGTTTTACTGGCTTCGCGTTTATCGTTAAGCTCAGTAGTAGCCTCGCATGGAGAATTACATGCTGACTCTAAGGAAATTTTATCCTCGCGATTAACGCGAGTGACAAAAATCTTGCGTTTATCACAAGTTGTACTGGCTTCGCATTTATCGCTAAGCTCAGTAGTAGGCTCGCATGAAGAATCACATGCTGACTCTAAGGAAATTTTATCCTCACGATTAACGCGAGTGTTAGAAATCTTGCGTTTATCGCAAGTCTTAGCTTCGCGTTTATCGCGATCTTGGCTGGTCTTGCGATTAACGCGAGCCAGTTTGCAAGGGACTGTAGCCTCGCATTTTGTGAAGTTAGCGTCGCGTTCAATGCGGGCTTTGAGGGCCTTTCGCCTAGTTCTCCGATTTCTATTTTGGAGTTGGGTTCTGGTTAATCCAGTTCCCGAGCTTTCTTCGGCAGTAAAGAGGCCATCATCTGCTAGGATTTCCTGTCTAAACAACGGCTCTATGGCCGCGGTCTCCAAGGGTCTTCGTTTATCGGTGGATACCCTATTACCCGATCCTCGGGTATTGGAGCGCACGCGACGATAGCATCTCGTTTCGGTCAGGTTACCTGACTCAAAGGAGAGATACTCCTCGTATTTCTGCTGGTCGATCTCCACGACTAGCAAGTTCACGTCGGATCCGATCCTCTCGATATCAGATTGTGCCACGATCTCTTCTTTGGTGAAAGAGACTTCTCCCACTGTGGTCGCCAGTTTGTTCGCAGCAGAAATTTGCTTCCCTTCCATTGAATACAATTTATATTACAACGAAAGTGAACAAAAAAAGAACAAACAAGAGAATTTATAATCTATCGCTCTATTTTACAATGAATTGTGGATTTATGTGGCGATGGGATCTAACTAGTAGTTCCTTTAGACGATCTGACGACGATGGTCTTCTTGGTCTTGATGAAGAAGATGTCGGCCGACTTTGGATGATCTTCTCTGGTCTTGATTCGTTCAAGACTCTCACGCGTAACTCGAATTTCACAAAAACTTCCAAAAGATCCCCCAAGGCTTCCTCAAGAGGGTATTTATAGTTTTAGGTCCATATGAGAGTTTCTATCTAAATAGAATTTGTATTCATCAAGGATTCTAATCAAATATCTTAGTTTTGATTTAAATATCTTGATTTAGAGTTCTGATTGGACTTAATTTGGTATTTGGATAAACTTAAATCTTAATCTCAATCAATTTATGATTCTGGTTATCTGCTCACGCAGAGTTATCACGGAGCTAGGAAACCAGAATGCGGAGCTACTGATTAGCTCCGCGTTTTACTCATACGCAGGGCTAAAATAGCCAGGCGCTGAGCTACAGAGTTAGCTCCGCGTTCTGTTGTGGAAAACCCCATTTTACTTGAAAATTTTCACTGCCAACAGAAGGACCAGATGGTTGTCTGTTTGAAGATAATCTAGTTATCAATTCCTAATTTCGATAGCTAAGACTGATTCTAATTTAATATGATTAAGTTTAGTATGTTCTGTTGGTGATTGTTGCTATTTGGAATTTAATTGATGTTTGAAAAAAATAGGGAAAGTTGGAATTTTAGGAATTTATAATTTACATGCAAATAAATAGTTGTAATTAGACTAAATTTAAAATTGCATGTGAATAAAAAAAATTTCACCAAACATCAAATTTTCTCCTTCTTTTTCAATACAACGAACCTCAAAAGCCAACTATCACCAACCAAATGCATTGAGGGAAGAAAAAAAAAAAACCTTATGGAGCACTTGTATACTTAAAATGTGTTTGTTTATAAGAAAATAAAATGAAAGTAGTGAAAGTAAGGACTATTTTTATTATTTTATTTATTTGTTAGGCCAGGATGAGAATTGGAAGATAACGTGAATTGGAAGATAACGTGAATTCTGAATTCTGTATGGCAACTCCACTTCCAATTTCTTCTTCAACTCATTTTTTTAGTAGAAAAATTCATAAAGCTCTAAAGACAATATATATATATATATATATATATATATCATAATTACTTTTCAATTCTAGTTTAGGTAACAAAAAGAATATTATTATTTTATTAAACAATAAAATATTGGTCTTCCTAATCTACTTTTTACTTTCAAAAAATAAGTATATAAATACTTAAACTCTATTGAAAATATTTCTTCCTAAACTTTTATTTTGAAAGCTATCCTACTTTTCTTCTGTAATTCATCTTCCAACGCCCTGCATGGCTATTGTATTGGCCTATGCAAGTAGGGGGTGAACACGATCGCCAATTTCGACAGTTTCGTCCGACTCTGATCAAAATCGATTGGAGTTCGGTCGGAAAAATATCCGGTGGCGATCGGAGTATTCTACCCTCGGATCTGATTGAAGAACTCCGATTTCCGATCGATCGACCAACTGAACGTGCAAAGACGAACTTCGTCGCCAATTCCAGCATCTTCGCCCAACTCCGACTGATTGTCGGAAAAATTTTCTAGCGACGGTCGAAACTTTCTACCCTCGGATCCGATTGAAAAACTCTTATCTCTGATCGATCGACCAACTACACATCTCTATATGCAAGGCCCATAAAAGAATTACTCTGGACATGCACTTACAAGGAAAGTTAGAACTTTTGTGGTGGAGATGTTCCTTCTCAAAGGAGGAAAAGAACCCACCATGACATGACAATCCCTTGCTATAGCTCTTGGGAGTCCCTTGCAATAAGGGGTAGTAAGCAAGATGAAGGGGTATAAAGTCCCGATCGAATCATTGAGATCTTAGTGAGCAATCCCAAAGGAACAAGAACATGTAGAGCTTACCATAAGACACCTTATGGGGATGGGGCAAAATTCTTGTAAAGAGCTCACCATAAACATCATGTGGGGGAGAAAGGAGATGATAACATGTGATCGTTTGTACACGACTAGATGTGAGCACGCGAAAACAAAATCCTTGCATGTAGTACTCTAAAGGTTTCTTCTCAAAAAGTAAACTAAAAAATATAATATATAATTGATAGAAGTGCAATCTGAAACGAATGCAAGAGCGGTTTGATCCACAATGGTAGTACCTTACAAGCTATGGCACCACATTTTATCGTGAGCTTTCCATATAATTAGTTGTTTTTCCTCTCTTTTTTTTAATGTTTCATATAGTGTGTCGATTTTGATACAATAATGTTTCAGATTCTGCGATGATGAATGAAGTAGTTTTAACATTTATTTAATATGAGAAAAGATAAATACCCTCGGGTTTAAATATCTTGTCAATTACTATATATTACAATAGGCGCAACAATATATATATATATATATATAGTAAACTGGAAATTCATCGGCGGTGAAGGAAATTCCTTTACCGTCGCTTAGGTGGCCCAATAGAATTATTACACGTGACACCACTCAAAGGGTGGTTAAGCAAGTTCATTTATTTCCTACTTTAAGTGGTGACACTTGTAATAATTGTATTGGGCCACCTAAGTGGCTGTGAAGGAACTCCCTTCACCGTCGGTGAATTTTCCGTTTTCTCATATATATATATATATATATATATATATATATATATATATAGGGATTACTGTAGGTGAGCCGCCAACTCAAGAAAAATTACGTGAGCTAGCGGCAAAACTATAATGATTCAATAATTTTTCATCAATTTTTTTTTAACAATTACTATCTCTACCTCCTTAACTTCTTTCGGATTAAATTTCATAAATTTTAGAGTTCGTTTACCTTTTCATCAAGTGCATACAAAATGTTTTATTCATTGAAAATCGTTAATTTTTTGTTAACTTGATGGAGGACCAAATCAAAACTAAAATCCAAGAAATTGGGTATGAGTGAACCCTAGGGGGTCGAGATCATAATCCAAAAGATTTTATTTAAAAAAGATTATTAGAGATAGTGGAAATGAACTGCAGCTCAGGTAACTTGCGTGAGCTGTCAGCTCATTTCCATCTCTCTCTATATATATATATATATATATATATATTTGTGGGTTTTATGGTTTTATTTATTTTGGCCTTCAACATTCGTGCAAAGGCTAGTGCACTGACATCTACCACATGGCTTGGCAAGATCCATGGGCACCATATATTTGTGGCTCGTGGAGATATATATAGAGATTTGGAAGCAGCTGGCCATGCACGGGTTCAACGTTGGGCCGGTCTCAGTCACTTTCCTTCTTTCCTTTAAAAGTTGCAGAGGCATTGGTGGTGATATAATGCTATCGCATCTCTCTCTCCCTCCCTCCCCCACACCCCATCAACCCCCCTGTCTCTCTCATCTCTCAAGTCGTAGCACTGGCCATGGCTTCCATGCACTTATTTCAAAGGGCAACTAAGGCAGTGCCCGGGTCTCAGACAGGCCATGGGCCATTGGAGCACTGGGTGAGCTGGCCCAGAGCTGAGGTAATGCACTGGTATTTGGAAACTTCTAAATGCGCACCACACTTGACCTAGTGACCAACACATCCTATAGTAAAATGATGAGCAACACAGAGGAAAATGGTGCTCACTAAGTCAATTGTGGCGCATTTGGAATTTCCCCTGAATTGCCCTTTCTTTGCCTTGAATTCCTCACTTACTTCGTACGTTGCGCACCAAAAATCACTAGCTAACCTGCTTTAATATACAAAGCTCTGGGAATTTCTAAAGGAGCACACCACTCACCTCGTAAAAAAAATTACAAATTTGCCACATTATTTTGCAAACTTTTACAAATTTGCCACCTTATTTTGAAACTTTTTTTGTTGCCCTGATTAGGAATTAATTCCAAAATAGTGTTAAAACTGTTGGGTACTAATCTCCAAATAGTTTGAATACCTTTCGGAAACTAATTTCTTACTCATTCTGATTGTACTCACTAAGACAAGTGGTGTGCTCGTTTAGAAATTCCCCAAGCTCTTAACCTTTTGCATTCTTTCCTTCTCTATTTCTCTATTTCTTATCAAATCGTTCATTGACTAATACCCGGCTCCTTCTAAATGTGCTCACTAAGGTAAGTGGTGTGCTTGTTTAGAAATTCCCTCAAGAACCTTTTGCATTCTTTCCTCCTCTATTTCTCATCTTCATTCATCCAATGGTAATTGAATATCGCACACCACTCCTTGAACTGATACATTTATATTTCGGCTAAAAATCTATAATATTCGTATTCTTTCAAGTCTTGACTATTTAATTGAAGCAATAGTTCAAAACATTGATTTGGTGACATGAGAGAATATAAATATAATAAATTAAATAGTTTTATATATATATATATATATATATATATATATATATATATATATATATATTTTGTTCCGGACTTTGACATCCAAACTTAACAAACTGAATTATTTAAAAATCACATCTATACGTGCACACACACTCATATATATATATATACGTACATATGTATATATTTATGTATGCACTATATAGATAATAAATACAATATGAATTGTATATCTTGAAAATATATACTTGGTAAAATGATAATTTTTTAAACAAATTTTATTTCAAAAGTTGAAATCAAATAGCCTAAATCGAACCAAATTAATGTTGGGATTTTTACAGTAATATGTAAAGTGGAGGTTACTAATTCTGTGGTTGCAGATTGAAGCATACAGAATTGTTTTAGATTAACAAAAGATGACAGATTTGTAGTTACACAGAATTGTTACTGTTATCTTGCAGGAAATTAATTCTGTAATTAGGTTTATGTCTATATATTTCCAGTTTTGAAGTAGAAGAAGACTGTTTAAAGAAAAACCATCAAACTGTTCTTCTTTATCTAGTATACTATTATAATCAGAAAAATAAGAAACTGGATTATGAAAAACCTGGTTCAGAAGCTTGCAGGAAGACTGGAAGAACCACTGGAAGATGACAGGAAGTAGATTGGATGAAGATCGAGGCTAGTGTTGGACACTATCTCCTTAAAATCGATTCGTCCTCCACTGTTTGCTTCTGGATTTCTTGGACGTCGATCTCCCAGGATACAACGATCGATCTGCTGAGGGAAGGAAGCCGCAATCCCTCTGCTCTGGCGAATCTGATAAAGGTTCTCTCTGGTTTATGTTATGCAGGACTGGACTTATTGAAAATGATGAACAGAGTTCTTCTGTAGACAGAAATCTGAAACTTCTATCTGCAGAAGAAGAAAGAGAAGAGAAAAGAAAAACGTATTTTTGAAACACTAACCCAGACCCTATTTATAGGTTTTCAACAGTCGCAACGGTTGAGATTTCAACAGTCGCAACAGTTGGCCGTTTCAACAGTTGTGACCGTTTAACGGCAACTGTTGACGGCGGCCGGTGACTGTTGGACCGCCGACCGTTGGACTTCAACGACTCTGGACTGGTGGGGCGGGTGCAGGTCGAATCCATTCCAATCTGAACCCAATAGAGGCAACCCGAATCCAATAGCACCAAAAATCAAAGGCTCCTCAGCTCCTCGCGACGTTGCGTACGTGCGCCTCTAAAGCGCCCAATGCGCCCTAAACGCCCATTCGCCCTCGCACACGCGCGTGCGCGGGCGGTGCGTAGCACCACCCGTGGTGCTCAAGTTTTTCCTCTTCTTACATAAGCAAAGTAAAGGAGCAAGCTATCATATTTAAACCCACATCCTTACATTCCTCTATCTCATGTGGGACTATCTTTTCATCTTCCCTTTTTATTCCTTTGCTATGTACTCAACTTTTGAAGCCAATTTCAATTCACTTAATTCATTTAATTTGAACTAGTGAATTGACTCAATTTAAGGTTCAAATTAGTGAATGAATTCAACAATCCCCCACATGAATGAAATGGCTTAGACTCTAATGCAAATAACCAGAGAGTGTAATAGAAAGTTACCGCATCGGGAGAGGTGGCTTTTGGCTTTGAACCTTCCCTAGTAAAATATTATCGAGTTTACTTGCTAACCAGTGAACACGATGTTTTTGAACTGTTCAGCTTTTGATGTAAACTAAGACAATAATATTCACACGATTTCTTTCAATTTTATCAGATTCTATGTTGTGTCCATTTTGGCCTTGGACAACCTGGTAATTCTGTGAGTGCTCTTAGAGAACTTAGCCTTTCTCATTCTCATAGAAGCGGCCCCTTCTCACTCACATAGATGATCTCTTATCAAGAGTATCCTGCCATACTCCACTTAGATTTCTAAGATATAAGGATCATTAAAAGTTTGGCTTATCCTAACACATTGCAGGTAATCACTATTTTACCATAGAAATGAGATAGGAAATATTTTCCTCAGTGATTCTTTCGAGTTCCCCCACAATTTGGTTGTCCCTTTGAACCTAGATCTTGGGATCTCCAGTCAGCTAGGTTGGGTTGTCATTATGGAGTTACTCTTTAGTAGGATGTAATCTCATTCCCCTCGACAACTTATATACTTGATCTCTAGTCAAGTATTTTGTTAATGGATCTGCAATATTATCTTTTGATTTTATATAATCAAGAGATATTATTCCGTTTGTAAGCAGCTGTCTTACAGTTTCATGCCTACGACGTATATGTCGTGACTTTCCATTATATAATACATTTTGTGCCCTTCCAATTGCTGATTGATTATCGCAATGGATGCATATTACTGACACAGGTTTAGGCCACATTGGAATATCTTCTAAAAAGTTTCGAAGCCATTCTGCTTCTTCTCCAGCTTTATCTAAAGCTATAAACTCAGATTCCATAGTGGATCTGGCTATACATGTTTGTTTAGAAGATTTCCAAGAGATGGCTGCACCTCCAATAGTAAAGATATATCCACTTGTGGATTTGATATCTTTTGAATCGGTAATCCAGTTAGCATCAGTGTATCCTTCAATCACTGCTGGATATCTAGTATAGTGCAACCCATAGTTAGTAGTGTACCTCAAATATTTGAGTACTCTAACTATTGCTTTCCAGTGGTTCTCCCATGGATTACTTGTAAACCTACTCAGTTTGCTTACTGAGTATGCAATATCAGGTCTTGTGCAGTTCATTAAATACATAAGACTGCCAATGATCTGATAATATTCTAACTGTGATATACTAGCACCTATATTTTTTGTAAGATGTAGACTCATATCTACAGGTGTCTTAGCTATATCAGTATTTCCCTTGTCAAATTTTTTGAGTATCTTCTCGATATAATGTGACTGGGATAAGGTATATCCATCAGATGTCTTGGAGATTTTAACACCAAGAATAATATCTGCAATACCTAAGTCTTTCATATCAAATTTTCGTGTTAACATGATTTTTACTTCTTTAATTAGAGCCACCGTGCTACCGGTGATAATCATGTCATCCACATATAAACATACAATGACATAGTTGTGTATATCCCCTTTTACATATACACATTTATCGCATTCATTATACCATTTGACAACATAACTTGGTCAAACTTCTCATGCCATTGTTTAGGTGCTTATTTAAGTCCATAAAGAGACTTAACAAGTCTACACACCTTCTTTTCTTTACCTGGAACTACAAACCCTTCAGGTTGTTTCCATAACTACAAACCCTTCAGGTTGTTCCATGTAGATTTCTTCATCTAATTCACCATTTAAAAATGCTGTTTTTACATCCATTTGATGAAGCTCAAGATTATATAATACAGCAAAAGCAATTATTAATCTTATATATGTTATTCTTATTACAGGTGAATATGTATTAAAATAATCAATACCTTCCTTTTGTCTATAGCCTTTTATTACAAGTCTAGCTTTGTATTTATCTATAGACCCATCAGGTTTTATTTTTCTTTTAAAGATCCATTTATATCCTAATGGTTTACTTCCTAGAGGAAAATCCACAAGTTCCCAGGTGTGATTTTGAATAATTGATTCAATTTCACTATTTACAGCTTCTTTCCAAAAAGGAGCTTCAGGAGTAGACATAGCCTCTTTATAAGTTTGAGGTTCTTTTTCTAATATATATGTTAGAAAATCAGGACTAAATGTTTTAGTAACTCTGGCCCTTTTGCTTCGTCTACATTCATCCTCATTAGTTTTATTTACAGAATCAGATTCTGTATCTCTTAGAATTTCATCACAAGTCCTTTTCAGAGAACTTGATTCATGTTCTTTACTAGGAAATACATTCTCAAAGAATACAACATTCCTAGATTCAATAATAGAGTACTTATGTATCTCTGGATGATCAGAGTTAAAGACAAAGAAACGATAAGCACTGCTATTATGCGCATATCCAATGAATATACAATCAATAGTTTTAGGTCCAATTTTAGTCCTTTTCGGAGTAGGAATTGCAACCTTAGTTAGACACCCCCACACTCTTAAGAATTTATAACTAGGTGCTCGACCTGTCCATAATTCATAAGGTATTTTCTCAAGTTTCTTTTGGGGTATTTTGTTGAGAATATAATTGGCAGAAAGCAGAGCTTCCCCCCACATGTTCTGGGGTAAACCAGAACTTATTAACATGGCATTCATCATTTCTTTTAAAGTTCTGTTCTTACGCTCAGCAATTCCATTTTGCTGTGGAGTGTAAAGAGCAGTTGTTTTATGTATAATACCATGTTCTGCACAAATTTGTGCAAATGGTGACTCATATTCACCACCTCTATCACTTCTTAACATTTTTATCTTTTTGCTAAGTTGATTCTCAACTTTATTTTTGTATTGTATAAACATTTCAATTGCCTCATCTTTTGTTCTAAGTAGATATACATAACAATATCTAGTACAATCATCTATAAACGTAATAAAGTACTTCTTTCCACCTCTAGTTTGAATAGATTTTAAATCACATACATCTGTATGAATTAATTCTAAAGGTTCAGTACTACGTTCTATAGAGTGAAATGGAAGCTCAGTCATTTTTGATTCAACACATATTTCACATTTATTTTCAAAGTTTATATTGAAATTAGGCAACATATTCAAATTTATTAATCTTTGTAAAGTATAATAATTAACATGTCCTAATCTACCATGCCAAATAAAAGGTGACTCAGTCATATAAACAGAAGAATCAATTTTATTAATAACCTTAGGGGCAATGGTCATTACATTTATTTTAAATAGACCATTGGTCATATACCCCTTACCTACATATACACCATTCTTTGTGAGTATAAACTTATTAGACTCAAACACAAGCCTAAAGCCTTTCTTACTCAAGACTGAGCCAGAGACCAGATTCTTGCGGACATCTGGTACATGAAGTACATCAGTAAGAGTAAGTTCTTTCCCCGAAATCATCTTCAGTACAATATTGCCTCGTCCTTCAACCTTGGAGGTTGCAGAGTTACCCATGTAGAGTAGTTCTCCTTCCACAGAATCATATGTGGAGAACATCCACTTGTTGGCGCAGATGTGGCGAGTGGCCCCAGTATCCACCCACCATTCCTTAGAATTGCCACCAACTAGGTTTACCTCTGAGACAACAGATGTACAATTTACATCTACATTTGCACAAAGATTTTCTTTTTCGGCCAAATGTGCATTAGGATGCTTCTTCTTCTTCTTCGAAGAATCTGGTGCCTTTCGCACACGGCAGTCCTTTGCACGATGTCTAGGCTTGTCACAGTTGTAGCACTTGCCATTGAATCTCTTCGAGTTACCACTCTTAGAGTCTTCACCATTGTGCTTTCTCTTCCTGTCATTAGACTTATTGGAATTTTCCATAACATTAGCTTTAGAAACATTGTATGGATTTCCAATTTTCTTTTCAGAAAGGCGGTTATCTTCTTCAATCCTCAATCGTACAATTAGATCTTCAAGTGTCATTTCTTTTCGTTTATGCTTTAGGTAATATCTAAATTCTTTCCAAGATGGTGGCAATTTTTCAATTATTGCAGCCACTTGAAAAGATTCACTAATAGTCATACCTTCAGCATGAATTTCATGAATGATCACTTGAAGATCTTGTACTTGGTTGATTACATTTTTAGAATCAACCATTTTATAATCCAGAAACTTACCGACTACATATTTCTTAGAGCCGGTATCTTCTGTATTATATTTCTTGTCTAAGGACTCCCAGAGTTCCTTAGCAGTAGCAACTGAACTATATACATTATACAGTATATTGTCCAAACCATTGAGGATATAGTTCTTACTCAAGAAGTCCGCATGTTTCCATGCTTCAACCGCCTTCACAGATTGTTGATCATCTTCAACAAGAGTAGGCGCAGTCTCCTTCAAGTACTTGGCCAGATTCATTGTAGTGAGATAGAACAACATTTTCTGTTGCCATCTCTTAAAATCTGAGCTACTGAACTTCTCTGGTTTCTCGTACTGGCTTGAAGGCACAGTTGGAGTAACCATGACAGGAGTTATCACAGTGGACATATCAGATGTAGTAGCCATCTACAAATATTAAAATTTATCTATCTTAATGTCTTGTAATAAATTTTAACTTTCTAATAAAACTGAAAATCAATTCAACACTCCAAATTACAAAAAAAAAATTAACTATCCTTTTTCCAGAAGCAATTAAGATTACTTGTCTCCAAATCACCAAATAGAAATCTTCCAGAAGCAACCAAGATTACTAGTGATTGATTACTATTATGACAGTATTTTAATCTAAAACAAAATATCAGTTTAAAGATTAAATACTATTATAACAGAGTTCTAATTGATAACAGTACTCTTAATTGATGGTATTGTGACAGAATTCAAAAAATCAGTTTTAAGAATGTAGGTTCTAAACAAAAATGTTTAAACTATATTCTTAAAAATTATATCTAAAACAAGTACGAAACTCGATTTTAAGAATGTAGGTTCAAACTAAAAATGTTTAAACTGTATTCTTAAAAAGTTAATCTAAAACATGCAATAATCGATTTTAAGATTGTTGGGATTTTTACAGTAATATGTAAAGTGGAGGTTACTAATTCTGTGGTTGCAGATTGAAGCATACAGAATTATTTTAGATTAACACAAGATGACAGATTTGTAGTTACACAGAATTGTTACTGTTATCTTGCAGGAAATTAATTATGTAATTAGGTTTATGTCTATATATTTCCAGTTTTGAAGTAGAAAAAGACTGTTTAAAGAAAAACCATCAAACTGTTCTTCTTTATCTAGTATACTATCCTAATCAGAAAAATAAGAAACTGGATTATGAAAAACCTGGTTCAGAAGCTTGCAGGAAAACTGGAAGAACCACTGGAAGATGACAGGAAGTAGATTGGATGAAGATCAAGGCTAGTATTGGACACTATCTCCTTAAAATCGATTCGTCCTCCACTGTTTGCTTCTGGATTTCTTGGACGTCGATCTCCCAGGATACAACGATCGATCTGCAGAGGGAAGGAAGCCACAATCCCTCTGCTCTGGCGAATCTGATAAAGGTTCTCTCTGGTTTATGTTATGCAGGACTGGACTTATTGAAAATGATGAACAGAGTTCTTCTGTAGACAGAAATTCTGGAACTTCTGTCTGCAGAAGAAGAAAGAGAAGAGAAAAAAAAAACGTATTTTTGAAACACTAACCCATACCCTATTTATAGGTTTTCAACAGTCGGTTGAGATTTCAACAGTCGCAACAGTTGGCCGTTTCAACAGTTGTTGGCCGTTTCAACAGTTGTGACCGTTTAACGGCAACTGTTGACGGCGGCCGGTGACTGTTGGACCGTCGACCGTTGGACTTCAACGACTCTGGACTGGTGGGGCGGGTGCAGGTCGAATCCATTCCAATCTGAACCCAATAGAGGCAACCCGAATCCAATAGCACCAAAAATCAAAGGCTCCTCAGCTCCTCGCGACGTTGCGTACGTGCGAAGTGCACCTCTAAAGCGCCCTAAACGCCCATTCGCCCTCGCGCGTGCGCGTGCGGGCGGTGCGTAGCACCACCCCGTGGTGCTCAAGGTTTTCCTCTTCTTACATAAGCAAAGTAAAGGAGCAAGTTATCATATTTAAACCCACATCCTTACATTCCTCTATCCCATGTGGGACTATCTTTTCATCTTCCCTTTTTGTTCCTTTGCTATGTACTCAACTTTTGAAGCCAATTTCAATTCACTTAATTCATTTAATTTGAACTAGTGAATTGACTCAGTTTAAGGTTCAAATTAGTGAATGAATTCAACAATTAATTCGGTTCAATTTCCATTCCTATTCGGTATCTTTCTTTCGATTTTGCCATAGTTGGTAAAAACAGGTCCATATTGTATCGACTAGAGTCAAGATTCAAACCTAAGCAATTGAACAAAAATAAAAGATAAAAGTCAAAAAAAAGTAGCAAACAATTTACTGAGGCCTTGGGGCCTAGCCACTGAATAATTCAATCCAACAGACATATGACAAATTTGATTTTGGATCTTGTGCAAGTCTTTGACATTTCTTAACCGCAAACATCTTTCTATTGATTGGTTTGATTCTTCTTTCTTAGATCCATGCCATTAAGGTAGAGACATAATTGGTCAAGCCCTACCATTTATATAGATTTAGGAATCTATTTAATTCTCTCTCTCTCTCTCAATTTTACTGGCTAGTTTTTGTTTTTTTTTCCTTTGTTTTTTACCCACTTGTCTTCTTTTTTTTTTTTTTGGGAAAAAACAGTGGATCAAAATGATACTTGAATTTACAACTGGATTCAAGTGGGATTAATCATTTCCAATTTGCGAGAGTTTCTGAATTTGATTTTCGATGGGAACTCAATTTTGATAATGTTATAAAAAACATATGTGAGTTTGGCTAGTAAAAAAAACGATCCTTGCATTTCATTAATAAGCACTTAATCAAATAGTTAACTAATTAGCAGTTCCAACATGTTTTTCGAGAGTGGATTCTACATAATATATAATATAACAAAAATATAATACACAAATACATTATATAGTCATAGGTATAGAAAGTAAGAAGCATCCTTCCAACATAGTAGCTGAAGATTGGTGTCTAATGTAAAGTTGGTTCTCAAGAAACTAGATATCCGTTTCTTTGACCGTAGAATCTTCGAGGGGGTTTCCAAAGGAGCACACCACTTTTCCTAGTAAGTCCACTGTCTAATGTATTTTTGGTCCGAACTGGCCCTTTTTAAGTAGGCTCACTATTTGTAAACTCCCATTTTTAGGGTTAATGAATGGTTGGAAGTCCAATCTCCTACGGCAATGTTGCCTCCTCCCAATATCTTCTTTTCTTTTTTGTTAGTAAAAAAAAATAAGTAGCAAGATTTAGAATGCTGCAAACATATGTTATATTCAGGTTTTTTGGAACAAAACGGCAGGTATTTCTCACTCCATATTCCATTAAAAAAACTTAATAGAACATATTATATTCATTATAGAAGTTGAATGGGACTTTTCCTTTTATTTGGTTCACGTGTGTGTTTAGCTAATTTGCCACGTTATTTTTTTATCTGTTTTATCTTTGGAAGAATGGCTGATAATAGTCCTTATATTTGATAAAGGAGCTTCATCATATGGTGGAGGAAGAAGCTCCCAATTAGGGATAAGAACTAGTGGATTCAAAGTCAATTTTTAATCCGTCTATTCAAAAATTTGAATTACATTTTTTTTTAATTAAAGAATTTAAATAGAGTGGAAAAAAAAAAAAAAAAAGCTCTTAAACCGATTCATTCCCATCCCTCCTACCACCAATATGAACGAAACCACCAATATGAACGAAAAGGCTTTTTATTATTGCGTCAAATCAACCGTATCAGATAGTCATGAACTGTTTGTGACCTCTCTATACAACTTCAGTACATCATGAGTATATTTAGAAACTTTCGTATGCTAACTTAGCAGTCCTCAAGTACTATGATCACAAGCCATTTATATTGATGCCTTTTTGCTAGGTTATCACACATTTTATTCAAAATTTTCTGTTTATATCGAAGATAAGGGATTGGCTCCCCCATAAAAATAAGTGAATTTGCTTCATTAAGTAATTCTCTATGGCGGTTCCTTTTTCCTCCTAGCTTAGGAAAAGTAAAATATAGGGACTCTAATAAGAACTTCAAACGAAAAAAAAAAAAAAAACTTTTGTGGTGCATGTGGTAGGGATGTACTCGACCACCGATTCCGACGGTTTTGGCAGGCTCGGATCGAAATCGGTCGGAGGGAAAAAAAATTCGGTGGCAGTTGGAACCTAACACCTTCAGATCTGATCGGAAAATCCCGAATCCTGTTTGTCCATCTAACTGACAATCCGAAGATGAACTCTACAACCGACTCCAACAGTTTCGCCCGACTCGAATTGAAATTAGTCGGAGTTCGATTGGAAAAAAATTTCGATAGCTATCGAAAGCTAATACCTTAGAATCCGATCGAAAAACCGCCCGTCTTAATGGACGTCCCTAACGTGTGGCCATTTTTTTTTTATAGCATAAAAAGCAAAAAAGGTAAAAATTGAAAACAATATAAATAAGATTGCAAAAAATACCCTCTACTGTTGTAATTTTTCACTATACTATCATCGACTTTGTAATTTGCGCACTATAATTTCTAAATGAAACCTCATTTTCTTTAATTGAATACACCATATCGAATATTTAAAAGAAATGTCCATTATAGTTTGCTTTAATATCTGATAGTATAGTTTAATGAGAACTCGAGGAATGTACATGGTATTTTTTTTACAAGCCAACTTATATAATTAAGCTTCTCCCCTTAATCAACTTCAGCATAAACATAAAAAAAAATTCAAAGGTTAACTTAAAAAAAATGTTTGGAGGGGGGAGTCAAAATGAGGAAAACTGCTGCAAGCTATCTTGGACATGTATCCTGATAAGATTCAGATTCGATTTTTATTGGATTTTTCTATCGTAAATATGGTTATGTAATAGTGAATATAAGGAATGATTGTTTCATAGAAAGTGGACTGGTGAGACCTACTCAGTTTTTTTTTTCTTTTTAATTTTCAATGATTGTTTCACTTATACTTTTTATATTGATTGCGTCATAGAAAATGGGACATGAAAAATAACGAGAAATTAGAAGGATGGTGACTCTCTCATGTCCAAAAAAGCAATAAAAAGGGGTATTTACAGGTTGTCCTTAAATCTTTATAAATTATGATTTAGTCATCCAAATCTTCATATTTAGAATTTAGTCCTCCAAATCCTCTAAGTTACTACAATTTAGTCCCTTCGTTAGTTTTTCCGTCCAAATAAACGGCAAAATTTAATTTTTAGTTTTTTTAAATAATGAAATGACTTAAATACCCCTATAAAAAAGGGGGAAGAATAGAGAGATAGAAGAGAAGAAGAAGGGGGGAAGCCAATGAACCCAATAAACAAAAGGAGAGAGGAGGAAGAGGAAAGGAGAAGAAAGGAGGAAGATGGAAGAATGAATTAAGGAGGAGTAAAATGGAAAAATCAGGTAAAAAAATAAATTTGACTAACGAAAGTTAGGGAGGGGGACTAAATTGTAGTAACTTAGAGGATTTGGAAAACTAAATCCTAAATATGAAGATTTGGGAGATTAAATTATAATTTATAAAGATTTAAGGGACAAATCTGTAAATACCCCTTAAATAATATTATAGAAGGGTAGCTTTCAGTCGGATTCACAAACTCCAAACTTTCCGTACCATGTATACAAATACAATAATATCACAATTCGAACTTTTCATGAACCAACATGAAAAGTAACATATCATGAAATTCGGACTTTTTTTATTTTTCATTCCACTCTTGATGAGATAGATTTATTTTTTATATATTTTCACACAGTCGGTATATAATAAAAGATTTATTACTTGCTCTCTTCATAATTCCTAACAATTTAATTATAATTGCACATAATACATTTAATTAACATATCAGTAAAAAAAATTGTATCCATATTGTCAAAATATTGTGTATCCACATCCCCATGCCAAGAATTTGGGTCGGGTACCAGTATTCGTATCTTGGTTTTGGATCCTCGGACTGTCCAATGGACAGAATCCGAATCCCTCGTATCCATACAAACTCGGCTGCGAGTGTCTCTGTCCAAATGCAATTGGTAGAGAAACGTCAGGGGAAATTCTAAATGCGCACCACACTTTACTTAGTGAGCCCGACACCTTACAGTGAAGTGATTCACACAACATGGGGAGAAATGGTTCTCACCAAGCCAAAAGTGGTGGGCATTTAGAATTTCCCAAATGTCAGTCCTCAAAGGAAACAAACAGCTCATCACATGAGAGAGAGACTGAGAGACTGAGAGAGAGAGAGAGGCTCTCCGCCTTTGAGGGGGAGTCATTCCCTTGTCTCGTCTGCTCTCTCTCTCTCTCCCCCCCCCCCCCCCCCCCCCCTCCCCCTATAACCCCAGAGATATTGGATGCCAAATATGCAACTCATACTCATCTCTAACAATCCTCTCTCTCTCTCTCCCTCTCTCTCTCTAAATTAAACCCACAGTAGTACACATCAATGGACTGCTCATTCTCTCTCTCTAACCTCATCTGTAACGAAGACGCAACCCATCTCAACGAAGAAGAAGAAGATGACCATAGAGTGTTCATCCTGTTTTCAGAGACAGAGGATGAGTACATTGAGGCCTTGGTCTCCAGAGAGAGCAGCTTTGAGAGCAGAGCAAGTGGGATTCCTGAGGCTGAGGCTGTCTTGAGATGCAACCGATTGGATTCTATCAAATGGGTTCTCAAAGTGAGTTCTCATTGCTTAGATTTAGATGCCCACTTGGTTATTTTACTTGATTTAATGAGGTTTTTGTTTGGTTTCAGATGAAGGCTTGCTTTGGGTTTGGATATCAGACTGCTTATCTCGCAATAACTTACTTTGATCGCTTCCTGGTTCATCGAAGCATAGATGTAAGGAGAAAAAGCTATCAAGATCTCATCTTTTTTAGATGTAGAAATGAGTTTAGTTGATGCTTGATCTTCTTTTGGGTAAAAATTTCATCTTTTTTGCTTGGTAGCTGTGGATGTACCAATTAATGCAGTATGTTTCTTACTAGATTCTTTTATTTAGCTTTTGGTATTGCTCTTCAGCATAAAAATTCAGTCTTTTTGTATGCTTTAGCTTAATGCATACATCCAATGGATTAGTTAATTATTTCTGGAATGAAATAGTAAAGAGTTTAACTTGAAATATAAGGAACTGTATATTCACTACTTTGCTTGATTTTCCTAATGCAGCAATGAACTTGGTGCCATTCTAATTGATCAATTTAATATCTCACAGAGAAATTTCATCCTTTTTGCTTGTTTGCCCCAATGCAGCATTTGTCTATTCATATCACTCTTCTATTTGATATTTACCTTTTGCATACTTCAAATTTCTGGTGTTCTTCTTCTACATCGAAGAAATTGACTCCTTCTTACTTAAACTGGACATAGGAGGACAAGACTTGGGCATGGAAGCTTTTATCGGTGGCATGCTTGTCTTTGGCTGTGAAGATGGAGGAGTGCAGGCCACCGGCATTGTCGGAGTATCAGTTCGAAGAGCACCACTTCAGTAGCAATGTCATACAAAGGATGGAGCTCCTTGTCTTGAACACACTGCAATGGAGAATGTGTTCAGTGACTCCTTTTGCGTATCTGGGCTACTTTGCAACCAAACTTGAATGTAAGAGCGGCGGAAGAAAGTTGTTTTCTAGGGCTATCGAATTCATCTTTGCTATTATTGAAGGTAATGCCTACATTTCTGCCACGTTTATCTTTACAAGATATGCATAAAAATGTGTCGTGTTCTTCCTATTTCCGGAGACTAATCTTTGCAATGTCTTTAGTGCTTTAGGATTCGATTTATGTTTTGGTTATTGCATATTAATATCTGCTGAAAATTCATATTGTATACTATTTGGTAATGAATCCTTGTTTGCTGCTGATAAATGATCTTTTTTTTTACCTTATTGTCTGTTCTATCCAAATGTAGCAATGAATATAGGGGGCCAAGTAAAGGTTTATACTTGTTTCTCAATGTAAAATGTAAAATTTTATTTAGATGAGAAGTTTTGGGACTAGTTTCGTTGCATTTTACTTCCTAATTTAACATTAGATCTAAATCAGGTGAATACTGTACGACATTATTTTTACTGATCAAATGTGCATCTTTTTTTTTTTTCCTCCCGATGCCAAACTGGTATACTGGATTAGGCAATGCTTTCTTATTTTTAAATGTTACGGCTTATTGAACACATGACAATTTTATCTTGTGGCATATTACTATCATAGATGAAAGTTTCTATGCTATGAATGGTTTCTCTGAATTTAGTGAATTAGCTAATCAGATTCGATAAGTTCATGCCTACTTGGATTAAACCTTTGCTTAAAACCCTCAAACTTGTTTTTTCTTGGGGGTCCTGATGCAGCAATGAATTTAGTTGATTGTCGCCCCTCTGCCATAGCTGCTGCAGCAATTCTCGCTGCATCCTCTGATAGGTTAACTAAGACTTTACTAAAGTCTAAGATGAGCAAAATCTCCTTGCTTGAATCCTTAGAAGCTGTAAGTCCATTTTGTTCTCGCTTCAAGAGTATCTGGTTTCTTGAAATCTTGATAATCCGAGAAAATGAATTGTTATTATCTCTATGCCAGGATTATGTGTTTTCCTGCTATAGTCTGATGATTCAGGAATCACAGAAGCAGAAACAGAAGCCCGAGCCATCGAAGCTTTTGATTTCTTCAGATGCATCGGCCAACACCTCAGTTGATCTTAACAATGACACCTCTATCTCGGCTACGAGCAATAAGAGGAGGAGGTTTCAATGACTGATATATCGGCTACAAATTGGATTGAAGGAGACCCTGGCACCGTTTTTTTTAGTGCATAATTAACTATAATTAGAGTCGGTTGATCGGTTAGTATAGAATATATTGGATTTCTTTTGAGGGTTTTGAGAAGATCTTCCCCATACTTTAAAGGAGGGAAATGGTGAAGGAAGGAGCAAACTTTAGCACAAAGTTGAAAGAAAAAAAAGGCTGACTGAAGTTTTTAAAAGCCAAGAGCCTGCAGTGGTGAGTGTTGTTGTGAATAGGATTGCAAAATGCCAGTGGTGCTTGTCATTGATTCATGAATACTTACCAAGAAAATAATTTATTTGATTGTATTTGTTCTTTTGTTTTGTTGTGTTGGGGAAAGGGAATGAATTTTGTGTTATTTGTTTCTGTTTGCTTTTATTGTCTTTGAAAAGACATAAAGCAAATAGCAGATGAGAGGAGAGTGCAATGGTGCACTTGTTGTTTCCTCAGTTGGAGGCCAGCTCAAGGAGTGTAGAGAGTGGGGTCTTTGTGTGATTGGATTTGTATGAATCTTGGGAAAGAAATGGATGCAGCTTTGCTTGCCTTTCTATTGTGTCATTAAGTCAATATCAATGCTCTGCTATGGGAATCAAAATGCCTGTTCAATGTGACTACAGTTATGCAATTTAGGATGTGAAACATGTATGTTATAAAGAAAATTGATTTTTATGGTCTATAAATGCTATGGAGTTTGTTACTGTTTGGATCAATTTTCTTTCTGCACTGATGTCAATAGCTCTTTATGTAAGAAAATTGCTTATAATAGTTTGAGCATGTGCGATGTAGAATTATAGATGCATGCACCAGTTTTATAAGTAGAATTTGTGACTTTAAGACCAATTAAAACAGCAAAGAGATGGTTGAAAAAAGTATGAAGGGAGATGTTAAGAAGAAAAGATAAGAAAGAGGCACAAACGAAGTCTTGCTTGTTAGGAATGAGTGGAAAAGGCGTTAGGAGTTCATATATGAGTATAGTTTTACATTAAATATAACAAAAAAAAAGTTTATGAGTTTAAGTACAGAGTTGGAGTCTTTATCCATAAGCTTAAGTCTTTGGGTTAAATTGGTTTTTGGATTTGTGTCGACAGTATAGCCCATCATACTCCCATGGATGGTTTAGATCAAAGTTGATCAGCTTAACCTTTTATGTCAGATGGTATTATGCTCCCAGGAGATTGATATAGTGTGATTTTCTTTTGAATCATATAACTTACTCCAATACTTGGTATTGGGATAATACTTGGGATAAAAGACTTCGTTGTTGTTGTATTGATATTAAGCTCTATCGATTGTTGTTGTTGTATTGATATTAAGCTCCATCGATTTTTATCAGCTTCGTAGATTGGATGAGAGTCATATCTTATTGATTACATTTAATAGGCTCTTGAATGTCAAGATAAATTTGCTATGTATTGGCTAATGTAAACATTTGTATGGATACAGGACTCATATTGGTTTGGACTCGATCTGGGGTGAAAAAAGTACCTGAGTAGGTGGGGGGAGGGGGTTCAGGTAGCTGGTCCACCATAAGAGCGGTGCTTTGAGATGTTTGGCCGGAAAGAAGCAACAAAGGGGGGCATAGGAGCGTGACCCATGAGACGTAATGCATGGAGTAGGTTGGATTTACGACTCTACGTTAACCCAGAGACATCTACAACGGAGGAGGTGGAGACATAGGTCCCCGACTCCGTAGTAGACTGATCGGTAGGCACGGTTACGAGGAGGTGCTAGCTGAGGGATGTCTTCAGCCTATGGCTGCTTTCTTTTGCATTTCTCATATATTTTACCTACATATATATTCTCTTCGTAGTGGGATAAACTCTTATATATGCCTTATACGAATTATGTTTTGTGTAAGTTCTTTTAATAAAATGCGATGGGACTATACCCACCGTCTTAGCTAAAAAAATATAAAAAAATATGAAATATACATAGTACATTCAAGAGAGATTCTCAAAGTAACTCCACTGATTTGGTGGTCTACAGGCAATTGAGATTTTTTTTGTCCCAAGCTGTATGATTTGAGGTGTGAATATGCAAAGATGAAGATTTCTTTAGGTTACTAAAGAATTAGTGAAGAATTCAAGTATTTGATAAAAAAAAAAGAAAAAAGAAATCTAAAATAAATAAATGGAAAGTCACTGGTTAATAATAACAGAAGTTTTTGTAAATAATAGAAATTGACGCAATCTGTAGTTAAAAATTTTAACATTTTAATTTCTAAGTTTCAAGAGTAACAAAAAGTATCACATTTATCAATAATACAACTATGATTTGCAAATGAGACTTGTAAATCGTCACACGCATTTTTTTTTTTCTCTGTAAATGTAACCGTTCTAAGTACATAAGTGATTACAATTGCATTTATAAAATTTTTCAACTGTTACTAAACCGTAGCAAAGCCACACTTTCAGCCCACTTTATGAGTAGCAACTCATTTACCTCAAACCAAACACTAGGAGCGAACACAACTACCGACTCCGACGGCTTTGTCTAACTTCAACTGAAATCGGTCGGAATTCGGTCGTAAAAATTTTCCGATGGCAGTCAGAATTTTCTATCCTCGAATCTAATTGGAAAACTTCAATTTCCGATCGATCGACCAACTGAACGTTCGAAAACGAACTCTGCTGGCGGAGTCTCAAAAAACTCTGATATCTGATCGATTGATTGACTGAACATCCTACCAAACAGTCCCTTATGTAATCATAGTCAAACAGCACAGGCCCGAGACACGGATTTCTAGTTGTAAAATGCCTGCCAGTTTAATGGAGTACTGCATTTATCTTGCTGACAAGATCAGAAGTCGAAGGGATTTGTAAATTAATCATCACATATAACAGTGGAAAAAAAAAAAGGTGTTGATTGTAGATAAATAAAGAATCAAATGTACTGGGACCAAGGCAAAAAATAATTTGGGTGGGGGACGTCAGTTTGACTTGGTCATCAAATAATTTTTGTAGCTCTCTTGGTGAACGATGAACTGTCATCTGATAATTAATCTTGCAGACATGGGGGCAAAAGATGCGCATTCTGGATTTAGGGAAAGTACACAGTAGATTATGGGTCCTAAAAGCTCCCTTAAATTAAAAATAAAATAAAATAAAGGGTTGGAAATTTTGTCAGGCTAGGGATTGTGGTGGTTACTTATGGACAATGATATAATTATATATGATAAGAAGTGCTATTTGAGCACACCACCTCTCTTATTGGGGAATTAGTCCAAACGGTTTTCATACCATTTGGAACATAATTCAGAGATTAATTTCGGACCGAAAGAGAAGACAAGGTAAAAAAAAAAAATGACAGATTTGTGGATTTTATAACTTCACTGAGAAAGTGGTGTGCTCAAATAGAATTTCCCTATATGACCAGTAAATTTGATGATTTACAGTGCAAGAAGTGACTTGTCAAATATATAGGATTGCCAGGACTGTGAAAGGTGACTCGTCAGATACACAGGACAACCGAAAGTCATCTGTATGTCTCTCTATGCATCTAATGGCTCTCTATGATGTCATGATATTTATATTTTTGTTAGTTATTTTGTTCTGTTGTATTGAAACTTTGTATTTGAAACTTTTGTATATCTTTAAGTCCTTATATAGCAGGATTAGAGGCGGTAATGCGTGGATTTTTGGGTCAATTTTTGATCTATTTTATACAATATTTTGAATTAAAATCGAAAATTTTATTTTTCTAATTCAAAATTTTATATAAGATATGTCAAAAATGGATCTATAGACATGTTCATTACAATCTCTCAGCAGCAGGATTGTACTTTTTAATATTTTTCTGATATTTCGCATTAATAGAAGATGGAGGATATTTTTTTGCCATTGCAATGACATTAAAACATCTCTTGATGACTCTATCTATGCTGCATATTCTCCAAATCTTAAATCGTTATGCTTTTTCCTTGTGATACTGAAGTTGTAGATGCAAGATTGATTCACGATTTAGCTACCAACTATCTGATCATGTTGTCGGATTCGAGACAGACAGCCTTTCGTTCAAGGCCAATGAGCACGCATTTCATGCATAACGCTTTCTTTCGTTTTTGTGGCTGAATGCTAGAACTGTCAAATTGAATCGTAAATGCAATATGCTTGAATAAATGCCAAAGAAAATATTACTCCCACGATGCAGTTGGGCACTTGGTTCAGTGAGGGGTGACGAAAAATATAAATAAATAAATTTCTAATTTTGGTAATTCACAAGCATATTCGGTTCTCTTTGAAATAGTTCTGTAACCAAGCATCATGTTAATGGTTAAAGATTTCAACTATACGAGTTCAGAGAGATTAACCCTTTCGGCATTCATAGACAACGTCATATCACATTGAAACTAATTGTTATGACCCAAATTTATGACCAATTTGTTTTTTTTACTTTATAGTTTTATTTTAATAGGTCTTACATTTTTATGGATAGGGATGAAAATAGACGGGTCTAAGATCATGTTAATCAATTTTTTAAATTAGAAAAATAATTTTTTTATTTTTCATTTAAAACTTTGAATAGAACATAAAATAAAAAAATAAAAATTGGGCCGACAACACACGAAATTTAATGCAAATTTTCTAAACCTAAAGTACTTGTGTGAGAAGAGAACCTTTTACATAGCTTGGGGGGATTTCTAAATGAGCACACCACTTATCTCGGTGAGGACATCTTTATTAGTGAGCCCACCCTCGCTTATCCAAAGAGAGATAGATTTACTTAGGGTATGCATGGGAGTTTAGTTTTGAAGTATTTTATGGTGTTTAAGAGGGATGTGCTATGAAGTTTTCGTAGGAACACTTGCTTGTAAGTTTTTGGATAAGTGTTTTATAGTGTTCTTAAACCACCACAAAATATCTAGATAAGTGTTTTTGGAGTGTTTTTTAAACACTCAAAATTGGGGTATTTTGGAGTGTTTCAAATTATTTATTCAAAACTACCTTTTCTTTTTCTGGTTTCAACTCTCTCACACGTAATTTTATTTTTCCTAATTGGACATACTTGTCTTTTATATGTTTATAAAACCTACGAAAACTCATGACAAAACTAAACTCCCAAATACAAATTTGAACACCCTAAAATCCATAATTAGAGCACTTCAAACACATATACCACAAAAACACTTTGGAAATACCGTAAAACACTTTGTTTTTGGCATTGAAGCATAGTCTTAGTGAGCACACCAAATTTCCCCATTTTGCCTTGTTAATTCTTTAGATATTCCCCAAAAAACCCTAAATCTCTCTCCCTCCCCTCCGCAACCGTCCCCTCCGCTCCGTCTCCATCCCCGACCCTCCCTCCGCTTTCTCAACCCATCGCGCAGTCTATCTCTCTTTTGGGTTTATGAATTCAAAATTTTTGGGATGAAATATTCTTTGGTGTTGCTGGCAAAAAGAGAGAGGGAGTTAGGGTTGAAGACAAGGGTAATTTTGTCAAAAAATAATAGTAGATTTGTAAACTATTTGGGAAATTCTATTTATGCACGACAAATTACTTTTGATGCCCATGTTACTCTTTATACTAACCTCTAATTTTGAAGCATTACAAATTTACTCTCTATACTTAAATGTTTTTTTCCAAATTTAATTCTCCTTTTTTCTTACTTTCATCTATCGCGATTGAGCCCTAAAATTTTCAAATTTTTCTTGAACTCTGCTCGTCTGTCCACCCGACTCCGTTACCACTCACTGCCTCCAGTGCCACCCCCGCCTCTAGCCCAACCCTTTACTCCGACTAGTGAACGACTGTCGTGCCAACAAAAAAAATAGTAAGAATCAATTGCAAACAAAAATGCATCAAAAACTAAGAATAATTTTAATCCATACATGAAATTTATCTCCGACACTAATTACACGTTGGATTTTCCTGTTTGCTTAAAAAAACTCAAATTCTAAATCATATTTTTTTTTTATCACAGTGATTTCGAAGAATTTAAAATTTTTTCTAATTTTTTGAGAAACACAAAAATTTGAAAAGTCAGAAAATCGATAAAATTGTGGGAGATGTATTTTTTAAAGATTTAAATATAAAAAAAATATTTTTTTGAGTTTTAGAGAGAGAAAGGAGGAGGAAGACGATGCCAACATTTTAAATTTTTAAGAAATTTTAGAGATTTTGAGATTTAAAAAGATAACTTAATTAAGAAAAAGATTGGTAAATTTGTAATTGTTTGCAAGTTGTCAAGAGTAAATTGTTCGTGCATAGATATAATTTCCTAAAGGATTAATTATTGTCAGCCCCCTGTAGTATAGGAGATTTATAATTTAACACGCCAGAAATTTGAAACTCTTAAAAAATCCATAGACCGTTATCTCTATTAATGAACAGTTAATTATTATCACTCTTTTAGACCGAAAAATTCTATTTAAATAAGAAAATTTACTCTTCATGTACAGATATTAAAATTATAGATAATTATAAGTTTACCATTTTTTTTTTTTTACAGAGTTGCCCTTTTAAATTCAAAATCTAATTGAGAAAAGGCGTCTTTGGTTCCATGCTGAAGCGCGGGTTTAGAGGCAACACCGTTATCTTCAGCTCTCTAATTCGAGGTCTTTGCGATGAGAAGAAGATCGATGATGCAGCCCAGCTTCTCGACGAAATGCCTCAGTTGGGTTGCCCTCCGAATACAATCTCGTACAACATTCTCATCAAGGGGCTCTGCGCAAGTGGGCACGTGAGATGCGCTGTTGCGTTGCTGGAGGTAATGAACGCCCATGGATGCTTGCGCAGGCCCTACATTTTTAGTTACGGTACGGTCATCGACGGTCTATGCAAGGAGAGAGCCATTGACGAAGCTTCTGCACTGCTTAGGAAAATGATGGCCGATGGTAGACAAAGGGATAAAACTAGATAGTATGGGTAGTGAATTAGAGAAATGGAAAAGAGCAATGAGATTATTTAATCGAAAGAGTGATAGAGGAATGCTGACTGATCTCTTTACATTCAATTAATTAGTTGATTCACTGTGTAAAGAAGGATTCACCACTGAAGCTCATAACATCTTTGACGACTGCTATAGACATCGAGAGGTTGACGAAGGTCAGTGCCACAATGGAGGAGGAGGCTCTCGGACAATGAACGATGAAGGAGGAGGCTCTCGGACAAGGAAATTTTCGAAAAAATTGAATTGCGACCAGCAATGGAAGATGGAAGTTGAGAGAGAGGGGGGGAGGGTTAAATTTGGGTAAAAATTTGGGCACAGAGAGTAAATGGGTGATTTTTTTTATTGGGAGTTTGGTGTAAAAAGTAACTAGGCGTCAAGAGTAAATTTTCATACATAAATAGAATTTTCTTTTAGACAGATATGTACTTCTTTTCTCTAATTCCTATTTTACCCTCACCCCTCTACTTCTAAGTCAACACTCTTTCTGCTTCCTCACTCCTTCCCATCGCTCTCTCTCTCTCAATCACTCATGCCCTCTCTCTATCTCTATCTCTTTATTCCCTCTTCATTCCGTCCCCCTCTCTCTCTATCTCTCTCTCTCTCTCTCTCTCTCTCTCTCCCTCTTTCTCTTTCACTCCCTCTCTTCATCCCGTCCCCCCCTCTCTCTATCTCTCTCTCTCTCTCTCTCTCCCTCCCTCTTTCGCCCTCACTCCCTCTCTTAATCCTGTCCCTCCTCTTTCTCTCCCCCTCTTTCTCTCTTCTTTTAACTTCATAATTTTAAATAAGAAATAAAGTTGTGTTGTAGTGTTGCTCATAATTTTTGTGGTTGATTTTCCTAATTAATGTTCCTCTTTAATTGGATAATAATTTTTTCTTTAGTTTCATGTTTGATCGAGAATGGCGTCGAGTTTCTCCTCTTTTTTATTATCACAAAAAACTCGATCCGTAGATCGAAAGATTGTGAAAGCAATGTTGGCTCGACCACTTGAAATGGAGATTTTAAAGTGTAAATGAAGTGTAAAGATGAAAGTGAAGACTTCATAGACAACGAAAAATCCTTACCTACGTTTTGGGTCATGTCTATTCCGAACATGCAATGATTGGATATGGGTCGACAAAGAAGGAGCACCCCATATGCGAACGAGGCTTTGAATATACTCATAGAGTGCTATGGAAAAGGTAATCTTGAGCAGAGCCAAAAGTTAGAGACTTCGAATAAAATAGTTCACGAGAGAAGCTTGTTGATTGGTGTATTGGCTGGATTTTTTTTTTTTGTCGTGTTGTCTTGTGCTAGTAGCCAAATGAAGCCTTCAGTGTCGCAGTGTAAATAAAGATTTACTAATATCTATGATCAAATAATATTAGAACAATTCTTCTTCTTGAGTTCAATGTTTGCGCGTGTGTGGTAATAATTGTTATGTGTTTACTACACTGATTTACTCCCAAAGATTCTATTGTTTTGTTCAAACAAAAACCCTAAGATTCTTCATGGGAGTGCAACAGCTGCAGCAGCAAGCATAGCAGCTACAACAGTGCTTCCTGCTGCAGTAGCAGCAGCAGCAGCAAGTAGGCAGTAGATAGAGGTGTATGGGCTCATGGTGAGACAAACACAATGTGCACCAATGTCCATGTGGACATGCACTATATCCAAGCAACAGATAACATAGCAGATAACAAAGGCATGTATAGCAGATAACGAGCATGCAGTAGAATGTTTTTCAATGCACATGCACTATATATCCACACCAATTTCCATAACATTAAATTTTAGTACTCAATACAATGCAAAATTGTTATGAAATTGATAGTTCAACCTTTTTTTAAAAAAAAAAATACGTTGAGTACTTTCTCTGTCCACAAAGCAGCAGTAGAACTAAACAAAATGTCAACAAAACATCAGTAATAAGCAACAGGTATTGCTAGCAGGCAGTAATATAGTTGATACTTCAGCACTATATATACATAGTTTCAATGATATTACATAAGATCAAAAAATTTTCTCCAATTAGCAGCAAGCAAGTAGACATCAGTAGCATCCAGCAGCAAGCAGGCTCCAAATTTGTTAATCTGTCAACCTGCATAAAAATCATAATATCAATTGAGTATAACATTAAAATCAACTTATATTTGCGCTTATTTCATTACATCTCTTTTGTCGTTAGTTAATAAAATCTTCCATCCCCCGCATTACTTTTTTTTCATGGCCTGACTAGTGCTTTGACCTCTCTGCAATGACAATAGGAGATATAATAGATGTGTTTGACAGGGGATAAGAAAAATAAATAAACAAAATAATTGTATCAACAATACTTACCCGATGTTCTAACATGCTTCTTACTATGATGTTCATCATCAGATGAATCAGATGCGCTCCTTAACTGGTGGCTATCAGATATCTCTGAATCATTATATGTTTCTCATGTATCAGAATTATCAACTGCATCTGAAACACATAAACAAAACAATGTATTGTCAATTTTAATATGCGTATAAAGTTAAAACTAAATTTAAGGAATCATTATATCCTCCAATTACCTGCAGTCTTATTTTCAGTCCCTACGCACCCTCATATTCTTTATCATCTGTGGAATTTTCTTCACCTGAAACCCCAATCAAATTAACAAAACTGCTACTCTTTACGATGTCACTGGTACTCATGTTATTGCCCTCCTCGTCCTCCCACTCACCATCTGATATACTATCCTCGGTATCTAACATCTTTATTAGTTTCATTATTTGGGATATCCGCTACATGTGCCTCATCAACTAAATGCTCCACGTAAACGTGGACATCTCTAGCAGGTTGATGGACCCTAATAAGTTTCAAAATACCACTGTCACTGTTTAGGACTTTCATCCATCATCTTGGTGTAGGCCCGGGAATTTATAATGCAATAAGAATATGCCCCCATATTGTAATCTTCTAACAATATCATCAAGATCAAACCACTCAAAAAATCCTTCATCAATATTTTCATTAACATCCACTGTACCCTCTTGATATTCTATCGTGCAACTACTTACAAATTTGCCCCAATGGTGAACATAAAGATCAAAAACAGTACTTTACATATCTCAACTGCATATAACATAACAATTACACAGATCTAAAACACTCTAAAATTCCCACACATGCCCAACACTCTACAAATCCAAAAAATTCCCCTCCAAATTTCACCCAACACTGTTTATGGTCCCCCTCTACCATGTCCAATACATTCGGTCCATAAAAAATCCACAAAAATCACACCGACAATAACACATCATCACCACACAAATTTATTGGCAAAATAATCTATTAAGATGCAACTTTGCATCTATATAAGTACTTACCCACTTTGAGCTCACCCCGCCCTTATTATTGCTTCTTCTCTGTCCGAATCTTGCCAAGACCAGGTCGCCCAAGAACAAGTCTGCGCCCTAGTTTCGCCCGAGATCAAGTCGCTCGAGAACAACTCCTCGCCTGCAAGAAAGAGAAAACGCCCGCAATCGCCCTCGAGAGAGATGAATCGGCCCGCAATCGCCCTCGCGAGAGATGAATCGGCCCGCAATCGCCTTCGAGAGACAGAAATCACCCGCAATCACCTGCGAGAAAGATGAATCGGCCCACAATCGCCTTCGAGAGACAAAAATTGCCTGCAATCGCCTGCTTTGTGCCGTAGTTTCTCCCGAGAATGCTCCCTCTGTGCCCTAGCTTCGCCCGAGAATGATCTCCTATGCCCTATCTTTGCCCGAGACAAGTTTTTTTTTCTGCGATTCTTGAAACTATTTTAGTCTTTTCAATGCAAATCACGTGACCCAGTCACTAATGTCCAGTTCAATTTGTTAGGATGTTCAATTTGTGGGATGACCCCTATACTACTGGGGTCATCCCATACTACAGGGATCACCTCATGCTACATGTCTAACTTTGATTAACCTTTTCCTAAATTATTGCAAGATAATGAAATGTGCTCACTAAGACCAGTAGGCCAGTGGTGTGCTCGTTTACAATTTCTTTGCCAACAAGAGCGCTGGTTACTATTTTTCGAGCTCCGTTTCTTCTTCTTCATCCTCCTCCTCCTCTCCGATGGATCTCACGCCAAGCTCTATCAACCTCTGCAAACGGCTCAAAGTAAAGTAAATCAAATCGCTTCATTTATTATTTATTATTTAGTTTTTTAATTTTTTTTAACATCCTAATTACCGTTTTACGTCTCTTCAGTTTCGTCAGCAATCTTACCGGTAAAATTTAAGACGTTTGAATCTATTTATTCGAAATTTAAGTTCAAAATTTGTTTTTCTCCCTTAATTTTCGGTTGATTACTGATTTGTATTGGGGATCTCAGGCTCCAGTGGTCCTTCAACAACGGAATTGATTGAGCACTGTGAGCGGTAAGTTCATATCCAAACCCTAATTTGAGCCAAATTTTGGAATTTTCATTGTGGGAATTATGAGGTGACATTTCTGCAGATAGACGATAGGAAGTTAAAATCTTTCATGGATGGTTAATGCCATAATAATCCATAGAAAATATCACGTAGTATTATGCAGTTGTTGTTGTTTTTTTTTTTTTGGTGGGGGGGCGGGGGGGTGGTTATTCTTGTTATTTTTAGCCCTTTGCAGGCACAATGTGTGCTAAGGAACTCGAGAAGAAGAATGATGCAAGTCCCCATCCTAAAAATGGGAGGAATTGTGGGGGTGCTGATATATATATATATATATATATAATTCAAAATTTTGAATATGGCACGCCAACAAGCTGCCTTTGGATCCGTCTATTCTCATCCCTAGATATCTAAATCAGATAATCCAAGTGGGATAGAAATTTGCTTATATTGTTTGTAATTTTTTTGAGTCCAAAACAGTGAGTCATAGGCCCTCCTGCATTCCATTAATAGTCAGAATAGGACCATTACATAACTTATTATAGCACCAGTGGTTTCAGGACAAACCACCAACCATTAGTCTATTACACAAGCAAAAATAAAAGAAAAAGATACAGCATGAGAAACACAAAAGCACTAGAGCCATAGTGCCACGTCAAGCGTAAGATTCAAGCTCATCAGAGCCTCCACCTGTACCTCCGTCCCTCCTCCCAGTGTGTTGTTCGGCCTCGCTGTCCTCCTTGTCATCTTCAGAGTCGTCCTACAGATATAGGCGCTCTCCTCCGTTAGCATACCTGTCCATTGGGAGATGTTGTCTATGTAATTTAATGCTTCATTGACCTGCATATTCCTTGTATTACATGTCAACATAATTCTATGTTGTTATTATATTGCTAAGAACATCATTAGTCATTTGACTTTCACCATCAACATGGGGTTGAATATGCGGTATGGCTTTAAAATGGGGGGTCACCCTCGAAGAAATTATAGTAAGGGAGATTCTTGCAATAAGAAGAAATTCAAAGACTTAACACACTGAATGGGGAAATATGCTATATAAGTCTCATAACATGAAAGCTAGTAACCCTTCTAATCTTTGTCCTAGACTTCGGAATAGTCTACTTGAATATGAAAAATTAGGTATCCCCAAAATGAACTTAATTTTATTTGATTTTCTCAATAGAGAAGGAGCAATCTCTGATTAATTTGTTCTTGGCCGCTGATTGGGTTTATCTGCACATTGCATCCCTAATCTGTGTGCTGCTTTTCTGTATTTCAACTAAATGGTTGGTTATTTGAGTGATTACGTTTGTGGCTTCTAAAATTAGTACCGTGTTCAAATTCAAGGTAGATTATATCTTAGAAGTTAGAACTGAACATTCTTTAATTATGTGCTGTCATCTCTAGCACACTTGCAGAAACAATTTCTTGCACATTGATCTAAAGTTTATTGAGTCGTACTCAGGCTTAGTTCTTCCTGTTTTCATTCAAAAGACGGGCAAAAAGTGTATCTTCTCCAAGAACAAGCATTCTATCATATAGAGTTTCAGAGGTGAGCACTTGACCACCTTACTTTCTTCCTTTTTCACCCCTTTAATAATTGTGTTTAAGTGATGCAAATAATGCTTTTAAAATTAGGTACTGACAACGTGCTTGTTCATTTTCACAATTGACTTCAAAATCTTTCCCATACGCTATGCTAAGACCGAAACTTATGTGACTGGTCTGGTAAAACCTTATCCAACCGAAGCTTTATCTCCTATCTCATGTTATTATATTTGGTATGGTTGTCTTAGTAATTGATGAGTTATTATAAGCCATAGATTTATTAACCTTCTTGTGGTTCAAAAGTGCTACATAAAGTTATATTGGAATTGGGCAGTTAAAAGTTACCTGAATTGAAAATTTGGTCCAGAGCCCAGTGCGCATATATTTTTCTACATATTTGATTACATGATTCTGCCCTCTGTTAGCAGTAATTCCAAATTCTCACTTTGTTTTTTACATTGATGCTTTACTCATGCAACTGTAATATACATGTCAAGCATTGGTGTTGCATCCTACAACTCAAATCCCAGTTTCTAAAGGTGCTCTATGGGAAATTTTACATTTTTTGTTAGAATGACCTGGTTGACTCAACAATTTGAATTTGTTAATGTATATGGACCCTGATACCAAGTTTCTTATTATTCTTATACATGTTGCATTATATATGAACTTAAAAAATGGAAACGTGATATATTGTGATCCACCAGTTTGTAAAAAAACTGGGTAGGTGGATTTTCCAAGTTTCCTCTTGTTTCAAAGACATGTATAAACTAAAAGCTAGCCTGTTTCTATTAGTTTTTAGGCTTCTATATGGTCTTCCACAGACAAGTGCAGTTTTAAATACTTTCAAAATCTAATGGGTTTTTGTCCCCTTTTTTAAAGACTTATCTCCATATTATGCAGCATTCATAGTCATGATGCCCAAGTATGTTATATATCATCTCTTTTTAGAACGTTATGTGAGAGGCTGAGTGATTCAGTGAATAGCATCTTGTAAATAAGGAATATACCAAATAACTGGAGAACTTTTGGTGCAGTAATATATTAGAAAGAAGTGAGGTATTTAGTTGCATTGTTTATCGTCTTCTGTTTTTGAGGACAGTTGTGGAACTGTAACTGAAGGTGGTGGAGCCAAGGCCAGGAGTTCAGTTTGTGAAGCAAAGTTTAATCTGTGGGCAAAGACGAACGACAAACTATTTCCTCTGAAACCAATAGGAAAAGACATAGCAAATCCAGTTTCTGATATCTTTAGTCTTACGCATGTTGTTATGATGAATGTGAGAGAGGTGATTCTTATGAAGTGGCCAGTAAAGACTTGAACATAATGACAAAGTTAACAACTCGTATTTAAAAAAAAAAAAAAAAAAATCATAAACCAGTCTATTCATTAAGCCCGTCTTGGATAGTTGGGTTGCTTTTTCTCACAGATCAACTGCTCCAACAGTGATTTTTCTTTTTCTATCCTGCAGACTTATTTCACTAGGTCCATCCAAAACGTCATATACCATAAATGTATTTACCTTAATTTACTTCTAGTTGTAAAGTCGTATTGAAAGTGGACCACTAGCTTTATTGATCATCTGCAACTTCTTGTTACTAATTGACTAACCTAGGAGGCAAAATTGAAGGGCATTTGTATTCCATTAGCATTATTCTAAATGCTGCTGGGAATCTGTTCTATGGCATAGTTACAGCCCATACATGACACTGCTTAACATGATTTTATTTAAAATACATTACGAGCTGCAATTATATTCTTCTATAGTTTATGTATGGCTCAATGTTTAAAATAACGCGTTATGAAACCCATTATGTTGCATTATAAAACCTAACAGAAAGCCAACATTACTTAACAGTCGAAAATAATTCAATGCACCGTAACGGTGCATTTTTTATATTATTTTACATTATTTTACGTTACATTACGTTAAATTACGCTATGTTACGTTATTTACAATAATTTTTAAATAGTTTTTATATTGATTTCTATTATTTATTTTGATTGTTAGCGAATTGTTGTAGTTTTTTCACTTGACGGTTTGTTCTTTGCTTATTTGATTGCTTGTGGCATTGATAGTTTATACATCTTTATTTACTTGTTATATTTTCTTTCCAATTACTGAAATTTTTTTTGTTATAATTTCTTTCCAATTACTGAAATTTCTTACTTGCTGATTAAATTAAATTCTCAGCTAATCTAAAATAAACAATTAAAAATAACATAAATTGAGCATAACAAAATATAAATTACAATATTGATAATAATTGAAAATAAATTTGAAATCTTATTTTTTTTATTTAGATGATGATTGAAATTATGGGTGTAAATATAATTTAATTTATGAAAATGAATATGAGAATTACTGTGAAACTTGTTAAAAATTTAGAATTAATACTGGGATATAATTTTTTAATATTTTCTTTTAGAATTTTTAATTCAATTTTTAATTTATAGAATCTATTTTTATAGTTTTATATTTAGTTTTAATTAAAATAGAAAATCGCATAACATACGTTATGCGTTATGCTATATGCTATATAACCTAACAGAGACCAAATGATTCGTTACCGTTATCGTTATTTTAAACATTGGTATGGCTTTATGGTTGCTAATAATCATTTATGTTAGCATTAGCTGTATTAGCTATATGTTTTGGGTTGGATCATTTTTTATGGGAAATTTCATTAGTCTCAAGACAAGCCTGTGGTGCCAAGTGCTTGTGAGTCACTCTTAATTTTCTCATTTTTTCTTCTTAGACTTGTTTTGGAATGTGCTTGAGTGATTTATTATTAATTTTGATGATATCATTTCAAGTACCTCAGATTTGATTTACTATTTCTCCAAAGTAGAAAGTAAGTTATCTGACTTTTCCAGCTACTCCCTATGATTGGCCAGCATCTCCGACCAGTCCAATGGGATTCTTATTCAGAGCTATTCGCCTATACAATTTATATGTGTTGCCTTTGCACTAGACTCTCGCAGATACTATAATAACCTGAATTTTTGCAAAATTAATCTACTATATGAGAAGATTTTCCGAATTGCTTACTTTTTGGAGATTTAGCCTATTTATATAGGTGATAGATATAGAAATTAGGATTGTATTTGTGAAGTTATAAAGTTTAATTGGATTTTAGGTCATTGGATCAGGATCCAATAATGGTTAAGTTATTTATATTTTTGAGAGAATGCTTAAATTATTTTATTATTGAGAAGCTATGAAGTTTAACTATTTGAACACAGTCTAAAATGAGATCTGATGGGAACTAGGGTTAAAACAATAGGGAGTTTATTTTGAATCGGGTTTCTGCACCTTAAACCAAAAAAATGCAAGTGTCACAGGAAAAAAAGAATGTGTGAAAGGTAGTTGGATGACAGGACCTGGTTAAAGCAATTAAGAGGAAGAGTAAAGAAGAAGAAGATGATGACAATCTAGGATCAAGGTGAGGGCAAATGTTATTTTTTTTCTGCTTATCTTGGAGGAATTGAAAAAATATGCAAACACTTATTAGTTTCGCGGTAGGAATAATACCATAAATTGATATATATTTCCATGAAGGTTAGCTATTTCTGGAGGGCTGCTGAACCAACCTTTCGTATCACATTGATCTACGACCCAAAACTCAGAATATATTCATAGAAAAATGTCAAGTAATTTGGCAAATTATCTTGAATTTTTACTTGAACTACTTATGAATTTTTGATTAGAAATATTGCAATAAATCACTTAAAAATTGGGAAATTCTAAATTCAGAGAATAGACAGAATTTGATTAATTACTTTGTCGAGAATTATAATAGAAACTATTGTAATGCTTTATCACTTGAAATTTCTAAACAAGGTGAGAAATTTAAAAAAGTTAAAAATATGTACTAAAGTGGATTTAGATTTTGTGTTGCAAAATTTCTAGTATCCAGAATTGAGATCTTACATTTTGATATGAAAATTTTTAGGTATACTGTGTATGTAGAAAATGAAGCTATTTTTTTGCAATGGTGGTTTTAGGATCAAGGTACCTAATTAATTGTGAGGCATCAAGAGTGACACGGGAACGACTTTCACAGCCTACTTTAATCAATGGATAGTCCTTTATAGTTAATGCTTTCTAATATTTAAACTTTGTATATAAATACATATGAGTAGTTGAATATTAATTTATACAAGTTGCTGCTTATCACATCAAAATTTGATCAATGCCTAAAGGTCATTTCTATTTCTTTTTTTTTTCTTTTATGGATACAAAACATTGAACGTGAGATGAAAATTCTCTTTTATTAGGTTGCGGTCAAAGTTTCCATATAACACAGGAAGAGATGCATGCATATGAGTCACTTTTTTTTTTTTTTTGGGTAAGTAACACTTGTATTATCTATAAAAAAAACCAACGATATTTTCTCTGACTTATAGACCATGCATCAAAGTAAATATCCGCATCTATCACAAAATAATGTTACACCGGGAGTCAATATGGTCAACACTTCACAATACAATTGACTTATCTGCACTTTTGTTGAAGCCGTGTGAAATTGAAAATATACTTGCCCAATTTGTTTCCAGTTTCCACCTCAAGATCTATTTTTAATGTTATGTATTTCTACTGTTCCCTTCACGGGTCTTAAAATTTCAACCATGGATTTAGGTGGTGTTTTACAAAGCAGTCCAAGCGGCAGCTTAAGCATGTGGCCTTCAATAGGTGCCTAGGTGGGCCTTGATGCTAGGTACTGCCCTGAAAGCTTAGAAACGTCTAGCACTTTTTTAAACATTGGGATTAGGGATGAGAATAGACAAATCAAAAAACTTGCCCTTAGTCCTCCCAATAGAGAAGATAAATAGTTTTTTCTACTATTCATTGTAATGTGAAATATTAACTGTAGCCCCTGCTAAGCTTGCTTGAAGACAAATTATTTGTCTTTTCTATTTGTTATGGGTTATTTTTGGGAAAAAACTTCTTAGTGGGCCCCATTGAAATCAGGAAATTTTGAAGAAATGACTGTTTTATCGGACCCATTCCATGTGATGGTGGGTTGCTTTGTTGGGCCTGCTGACATAATAGTATGAGAGAGTGGGGTAAGTGTTTTTTTTTTTTTTTTTTTTGGTTTTTTTTGTTTTCTCCCCCTTGTTTTTAGAGTTATTTTTTTATGGTTTTTTGTTTTTGGGGTTTTTCATGTTTTTTGGTTTTTCTTGCCATTTTTTTTTTGGTTCTTTGGTTGAAGCATTGCCCAATTCTTCTTCTTTTCTTTTTGGTTTTTCCTTGGTTTACTTTTTTGGTTCTCAGACATATTCTCTTGGTCATACCTGTCGATTCCACACACAATTTCTAGTTAAAGCTCGTAATAGAAGTTCACATTTGAACAAACTTGTCGCATGCCTGATAATATTGACTCACAGATGTAACCCCAATTATAATTCAGATGGTGGATACATTTCATTTTAACAGAACTACTACAATGGTATGAACCTTATACCTCTTGCCATTTCTAAGAGGCTTGACTGTTATGGTACAATGGCACTTGCTGTTCTTATTTTATTGGAAAATTCAATAGCATGTCTTAGTGTTTCAGCTTATAGGATTAGTGTCTTTATATAAATATTTCTTCAAAGGGGTAAGTAAGATGTACACGAGAGTCTCCCTATATATGCTTAACTTGGTCACATTGTGGTTGTGGGTTTATACTCTGGAGTCACCCTTTCAACCAATGTTTATTTTTCTCTGTTCTAAGACACTGTGCCTTTTCAAATAGATTGGACAATTTTTGAAACTGGTTTATTTCAAGACAGAATTTCAAAAGTATGGAAAAAGCCCAAAATTATACGTGCAGTTTCCTTTAAAACCCAAACACTATTTACCTAGGAGGTTAGATCCCTCAAGGTGGAATTATGTGGGACTTGATGAAAAGTTTATTCATCTACTACTAAGAATGTCCCTTGTTGTCTACACTTGATATCATGAAGAGAGTCACGTGAAAATTGCCTTCAAATCAGTAGTGTTTTTTTGTTTCTCTTGCTTAGTTGGGAAGCAATATAGTTCGAGGAAAGTTGTTCTTTCTCCTGAAATCTGCCTTGCTTGTTTGATGCTCTGTTATCCTAATGGTCTCTTTTGGGTATATCCATGGATGGCTGTTGGTATCATTGGGCTGCTGACCTTTGAAACATGTCACTAGTTAGTTAACAAATGATTTTTATTCGTGTTGCTAGGGGGTCAGAGTTTTGTGCTAGATTGGATGTATTTATGGGGCTTGACTATGTCAAACTAATTCTCTTTAGTCTTAATATCTCAACTCTACTTATTACTGGAAACCTCAATGGATAACAGACATGATCATAAAAAAGAACTAGTAATGGTGAATCTTTTTACCTCTTAATACGAGATGTTTTAAGATTTGGAGCTTTGTTGGTATCCTGAAGAAGGACCCTCTGGATCTTCTTCCATAAACTTTTGTTGTTGTTATTTATTATCTATTTTTAATCTTTGTTTTATTTCTTTTGTAGGTATTAGCCATTATCATGCTTTCAGATTTCATTTCCGGTCAAAAACCTCTGGTACTCGAAGAGGCATTCAATCAAAATCCACTAGGCTCATTTCTTCTGGTAAGGTCACTTGCTTTCTTCTGGTTGAATTTAGGATGGAATTGGATAAGTCCTGAAGCTTTACTCCGAAAGTGGTAATTCTTAATGCAGGCAAATCTGCTTACTGGCATGGTTAACATGAGCATGGATACTCTTTGTGCTTCTTATTTTGCTGCAATTGGTATATTACTTGGATACATCTGTCCTCTATCTGCCGTTGGTTAAGCTTGGTTTTATGGCATTAGATTTCAATTTTGGTAAAATCAGTTGTACTTTTATTTTGTTTATTTTATTTTAATCTCAAGTCATTTTGTCTAAGCGAGTGTTATTATCATGCTTGAAGATGTATATCAGTTAAACAACCTTCTATTGTTGGAGAATTTTTGTGACGTGCTCTATTATTGCATGTTTAAATTCCTTAAACTATAAGATTTTATTATTTACCTCTCGAGTGCAATTGTAACTTTTGTAGGTTGTCTTGATGGCACTTGTTTGCTGTCCATCACTAGAACTTACAAGACATTTTCTCGCTTTGTGGCTTCTTTTCCATTCCATACCATCTTTGGTCTAAGAATGTTTCATTTTGGTGACACTTGAATTGCTCTGGGGCTGTTTGGTTGGTTGGAAATGCATTTCCTGCTGCAGCATTTGCATCAAGAAATACACGTCCACTATTTTGTTTGCAACCAATTTGTAGCAAACTGCATTTACAGCTTTTGTTGCGAGAAAAAGTTGCGACATTTGTTGCGGCAGTTTAGTTTTAACAAATGCTACAAGTATTTCACAACAAAAAATGTTATTATGACACTGCCATCTCACCAGTCTATTTGCAAAATTGCTCTTAAACATTGATTGTTTGCAATAATTGCGTCACTTTAGCTAATTAAGTATTAATTATCTCTTTGTAACAAATTTTCTTGTAGTATGCCGAACAAAGTATTTGTCTTCATTTTCTGGCAACAAATGCTACATGCAATGATTTGTTGGATGTAAAAAGTGTCGCATTTTCCTTTGCAGCTAACTAACCAAACCTTGTATTCCTTGCTTTAATTGTGGCTTTCTAGGCTTCATGCAATTTCCTTTCTTCTCCATAGTTTCCTGAGTTCACCATTTGTAAGAGTTTCTTAAATCCTTCAGTGGAACCCTCTCCAACGCAGAAGATGTGCTTCATCGAAAATCTTATTTACTAGAACAAATGCTTTGATGGTGGAATGATCTGTCTACAACGTCTTCTCCCATTTCACTGTTTATGCAGTCGAAAGACACACACACACACACACACACACATATATATATATATATATATATATATATATATATATATATATATATATATATATATATATATATATATATATATATATATATATCTGTTGCTAGGTGAATTGATCTATGGAAATCTATGGCAATGAATAGTAATGATTGACGGCTTCTCTCGTCTATGACATTGTGTCAGAAAAAAATGTTGCTAGCGTGAGTCCAGTTAGTAAACATGACCATTTGAATACTATAATTGGCTTATGCCTATACCCTTTAACCTATATATTTGCCTTTTGCTTCTGTATCTCCCCAGTGGTAACTGTAATGGATAGAGATATAATTAGAGATATGATTAGTTTTTAAGTAGATTTGATTAGATTGGATTAGAGATTTAATTAGATTTGTTATTATTTTGTTATTTTAGAATTTTCTATATATATGGTTTGTAAAATCCTAATTTGATATAGAGTGAAATATAATTTCTTTTGAAAACATGTGATTTGCCTTATCAAATTTTTTTCTCGAGTGATTCGTGAGAGAGTGATTCGTGAGAGAGTGGGCATATGATTTGCCTGCGCATGAGGTCCAAAACCCTAATTTCTTCTCCAAATCCTAATTTCTTTCCCAATTTCTCCACCACAAATCCTAAATCGCTTCTGTCCGCCGTCAAATTGGTGAGCTAAAGATCTACGTCTTCAGATATCATAATCCAAATTTATCTCTATCTTCTTTTTTTTTCTAATTTTCTATTTTAGTTCTTTCAAAAAAAAAGAGAAAAAAAAAAAACTGATCGTTCAGATCTGTGAGAAAAAGAGAAAAAAAATCAGATTCTCCCTTCTCTCCCAAGTATCCACCGCAGCTTCCCTTTGCTCTTCTTCCCCATTTTCTTCCTTCTTTTCTTTTATTTTGGTTTAAAAAAAAATCAGCAACTTTCCTTGTTTCCCATTCTCTTCTCCCCCATTGAAGAGTTACCCTTTCCCTTCCACTCCAACCCGCGCCCAGCGAAAACCACAAAAAAAAAAAAAAATAACAGAGAGAGAGAGAGAGAAAATCTGGCATACTTCATCTTCCCCTTCCCCCTCAACTCCCCTTCACCTCTTTAGCACCGCCCCATCATCCCTTCAACACAACAGCCTTCGTTTGAAGCACTAGCTGTTGCCACCCTCTTCATCTTCCCCAGCACCGCCACTCCGATCACCTCTCCAGCGATCTCCACCTCAGGGTCGCCTCCTCCCATGCCACCTCATTCCTTGGCTCTCCACAGCAACACCCAATTGTAGATCTTCAACAGCAAGCAGATTCTCCCCATTCGAAACCCTAGATTGCCGGTCAACCACAATCTTCTCCACAACAACTCCGCCACCGGCTTCTTTCCCCATCATTGTCGCCTGCAACCTCATTCCTTCGGCCTTGATTCTTCGGTCGAAGCAGTAGCTAGTGCCAAGGAGAATAGGTGATTTGGATTTGGATTCAGATCCATCTGAACCAAACCTACATTCAAAGAGAAGACTATTTGCAATTGATTTCGAATCAGATCCAGTCCAAAGGTTTCAAATCCAGCCCAAATTGGTTTTGGGTTCAGTTAATACAGATCAAACCTGCTAAGGAGCATCAGACCTGTTAAGTGTTTGGACATGATTTTGGAATCTGTTTGAAGCTCAATTCGCATCAGAGTTTGGACGCGATTATGAACTTGCTCTGAAAATTTCGGAATTATGGTATTTATATTTTGTGGTAAATAAATATATCAACACTGATGTTGATTTCAAATAAGTGGAGTGTAATATATACGATGCAGTCTTATATTTTCACGGTTATAATGATCCTAATGGTTTTTACGGTTATAATGATCCTAATAGTTATGATAATTGGGAGAGTAATCCAACAAACAGTAATTTGAAGCAATTTTTCCTGTACTTTCCGTTGAGTTCAGAGCAGAAATACAATTATGCTAAATTAAATTTGATTAGAGAAGCTTCTGATTGGTATCTCAATAACTATAAATCTCGTCCAACTTTGAATTATTTACAGTTTTTTCTTCGTGCACGTATGCTCTGCATCTTGTCTTTGAATAATGCTCTAAATGTAAATGATACAGACACTCGGCTTATCAGTGTCCTTCAATTAAATGTTCGATATGCGGAGAATTTTGTCATTTTGAATATCAATGCCCTTCAAAGAGTCTAGATATCAACATATCCACTTCCGAAATTTTAGGTGATGAGACCAAATCCAGCTTACAACTTACTCCAGATCCAGAAACTGATGATTCAAATTTTCTGCCGGAACTAGCTACAGAAGCACCCAATAATCATGTTTATGAGAACCTGAGATCTAGCACACCTACAGAGGTATATGGCAAAATACATGAATTCTTAGCTGCAGATCATGTTTTCCTTTCCTCTCCAGGTCGTTTTCCAAGTTTTTTATTTTCTGCAGAAGTAATGGATTTCAATTTCTTACTAGATCTTCCACAATTATTACTGCCGCCATCATGAAAATGTTAGCGTATATTTGACTATCAAATTGTTCGATTTTCTTAAATTTAGTTCGGTGGAAAGATTTGCCAGATCTTAGAAAGATTGACCAAATCAGTTGACCATGCTTAACTTTTTTCTTATCGCCATTCACTAGGTGGTGAATATTTCCAAACACGGGAGAATTGATAGAGATATGATTAGAGATATGATTAGTTTTTAATTAGATTGGATTAGAGATTTGATTAGATTTATTATTATTTTGTTGTTTTAGAATTTTCTATATATATGGTTTGTAAAACTCAAATTTGATATAGAGTGAAATATGATTTTTTTTGAGACCATGTGATTGCCTTATCAAATCTTTTCTCAAGTGATTCGTGAGAGAGTGTGCATGTGATTCGTTTAAGAGTGGGGTCCCCCTAATTTCTTCTCCAATTTCTCCACTACAAACCCTAAATCGCTTCCGTCCGCCGTCAATAATTTTATCCATTCGAGTCCTATAGTTTCTTGAATTGAAGTTTCAGCAGGGATTTTAGAGAATGTAAACAGGTCAACAGAAAGTATCATTTAGGCATGTCAATGATGTCAAGTTCACTTGCTAATCTGCTATATTTAGAAAGAATGACATTTGGTCGTATACAACTAAATCAGCTTGAACTCGAGTCGACCATAGTTACCAAATAGCTTGATGACAGTTCCATAAACATGAGCATGCTACATATAATTTTGTTAAATGTTAATATATTTTGAGCTAAATCTAATAATTAAATGCTGATATGCCAATATTGATTCTTAGTACATTATGTTTAAGAAGATAAGTTACTAGGTAGTCAAGACCAATATCTGATATGGAACCTGAATCAAAATACAAATTGTTTTACCTATTGTGATTACTTAATCAAAATCAATATCTAATGTGGAAGTATAAATCAACATGTATCATCCAAGTCCAAACCCCATTAGACCACTGTTGTGCTTGGATCTTCTACTATTCCAACTAACCTCACTTCATTGACCAATAAAAGGTCCCAAATTTTTCCATGTACCTTTTGCATGGCCACATTACTAGCAAATCTGAACTTTAGTTGGTGGAAATTCACCCACATCCATAAATTCCATTACTTGAACGTTGCTTGATTTTGCCGATCCCAATCATTATAGGGATTTAGATTACTCTCACTATGAAGTGGAGAGATAGCTTCCATGGGACTACACAAGTCTCAAGAGTGCAAATATACGGCTGTTGGTGGAAATCTTTTTTCTGCATTTAACACTAGGGATAAGCTCAACATCATCCATTGGTGAGACTACTTGGAATGATGAAGCCAATGACTTGAACTGGGGGGCTCCCATGTGTCATGTAAGAGGCCATTGATTTTTTTTTTTTTTGGCCAGGGGTGGGGGAGGGCTCTGCTAAGGTGACTAAGAATCCAACAATGAGTTAGATGATGAAAGAAAGGGGAGTGTCTTTTCCTAAGTCAGCTAGTCACACAAAGGAAGTGTAGGGCCTCTAAAGACCCTGTTCAGTTCCGACATAGAAACGCTTGGATACGCTTAATAATATCGAAGTATGAAATATAGAGAGAGCCCATGTGGAAGATAAGTCCAACGACTCATCCAACCATTCCAGACCAGTGAATGTGAATTGTGTCTTAAGTACAAGAAAAGGAAAGGTCTCTCTCTCTCTCTCTCTCTCTCACACACACACACACACAACCATGCATGTCATTTTCGAGGAAAATGCAAGTGAAGGGAATGGGAATGAGACTAGAGGAGAGGCATTGTTATCTGCATTTTGATGCATATGTCCATTTCAGGGGGTCCTTGGAAACATTATCATGTGGAGCACCAAGGGACCAGTGGGTGCCAAGCTTCCAGAGGCAACAAAATCTCGTATCGATTTAGTGAAAGAAGTGGACAAATATGTCAAGTTTCATCCAAGATGTTGATAGAATTATACAGAACTTGAAAATGAAAATTTTGTACTTTTTTTTTATTTTTGGCTAGTAACAACAACCCATTAGTTGACTAGAACATGCTTAGAAGCTCGTGGAGCAGAAAGCAACAGTAAATCTTTTCGAAGTCAAAATTAGATGTCACTGTAGCTCGCTGTTATGGTTCACACAATCAACCAAGATTATCTTGGTTGATATTCTGGACAATTCCGGCTGATGTTTCAATCAAGGCACAGGATCTAAACTCGTAGTACTGTATAGTACAATTAATTGGACATGAGGGAAACAAAAGAAGAGTCGTCTTTGATGAGATGAAAGAAGGCTGGTCCATTCTAGACTAGTGTCCATATGATACCCACAAAAGTAGATGAGACGAAAGTGACGAGGAAAGGAAGTAAGAAAGCTCTCTCTTACGTTTTTTTTTTTTTTTTGGTGAGGTATGGAGTTCATTATTGGGTGTGTATAACATTTTGAGTAGCTGAAAGAATAAGTGGAGTGCTTGTCAAAGAGTAAGTAATGGTGGGGGATGGGAAATGAAGGAGTTCTGATCGATGTGTATTGATGAACAAGAGTTCTGGGTGTGGGTAGTGGGCGTGGTTGTCGGGGTTGAGGGTAGAGTGGTGGGGTGGGGCGTTGTGGGGGTTGGAATACTCTGCAGTGAGCCACTGTTCTGTGGAAAATTAGGTGGATGCGGCAACAAGATTGGGAGGGACCAAAAGCAGCACTACAATTAGGAGATTAGGGTGTGGGGAAGGGATGGATGGATGGATTGGAGAGTTAGACCAGAGGAGAAGTGAATCAGATTCTAGCATTCATTATCTATTTCTATCCATTTATGAGGACAAAATGTTATTTATGAATGGGATCACATGGCCACAGATATGATTTGGAGCATGATTTGAATCTCTTGGGGACAATGATATGTAACTTGCAAGTCTGCGATGTGCTCCAGAGAGTTAAAGTGTGTGAATTTTTCATTTTTTATTTAATCATGCGAAGCAAGACCTCGCATGCAAGTTAGGAATATTATTGAATGCAGAGTGAGATAGTCAAGTCATTACTTTTTCGAAGTGGAGAATATGGAGTTCAAAGTATTCCCTCTTTTAAAGGGACCACTCTAATTATCCACAATACTTAAGTGATGCTTGATGGTTATAGTAGGTAGGTACCAACATATTAGAGGAATGCTTTTATCTACGTCAGAAACTCAAGAGAATGCAACTTGATATATGAGGGTTGTGGGACTTGATGCTTTAGGATGATGTTTTTTGTGAGAAACCTTGCTCCTTTGGCGATGAAGGGACTAAGGTCACTTACTTTGTTCCAAAAGTTTAAGCTTTAAAATATTGGTCCTGGTGTAGTCGAGTGTTTTTCTATCAACTTTCATGTGCCGGAGCATGCTTATATTGAGTTTGTAATATTCTGCAAGTACGAAAGAAGGTTGAATTCTCTTTTTCAGTTGTATCATAGTTTAGAGAAAATAAGAAACCAGAAATTATATGTGTTATTATTGATGATGGTAATGCCCATATATAGTTTTACATCATAATCCAATGCAACTTGAAAACTAATACAATGAGAATTCAAATCCTATTATAAATCCTAGCACAAAAGAGTTCAAATCCTATTAAAATTAGAAAACTAATTAGTTGCATTGTTTCTTAACACTCCCCCTGAAAACTGGAACATGTATCATGTGCTCAAAGCTTCTTACAAAGTATTGGACTCTAAAAGAGAGAAAATGTATCTCAATAAAGCTTCATTGAGAAACAATGCGAGTAGTATATTCCAATGACTTTTGACAAGCAGTAGTAGTAAGTTTTTGACATACAAAAGTATTGTCTCTTCCTTTAAGGAGCGTAACAGTTGTGGTATCATCAAGAGATGTAGAGAGGTTGAAGAAAAGAAAAGAGATTTTTTTTTTTTTTTTTTTTAGTGTAGAACATGATAAAAAAAAAAGTAGGCAATATTGAAGGGTAAGAGAAAGATCGGAAGAAATGGTGAAGAGGAAAAAAAATATCTTAAGAGAAACAAAAAACTAAGTGTAACGCTCCCCCATTTGGAATTTGGATAGTGGAATGCTAACAACATATTGTCGTAGTAATATGCTAAGTATCGATACAATACAAACAACTAAAATAGTTTATAATTACCATGAATTCATCCCTAAAAAAGGTTAGCTACGGTTACTTTATGAATTCATAGGAATTATTATAAACTACACTAATTCTTATTTCATATCTGATATGAGACTATTCGAACTGGGTGTTGCACTATGTTTCTCTCTTCTTCTTTTTTTAATCTTCTTTTTGCCAATGATTGTGAATAAAATGAAACTAGGGTTTTATTTATGGATGAGATTGTTTAGAGTAAGAAGTCTCTGATGCCATATCAGATGAGAAACGGAAACTATATATGATATATTGGTGAGGGCAATGCCCATGTATATAGAGTTACATGAGAATCCAATTCCTAATACTAGTTGGAATTAATATAATGAGAATCCAAATCCTATCACAATTTCTAATAAAAGCGAATTCAAATTCTATTTCAGTTAGCAAATTAATAAGCTAAATTATTTCTTGACAGGTTCTATGCTCTTGCACCTGGTCAGAAGGGGCTGTTGTAGTCGAGGTTTAGAAAATAGAGTGGGAGTGTTGGAACGCAAAATGTTCTTGTCTATTACTTATGTCTCGCGAGTCAAACTTCTAAGGCATCAACAATCTTGTTAGTTAGGACAACCAAGGGGTGTCTCTTGAATGTGCTACATGTTCAGTTGGTATAGAAATTTATATAATTGCTTGTTTCAATTGCTCAGCATGTACTTGAGCGATAGAGCTAAAAACATTGAGATTGATTTTTATATGCAACTGGTTAAACTTCTAGAATTATCCTAACCCGGAGTCATTTGTACAAATTGTAGTGTTTTTATAGGTAATTATTGGCATTTCTACAATTATATTAATCCTAGCGATCCAGATACTTTGTCTTTAACCACTGGTTGTATTGCCTAGTGCTAAAATTACGAACCTAGGTAGACCATAATACAGGGCAACCCATGGAAACAGGAAGGGCAAAAAGATCTGAACTATGTATCCACAAAAAACAAAGCTCTTATATATTACACACTAGCTTAGATGAGAACCCTAATTAGAAGGGACAAGCCATTTCAAGTTTGAGATTAATTTGAGAGCACCATTGATTTGGGAAAGGTTGCTCTGTTTTCATTTGGTCTATTTCCTTGTCATTTTTGTGGATAAATGCACGAATATTCGCCATAACTTCAAACAATTTATCCAAATATTCATGGTTACTTGTAACAACGAGCTCTTGTAACTTTTGGGGGTTTTGTAAAGAGCAACAAGAAAACATATGATTCCTGATTAATTCTTATCCAGGGGAGATGTACCTGTCCCTCGTACTGATATTATGTGTGATACTCTTTTGTTTGATGGGCCCCTATTCATCTTTTCTTCTGTTATCTTCTCGTTAATGAAACAGAGTGGAAGCTCCACGACGTTTCCTTGTTTATCTGATATTTAATGCTAATCGGTAGGTATGGTTGTACAATGATGTTTTTTTTATTTATGTGCAGGTCTTACTAGTGCCCCACTCGCCTGCCAGGACTGACTGGAAAGAGGTCCCCTCGCCCTCAAGCTCACAACTCCTCCGGATGAAAACACAACTGAAGATGATCAACGAAGATTTCTCGGATGTTACGCTGCCTTTTTGTTTTCCTGATTATTCGGATACGAGTGTATGATGCTGAGTCCATCCACATTGCTGCACTTGTCGGCCTGCCATAAGCGCTGCCACAAACGATGCTAGTAGAGCTATACTTCATGTAAAATTAGGTCTCTGTGTCATTGAGTTACGGAAAGTAATACATATCTGTTGATTAATTGGGCTAGCCACTTAGCACGTCACTGGCCAGATGTTCTCCACTTTAGCATCTCACAAGCAATTGGCTTTTTCTTTCTTAATGTAAAGGTGCCTACTTTCACGTGTAGAAGATAAGTTTGAATGACTCAGTTGCTTATATCTTATTTCTAAATCAAAGATTTGGCTTTGGATCAGTATACCTCCTTTTTAGTTGTTCTTCATTCAAATATATTTTGTAACCACTTGCATCTTATCTAATGTCCCAATGAACTAAGGTTTGAATTTTTTTTTATTTTTTTATTTTTTAACCCAGTATACTGAAGATGTTAGTTTATAGTAACAGAGTTATGTGCACATATAATGTATATCCCTTTATACGAGAAAGAATTTCTATTAATACAATAAAGAATAATACTATACATATGAAATGAGAGATGGTAAACTAGGGATGGGAATGAGCAGGTTCAGGAGTTAATATTTAATTTATTTTATTTAAAATTTTGAATTAAAAAAAATATTTTTATTTTTGTAACTCGAAAATTTGAATAGAGCCCTTGTACCCGCTCATTTTCATCTCATTGGAAAACTTCATACATTTAGCATACATATGTTTGTTATGTGAATCCAACATTTAGTGAATACTGAAGAAATTGGATTTGAAAATCCAAAAAAAAGCCAATGCAAACAAAAAAAATTTTAACAATCCAATCCATAAGTAGATACTGATTTTTTTATTTTTTTTTTTGACAAATCACCACATATGTTTATTTTCTAGCACTTGATTGCCCTTCATCTATGGCCCTCTGGACTAAGACACTAGGGCTCTACATAATGCCTTCCTCTTCCATGGCCCCCCAGCATCTAGAAGAAAAGTTAGGCAGAGAGGTGAGCTCACAGGGGTCACCTTATCTCAACCTGACAAAATTCATAAAATTAAATTAGAAGATTTAAAAAAAAAAAACTGTGGTGGGGGATGAAGAAGATATTGTGGCGTTTGGATAATTGGCCATAAGAAGCACAGAAAAAAGGAGCAGCAGAGCACTAGAAATGGGCAGAGAAAAATAATAGGAATTGGAGAAAAAATATCAAAGATAACCAAAATCCCCTCTCACCCCCAACTATATAACCTCCTCCTTTGAGAAGCACAAGCTCATATCAAGAACCAGAGCCAAAGCCAAGGAGAAGATGGTTGGCAATGGCAGCAGCAACGGAGGCAGCCTGCTGGAGATCTTGAACGTCAGGGTCATCGGAACCGGCAGCAAGATCCTCGTCCTCTCCCACGGCTTCGGCACCGACCAGTCGGTCTGGAACAAGATCGTGCCGTTCCTGCAGCGCGACCACCGCATCGTCCTCTACGATCTGGCCTGCGCCGGGAGCGTCAATCCCGACCACTTCGACTTCAGCCGGTACACGACCCTTGATGCGTACGTCGACGATCTGCTTGTTATCCTTGACACGCTGCGTGTAGAGCGCTGCTCGCTGATCGCCCACTCATTCTCGGCCATGATCGGCGTCCTTGCGGCCATCCGCCGCCCCGAACTCTTCCAAAAGCTCATCCTCATTGGCTTCTCCCCATGGTATATATGATAGGGTGTTTTGTATGATATTTTCACTCATATATATCGCGCTTCTCTAGTCTGAGTTCTGACTTTCGATTTTATATTAGTTTTCTGAATGACAAAGGCTACTATGGAGGGTTCGAGAGGGGAGAGGTTGTGGAAGTGCTCGAGATGATGAGGACCAACTACGAGGCGTGGGTGCAGGGATTCGCTCCGCTGGCGGTGGGGGCGGACGTTCCGGCGGCGGTGAGGGAATTCAGCATTACCCTGTTCAACATGAGGCCGGACATATCGCTGTTCGTGTCGAAGATGGTGTTCGAGAGCGACCTCCGGGGGGTGCTCGAGGCGGTCCGGACGCCGTGCTGGGTCATCCAGACCTCCAAGGATGTGTCGGTGCCCGTGTCGGTCGCTGGGTACCTCAAGGCCCACCTCGGCAGCCGGACCACCGTCGAGATACTCCACAACACCGAGGGCCACCTGCCGCACCTCAGCGCCCCGCAGATCCTCGCTCCCGTGCTCCGCCGCGCGCTCAGCTCGCGGTGATCGGTCCGCCCGGCCCCGCAATCGACTTGAAATCAACGGTCAACCGTAACGGCTAATAATTTGCCGCCAAGTGGCTGATGACACGTGGAGAATAATATGTGGTGGGCTAACTTTTGCCTTCTTTTTTGTGCTAATCTCCAACTGATTTGGTCAGAAGAGATTGTAACCACGTGGAGGTCACGTGATGTGGCTTCATTCCCACGGATGGAAAAAATAAAATATAATATAAAAAGAGCAAGCGAGTTAGCAATTGGAGGATTGATGACATTCTGGATGAGGTTGGGCATGTTTTTTCCCAAGGCAATGATTAATTAATTTTAGTGACTAACTTGCTACAGAGTTTTGGGTGCTGACAAGTAAAATAAATTCCTATTTTTAAAGAAAAAATAAAAATAAAAAAATTTCATGACTTTATACCCTCCCCATTATTTTGTTTGATTTTTGCTTCTCCGTGTGAGATTACATGCAGGCTTTGATTTGTGATTTGATGCTGATTGGTGAGGGAATTTTTGGGCAGGGGTCAAGGATTTGGAATTTTTTTATGTCAACTAGTATTTGGAATTGAGAGGCATGAGTTGAAGAATTTTTTCTTTTTTCCTGATTATTTTTTTTTTTTCCTGATTATTTTTTTTTGGGTGGCTCCTCAATCCTCATCGTATCTGGGCAGGAATCAGAATGGATTTGATCGGAGGACCCACCACCGGTGATGCTCACTGGATCTTTTTTTTTTTGTTTGATTTTCTTTTTCTGGTAGCCCGAATCGAGTCTCTATCTGAAATTGAATTTGGAACTTTATACATATATGCATATACATATAAAATCATTTTTGTTGTTCTCTTAATAGCATAGGTCCGGTGAGGTTAGCGTAATTCATGTATAAAAACCGAACCCATTAATGTGAGATTATTCATCGATTTTAGTTGATTTTTACATTATATATATATATATATATATATATATATATATATATATATATATATATATATATAAGAAAATGAAAAATTTACCAGGGTAAAGAGAGTTTCTTCACCGCCGCTTAGCTGGCCCAATACAATTATTACATGTGATGTCATTTAAGATAACAAATAAAAAAACTTGTTTAACCACCCTTTGAGTAGCGTGTAAAAATTGTATTTGACCATCTAAGCGGCGGTGCCGATGAATTTTTTGTTTACTGTGATATAGTAGCAGTAGAGATGAAACTAAAAAAAATGACTTTCCCATCTCCATCATGATCGAAAATGGCCTACAGCTTTCCATAGAGATGACAATGGACGTGTTCACGAGCCAAATTTTGGTCTTCTCTATACAAAAAATTCTGAATTAAAAAAATAAAATTTTGAGTTTTAGTTTAAAATTTTATATAAAAAGGACCAAAATTTGATCAATGGACGTGTCTATTACTATTCATAGCTTCCCATGAGACAGGAGTGCTGCTCAATGGCATGGAGTGGGGATGAGATTGAGTTAATGTATAAACTTAAATTGGAAGTATTGACTATTTAAGCCTCTGCCATTGCTTTCCCTGATCAATCAATTATATTCGTATGAAAGTTCATTGCTAACATTTTATCTTTTTTAAATTTGTTTTAACAGTTCATAACTGATGTGAAATCTCCTACACAATTGCATAATGTTATGGAGCTGAAAGCTTTACATATAACGAGTTGTTATATGACAATGAGTCGTGTTTCTAACAGTATTATCTTTTATCAATTTATTTGGGATGAACAGGTGGATGGACAGTCAGAGTTCAGTAGCGACCGATCGGATCCAACAAAATAAGGTTCTAACTGCCGCCGGTTAGTTACTCCGACCGATCTCCGATCGGACGACGGTAGTCGGATCTTTCCGAATTCGGATGAAGTCTTATAACCTCTTCATCCTTCTTCGACATTAACAACATTCTATTCAAATACCCAAGATCAAATAGCTCAGGTAATAATAACAATTTTTTAATTAAAAAATAGGGAAATGATTGGGTAATTTTACCTACGATGTAGGTGGCGGCGGGGTCTCGAATCCGACCTTGCAAGTGTTGCTGAAGATGCGGCCCTAGACGATAAACTTGTTGTCCTTGTCGCTGCTCCCGATGCTGCAGGCCCCACTCACCATCCAGCAGTAGGTAGCTGCCACTATGACAACAACCAAGAAAAGAGCGGACGAAGCCCTCGCCATTGTGGACCGAATCTCAGTGGATTGGGTGGAGTTGGGAAAGTGAAGGAGATGGACAAATTAGTGAGTGTGTGTGTGAGAGAGAGAGAGATGAGAGATGGAATAGGCGGACGGACGGTTGAAGTTCGGTGGGGCCGATCGGATCTGACGAATTAAGACTCCGACCGCTGCCGGTTAGTATTCCGACCGATCTCCGATCAGAGTTGGTGAAGCCGTTCACCCCTACAATTTATGGAAAGTTTCAAGTTCGAACTTTGACAGGTACTCGATTTGAGCCCCGTAAAATTTGTGTTACTTTCAATATAATAAAAATGTGAAAAAACAATAACAATTTAACTTTTTCATTTGCCATGCAAAAAATACGAAAAGTTATGAATACAAAAGTCTTAAATTAATATATGTTGCTCGATAAGAATGAGTAGAAAAAAAATCATCTATGTGATTATTTCGATGTAATTATTTTTTGATTTATATAGCCTTCCCTAAATACTTGGACAAACAGCTTCTTTGTAGTAGTAGTTGTTATATTTGCATGCAAATCCTCCGAAAAAGAACTCAACAATTAGAGGATAAAATTTTTAATAATAGACGTCCATTAAACTAATTGACGCACAAGCAACGCACGTGCACTAGTACTTCCATATTCAACTCAGGATGAAATGAAGTAAGCATGACATACACAATTCCTTTTTTCAGGAACAAGACAATCAACTGGTCAACTATCATATATTCATAAGATATGAAAAATGAAAAAAAAAATTCCCAAAAAAAAAAAAAAACCTATTGTCCTTTTTATGCTCCTTCATTTATATTGCTAATTTACTTCATAAGGAAACAAAGTGCTTCTTATATAAACTTAGGACAAGAAAGCTATGCGTATCTAGTAGGTAAAATTATTCAAAACCCTCGCTTTTGCCATTATGACTGCAAGCACACACTGGTGTCAAAGAATCTAATGGCCAAAGTATCAGTTGCCGTTGAGATTTAGGTTGTGTTTAATTAGTAATGTGCAATTCACAAAATAAGAAAGAAAGGAAATTTTAATTTAAGTAAGTACTTTTAATTCCATACAAAATTTAAAAATTGGTTCATGCAACCACTAATTTGCATGAAAGTTAGAATTTCTCGAAAACTTTAAAATTTTATTTTATTTTTATTAAAAAAAGCAAATCTCAAATGCCGGCCTTAGCTCACTCATAAATTGTATAAGAAGAAGGAAAAAAAAAAGAAAAGAAAAGAAAAATAGCACTAATGCACATCTCGGCCCGGAGATTACTTGGGCCTAAACTTTAAGGCCAGATCCATACAAAGCCCTAACCACGCATAACCGTAAATTCAAAATATACTTGGGCCTCCCTGTAAGATGTTTATAAATGATTTATAAGGGAGTTTCAAATGAGCCCACCGATTTTCCTAGTGAGCAAGTCCGAACTAAAAATAGGCTTAGTGGGAAAAGTCGTGTGCTCATTTAGAAAGGGAGTTTCAAGGAGCACACTTTTTTTTTTTTTTTTTTTTTTTCGCTGAGTCTCTTTTTCCCGGTGAGCATACCCTCTTTTTTAAAAGATAGTATTTTCTCTGATAAGCATACCACTAACTCTTAAAAAGCCCCTCACTAACTCTTCTCTCCTGTAACTCCCATTTATATTTTCTAACCCGTGAGAACACAACCTCCTTCAAACTCTCCTTCCCATCCAAATTTGAAGATTATTTTTTTTTCTGCAGCTCAGTGCAGCTCAGGTGGGTGCAAAATAGAGAGAGAGAAAAGTGGTTGAAGTACATAAAAAAACTATGAATGGCAAACTTGTAATTATAATCAACAGGATCTTTAAGTGTGCTCATCGAGAGAAAAGGTGTGCTCCTATGGAAATTCCCATGATTTAACAATAAATATGAAATTAGAGAGGCTATTTGCATATCGGAGCCCTAGTGTCCCGGACCTAGTTCTTCTTTCGTCTTCAATCGCCCAGTCACTGGAGCTAATCCAGAAAGCAATGTCGAGGCGAGAGAACCGCGATTCGCATTCGAAACGCCTCCACTCTCGATCCGAGAGAGACCCCAGGTACCAAAAACCCTTTTAAATTCTATGCAGTTTTTACGTTTCAATATCTAATTTTGAGATTTGGATCAATTTGTAATCGATTCGTTTGTTAGGATTGCTGAAATTTCTAAAGTCGGCTGCTTGATTGCAATTTTTGGATAAAATGTTTACGGGTTTGTTCAAGTTACTGGATTTGTTCTCTAGTTTCAGTTCAGCCCTAAAAATTTTGAGTTGGATATACAATTTAAGTACGTTGATGTGATTTGGGAGGGGTCGACTCCTAAAAGTTCAAACTTTTAGCTTATTAGTTATTTTACTCGTATTCTTGAGGAGTGGTCCGTTGAGATTGTATTGAGAACTGTGAATTATATTTGGAGAAATTAATCCTAGAGCTCAATGATTGGTTCTGTTTTTGAGGTTTTATCTTGGACATTGATAAGGTAATTCTTATGTATTTTAGTTTAAATTTGGAATTACTTAGCTATTACTGCAGACATTAAGGAGGGGATTGGGCAGACAATAAGGTTGACCGAGTAATAGGAGATGAATCTTCCTTCAGACAATTTAAAGTTACGTCGCGAAAAAATTGGCGTTGCAGTTATCTTAATGCTTATGCTTGTTATGTGCTTTATGTTCTTGTTAGAAGTTGTAATGTCTAATAAGTATTAATATGCTAATAGAAGGTTATGAACAAACTGAGGTGGATATTTATGAAGAAGTCGGTGAAGAAAAAGTTGTGAAGCCTTTCTAAACCACTGATATATCATAGCTTACCGGTACACTCGTTCATTGATTCTTTGTGAGAGGCATGCACAACATGATACAAAGCTTTTGCATAGAAGCTATATGATTCAAGACTGTTACTATTTCTAGTATCTGATTAAATAGCATTTAAATCAACCTTTATATTGGGTTTCTGTTATGAATTTCAAGTCATCTTTTTAATGTACTGAAGTTCAATGCTAGCCCTATTACCAACAGAATTTCTTATTTTAATTACATTATAATATGGCATCATGAATTCATATAGACATCATCTCCGGTGCTTCTTGTGCAGAACTAAATGGTCATATTAGAAAATGCTGATAGTTGGAACTTGAAAAATTAATGATGGGATACTAGGTAGCGTATTGTATGTGATGTGAGTAGATGGGAAGCCCCATGCCAAACCTGGGAATGAGGTTCCCTCTGTTACCACTTTAACACTGGACTTCTGCCAACCACTTTCAGGTATTAAGAAGTTGAAAATCTTTACTTACTAGAGTTGGTCACAATGAAGGAGCAAACTAAATAAGAAGGAAGTTGGGGCGATCTGCTTCGATGAAAATTGTCCATACTGAATGGAAGCCGCCATTTCTTGTAACCACGTTCAGGTATTAAGAAGTTGAAAACATACATGTGTGTGTGTGGGTGACTTGCTGTACTCTCAAGTTGAGTTTTTTTGCAAGCGTAGATGGGCCCACTAGTATGTGCTTTTCAAGAGAGATTCTTTTTTTGAACATGATAATCAGCTAATTAATTTTACTAAAAATAATCGAAGCAGATTAATAATTATATTTAACACCTTTATTAGCTTATAATATATTTATTTTTTTCTAATAATTTTTAGGTGGGCTTTTTTATTTACTATGATTAGTAATATAAAAATGTGTTTTTTAGTAATTAACTAAAATTGAAACGTTTTTGCCCCCTCTAGAATGAAATCCTGGCTCCGCCACTGTCAGTTGTTCACAAAATCCCCTTAATAAGTAGTCCAAATTGAACAGCCTCTTACATACGCTAAGTTAGTACAGTTTATTTTTTTAATGCTCTCATTTTGTGAGGTCTGAAGAAAAGGCAATTAACAGTCATAAAATGATACATCTATGGTAATAAAATTCCTACACAGCATGGTCATTTATATCATGAAACCGTTCTGTATCAAGCACATGTAAGACATTGTATCCTATGTATTTTCTAAAATCTGCAGTGTAGCGTCATGTCACGTCTGTGTTGGCATGTCATGTCATGCAAAATAGTCAAATACTGAAGGAAACAATCATTAGGGAAATTTAAAAAAAATGGAATGCTTTACTTGTGAGGAAGCGACTATCAAGGGAAGTGGAAAAAAACACAATGCATTACTTGTGAACCTAACGACTATTCGATAAGTTTATTTTATTCTAAACAATATAATAGGAAACATGTAATTTCTTAGTTTTCATTTTTAAGGATAATGTCGTGGTTCAGACATGTGATGTATGTTGGTTTCTTTCTGCAACATCATGTTCAGACATGTGGTGTTCGTTGTCCTACATGCCTCTGGTTTTCCTTAAAAGTAAATCTAATCATCAATTTGCTATGTATAGTGGAGTTTTCGGATGGCCTTGGACCACTTTAAGTCATCTTAAACATGCATCTAGTTAAACTCTATTGCAAATATCTGTGTAGCATAGACATTTTGATGCTTTGCTAATGAAGCTATAACCATCTTGGAACTGTAAACACTAATACTTATTAGGTGGTGCTTGGACATGTGCCAAATGCCTGTCAAATGTACAACAACAACTACTGAGCTTGTTATCCCAGGTACTTGGTGTAGGCTAAAACGTCTGTCAAATGTGTTCTCAATTATATAATCTGTGTTCAAATTTAGAACTTTTTTCGGGCACTGATTAACAGATGACCTACATGTTTCATACACTTCTATGTTCGCAATGCATGTTTGAGATATTCCTTTACTTCCATTATGTATCAAAGACTAGTGAAAATGTTTTCACAATATGGACTTATACCAAACTATGATAATCCTAGATATGTTGAGATATAAAAAAAACCATGTTTTAAAAGACGAAGATGCAATACAGAACGGAAACTTCCTGATGAGGCGAGGAGTAAGGCTCACAAAAAATTATATTATCTTTGTTTTTAAGTTTATTAATATTATTTTTAAAAAAATCAAACATTAGAATATAAAAGTAGAATTATGTAGTTTTCTAATAGACCCTTTAGCAATAGTTCAAGTTACATTCAGCACTCTACTGTTTAGTTTTACGGTCCAATTTTTTAGATGTTTATACAAGCTTATGTTTCCAATCAGCTAACAAAGGCCTTTAAAAAAAAAAAAAAAAAAAAAAAATCTGTATGAAGCCTACACCTCAGTAAAAGACACAAGTTTTGGTGTGAGGCATACACTGGCACCTCATAGCTTCATGCCCCATGATCCTGAGCACCTCATATGTGTGCCTCAGGCTTTTTCCTTGCACTTTTAAACATTTGTAAAGAGTAGGTAATATGAGATACTATTAGAAGGTTAAAGAGCCAAAGACCCAAAGCTATTTCCTTTTTTGCATAATCATAAAGCTGTGTGATATGTTAAATCTTAGCATGTGCATAACTATAATATACCACTAGAAATATTTGTCGGGACTTTGGATGTACGACATGTCCAAGTCTTTGAGTTTATATGTGCTCTCTTTTTATTATATACTTATTCATTTGGCATGTTGCTATGCTCCCAAGTCCTACTTTGAAGGGAATTTCTAGGTCATGCGTCTGTTGTCTTGAGTTGCTTGCTGCCCATGGCGTTTGAGGCAAGACATGGTATTTGTTATGGATTGTCTTGTTATGGCTAATTAGCACTTAGGCTATCATGATTGTTATGACTTTGAGCTTAAAAAAAAACATTCCATCCTATAATCATGGGGACTCCTTTCCCTTTGCCGAGACTAGGTCTGAGGTCCCTTTCATTTGGTTCTAAACAAGCAGAGGTTAGATACAATGTTAAGTATTCAACTGTATACTCAACAATGTTAAGATAAGGCTTTGAGCTATATGTGTACAGATGACTCCAATGTTTAATGTGACTATGATCGCAAATGTAAAACCTCGCTCTCCTTGTCTGCTTGAAGTTCTTGACAATTTGGTTTGTTTCCTCTAACAAATACAACAAGAATCCTTCAAGCTATAGTTATTCATTTGTTCTCTGCAAGAGGCTATTAATTAACTCTTTTTATATTTAATTGCATGGGAAAGCTCTATGATATGCAAGAACTTCACTCTTCATAAGTTTCACATCTTGATCTTGTCCAAACCTAGGGACTCATATACTTGAAGGGAAGTGCCCCATATCTATTGTGTAGTATATACATGGATGAGAATATTTTTTGGATGGGAGACCTTATAGAGCTATATAACAATCTCCTAGCTAGTTAATTCCAGTGAGTTGGATTCTTGCAAAATTAATTCACAATCATAGTTAACTATTGATATAACCTATACCTTCAGTGGACATGGTCCTTCTTTCTTCCTGGTTAAGATCACACATCAGTGTGCATGACAACTAATGTGGGTTCTACATTACTAGTCTTGACAACTTCTGCTTCATGTAGGGTGGGTATAGGTGGCAGGTGAAAAGGAACAACAACAAGGCGGGAAGGGGTGGGGGTGGTTCCTTTCTTTTCACGTTTTATTTATGCATACTGTGATCAAATTTCATTTTTAACTAACAATTTTAAATATTTATGGTTCTTTGCTTAGATTTTACTCCTAGTTTTCTTTTTCCTGGTATTTATTCAGCAGCTATTCTATTTTTTGGTCAACAAATTTGTTGTTTATTCTCATGATGTATTGCTAAATATTCATATCTACTATATTCTCATTCCATATGCAGAACTGACTTGTTTCTCATATTTGTGCACTAGCAATCGGTTGTTTTGCGATAAAATAGTTGTTGCTTTGTTGGCATTGCTAGAACTTATCTTGTATTGGTACTGTGGGTTAGGACTTTTTTTTTTGCTTACTCCATTAAAGAAATTTTCGAAATTTAAACTGCCATATTGTGTATATAACATTAGTTTGTTTCACTTATTCCATTGAAGAAATGTGAACTATAAATGCGAAAGACATTCTGTTTATATACCAGGTTTTCCCTCTTCCATTAACCAACTCATATTGTTAATTGCATATCCATCAATATACTGATGAAGAGTTGGACAAAATTGTGTCTTGGTTTTGTATGTTTTCTTATTCATGTTGCCTTCATTTGACCTTTTTCTTCAACTCATTCTGATCAGACATGTTCCATTATTTTGTCTGTGCCTGCATAACTGCACCATTTCTCCCATGTTATATTGTTAATCAACAAGACGAAGCATCTCTGTCACGCCCCGCTCCCGATATACGGTATACGAGCACGTGTAACAGGTACCGGCAACATATTCAGTTTGAATATGCTAAAGCCTTAATAAATTTGCCACAATAATACTCAGTAATTACGATAGAAGAATTCAACAAAGTTTTGACTTTTCATTTATTGGAATGAAGTTTAGATACAATTAAAACAAAATATAATAAAACTAAACAAAAGAAAGCAGGGAATATCTAATCCGTTATTGAGTTTCAATCTGATCTTTAAAGTACACCAGATTCTGCGTCAGTTTTGACGGGTCCATCAATAAATCTGGACATGCACACCCAGGTCGTCAGATTGCGACCAAAATAAAAATGCAGAAAGAATATGAAATATAGCAGTTATATCCAAACATAATAATAACACAAGTTTTAGAAAATATAGAATGAGATGTCTGTAATAATGATGTCAATTAATTTAGGTTATCTTAATGTCAGTTTAACGAAGTCAACTTTATAACAGAGGTATTTTTGTCTAGAATGTCATGTAATTGGAAAAGCAAATTGATGGGATACCACTGTTTCGATTGTTTCCTGTACAGACCCAGAAAATGGTCATAGGATTGTCCGGTGCTGAGTCGGACCTGCCGTCAGGCAAACAGGAATTATAATCAGGTATGATCCAGCAAATCATCACGCACCCATGGTGTGCGAAATATTCAGTTGTACAACTTAACAAGTTTACAGCCGAAACAGAGTATATTTCCATCATTCAGTTTCTCCCCCAACCCAGTGTCATTTAAATATAGTACATGCATGTCTAAATTATGGTTTTCATAACTTGTATATTGAATTTCGGGTACAATATTTCAATTAGATTTTGTTAATTTGTTAACAACATAATTTATAGAATCTGTTTTATATTTTATTCAATAAATCACAATTGGTTATATCAAGGACTTACTTATTATATATATCATACAGATATCGGCCAGGCCAGTGTATGAATGCTGGGAGGTTTTCCGTGCATTGCACGTTCCTTAATTAGAGAACCAGCATACAAAACTTTTCTAGACACCGATATAGAATGATATCACAAACAGTATGTTTCCACGATTATAGCCTTTTTCATGATTTATTAAAAACCTAAGTACATGCTGTAATATAACAAGTAATCATTTAATTTCTAACATCATAAAGAAATAACAGATATGTCAATGATTGCACTTGTAATAACACATTTAGGTTCTACAAATTAAATTCTAACAATATAAAGAAATAGTATTTGTAATCACAAATTTAGATGATATAATTGAAGTAATATTTCTATAAGAAAAATTAGCATGTTTAGTGAGTCAAAAAAGAACTCACCTGGATTTTGTGTCCCGATGTTGCTCAATGGAGTAATCTACACATTAAAAATATTCTAAGAATATTAAAAACAGATTAATATAAATTTAGATGATTTTTAGGGATTTTTCTAATATTTATAACATACTCAAAATTGATTTTAGTATTAAGCGGGTCTGAAATTAGGAAATAGGTTTGACTCTATTTTATTGGACTTATAAGAAGATGGATGCTATTTTTAGGTTATTAGGATTATTGAATAGTAAATGAACTAATCTATGATTTATATTTTAACCAAAAGAAAAAGAAAGATAATATCTAACCTCTTGTCAAAAGGTGAGAACCTAAAATGTGGAAAGAGATGGAAGGAGATGCTCTTCTCCGGTGAAGTGGTGGCGGCTCCAGCGGCGGCTCCTGCATTGGCTTTGAAGGTGGCTCCAGTGAGATGAGAATGTTAGAGGATGATTTTTAGAATGAGTGGAATGTGTTTTGAGTTAGTGGTTTATATAGGATTGGATTTAGGAGTTACAGAATATGAAAGGTTTAGAGAGTTATAGAATCTAAAAGGTTTGAGGAGTTATAGAATTTAGAGAGTTAAAAGTGTTAAATTGGAGGTTTAATGTAGATGATTTATGGAGAATATGAAAGGATGGGAGTTAGAGAAATGAATGAGTAATGAGTTGAGAATATGAAAGGTTTTAATTTAATTAGGGAGTTTAATTTTGAGAATTAAAGATGGGAGTTTCATTATTGAAATAATAGAGAAGATGAAGAGTTTGGAGGTTGGAGAAGATGAAAAGTTTAGGAGGTTATAGAAAGTAAAATATCATATTTATTTATTTATTTATGTCTAATGAAAATTAAGGGTTATTACAATCTCTTTCTACATTTTAATCTGTACAGCATTCTGAATTTATTTTGAAATCTTAAATAGTTGTCTTATATTTAGGTCAAGTCCAGGAGAATAACGTGTGACATTTTGCATATTTGTACTCTTGAAAGTGAACTATAGCAAGGTTGCTTCCAATTATCTTCTGTAGATTTCTAGTTTTATTAGCACATTTGATAATTGTTAGGTGGTGAAAGAAAGGATGTTAATAATTATTTAGGTCTCCAATGGGTGCACTTTGGCTTCCTTTTTCCTTTTTTTTTTTAAATACCAAATTTATTGTCCTCTTTCCTGCTGTCGGAATTTCAAAACTTATCACCTCAGACAAATTCTATGACGTGCTTGTTAATATGCATTTCCAATTTATACCTATGTTCATAGTCCAAAGAAATCGAGAAGAGACGGGAAACAAGCTACGGAGAGAACATACTCCAGCAGTCATCATCGGGATGTTGACACACTTGAACGGGACCAAAAGCGGCGAAGAAGACTGCAAGATGCTCAACCACTTGAGATTCCTCCTGAAATGGAAAGCAAGGTGCAACCTGAGACCATAAAAGAAGGTGTTGACAAAAAGGTTGATGGGCTTCCTGATGGCAGAAAACATTCCTCCGACCACACAGAAATACCAAGATCTCGATCTTATTTTCAGGTTTCATTTTATTTACGCCATTATAACTATATATTCCAAGGTTTCTTATGTTCTCTGCAAGCCTAAAAGTGTCTAAAGTTTATCTTATTTAATATGAGTATCATCTGCCTTCATCTAGGAATCTTTCCTTTCTAGCATCTTATCACAATATTATTTTTAACTCAATTTGGAACATGCTCAGTTAATACAGGCCCTCAACCTGCAATAGATAGAGGAGAATTTATTCAGTCACGTAGTTTGGGTACCTTATTTCATTGTATCAAAAGGCACACTGCATTGGGATTTTTCCTATTGTACTGGGTCATTTCAGGGGCAAGCGGATCATTTATCATAAAGAGTATGAGCTTCAGGAGAATGATTCAGAGTTCTTTTAGAGTGGAGTCATGCAGAACCAAACACGAGATACTTATTCCAGAAGAACAAGGCTTTTTTTTTTTTTTTTTTGAAAAGTAAATTCATTTGGGGACCTGAGGATCCATTCTTTTTCCTATTCAAAGATTACCCCTTTGTCTCTGTGCTTTCACGAAGGCTCTGTTTGGTTTGAGGGAAAATGAAGGAAAAGAAACGAAACCAAGAAAGAAAATGTTTTCTATTGTTTGGTTTCAGAGAAAAATTTAAAAGAAAAGAAAGTAGAAAAAAATGTTTTCTTACTAACCCGAAAAAATGTTTTCTTACTAGCCAGACACCAAAGAAAAACCAATTTTCGTATCTTTTTCTTTTCTCGTTCCCTTTCTCTTTCTTTTTCTTTCTTCCATTTTCTTTCAAACCAAACACAGCCATAGAGAATTCTTTGCTATGAAGTTTGGTTACTGTTTTCTTTGATGTTTAAACTTTTTCCTTTGCTGCCTGTACTAGAGTTATACCTCCTCTGAAACTACATATCTTGATTGCATCTGGATGCTCACTTCAAACAAATTTGAGTATAACATCTCCCTTTTTATGCCAACAAATTTGAGTTGCATTGCTGCAATCTTTCAGCATACTTTCCTCTTTCAATCTGTCTGTTGCCACCACCCTGTACTTTGAAGTAGATCCGAAAAGTTCATATGAAGCCAGTGTCGGCATAGAAACTCACGGCAGATCATGGGAAGATTATAAAATATAATATATACCATAAAAGATAGAAAATTTCTATTTATTATGTTTTCTTTAGTAAGATCACAAACAATATGTAGCTTACTATACAAGTGCTCTAGTGTATATTGTTCTTTGTTACTAGTAGTATATGATATAAGGACTCTAGTTAATTTCGTTATTGCTTTGTTACTATTATTATAGATATGTGCTCCATTGCAACTGGAGAGGTAACTCAATTTGAACCATAATTTTCTCCTGACTAGCGGGATTCTTGTTAGGACCTGCTCCTTCAAGTTCCACTCGTTGTAGATAACAATTTTAGGCTACCTATACGTGTGTCTGCAGCACGATGAGCATGGCAGTTCTGAGCATGGTGGTCGAAGCTCGGTTCGCAGGGGAACAGGTGATTCCTCATCCTATCTTCCCATTTATTACTTATTTCTTCTTTTCCCTTGTTTACTTCTTCAATCTTTTCACAGATCATTCAAGGTGGAGTGATCCAAAGGAGCAATCCAGCGACAGGTTCAAAGACAAAGTGTTGCTGCAGCAACCCCGTGCAGATGATAGCAATGCCTGGAAGCATGATGGGTTTTATGAACTGGAGAAGGAGGCCCCATCTGCAAGGAAAAGGCCGGCATTCAGGGAGAAGAAGGTAGAAGCACCACCTGCAGCTGCTGCAGCTGCAAACGGGTCAGAAGCAACAAGAGTTCCTGCTGCAAGAAGGGAAGAAAGAGCTCACTACTCTCGTGGATTTGAGAACAAGCCTGACCGACCACTCCACAGAGCTGATGAAAAAAGCTTTAGGAGGGGAGACGGGTCTTTTCAGAGAGGGGACACACAGAGGGGTGGTTATCAAGCGAGGGACAGGTTTGGAGGAGGCGGGACGTGGGGGCAGGATAGATTCAATGGACGGTATGGGGAGAGAAGCATGCATCGGCCCGGTGGGTTTCAGGCTGAGAAGTGGAAGCATGATCTCTTTGACGATGCGAACAAGAGCCCACCTCCAAAGAACGAAGAGGAGCAGATTGCAAAGGTTGAGGCCCTCTTGGCACAGTAGCGTAGATGGACACTGTAAGCTTAGAAGCAATCATTTCATAGGATATTTGGGGAAAAGCTAATTTCTCTGTTCTGAGTGATGGTAAATGTTTTTGAGACCTCTTCAGTGGTAGGAACTTGTCTTTGAGAAATGGTTGGTTGCTTTAAACTGCAATATGAGTGTGTCTGCATTAATTGCTTTGCTTTGTGTTTCTGAATCAAAAGAAAAAATGAAAATCAAAACAATGTTGTTCTTTTTTCTGCAGTTTGTGTTTGCACTGACAAATTCAACTCAGCAGGTTTCTGTTTGTTTACCAATCAATGTTCCTTTTCAGTCGCTAGCTCAGCCTTGAATTTTACCTGTTGAAAAGGAGCAAGTTTGGATAACAAAATGAAACCCTATATTTTTGCCCTCTTACTCATCTTAAGAAATAAATAATTTTACGACCATGCGGTGCTTTTTGCAATATAAATTAGTGTAGGGTGTTTTCGCAATAATGTTTAAGCCGAGGAGTTGGGGAGTTTCTAAATGAGCACACCGCTTTTCCTAGTGAGCCTCAGCTTGTAGGGGAGTTTCTAAAGGAGCACACCGCTCTTCGTAGTAGGGGAGTTTCTAAAGGAGCATACCGCTTTTCCTAGTGTTGGGTATTTTTGGTCCGGGTTTTTAGTCGGGACCGTTCTGAGGTGGGCTCACTAGGAATAATGGTGTGCTCATTTGGAAACTCCCGACGAGTAGGGAGTTTCTAAAGGAGCATGCCATTTTTCCTAGTGAGTCTACTTAAAAACTGTCCGGACTAAAAAACCCAAACAAAAAATACTTGATCAAAAAATACTTTGTCTAGTGGGCTCTCTAGGAAACGTGGTGTGCTCTTTCTATAGCAGCTCACCGTGAGCACATTTTTCTTAGTGAGCATACCTTTTTTTTTTTTAGAGTGTTTTTTCTATTGCACACACCACTCATTTTCTTTTTGTCATTTCTTCCTCTTGAGTATAGTAAAACTCTCATTCCCGAATCTTAAATCTTATTGTTTTATCTCCTTCGATCCGAGCCCTAGTCGCATTGGCTGTACATAAGTCCACGCCCGATGCCACCGTAACTCCCGTATCTGCTGTACAGAAAATAATACAATCCGAGATTTAATTCCGAACGGTAAATAATAACATCAAGTACTGGACAAAAATATTCTTTTGAAGAGAAGGAGGTTGCAAGGGTATTAATGTCCAAAAAATTCAATGATAAATTTATTATATTAACCAAATGGGGTTTTTACATATCTGTTCCTTAAATATTTAAAAATTTAAATTTAGTCCCCCAAATCTTAATATTTATAAGTTAGTACCCAAAATCCTTAAAGTTATCTCACTTTAGTCCTAATCATATTTTTGGTTCAAATTTCTCGTCATACCCCTGAGTTACTTCATTTTAGTCCTTTCTTCCCTCTTCCTTCTCTCTTCCTTTTCTTATTGGATTCCCTCTTCTTCTCTCTCTTCCTTTCCCGTTAATCTTTAAAATAAAATAACTTAGGGGGAATCCAATAAGAAGAGGGAAGAGAGAGAGAGGAGAAGAATAGATAGGAGAGCCCAATAATAAGAGGAAGAGAGAAAGGAGAACTAAAGTGAAAGTAACTCAGGAGTATAACAAGAAATTCAGACAAAAAATATAGTTGGGACTAAAATGAGGTAACTTAAAGGATTTCGGGAACTAAATTATAAATATGAAGCTGTGGGGGCTTCAAAATTTTTAATTTAAGGGGCAGATATGTAAAAATCCCTAACCAAATTTATGAAGTGTTCCCTGTAAATAAATGGTGTGCTCCTTTAGGAATTCCCGAGGAGTATTCGAGAAAAAAAAATGCTTATTTCTGCGTAACTATTGACAAGTCTCGCCGCCCGTAACTGAACCCAAAATTGGGGAAAAAGATATAAATAATCAGGGCTAAATCGAAATTCTCTCTCTCTCCAATGGCGTTCCGCTCCGTCTTCGACGGCGGAGCTCTTCGATCCGAGTTCGAATCTTCTGGAATCAGCACTCGTTTTATTCCCATTATTTGGAAGTAATTAATTACTCCTAAAACCCTAACCCCTCTCTCTCTCCCTCCCCTCCAAAAAATCTAGCCTCTCTTTCGTTTCTAAGTCTAGGATTTTGTTCTTGTAGGTACGTGCTACAAAACCCTAAGTGCGATCTCGACGATGTGCCGTCGCTGCCGGCCGCCGCCTACCCCATTCTCCGCTCCAAGTTCAAACCGATGACCTCGTCTCTCTCCTCCGCCGTCGATTCCAGGAATCGAGTCACCACCAAGCTTCTGATTCGTCTTCAGGTACTTTAATTTGGTTGCGTTTCTCACTAATTACAGTTAACTTTTGCAGTTATTGAGAAGTAAAGTAACTTAATTTTTATCCACTTTCCATTGTAGATTTTGCTTCAGTTCTAGTAATTTTATCAAATGTATGGTAGAAATTGTCATTCTAGCATAACAGTTATTCTGAAATTTCGAGTCAAATTCTTATGATCTGAAAATGCTGGGTCGAACTAGTCTTGGACTGCCACTTGAACCATTCACATGCATGGCTTTATTCGCTGTTACCAACTGAATTTACGATGTTTACAACATGTGCTGGCGAATGATGAATGATTACTTCCTCCCTGTTGGTTGGGAAATTTTCTTCTGTTCTCATTAGCTTTGTATTATTCCACACTGTTTGGTTTTCTTTCTTAGGTTCTTTTTCCCATTCATTTGGGAGGTATTTTGCTTTGATTAGGTTTTTTGACGTTCAGAGATTTGGTAAACATTCTTTGTGTCATTGATAGTCATGATACTATATGATATCCGAGCCTGACGGTCCCTAGCTGAGTACTAGAACAAGTTCAAAATTTGTGTGCTTTTGGATCAACCAATACACTGAGAATTCAGTATGTGTAGAGCAATACCTCAAGTAGACATGCCTATACTGTTATTAAGATTATGGGAGTGAGGTATAGTTGAATTGAGTTTCTGAAGTTGTGAGGTGCATTTCCGTTTTAGTGACGTAGAGTTAAATTGAGTTTCTGAAGGTGTAAGGTATATTTCCCTCATAGTGGGGTATACACTTCTATCTATATGCTATATGTGATGGTAATTCTCGGAGGTTATGCAATTGGATTTCGATTTTGTGTCCATGCAATCAATCATTCAAGTACTAATAGTTGTTGGTCTTTTTTTTCTGTGTGGTTTTTCATTTCTACAAAAAATCCAACTAATATATATAGCTCCATTTACTAAGAGATAAGGATTAATGAGTATGCACCTCAGTTACCTTATATCACGACCTTGCAAACCACCATTTTGTGCATGTAGTATGTTTAGGCTTATCTCTTTCTTCCAAAAATCTCATGTTATGAATAATGAAGAACCATCCAATATGTAGTTATACAAAAAAAATTTCATTCACATTATCTAAGGAAAAAATCCATTTTTTTTTGCAATCCACATAACATTATTCAATTTTGATATTTCCACTTCATCTCCCTGAGTTACTCCGTCTATAATTTTACAGTTTTTTTTGTTCGATGACTTAGTTCTCTATAGTTTCTTTTTGAAACTAGTAGCAAGTAATTCTTTTTCCTCCATGTCTTTTGTTGCAGTAACTGCTTTATAGCTACCATTTTGTTTGAAAATCCCCGAAGTTTCAACTTAACTATTTACATATAAGTTACAAATATGCGTGTTTGGTATAATATCCAATGAAACATATTTTCTATGTATCACTATTTCTTTATGATCAAGAAATTTGAGACTTGGGAGGCTAGAGTCTTAAATGATATTTCATTTTATATTACATAAGTTTCTAGACTTATCTCTATCTTATTCGAACAAGTTTTTATATAACATTTTCTGCCTCTTTATTGTTCAATGTTTCGTACACTTGTTTATATAATTTAGTTTTTGCATCTCGAATAGTTTTCTTAACCTCCTTCTTGGCTAGTTTATACTTTTCAAAACTTGTTCCATCATTGTTTTTCTTCACATCTCTATAGAGGTTCCGCTTGATCTTAATAGCATTTTTTACCTCTTTATTCTACCATGATGTGTCCCTCCAAGGTGGAGCACCGCCTCTTGACTCACCAAATATATCTTTAGCTACTCTCTTATATAGCTAGTCATTTTGTTTCATGTTACATAAGGTTTATCATGCTCCTTCCAATCTGCTTCTTGTACTACTTTATCTACAAAAACTTTTTAATATTTTCTAATCGCTACCACTTAATCTTAGGATCTAAGTTTCTAAGTTATACTTAATCTTTCTAAATCTTTTTCTAATCCGATTATCTAAAACTAAAAGTCTATATTGGGTTACTGCACTCTCACCTGGGACTACCTTACAATCGATGTAACTATCTCTATCTACCCTTCTAGTTAAAAAGAAATCTATTTGGCTTGCACTCGATCTATTTCTAAAATTAATCAAGTGAGAAACTGCTTTTTTAAATCAAGTATTCACTAAAATCAAATTATAAGACAAAGCAAAATCTAGATTTGAGTTACCTGCTTCATTTCTTTCTAAAAAACCAAATCCTCTATATACACTATCAAACCCATTACGACTAGTTCCGACATGTCCATTGAGGTCAACACCAATAAATAGTTTTTCTCTAGCGGGTATTTTTTGTATTATCTCATATAGATCCTCCCAAAATTGATATTTACTAAATTCATCAAGTCCTACTTGTGGTGCATAGGTATTAATGATGTTAAAAATTTCTCTATCTAAAATAAATTTAACTAATAAAATTCTATCACCCTTCCTCCTAACCTTCACTACATCTCTATATAATTGTTTATCTATAATCATACATACCCATTACCAGTGTTCTAAAAAATAGTTTAATTCAGTATTTTAAATATCGGCTGATATACCAGTATATCGGAAAAAAGAAAGAAACGAGACGATAAGGAGAGATTTTTACCGTTTATCGTTTTGGACCGATATAGGCCGATATATCGGCCACGTGGCGATATATCGGCCGGTAACGAGATAAGAAATACCGGCCGGTATTAGTTAATATCGGGTAATGGGATTTTGGGTTTTGGTTGCGGGTTAAACCCATTAACCCATTAAAAATCGACCCATTAAGAAATAAAACGGGTCGAGAGGGGAGAAAAAGGGTTAAAATCGATCGTTTTCTCTCTCTCTTTCTCTCCCCAGCGACCCGAGCGATCGAAGCTTCTCCCCCGCGACAAACCCTAACCCTAATTTCTCAATTCAGCCATAAATCTCTCTCTGATTGCTCTTCTCCCACTCTTCGGGTCTCTCTCTCTCTCCTCGCTAACGTCGGTCGATCGAGCCCAACTCTAACCCTAAATTGACTATTTCTCTCTCTTTCTTCTTTTACTCTCCGATTGCTCTTCTCCCAGTTTCTGAATCTCCGAAAGGTGCTTGCCGGTTGATTCCGACGTTGCCATCTCAACTTTGCCGGCCGAAAGTCCAGTGGGGCAGTGGGTAAGTCAAGTTTGATTTATTTTATGTTAATTTGATTTAGAGTTACAATTTTTTTCAATTTCTCTATAATTGTGCTATTTAGTTTTAATTGATAGCGATTTATGTTAAAATCTAATTTTTTTGGTGCAATTTGCGGTGAAATGTGGAGTTCGGCCTACTAATTCAATGAATCAGTGAGTCAAAACACTAATTCGGTTCGCTAAATCAGTGTTCGGCCCACTGATTTATTGAATCAGTGGCCGAACTCCAATTTTGAATAGTGACAGTAATATTATGGGGTAATTTTGAGCAGTGACAGTCTAAACTCTAATTTTGAACAGTGACAGTGATATTCTGGGGTAATTTTGAACAGTGACAGTCTAATTAGAAATTAATTTGTTTGATAATTTGTTGAGTGATGAGTAATTACTAATTAGAAGTGAATTTGAATGAGAATTTTGATACTGAAAATATGTAGCAATATAGGATATTTTAATTAGGATATTTTAATTGTGTGCATATAGAATATTTTAATTGCAGGACATTGAGCAATTGTAAATTTATTATTATATGACATTGTAATTTGTTGTAGTTGTTAGATATGTTAGGGTTTGAAATTTTGAATTATAGTACAATATAGTTTTGATGAAATAATTTTTTGTAAGATATAATTTAGTTTTCCCTACTATATGATTAGATTAGGATTGGGGGGACAAAGTAGCCAATAATTATTTATATTGGGCACTCAACTTCAAATAGATTGGATTAGGATTTCTATGAAATATATTAAGTTTATTATATTTTCTATTTAATTAATTTTTTATGTCTTTTTTTAATAAAATTTGAGGTCAGAAATTACTTGAAGGATGTTCTCTTCTGGTGCTTCTAATGTCCAAGAGAGACGAGAAAGCAAATTCGTAAGTTTAATGCAAATAAACCAAGGTAAGTACCATAAACTTCATTTATGTGTTTTAATATGTTCTATATAGCCATTTATATGATTATTCTTTAACCGATATTACACCGATATGGCACTCCGGTATTTAGGGTCATATCGCGATATCCCGTCCAGTATCTGGTATGTAATTTGGCTGACAGATATGAGACCAATATTCGATAATTAGAACACTATATGCAGGCGATTATGTGCTCGCATAATCGTTTTCGAACTTGAAACGCGTAGAAAACGGGCAAATCGCCCTGTCCATGCGGACAGGGAGATTATGCGCCCGTTATGCGGGTTATGTGCCCCCATAATGCGCATAACCCACATAAATATGTTTTAGTGTTGTGTAGATTATTAGGTTTCTAGCTAAAATTACTGACCCGACCCATTAATAACCCCTTTTATTCCTCTACATCGACCGACTCCCGAAACCTCAGTGACCTCCCGATCCACCCAATCAGTTAATCCCAAAACAAAAACCTATTTCAATCAATCGCCTCTCCTTCAGTCTCTTCTTCTCACCATTTCCTTCAATTGCCCTTCGTCATCGACTTGCGAAGACTCAACGACGTCAGTCCCCGATTGAGGACTTTGAGTGAAGGCCTCTCCCCTCTTCGATCCCAGTTCGAAGGCCTCTCCAAAGACCTCAATCTTCTCCGACCAACCTCAGCCCTCTTCGAAGTCCTCTGTCCTCAATCATTTGAGATTAAAATCCCCGCCAAAGACCTCAGTCCTCGCCAAGGAACTTAGATCTCAACTTTCGCTCTTGGGTACCTTCTTTGGCGTGGTTTGGTAAGATTTTATTTAGTTTTTTTTGGGTTTTTTTGCAATTATTGTGCATGAGTGACTGAAAGTCACAAATTTCCTTTTTTGTTCTGTTGTTTTTTTTTTTGGGATAAAACCTCGACTGCAAGCTAAGGGCTTGTTGTTTGCTGGCATGTTGATTCAACAATACTTGTTGTTTGTAATTATTTAAGTCATTTTGGTTTGAGTTTATGACATGGACTTTGAACTCTTGGACGTCAGGTTCTCTGGAGTCTTAGGCAACCAAATGCATGGACTCATTATGTTAAAATTTGATTAACCTTTGAATGCTAAGTTTTTTTTTATGTCATACGTACGATGAATCCCTATGAAGTTATACTACTGCTTGTTTGACTGTGTAGGTTAAGTGTAACTGTGTAAGTATGTAACTTACCAAGTTCAATTTGTGTTTGAATAAGACTTGAACTTATGTTGAATATAATCACATTTTTTCCCCTACCTTTTAATACTGTTAACTTTTTTTTTCTTTCTACCTTTTTAATTTCTTATGTAGAGCCAATTTATCTTCATTTTCCATGCTTACAGATATTATTTATAATTTTTTAGAGTTTTATAGCACTTAATAAATCCATTTTTTATAATTATTATATTAATATATATTAAAATATTAATATTCCATATAATCCCATGTAATCCGTTAAATTGCCGTGTAATTCACTTGTGTGTTATGCGGTTCTCGACCGCACGCATACTGAAAACGCATTTTAGAATATTTCCCATTACAATTTTTATCTTTATCTGTATACCAAATTTTATAACCCTAAAACTCTATGACTTTAGCTTTCTCATCTACTCACTTAGTCTCCTGTACGCACAAAATATTAGTCATCCTTCTAATTGTAGTACCAACTAACTCTGGTAATGTACCTGTAAGGTAACTCATGTTCCACGATGCCAACCGAATCATATGTTTATAAGCTAACTTTTTTATTCTCACCCGCTCATTAAGGCATAAGAACCTTTTTACACTTGACATCACATCCCGGCGCCGACGTGGCACGTCGCTTTTAGGTGATGACTTAGCAATCCTCACACATTTTTTACTACATCCAGGTTTCGATGTGCGTCGCTCAGGAGGGAACGCTCCAACGAAATTGGCTTATATCATAATATTTGACAATATTTTACGTTGGCTGTTAGAGACCTACCATAACCCTCCTCTTTTATTCTGATTTGGGACAGACAGTGAAAAAATAATCTTTAAGCACAACACTAGTGGAGTTTCTAGAAGCATTAAAATTATTTTTTATAAATTATGCAAATATTTTCTCGGGAGCTAATCATGGATCAGGGTTACGGTTAGGGTAACAATATAAGGTGAGACTTTTTTAACAATAGAAATTGCAACGGACTAGAACATGTCATGGCTAAATAAACTACGATTGTGTCGTAAAGAATTTTTTTTTATTCAAGATACTCTTTTAGCCATCACATCAAAGATGTATGTTCCATGGGACCTAATTTTAGCTCTTTGTAGCTTTTCTTGACTCCCTCTAGTAATGTCCAAACATTTTTTTGACTGAGGCATGTTTTGTAAAACAACAGCTGAGGTGATGGCTATGCAAGTTAGGCTCTTAGTTTGTTGAACTGAACTATAGCAGATGAAGTAAGTGATCTCACGCTAAAGACACTCAAAAAATCTCACCCTAAAGCCACACGAAAAAGAGAGGAAAAATGAGAAATTTTGCATGTTTAAAAAAAAAGAATAGCTGGACTCCTCATAGTTTCGCTCGGCATATAAGCAAAATTCAATAAATAAGCTATCCATGGCTATTTGTTTCCCGCACCAACCCATTCTAGTTATGTTTAGCATGCCGCCCCTGCCCACACACACACACACACACACACACACACACACACACACACACACACACCCCTCCCGCACCAACCATACGATAACAATAATCACCAAAACATCATACTGTATGACATGCAAATTCAATAAGCCTTTATAAAACATTCTTTTTTATATGAATTTAAAAAGTCTGCTAAACATGATGCAGAGATCAGAAAAACCTGTTATGTTATAGCCCGGCTCATGATTCATTCAGGCTGTTGAGTTTATAACTACTTGGAAATTTCAAGAGTACGTGCTAGGAAAATCTAATTTGTTCCAAGTCTAATGTTGACACCTTGACCAATTAGCTTCTAAACCTTAAGAGTTTCTGTAGCATATATTTACGTATAATTGCTTGATTCCTTCAATCAAAATAATCACTAGGTCTACAGAAAATCTATCCAAATCAATTCACATCTGTTGAGCATTACCTAATGCACATTAAACTGATGGAGTTTTACTTGACTAAAGCGAGGCTGTACCTGAAACATACATAGGTTAAGTCAGACTCTACAAATTAGGTTAGATTCATTTTTAGGTGCTTGGTTAAGCGTGAGTTGTCGATGTCCACGACTCCAGGTGGTGTGCATTCCTACTTTAAACTTGAGAAGCTGCAAGTTGCTTAGACACCACTGGCCAGCTGATGTACCAGCCTTCTTCCATTGATAAAGCATTGTCTGTAGTATCCATGCCAAAACTCTCTCCCATAGAAGTGAATGAAACGTTGGTTCCCCAACGAAGGTGTGAATTCTAGGAACAAGTCCAGCTAAATCCTCCTCTATAATATGAGCCATGTTATCTACAGGCCTATTGTAAGTCCCCAGCTGTAATATCTTTTCCATGAAGTCCAAAACACGAAGGTCTTAACTTCTTTTTGCTAATATGGGCCATTTTATCTACAGGCTTATTGCAAGTTCCCCACTGCAATATCTTTTGCATAAAAGTTATATATGTGTGTGTGCGTGTGTGTGTGTGCGCGCGCGCGCGCGCCTCCGTAGGTAATTCCCTATGGGGGCGCCCCTAAATCTCGATTTTTTATAAACCATCAATTTAAAGTATGAGAATCATAATTAACGGTTTGGATCATCTCTGTACACTATTTATGTTGAAATTTAGGGGCGCCTCCATAGGAAACTACCTATGGGGCACGTTAGATACACCATTCCCCCGTGTGTGTGTGTATACATACATATATACATATATACACACATACGTGTGTGTATGTATAGATAATATATATAGGAAACTGAAAAACCTATGTCATAGTAGGGGCTTCCTTCTATGATGCTTAGGTGGACAAATGAATGGCGCATAAGTGGACTGGGAAATTAAAAGAGAGAAATAAATGGAGTTTTTCAATTAAATTCTTAAAGAACAACTGTCCATCAAACTTTCCCATCTAACAACCCCCCCCCCCCCCCCCCCCCCCCCCCCGGGGGGTCTTTGTCATCAAATCCCCCTCTTCGTTTGATGCCTCTTAATCCTCAACTTCCTCGCTTCGTCGCCCCTCACTTCTCCTTTCTCTATCTCACCACTCCTAGTTCACCCTCCCCTCTGCCCTCGCAGCCTTCTTTGCTATCACCTTTGCCCTCGTCGTCTCTCCTTTCTCCGGGCCCCCTCTCCTCCCTCCATTCTTATCAACCACCATTGCCACCATCTCCGATAAATAGAAGTAGCAGCAAGAGCAGCAGCCACCTACTTTATCGCCTCCTCTATGCTCCGTCTCCATGTTCAATAAACAGTAGTAGCAGTAGCAGCAAGATGCTTCATCTCTCTGCTCAATTAACAAATGCTTCATTCTCTATAGCCTCTCTTTTCTTCATTGCAATAGCAACAAAAGTAGCAACCTTTATGTCTCGTCCCTTACCCATCGTTTGCGTTGCCATCTTCTAGCAGATCCTATCCCATATGGGCAATGCTCATGATGCCATGTCTTGTGCCTGTATATCCCGATGTTGGAAATACGTTTTGTTCATAGTATCCTTTTATTTCCCTCGCAGCAGCTTCGATGATGTCTCCGTCTCCCAAGCTAATGTCATCATCACCTATATGGTCTCTTTTGTCGCCCATTTCGAGGAGCTCGATGTTGGTAGTCGGCCTTTGTTGTTGGCTAATTTTTATTAATCTGTACCTATTAATTAGTAAACAAAAAATCTATGAAGGTGAGAACATTATTAATTTTGTTCTCATCATTCTGTTTCTAATTGTGAAGTTTACCTGAAATCTTGTATATGTGTTTAGTTGCCATTGCTCATTAGTACAAACCTTCTTAATTCAAGAATTGTTATCTAAATATTGTAGAATTTGGAGACTTATATAGTTTGGTGACTTCTGCAGCCTTTGATGATGCTGCAAGCATTGTCCCATGCATTTCAAATGTTTCATTTTTGGATGAACATTGAAGAATTATCCAAGTTAGTTTCAGGAAAGAATTTAAAGCTTTAAATTTGTAAATTGGCGTTTACTAATTCAAATGAAGTTTTAAATTTGGAATATATCAGACCTTTAAAGCTTTTTATTAGTATTTGCAAAACAAGCTTCCATGATAATTTCTTAAAGTTTTTTTTAACAGTAGAAGATCATTCCATTTCCAATGAAAAAAAAGCTTGAATAGTAAAAGATTGGTCACTTGAGTTTACATAGAATCAAAAATTTACATCGACAGTTCAATCAGATTCCACCAGGCTTGTCTACAGAATAGTTAATCAGCATCAACAATTTATTAATTTAAATTTCTTAACACCAATTCATTATAAAACAAATCAAGAATTTACCTCGGAAGAGGCATTTCGCGGGCATGGCGACAATGATGGATATATAGGTGTGATTAGGAGGACGCAAAGGCCGGTTTGAAAGGCAGCGGTGGCGGGGGATGGGATTAGGCCCCGACACCGACAGTGTACTGATACAGTGTTTATTAGTCACTACTGAATTTGTTGCTGCTGTTATTTCCTATAGACGAAGGTGGTGACAATGGTGGGTAAGAATGGGGTGAGAAAGAGAGGGACCGAAAATAGGGGAGGCAACAATGGCAGTGGTAGCGGTGAAGAAAATGGAGGCGGCAAGGGTGGAGGGAGAGGTGAAGGAGGTGGTGAGGGTCGAAGAAGGAGAAGTGATGGGTGGGCGGGGGGAGAGAATATGGCTGTTTTAGTTGAGTTCCCTAGTTTGATTGGAGAGTAAGAGAGTTGAGAGAGTGTGGGTCAAGTGGAATAGTTGTTTCTTTACCAAAAGAAGGGTTTAATTGAAAATATCCATCAATTTCTCTCTTTTAATTTTCCAGTCCACTTGTGAGCCTTTCATTTGTCCACTCAAGCATCGTAGGAGGAGGCCCCTCTTATGACATATGTTTTCCTGTTTCCTCATATATATATATATATATATATATATATATATATATATATATATATATATATATATATATATATATATATATATATATATATATATATATAAAATTGAAATGAGCTAATTACTTGAGCTGCAGTTCATTTTCACTATCTGCAATTATTTGTTTTAAGGAATTTCTCATGCATTATGATCTCGACCCCCTAGGGTTCTCTCATACCCAATTTTTTGGGTTTTAATTTTGATTTGGTTCTCCATCAAGTTGACACAAAATTAATGAATAAATTATTTTGTATCCACTGGATAAAAGGATAAATGAGCTCCAAAATCTATAAAATTTGATCTGAAAGAAGTTAAGAATGTAGAAATACTAATTGTAGAAAAAATTTGAAGAAAAATCGTTGGATCACTATTTTTTTACTGCTAGCTCACATAATTTTTCCTGAGTTGGAAGCTCACCTATAGTAATCCCATATATATACATATACATACATATATATACATTCATATTAACTCTAGACAGCAACTTTTACAGAATCCAAAAAAGGCATTGTAAATTTATGATCATGTGAATGTGTGTCATTTTATATTTGTTCACTTCTACAAATATAAAAATGTGGCATTTTTATATTTGCCCTTCAATAAATTTATTAGTGATTTGCGTATTACATGTCCGCACCTATGACAAAATGAACTTTCATTTTAGTTGCACATACCAAAAATCTGGCAAGTAGTTAAATATTAAACAGTTGGTGAATTTGTAAAGAGTTCCTACTTTTATTTCCATACATTTTAAATGTCACAATGAATTTAGTTAGATTTTCAACAGGTATTAATGGTTTTTTCATGGTTAAATATTTTGTCAAAAGTACGGGTATTTTTGCTTATTTTTTGAACTTTTTCCTTTTTTAACAAAAGACATAGCCCGGCCTTGAATTTGAACTCACCCTCACTTCTTAACATGTGAATCACTATGATCCTAAAGGGAAAAGATTCTAAATTGTGAAGTTTAGCCCAAAGGTGGTGATAGTGATACTACACCTTATAGGATTTGAACTGGAGACCAATGACTCACTTCTTGAGTTCAAAAGCAACTCATCTATTTCAACGTTTGCATTACTAATGCTAGTGTGCCACAGTTTTTTAATCCCTGTTTGTTATGGATTGATGAAGATGCTCGGCAGAGACCAATGACTCATATCTTGAGTTCAAAAGCAACTCAACTTTTTCAATGTTTGAGTTACTAATGCTAATGTGCCACACTTTTTAAATCCCTGTTTGTTATGGACGATGAAGATGCTCGGCGGTTGTCCTTTATTGCATTTGTATTCTTCCTACTCTAAAGCCATGCTTTATTGAGGATTGCTATACAAAACTTGAAATTAATTGGACATGCTTGACTGCACCAATTATCTCAATATTATCAACCACAATTTACAATAACGTAGTAACCATTGTTTACAACATGAGTATCCAAAAAGTTTATAAGTCGGATTGAACAAAGTGAGACCTTCATTCCCTGGTGGATGCAGTAATTGTACTTGCATTCTCCCTTCACTATGCTTCATTTGCTTATCTTTTTTGCTGGCTTTAAAATGAACTTCATCATGTAAGTTACAGCTATACAAGTTAAAATAAATCATTTAACCTCCTTTCATGCCATTATGGTCACACTCGAGTAAGAAACCAAAACCATATAGGAAATGATCTTTTTCTCCGGTTGGCTATTTGGAGTTAGAGAAACTTAATAATAAGAGCTTCCTTAACAGCTCCGTTAACCTAATAATAAAAGGCAGCATGACTTAACTCTTCGTTGAAGGTTCAACCTCTTAGTGCTGGTCAACATTTTGCATCTAAATATGTTCCTTTTGGAATGTTTAAATATGCCTTGACCTTTTTCTAGACACTGTTTGGTTGTGTATCCTACCAAAGAGAAGTAGCTACAAGTTTAAAGAATGAACAAAATATTCTGTTAGCAAAGGTTCATTTTCATAAAATCTTCTGTAATTCCAACTCAGAACATATGTTCAACTTATTGAAGCTCTAATAGTCTTTTAGCATAATGATCATGTTCGTCATTATATTTTTGAAAATAAAATGAATGAGAAAATTTTGCTAAATATTTTTTATGATCAGAATGGAAACTCAGTGGAGGCTGTAGTTATGAGGTATGATACAAGATTGGGAAAATATAATGGGAGTCCTCGTCCAGGCGGGCTGAGGTCAACCTTATGCGTGTCATCCCAGGTATATCTCTTTTTTCTCTTGTAGCAATAAATGATTAGTTCTAATGGAGACATAAAGAATTTGACGATATGTTTTATTATCCTCCTGCTTATACTACGGGGTTATATGATATATATCCTTGCTGATTCTACATTTCTTCTTTTATTTCCATTTTTCAGGTGGGTTGCAAAATGGGTTGTAAATTTTGTGCTACTGGAACTATGGGGTTCAAGAACAATTTATCATCTGGTGAAATCGTTGAGCAGTTGGTTCATGCATCTCGCTTTTCACCCATACGCAATGTTGTTTTCATGGTATGAAATATGCTAGATCTAACTTGATTTTTTTTGTCTTGGTTGTTATTAACAAGCAAAATTCGTTCAGATATAACATAGATATTTTATTTCTAAGAATGTTTCATGTTTTTGTTTGCATTCCCTTATTTTAAGCATTTCTCAAATTTGGAGTTTTCACTATGTAGATCAATGAGTGGGTCTCGTCTCTCTTGTGAGGTGTATCTTGATGACACTAAACAGAACTTTCTCGGCCCAAAAAAAATATTATTGTGGCTTGATCAAAAGAAATGTAACTTCAGTGCTTTCGATGGATGCAGGGAATGGGAGAGCCATTGAACAACTATAGTGCTTTAGTGGAAGCTATCCAGACCATTACCAGATTCCCGTTCCAGCTTTCATCCAGGAAGATTACAGTATCAACTGTAGGTACTATGAACTGACATTACTTTCAGAACTTTTATGGGAAGAATTGTTGTAAAACATCTTGCTTTCAATTATCTGGTAGCTTTGTATAACATTATCTCATTATCTTATAACTTGAGCCAGTCAATGAATGACCGCATTACTTATTAGAATTTTTCTATCCATTTTAAGTTCAAAATACATTGAAATCTGTTGAGTTCAGATTTTATGCAATGATGCAACTCCTGCATATAAATTATTGATAGCCATTTTTTAAAGTTATAGCTATTAAGTTTGCTTGATAAGCTTCTTAGCCCACAACCTGTCAGCGTAAATTTTTAGGTATAGTGGTTACCTGACATGGCACAAGATCAGAGTTAAAGAGGTCCTGGGTCCAAGCATCATCAAACATTACTTTGTTTACTATCTCCTTTCCAAGCAAATTGTGTTTATGCTGTGTTTATGTATAGTGGTTAAATTGTTGATAGCCATTTTTTAAAGTTATAGCTATTAAGTTTGCTTGATAAGCTTCTTAGCCCACAACCTGTCAGCGTAAATTTTTAGGTATAGTGGTTACCTGACATGGTACAAGATCAGATTTAAAGAGGTCCTGGGTCCAAGCATCATCAAACATTACTTTGTTTACTGTCTCCTTTCCAAGCAAATTGTGTTTATGCTGTGTTTATGTATAGTGGTTACCTGACATTGTACAAGATCAGATTTCAATAGGTCCTGGGTTCAAGCACCATCAAACATAACTTTGTTTACTGTCTCCTTTCCAAGCAAGTTGTGTTTATGCTATGTTTATGCCTGGCACCTTTAGACATGGCCCGGAGGCTCAGATATGGGAGCATGTTTATTTTACTTTTGAACTTCTCAGTTGTAACCTGAGTGTATAAAGCCTCAAGGTCTTATTATTGAAGAAGCAGCATTTCCAAGTTGACCATGATATCTTCTTGCATATCAATTAAATACTCTCTCGAGGTCAGCTATTATAATTAAAAATTAAAAATGAAATACAGTGTCTTTCTTTTTTCTACTCAGCGGCTTGTGTTTTGTTAATCATGTCCGTTCTCTTTTTGCTTATGTTCTACACAATTGTAACTGCATAAGTTTTGTTTGGATGGACTTTTTCCTTTTTTAATCAAAATCATTTATTATGAATTTGGGGGTTACAGGATTACCATATATTTCATCTTTATGCAAATGCTCATTGCGAGTTAGACATCGTGTTAAATTAGATGTTCTAGGTTTCAATAAGTGACATGTAGCGGATTGGATGATATATTCCAATATATTAGCAATAAGCTGACAACAGTAATAAATTGGCGATTTGTGACTCTTATTGGATGAGAGATCAAATCATATTGATCTTAGGTCAGAGTGGCCGTTCATTGGGTCATTCTCTATTCAAATTACCTAAGTAGCTTGCTTTTAAGACCTAGTATTTTTCCTCTTGTATTTCTACACTAAGTAGGCATATACAATGTGTAAGTCTTAGAACAATGATTTTCTTTATTAGTTCTTACTAAATTGTAGTTACAAGTTGTTAAATATTTTCTTTGGTAATACCTCTGGAACTTATGTATTTAATGAATTTGCAATAGGTTGGGATTATTCATGCCATCAACAAGATCCATGATGATCTTCCAAATGTGAATTTAGCTGTATCGTTGCATGCACCGGATCAAGAAATTCGTTGTCAAATCATGCCTGCTGCACGAGCTTTTCCTCTTGGAAAACTCATGGATTCATTGAAGCTCTATCAGGACAACAGGTGAGTAGTGGATAGATGTCCAAATTGTTCTTAAATAGCAATTCAAATGTGGTGAAATCTTACAATTTTTTTTTTTAAATCTTCAGTCAACAGAAAATATTTATCGAGTACATCATGCTTGATGGGGTGAATGATCAGGAGCAGCATGCGCACCAGCTTGGCAAGCTACTAGAAACGTTTAAAGTGGTGAGCTCAATATTTTTATTTCATACCTAATTTAGAAAGTAGGAGTTTTTATTTCATTCCCATATATAACATTTTAATGTTCCATGTTTCTTATTTTGGATGCACTAAGGGAAGTTTCTCGGCATGGTGGACATGAGTACATTGTATTGTCTATAGGAATTGTTAGATTAGAATAATATTTTGTATTTGGGTTTAGTTTGAGTTTAGTACCATATCTCCTATTGAGTGGTTTATGTGGAGTTGAGAGGTCTATAAATATATGTGATCCTCTGACTTATGAAGATAGAGATTGAGTTTTGGTTCTCTTTACTTTTTAACATGGTATTAGAGCAGGTTTGAGAAATAGATCTCAACCGTGCTATTCGATTACCTATCAATCTCAACCATCTACTCAAAAAAAAAAAAAAAAAAAAAAAAAATCTAGCTTACCTGTGGCGGCTTCCTTCAAAACCCCTACCAGCAGAGGCATAGCAGCAGCGCAGCAGCAGAAGAGAACAAAAAAAATCTATTTGCCCGAAACAATATCACGAGTAGCAGCAGTGCAGCAGCCAGCAGAAGCAAAAAAAAATCTATTTGCCTAAAACTATCTCTACAGCAGCAACAGCATAGTAGCAAAGTAGCTAAACAAGAAAATGCCAGTTAGATACTTTATTTCCACATCAAAATGCCAGTTAGATACTTTTCTTTCTTTACCCCTACCTGTCTCTACTACTGAGGTTAGACAAGTATCGGTGCCTCATAAAAGGGAGAACAGGTAACTCACAAGAAATACTATTGGTTTTTTCTCGTTCTCAAAAAGTGCCTCCTCCCAGCTCACTACCTGTTGCACCACCATCTTCAGTTGCAGGTCCTCAACAACCACAACATTCTTCTGCTTCTGTCTCTAATATTTCCATTACTTTTGGAAGGGTAAACGCTCTACTGCTGCTCATCCTATTTCTTAATTTGTTTACTATAATCACTTTCACCCAATGTTCCCCCAGTTTGCCCTTTCTCTTTTTTCATTCTCTATACCCAGGTCATTTCAAGAAGCAGTGTTAGTCTCTGCCTGGCAGTTGGTTATGGATGAGAAGATGCAAACCTTTGTCTCTCATGGGATCTGGGATTTAGTTCTGTCTCCGCCTGATGCCTGTATTGTTGGTTATCGTTGGGTTTACTCTGTCAAATATAAGCCGGACGGCTCCATTGATCGCTATAAAGCACGTCTTGTTGCGAAAGGTTTTTCCCAAACTTATGGTGTTGATTACTTTGAGACTCTCTCCTGTAGCACGTCTGAATTCTATTCGCAATCTCTTCTCTCTTGCTGTGAATCTTGATGGACCATTACTCCAATTGGATGTTAAAAATGCTTTCTTATATGGTGATATCAAGAAGAGGTGTATATGGAACAACCTCCAAGGTATATTGTTCAGGAGGAGAATGTAGTCTGCAAACTCAAAAAAATAATTTATGGTCTTAAATAGAGTTCTCGAGTCTGGTTTGAGAAATTTTCCACTGTAATTGCTGGTATTGGATTTCAGTGTTGTCACTATGATCATTCTGTTTTTGTCTGGTATACTCGTTCTGGTATTGTCCTTCTTGATGTGTATGTAGATGATATGCTACTAACTGGGAGTGATACAATAGGCCTGACTGAGATAAATGATTATCTCAGGCAACATTTTGTAACTAAAAACATGGAAAAACCGAGATATTTTTTTTGGAATTGAGCTAGTTTATCATAAACATGGTTTACTTCTCCCTCAAATAAAGTACGCGCTAGATCTTTTGAAAGAGACCGGTCGCCTTGGGTGTAAACATGTTAATACTCCAATGGAGTCAGATTTAGATGTGTGGAGTAAAAACAGTGCTTTGTATGAGGATGTTAAGCAGTATAGAAAAATGGTTGGCAAGTTTATTTATCTCATAGTCACTAGACCTGAAATTTCTTTTGTTGTTGAGCTGTTGAGTCAGTTCATGTATAAACCAAGGGATATACACTGAAAAATTGCTCTGAGAGTTTTGGTATATATTAAAAGCTCTCCTGGAAAAGGATTATTTTATAAAAAATATGGACATGTTAAAATTTCTGCTTTTTCAGATGTTGGATTTGTAGCAGATAGAGGAGATAGAAAGTCGACCACTGGATATCTTACATTTATTGGAGGTAATCTAGTCACATAGAGTAAGAAATATGATATAGTGTCTAGATCTTCAGCTGAGGCAGAATATCGAGCCATGACACATACTACGTGCGAATTGTTATGCTTAAAGAATTTACTGACTGAATTTGGGTTCAACTCAAAATATCTTATGCCTATGTACTGTGATAATTAGTCAGCAATCTATATTGCTCAAAATTCAATGTTTCATAATCGTACTAAGCATATAAAGGTAGATTGTCATATGATTTGAGATAATTTGGTGAAGAAAATAATATGTACTCCGTTTACTCCTTCGTAGAGCAATTGACCGATATTCTAACTAAAGCTGCATCACCAACTATGTTTTCTAATTTATGTAACAAGTTGGATATGATTGATATTTATATTCCAACTTGAGAGGGAGTATTAGATTAAAATAATATTTTGTATTTGGATTTAGTTTGAGTTTAGTACCACATCGCGTATTGAGTGGTTTATGTTGAGTTGAGAGATTTATAAATATATGTAATTCTCTGACTTATGAAGATAGAGATTGAGTTTTGGTTCTCTTTACTTTTTAATAGGAATCATCTGATAGACAAACTGCTAAGATCAAGGTCATATGTAAGGAATCAGGCCATCTTTTGAATTTTCCCTTTTTTGTTAAATTATTGAATCAAAGTGGGCAGTTTAACCTGACAGAGATGTTTGCCCATGGAAGAATATACTTTTTATGAGATGGAGAACTGTCAATGTTTCGCTTTTAGCTATTAGGGCAGCAGACTCACTGATTGTCTACTTTATCCCAGGCTGGTTGTGCGTTAGGACACTAACAACAAGTTTTGGTCCAATAAATGGATGGAAAATTTACTTTATGATGATTAGTGAATACTTCATTATGTTCTCTCCATGTTCTATTATGTTCTCCTTAAGCAGTTTATTTGATCAAAGGGAACATTAGTGCTTCTTATGTATTTTGTATAATGCCGTGATCACTATAGATGCAACAAAGACTTCCATTGAATTATGCCTCATTCATATTCATGTGCTTGCCTATTGTTTAGTTGGCTGCTATTATTTAAACATAGATTCTAATCTTGACTTCTAGATTTCGGTAGAAGGAACTATTAGTAATAATCAAGATTTAAAATATCAGCTGATACTGACAGGTATGACAAACATTGTATCAGATATTTAACATCGCATCAGATATTGAGGTATTCTCGTATTCGATACGAGGCAGACCCTATAATATCGGTACTGCTTTTGCTGATATTGCTGAAATCTTACTAATATTGCCAATACACGGTGTCTGATATTATCAATTTTGCATAAGGAAAATCATCAGCCTATACCAATACTGATTTTAAACCTTGTAATAATGCTTGCTGGCCAGTCCAATGAGCAGATTGAGTTAATTTGATGTCCAACAAGCATCCATGTAAGCCTTCATCTCTTCATGCCCTCCTCTCCTAACCAAATATCAGTCTAACCTTGAATACGATTTTTCCACTTAATGTAACCAGGCTACACTTTGGACTTGGATAGGCCAGGTTGTACTTCAAGTTGGATAGCGCTTGGTTTATTTGAGCTTCAGGTCGAACTGTATCGATGGCTGCATTCTTATTTTCAGCATGTATTAGGGAATTTTTCTCTCTTTTTTTTAAAATCCTTTTCTCGCTTGAGCATTTCGAGCAACAACTGATAACACATAGCCAGTTTCTGGAGATTAGATGAGTATATATTTACTATTTAGAAGGTAGGTAAGGCACCAAAATCAGCATCAACATTATGTAGCCTACAATTTGTGCACTTATAGTATTAAATGTTCATGTAACGTATTCAATATATTTATGCCAATATGTACATAAGTCATTTTCATGCCTTGGATTTCAACAGAGATGAATATTTTGGATTTTAGCTCGACCGACTTTATTACTTTCTGAAGCAGATTGAGATTTTTAGTCCAGTCTCAAGTGATTCTTTAAACTTGACGACCTAAATGCTCACCTACTAGCCCGTTTCATTTGGCTGGATTCATTTGGAATTAAACCATGTTGGTATGGTTGCTTTGTGTAAAATGTTTATTTAACGGTCAGTACAAACCTGGTAACGGTTGAATTTATCTGATGAGTGTAGATTGTGATTTTAGATTTCTAGTTTTTCCATATGCAAGTTGGTGGACCCATGCATGCACAAAGGGAAACACATGCTGATGAGTGTGTGAATGTTCTTATGTATGTGATGCCCTGGCTTCGAGGCACGACAAATACCTCGTATTTTCTGATACTATTATTGATATTATTTGGAGCCAGGTTGTGAACTTGATACCTTTCAACCCAATTGGATCATCAAGTTGTTTCCAGACTAGCACGGAACACAACGTCACAAAGTTCCAGAAAATCCTTAGAGGTGTCTATAACATCCGAACTACAGTTCGTCAACAGATGGGTGAAGATATAAGTGGTGCTTGTGGTCAGCTGGTAGTGAATCTTTCACAACAGAGATCAGTAGGTGGTGCAAGTCTTCTTACTGACATTGAGGACCTTCGGATATGATTCAGATATACCGATGTTGACTTGTAGTTCCAAGTGGATCAACTTGCTCATATTTAAGTAGTAACGACACTCTAGTTTCTTAACTTTTATTATCATTAGTTTATGCAAAAAGTGAATATATTCAGATTCCGTCATATCAATCGATGGTGGGTTTTGTTGCCCTGAGCCTGCAACTTTCCTAATGCTTTACTTACCATGCCCTTTTTATGAGGATCAAGATGCAGATTTTGCTACTTACAGTAAAAGTGCAGTGTTCACTGTATATGCGTCTGGCATCTTGAAGCTGTATAATTTGTTCACTTATTTTCAACTGGGTTGATGCGCTAACTCTATAATTGGCTATGCGATATAAATTTTATGAAGGAAAATTTCTCTCATTGCATGTTTTGGCTTTTAGATTTTTGCATTTCCTTGTACTCTGCTACAAAGTTTAGGGCTTTATAAGAGAACGATGGGTATCCAATGGCACTGGAAAAATTTCCTCTATATGCAAGGTAAAACTCCCAACTTTGGGCACCTTATTGATCTCTAGCAAAATTGTCTTCTCTATTTGTATTCCCTTTGTACTTCCATTAGGTTCAGGATTTATGCTGTGGACTTCTCATAATGATAATGAGGCATGCAGTCTTCACCCAAAGACTCGACAAATTTTGTTTGACTCCAATTGGCATCTTCAAATTTCAATCAACTTTTAAATTATTGTTGATAGGCATTCATTGATACTAGCACATTTCTTTGCTTGCCAACGATAGTGTTGCTAAATTATTTTGCTAATCTTTTTTTTTTTTTTTTGTGTGTGCGCGCGCTGTCGATTTGGTATTTTGCTTTTTGCGTCATTGACTTGTATTTTATTTACGATATGCAAAATACTCGCTTCTTTTATTTTCTTGGAGATGTTTGAATGAAATATACCTATCGAATTTGTTTCTAGAATTTATTCCAGTTGAGCTACATCTTTCCCTAACCAACAAATATATCATTAATGGCTTATAAATCTTTTGTTCAAAAGACAAAATTCACAGAACACGTGCAGGAACGCCACATTTCTGCCACCTTTTCAAATTAATTATTGTTGCTACTGTTGTTGTCATATAAATGATCCCAGAACGTTGGATGCAAGCAAAGGAGATGCTGTGTCTGAGCCCAGCATGAGAACGTGAGGAGATCAAAATTGTTGTCCCTCTGCTGCTGCTGCCGCTACTGTTTTGCTCAGAAATTAAAAAAACAAAGGTTGGAATCAGTACACTGAGGTGGAGATGGACACACACTAATGGAGTCACGTGGTCCACTGCGTTTTGATATTTGATCCCTATTCACTGGCTCTCATTCACCTGTCCTTTATCTGGTGCTGTTGAGATATTTGTAGTCTATGAGCTCAAGTCTCTTGTTTAATTCCCACGGTAGAGACTAAAGCAACAATGCAATGGATGGTGACAGGAAGAATTTTTCTTTACCTTTAGAGGGACTTCATCGTTTTGGTTTTCTTCTCATGTTGCTGAATCTGAGCGTGCTTCACTGCACAGAAAGTCTTGGAGAAGAATAGAATGGCTTGCAGCATAAAACTCAAACTAACAGTCAACCAGTGACCGGTAGTGATATTATCGCTTGAGCTAAAGCTTAGACAATATACACTAGAAGAGATAATGTAAATTTTGATGTATGGTTCTTTGGCTGATTGGGAAATTCTAACTGCGTCTCATCTTTTTCTTGGTGAGCTCAATAGCTTAAAAATAAATAATTATAAATTTGCTATAAATTTTTAGAAAAAAAAATAATAATAACTCTCAACTTTTTTCTTAGTGAGTCATGTTGCCGTTGATGTTGTTGTAGGTCATGGCCTAGAGGCAACAACAGCAGGCAACTGTTGTCGCTACTGCCACCGCTGCTGCAATGGCGATAGCAACAGGCAAAAATAAGGCTCACTAGGAAAAAAATATCCATATTTTAAATTTTCATATAACTCACTAAGAAATTGGGCTCACTAAGAAAAAGATGGGGTGCATTTAGAATTTTCCCGGTTGATTTTAGTGCTTCTGTGCATAAATTGCTTTCTGACTTTAGGGATGATAATGGATGCATTTAATGGTTAATCTTTAGCTTGTACTATATAAAAATTTATATTATATTTTTATTTTTAATTTAAAATTTTTAATAACATGAACCAAAAATTAAGCTATGGAAGCGTCCATTACGGTCCCTTCAGCAACTCTATGATGGATTGGTCTCTTCTTGAAGACTTCTTGAAATATTGGAGGGCAACGGCCGGGTTTCAAGCCTATTAACCAGTCCATTTTCTTACCTAATTTCACAATTCTAGCATACAGTAAAAAAAAAAAAAAAAGTGGGAGATAGTCTGTGCACATGTCCCCCCAATTTTTTTTTTAAAACTCTATTATCTTTAATTCATCTTTAATTCAAACACACGTACACATCCTTATATCAACAACCTAGGGGCATTTGTTTTATATTAAGTTTCAGACGGTTCCTATTAATTGCTCCATTTGATTAATGTGTTGTACAACCAAGTGTACTTGATGAAAATGGGACAAGCTGCAGCTCGGTTTCATTACTAAACAATAAGTGTAGATGTTAAGTAACATGTTGCAGGAAAGATTAGGACTGTTTCCCAGTGCATATATATATATATATATATATATAACCGAAAATTTACCGACGGTAAAGAGAGTTCCTTCACCGTCGCTTAGGTGATCCAATACAATTATTACACGTGGCACCACTTAAGATAACAAATAAAAGAACTCTCTAAACCATCATTTGAGTAGCGCCACGTGTAATAATTATATTGGGCCATCTAAGCAGCGGTGAAGGAACTCATTTCACCGTCGGTGAATTTCTCGTTTACTCATATATATATATATATATATATATATATATATATATATATATATATATATATATATATATATATATATATATATATATATATATATATATATATATATATATATATATATATACATATATATATATACATATATATATACATATATATATACACATACACACACAAGTTATTTGAGCTGTAGTTTATTACCCTTTAGAGTTTACTCATACTTAATTTTTTGGATTTTAGTTTTGATTTCGTCCTCCATCAAGTATATGCAAATTTTAACGGCTTCCAATAAATAAACATTTCATATCTATTTGATAAAAGTGTAAATGAATTTCAAAATTAATGAAATTTATTCTTATTAAATTTAAGAAGATAGAGATTCTAATTCTAGAAAAAAATTGAAAAAAAATTATTGGATTACTACATTTTTGCCGCTAACTCACTTAATTTTTGCGAAGCCGGCGGCTTACCTACAGTAATCGTTATATGTATATTAGAAATAGTGGGAATGAACTGCAGCTCAGATAACTTGCGTGAGCTGTCAGCTTATTTTCATTTTTCTCATATATATATATATATATATATATATATATATATATATATATATATATATATATATATATATATATATAATGCATAAGTCAACTACTAAATTGCTTTAGGTGCACTAACAAGTAATTAGTTGTGTAGAGGTGAAGTTAAAATTTTTTTAGTGTTGGTTCGTGTACGGATAACAACAAACAGCTTATCCGTACTTATAGAAGGTGTTTTTTTTAGCGTAGAGGGTATTTTCTTGATCAATAACCAAGAAATTTGGTCGGTGGTAAGGAACCGGAGATTTTGTAATATTCAGCTATTTAGTCCTAGTTCATCTTTTATTTACGAGAAGAAAAAAGAATCGAGCTGGGTTGTTTGAATTCCTGAGATTTCATGTGCTCGAGTAGTAAAATATCCTTTATTTGCATTTCTTCGTTTTATTCTAATATAATATAATATAATACCTCAATTTCTTCAAATTGTAACAGATGAACCACGGTTCTGTGAAGGTCGCATTATTCCATTACATATAGAAGGTTCTGCATCAGAACTAAAGAAATTGAGAGTGCAGAGGCTCACGGCCCTCCGAGATATGATTGGTTCCAAAAGAGATATTTATATAATTATATGATACGCCATATATAAATATATTTGTAATCTTAATTGATTAACATAATAGAAAAGATATTCTGTTTCTACATATTTAGGCACCATGCTGAACCATATAAATCTTTTGTTTTTTCTTCTTCACTCTCAATTTTTTTTCCTTTTAATTATGATTTAATTCCTTTATTCAATTTTCATATTGATCAATCAATTGTTTGATGCTTATTATTTACAACACTATATCTTTGAAATTCATTTCATAATATGAACTACATCATAATTTCTTAAAAACTATGCATACCAAAGAAAAAAAATTATCTTTAGGACAAAAATTGGAAGTTAACACCGTAGAAAGATTAAGAGGCTTTCATTGCCTCCACACATACAAATAGGGATGATAATGAATGCATCACGAACCAAATTTTGAATTAAAATTGAATTTATTTTTTTTTTTTTTTTTTAGAAAGTGCTAAAATTTGGTCCGTGGAGACATCGATTCTTATCCTTACATACAAAGGCTACTTTAATGTAAAGTAGACAATTGACAAATACCAAGTGAAAGTGAGTTCTTTTCCTCACGTTTAAAAAGTAATTTTCTTTGTTATATTAATTTATTATACTTAATAAAAAAAATTAGGGTTAATGCTCACGAATGAGGGGAAGTTCTATTTGGGCGCACCACTTTGCCCAGTAAACCCAACTCCTAAAATTGTGAAAATTTTTAGTTTACCATTACTTAATTCTCAAATGATTTTAAAACCTTTTGAGAACTAATCCCCAAATGATTTTAAACCTTTTGCTCGAACGATTTTAAACCTTATGCACTTCATGAAAGGGTAAATGAATTTCAAAATTTATAAAATTTAATCTGAAAGAAATTAAGAAAATAGAGATAGTAATTGTAAACAAAAATTGAAGAAAGATTATTGAATCATTATAGTTTAGTCGCTAGTTCACGTAACTTTTGGCAGTTCACTTACAGTAATCATATCAAATATATATATATATATATATATATATATATATATATATATATATATATATATATATGAGGAAATGGGAAATACACCGGCGGTGAAGGGAGTTCCTTCACCTCCTCTTAGGTGGCCCAATAAAATTATAACACGGTGCGTCATTCAAGATAACAAATAAATGAATTCTCTTAAATGACACCACGTGTAATAATTTTATTGGGCCACCTAAGTGGCGGTGAAGGAAACTTCCTTCACCGCTGGTGTATTTCCCGTTTTATCTATATATATATATAGAGAGAGAGAGAGAGAGAGAGAGAGATAGAAATGAGCTGACAGCTCACGCAAGCTGCAGTTCATTATCACTAGCTCCAATAATTTTTTTTAAAAAATTTCTTTTGGATTATCATCTCGACCTCCTAGAGTTCACTCATACCCAACTTTTTGGGTTTTAGTTTTGATTTGGTCATCCATCAAGCTAACACAAAATTAACAGTTTTCAATGAATAAAACATTTTGTATGCACTTGATAAAAGGGTAAATGAAATCCAAAATTTATGAAATTTAATCTGAAATAAGTTAAAGAGATAAAGACAATGATTGTTAAAAAAAAATTGAAGAAAAATAATTGGATCATTACAATTTTACTGCCAACCCACGTAACTTTTTCTGAGCTGGCGGCTCACCTACAGTAATTCATATATATATTAAAAGTTGATATTGACACGTTCAACGCTGACAGACATAACATACATACCTACTAAAAATGACAATGTTTTTCGTTTTGTGACATTGTATCTGGTAGCGAGTAACGTCTATGCCAGTGATTTGCCTCGTATATTATTATAATGTTATATTATATATATTTCTTTAAACTTTTTTTAATGTAACGTAATGTGGGGCATGGTCCCCTAAGTTCTCCACTCAAAAATAAAAATAGGATAAATAATACCGTAAAGTCTTTGACGTACGCTGAAGTACTTAAACACCATCCCTAGGGATTAAGCTTTCCAAGTTTGATGGCTTATCGATCTCTTTCAAGAAAGAAAACAATATTTATATTAACACAAATTAAGTGGTTAGTCACTAATAAAGCATAGTTTTGGGATTAGGTTACACCCTTTATACCGCTAAACACCAATTGAAGAAGTTTGATTATGTTAAAAGCAAGAACACTCAGTCAAAAAAAGGGAAAAAAAAAATAAAATGAAAAAAGACTGAAAATTCAAGTACAAGTAGCCTCCACCTTCTCCCCTAATGTCATGTTCGATCCCCAACGATCACAACTCAGCTGATGTTAGTGAGATCTGACACATTGATAAAGTGAGATCGAGAAAAGAAGATTCTCGATTTTATAATCCTGATAATAAACATAATCTAGTAATCTAATTTTCATTTTTTTTTGGGTTAATTACAGTCAGACCCCTGTACTATTAGGGATGTGTCACTTAACACCCCTGAAGTTTGAAACTCTCAAAAAACCCACTTGACTTAGTTATTTTCACTCTCCTTTTCTATTAAAGTACACTCTTGTCCCTTAAAATTCATATTCTATCCTCATTTCTCAAATTCCTATTGTTGGTTAAAAGGAGAGATGAGAGTAAAATAGGAATTTGATAGACAAGTGTGCACTTTAATAAAAAATGAGAGTGAAAATAACTAAGTTCAGAGGGTTTTTTGAGAGTTTCAAACTTCAGGGGTGTTAAGTGACACACCCAATACTACAGGGGGTCTGACTGTAATTAACCCTTTTTTTTATAAAATAGAACTGGAATGAATGATACCATCTCAAATTATGATCAATTTAAAGACTGCAATCAACGAGAAATTAAAAATACTCTTTCGATCTATGTTTTCCTCGCTACTACATTAGAGAAATAGAATCGATAATTGTCATAATGTTACCTAATTGGCCATTTAGCCATAGGAAAAATAATATTTTATTATAGATATTGATATGATTTGAGAAATGGCAGTATCATAGGATAATGTTGATGTAGATTGTAGATTTGATTATGAATTTTTTTTAAGTTGAAAATGCTGGACTTATGTGAATATTTCTATAGGTGGATTGTCAGCATCCAAGTTGGAAGATTTTTTTTTTCTTGCTTACACTTTTTATGCCTCAAGATTAAGACGCAGTAACTAGAATTTGTGAGTTGATGCAAAGTTTATTCATTTAGGTACCTCTCAAACTTGTTTAAAGAGAATATATCGACTGGTGGTAGTCAATGTTCAATCTTTTAGAATGTTGAAATCTTGAGAAAACGATATGCAACTTGAAGATTAAAAAAAGATGAGAGATGTGTTAGTTTTTGGCTCAATTTCTATAGGGCTAGCGATGGGACAAGCTCGCACCATCGATGGTATCACTGCCGGTCTGTCTGTGGCCCAAGCTGGCGCCATTGATAGCATCATTGCCATTGATGGGCTAGCAATAGCTCTATATAAGGAAATCAACTGTTAAAATACAAAATAATTTTTCTCAATTATTTTTATAATTTTAAAGTTTTGATGCAGTGACAGAGACTTCAATATAATATTAGAGCAGTCTAGATTTATTTTCTGTCGGACGCACAATTAATTGTGAATTTAATATATATATATATATATATATATATATATATATATATATATAGAGGAAACGGGAAATACACCGGCGGTGAAGGGAGTTCCTTCACCGCCGCTTAGGTGGCCCAATAAAATCCTAACACGGGGCGTCATTCAAGATAACAAATAAATGAATTCTCTTAAATGACACCACGTGTAATAATTTTATTGGGCCACCTAAGCGGCGGTGAAGGAAACTTCCTTCACCGCTGGTGTATTTCCTGTTTTCTCATATATATATATATGTGTGTGTGTGTGTGTGTGTGTGTGTGTGTGTGTATTATGTATGTATGTGTGTGTGTGTATATGGGATTACTGTAGGTGAGCCGCCAGCTCAGGAAAAGTTACGTGAGCTAGCGGCAAAACTATAATGATCCAATGAATTTTCTTCAATTTTTTTCTTCAATTACAATCTCTATCTCCTTAACTTCTTTCAGATTAAATTCCATAAATTTTAAAGTTCATTTACCCTTTCATCGAATGCATACAAAATGTCTTATTCATTGCAAACCGTTAATTTTGTATTAACTTGATTGAGGACCAAATCATAACTAAAACCCAAGAAATTGGGAATGAGAGAACCCTTAGGGGTCGAGATCATAATCCAAAAGAAACTTTTTTAAAAAGATTATTATAGATAGTGGAAATGAATTGCAGCTCACATAATTTGCGTGAGCTGTCAACTCATTTTTCGTTTTCTCATATATATATATATATGAGAAAATGGAAAATTCACCGGCGGTGAAGGGAGTTACTTCACCGCCGCTTAGATGGCCTAATACAATTATTACACGTGGCGTCACTTAAGTTAACAAATAAAAGAACTCTTTTAGCTGCTCTTTGAGTGGCGCCATGTGCAATAGTTTTATTGGGTCATCTAAGCGATGGTGAAGGAACTCCCTTCACCGCCAGTGAATTTCCTGTTTAATATATATATATATATATATATAGAGAGAAAAATGGAAATGAGCTGACAGCTCACGCAAGTTACCTGAGCTGCAGTTCATTTCTACTATCTCCAATAATCTTTTCTAAAAAAATTCTTTTGGATTATGATCTCGACCCCCTAGGGTTCACTCATACCCAATTTCTTGGGTTTTAGTTTTGATTTGGTCCTCCATCAAGTTAACACAAAATTAACGGTTTTCAATGAATAAAACATTTTGCATGCACTTGATAAAAGAGTAAATAAACTCCAAAATTTATGAAATTTAATCCGAAAGAAATTAAGAATGTAGAGATAGTAATTGTAAAAAAAAATTGAAGAAAAATACTTGGATAATTATAGTTTTAGCGCTAGCTCACGTAACTTTTCCTGAGCTGGCGGCTCACCTACAGTAATCTCATATATATATATATATATATATATGGGGCTTAAGCCACTAACAATAAAAGAAACACGTAAATGCATAATATGAATATCAATCGAGACAATTTACAGCACAAGTGAAATAATTTGAGTGCTCAAACCCAAACCAATTTGATTTTCAATTAAAAAAAAACATAAGAGACTGTTCCAGCTATAAATATTTTCCATTGTAGATAGAGTTGTGGTGATATGTCGGCAACAACTAAGGCTGTATTTGTTTTGAAAGAAAATAGAAGAAAGAAAAAATAAAAGAAAAAAATAAAAGAGATGAAAAAATATTAAGTAATAATTTTATTTTTTATTTTTTTCTCAAATCAAATGATAGAAAACATTTCTTTCTTATTTTCTTTACTTTTCCTTCATTTTCCCTCAAACCACTAAAACAAACAGACAAACAAGTTTCTATCTCAAATAAATGTAAGTCATAGAAAAGATACGGAATCTATTGAGCTTACCCTAGATAGATCAACCTTGTGAGCCCTTTGTGCAGAGAAAATGGGGGACCAAAAGAAACGGACGCGCCCTTACCCTACAAATGAAGGGCAGCCCCTCGTGGGCAGGGCACCGAAGAATAGAGACTTCACAGAATCCCTTAATTAATAACCACATTTAATTTCTTTAAAAAAAAAAATAAGATATTGGTAGATATTTATAGAGACTCTATCGTAAATAAATATGAACGGACAAATTTCTGCCATTTCCTGTTCCAAACAAATTTCGGCCGAAACATCGAAAATCTACAAACCAACACGCACCCACATGCCGACTTGTTCCCTCAGCAGTCAGCACATGTGGCCTCCCTTTTATTTATTTATTCATTTATTTTTCTTTTAAAATGTATTCATGAGTTTTTTAAATACAATTATTCAAAATAATAATGAGAGAATTTATTTTCTTCTTTTATTAGGACTTCTCACTTCCGTTTCCTTTTGGAAAAACTTGTCTTTTATTATTATCATTTTTTTTTTACTTAGCTTCCATCTTTTTGTTAAGATTTTTTATAGATAAAAAATAATTATTAAAAAAAGAAATTTGTCTTAGAGGACGGTTATAATATATTATGTGATTTATACTATATTGAGACGAACTTATATATTCAAATTCTAACATATTCGAAAAGTTTGAGCCACTGCATCAAAATTCCAAAACTTATGATGAGAATTGAGGCGAGGATGATTAATATCATATTCATATTGACGGTGAGTCTCATATTCGAACCTCTTATATAATAATTTCCCTTTATATAATTATTATTTGTGTTATTCAACGTCACTTATAAAATTACAAAGAGGACGGAAATTATAAGATAGATTATAGTCAATAATTAGTATCTGGCTCACTTCTACATTAAATTAAAAGAAAAAACAAAACTAAACAAAAACAATTAGTGCTGAGTTCTGAAATTAATGAACCAGAGAGTTCAAGTGCAAGTTTTTAATGAAGCAATCGTAATTATTAGCCATTATCCATTAGCCATTAATAAGTCCAAACGGTTCCGGGTCTACACCGGAGACCCGCACAGTCACCCGCTAATTAATTACACGTCCTTTTTCGACCCTTTCTCGATTTGGACGTTAAACGACCTACCCGATATTACGCGGACGCGCTACTTTTGTTTTTCAAATTCAATTCAGTCTTCGACCAAACCAAACCGTGTGTATCATGTAATCATACGTGGTGTTCTCTTCTCAAGGGTTTCACCAAACTTTTCTAGTTTATCCTAAAATTAAAAATTATACACGACCATCCTATAAACTCTCTATGCGGCTTATAACTAGATCAGAATAGTTTTTGTTCTACGTTGCACCGACCATAATACTAACCTCGCCCACCAAATTCACAACCTTCTTTTTTCGAGACGTGAAGCTGCTTGTGGGTCTCTCTAAAGAACGAAAAAAATAAAGAGGAATTACTGATCATTTATTTGAATAATTAAATACAAGCTAAAATAAACCTTCACATTCAGCGAAGAGAGTATACTTTCAAGGTAAAAACTACAAACATTTGAACAGAGTTACTATTATTAAAAAGAAAAAAAAAAAGACAGAGAACAACAAAAAACAAACAAACCAAACAAAACAAAACAAAAGATGCTTGCTCGCTAATTATCACGCACTGGATATGTACACTCATCGGCCCAAAATCATTTCGAGCTTCGATTTCTGTGGGCCCCGTCATCTTTATTTACATCGCTTCGTCTAACGCGGCACAAGACCTCAAGGTCCACGTCGCCCGTCCCTTTTCACCTGCCACGTGGCTGCGCCCACCTTTCCCTCCATCAATCTGACCTCTCCGCCGCCCTCTCCCGTCGGCTGCCCGACCTCGGCTGCCTCAGCAGTTCGATCAGCGCCTCCGCCTAAGAATTAATCAACAAACAAAAATTATTAAAAAATCTCTCGTCAACAAAGAGTGAAAGAAAGTAGTTAAGAGCCAAATAATATTGTAAAAAATATATATACATAAAAACTTGACCAGCATAAAAATTTAAATAAAGTAATTAAGATGCACCAAATCATTTTTTTTTATGGTAACTAATATTTTTGCATTATCAAGTTCGAAATAAATATAAAAATTTTTAGATATAAAGATGATTTTAAAAAAAAATGTAAATGATACATTCTTTTGGAAGGAAGAAAATATAAAAAGGAAACGTTAGTAAAATCTTAACTAAAAAATCAAAACTCGCGAAAAAGACCTAATAGTTTTACAAATAATTTATTAAAAAAATTAAAATGATTTTCAAACGCACGTTCAAAATGATAGGCCCAGTGCCAGCGAGGCGGAACCGACAAGCAATGCCGATACCGATACCAAAACAGCACCTCACCTTTTGCTTGGCCCTGGGGGTGCCGGTCTGCGACAGCGCCACCAGCGGCGGGATCGCCCCTTCCCTCGCCACCATAGTCCGATAAACGACGCTCTCCTCGCAAATGATGAGCAGCGTGGCCGTCACAATCTCCTTCTGCCTTTGGGTCCCCACCTCCACGATCTCAACCAGCACCGGGATCCCTCCCTCCTCCACCGCCACCCTCCGCCCCTCCGCCACCCCTGCAACCGTGTACAGCACGTACGCCGCCTTGTCCACCATCCCCGAGTCCGGATCCGCCATCAGATCCAGCAGCGGCCGCACGATCCCGCCCTCGATCGCCCTGATCTTGTTCTCTTTGCAACCACAGATCGCGTAGAGAGCGGTGGACGCGTCCTTTTTGCCTCGCTGCCCTCCGGTCTCTAGCAGGTTGATCAGGTGCGGGATCGCTCCGGATCGGCCGATGGCGAGCTTGTGGTCCTCGATCTGCGAGAGGCGGAGGAGGGCGCAGGCGGCGTTCTCCTTGGCCGCGGATGTGCCGGATTTGAGGGTGAAGATCAAGGGTTTGATCCCTCCGGCGGCAGCTATGAGGGGCTTGTTGTCGTCGCAGAGGGAGAGGTTGAGGATGGCAGTGGTGGCGTGCTCCTGGAGGATGGGGTCGGGGGAGGAGAGCAGGGAGATGAGGGGTTTAACGGCGCCGGAGGCGGCGATCTTGAGGCGGTTGTCGGGGTTGTGCTTGGCGAGGAGGCGGAGCTCCATGGCGGAGCGGCGCTGGAGGTCGAGGTCGGGGGAGTCGAGGGAGGAGATGAGGTCGGCGATGAGGCGGTCGTCGGAGGAGAGGAGGAGGCGGTGGAGGGAGGCGGCGGCGGAGGCGACGGAGGCAGGGGAGGAGGGGAACTCGCCGGAGCGGTCGGAGTTGCAGTCGCTGAAGGCACCGGATGTGTCGCCGCCGGCGTCGGATAAGGAGCGGCCCAAGTAACGGCACATCTCCGTCTCCATTTAATTCGCTTTGGTTGTTTTCTTTCTAACGTAATTCGGGATTAATTCGTATTCTGCGTTTTATTCACCGGCGATGCTAATTAAGAAAAGAAGCGGGGAGAGTGAGAGGAGGGAAGAAGTATAGAGAGGGTGGGAGGCTGGAGGGGGTTTGACACGTGGGAAGTCGGGCCCACGCGGGTGAGTTGGAGGGGGGTGCGCACGTAGGAAAAGGCGCGTGCGGGAGGCTGCGGGCATCGGGGACGGGCAAATGAAATCTTTTTGGGTTTGGGTTCTCAAAAACAAAGAGATGGAGATTTGAGGTTTGAGATGTGGGACCTTTTTTGACGTTTGATTGTTTGAGGAGAATCGGGGATCCTAGATTGTGTTTAATGTCGGTCATGGTTTTGATTTGGGTTTGGATTTGGGTTTGGATTTTGTTGGGATACTAGGATGGGAGAGTTTCTAGAGAGAGACACCATTTTTCCTAATGAGTCCAGTTTTCCTAATGAGCCCACCTTCTATTTTGAAAAGTGAGGACTCTTAGTAAGGACATCAAAAATAACAAAATTTTTCTCCCTCCATTTCTCTCTCTCCATTTCTCTCCCTCACTTCCCTAAACCCAACTCTCTATCCTCAACCACTATCTCACTAAACCCAACTATCCATCTTCAGCCACTATCTCACCGCAGCTAACCTCCTCAATCCTGCTGAGCATTTCTTCTCCTAAATTCGGACTGAACTCGAGTCGTGGATTTTAAGATTTTTTTTTTTTTTTTGAACTGAACTACCGTTTGAGAAAAAAAAAGAAAAAAGAGATTGAACATAGAAATATTTCCTGTCCGAAATTAATTTTCACCGGCAAGATTTGTGCTGACATGGCATTGATGTAGCCTCTCACCCGATTTCCCTGCAAGTTGCAGTGAGATCGGATGCAGGGATTAGGGTTCTCTTTATTTTATTGCTTTATTTTTCTTCATTATTGTTTTGTTTTTAATTGATTTGTGTATTTGTTTTTTGATTTGTTTATTAATATTTGATAATCATTAAAAAGAAAAATCCATACCATTTTTTGCATCCCTACTCACAGGTCCATGCCGGTCACTCTCTCCTCAATGTCCTTATCATTTATTTGTCAGGAACTAATTAATATCTATTAATTAGGAATTAATCAGCATTATTTACTAGTAGTCGGTTTTGGTCGGTTTTGTCATTTTTGATAAAACTAAACTTAGTTGATTGGAAATGAAAATCGAAACTGAACCGAATTAGTTCGGTTGGATTGGAATATTTAGTTCGAACAAAATTTTTTTTTAAATTCATAATCTTATTGTTTTACTAAACATCTCTATTAATATGTACATATGTATGTTTATAAATATATATATATATATATATATATATATATATATATATATATATATATATATATATATATATATATATATATATATATAATTGTTTATATATAATTTTAAAATAATTTAATAGATTCAGTTCGGATTTGGATTTTAGAATTCGAAACAGAAAACCGACCGAATTATTTTGGTTCTGTTCGGTTTTGTTTATTCTGATCGATCTCTAATTATTTTGGTCTGAATGTTTATAATTATATGCATAAATTTCTAAATCTATAAACCAATCAGTCTCTAAGATTCTTGGTTAGATTGGTTTCTTGTTTTTTCTTATTCTAGAAGTTGAGTGTTTCTAGATTATTCTTCTTTTTTGATACTTGGAAGATGTGCTTTACAAAAAATAAGAATAAGGGGTTTTTATATATAAGTCCCTTAACGTTTAAAAATTAGAATTTAGTACCCTAAATATCCATATTTATAATTTTGTCCCCAAATCCTTTAAGTTACCACAATTTAGTTTCCCAGCTATATTTTTTGTTCAAATTTTCCATTATACCCCTGTTTTACTTCACTTTAGTCATCTCTTCCCTCTTCCTCCTCTCTTCCTTTTTTATATTGGATTCATTTCTCTATTCTTCTCATCTCCCTCTCTTCCCTCTTCTTATTGGGTTTCCCTGAGTTACTACACTTTAGAAGTTAATTGAGAGAGAAGAGAAAGAGGAGAAGAATGGAGAGGGAAACCCAATAAGAAGAAGAAAAGAGGAGGAAGAGGAAAGTAAGAACTAAAGTGAAGTAATTCAGAGATATAATGAAAAAATTCAGGCAAAAAATATGGCTGAGAGACTAAATTGTGGTAACTTAAAGAATTTAGAGGACTAAATTATAAATATGAAGATTTAGGGTACTAAATTCTAATTTTTAAAAATGTAATTAACATGTATGTAACAACCCCTAAGAATAAATTTGACATGAAATTTCAATTTTTCCATTATTTAAGTCTCCAATATTCATCACTCAACATCAAAACAAATAACAAATTTATTGTCGTGTATCAAATTTTAATAAACGGTAACATATGCATCTAGATCAGATATTAAAAAATTATAGTCGAGATATAGAAATACGTGAATACTAATCTTGTAACAGATTAAAAAGATATTAGAGAACAACGGGGAACTCAAATCTCAATCATGTGCCTCTTTCTTAAATTATCATCCTTTGATTTCTTTGATTTAGGGAAGTATAAACTTTATAAAACTTTATTAATTTGCCCCGATTTGCTATCTTTCTTGTCAATTAAATAATCTCAATAATTGAGCGTGCACCATGCACGTGTGTCGTAAAACTGAAGTAATACAAATTAGAGGACTCTAACTAGTGGAGATACCATTATATTACAAAGAACTAATATTAAAACTTACAGATCCGCGTCAATATAAGATTATTGTGTTCAATTTTCCAACACATAAATACAAAATATGAGACAATTAATAGCCATGAGAGGAACATATTTGGCTTCTAATTTATTTAACTTTTGTTGCTTTCATTTTCTTGCAGTGAATAAGCTAGAATCACAAGCCATGCTAAGTACTTATCATTGGCTAGCAATATGATGGTACTTAGTTTATGGATCTATATATCAAAACCTTGTCATCTTCCTAAAGTTCGTAGAGATGGCTTTGTTTGCTCAAAATTTGCATTTTTCCTTTCATTATAAAATTATTTGATTATAAGGAAAATATCGAGATTTACAAATAATCTGAGGAATTACAAGAACGGGAATATTAATTTTATTCCCTTTTTTTTGTGTGGGTTCGGGTAGCGATGGAGCCTCGTTAATGCCTCTGTTGACCGTCCAACTGGAAGAAGATGGCTCTGCTCCGCTTCTCAATTTTCCGAGCTTGCCCGAAATCTTCCCAAAGTCCAAGAATCCAAAAATCCTTTCTCCGACTAAATTTCAATATTTTATAGACCGAAAAATCTGAAAATCCGGCTCCAATCCTTCCTGAAAAATCGGATCACGAGATCTCAGTGAAATAAATAGGAAACAAATAAATGGAAAACAACGGAAACAGGAACCTGCGGGTGCCGACCCTCGGGATCGCTCCCACGGGTGCCGACCCGCGCGATCCCGCGGGTGGCAACCCGCGGGAGCCCTCCTGCGGGTGCTGGGCACCCGCGGGCCAGCACCCGCGGGATTTCTCCAGCAGGTGCTGGGCACCCGCGGGAGAAAATCCCGCGGGTGCTGGGCACCCGCTTGATATATTTTTTTAATTATTTTTATTTATTTATTATTATTATTATTTATTTTCTTAATTATTACTTTATATATATATAAATATTTAGTATATTTTTTTTATTTATTTTAGTATCTACATAACCCCCTCCAAAGTTTTCGAAGTTCTGTATTGGGCCGTACTGAATTTCGAAACACTTTGGATTCTTTAATTTTGGCTACCAGACGTTTTAAAGAATTTGGTAGACAGATATAACTGTTAACATTTTCAATTTTTCAATAACAAGCAGAGATATGATTTTAACGTGCTCATTAGATGACAAGTAGAGGTATGATGTTAATATGCTTATTTTAAGTCAAGTAGAGGTATAATATTAACGTGCTTATTTTAATCCTAACCGTTCAGTGACATCTAGTATGACGGATCAGGGAAAGACAGAGGTGACATTAAACGTGTCTTGAAGCTTAACCTATTCAGAGGATCTGGTCGTGATAGGGACAAGCTGACTAAACAGAGGTGACGGTTAACGTATTTAGTTTTGGAATCGGACTATCAGAGATAACTGTTAACTTGATAAGGAGATGATTTTCGTGAGAGGTAATTTTTAACTTAACGATATCAAAAAACAAGTTCATCAGAGGTTGTAATATTGGACTTGATGAAGTGTGAGTTTCCTTTTCTGTCAGAGTTGAAAGTTTAACATGACAGGAGATTTAATCAAATATTATTTCTTTTGATTCTAAATTATGATGTCAGAGGTATGATTTTAATTTGACAAATATTTTGGAGGGTCACTTGCTCTGCTGGAGAAAAAATGACGAGAAATATTTTGTTGTCAGAGGTGAAATCTTAACATGACAAAGAAATTTATCTGATTAGGATTTTTAGCAAACCCCTATCTATCAACGGATTTGATTAGCCTTTACCAACTACCGTTTGAGTTGGGCTAGCCATGCTATTCCCTTCAGTATGGTGAGTTATCGAGAATTTTGTTTGGGCTTAAATGTCAAACTTTTCCTCTTCTCTTTGCCTTAGCAGTTTAGGACGGTGATGTATCCTTATATTCGGATAAGGATGGTATTATGGCAGATTTGTCATGGGATTTTTAGTAAACCCCTAACTATCAACGGATTTGATTAGTCTTTACCAACTCCGTTTGAGTCGGGCTAGCCATGCTATTCCCCTCAGCATGGTGAGTTATCGAGAATTTTGTTTGGGGTTAAATACCAAACTTTTCATCTTCTCTTTGCCTTAGCGGCGTTGGGCAATTAATACTTTTACCCCCAGTATGATAGGGTTGACGAGAAATTTATTCTTTTCCTTTTACCTTGACGGCATTGGATGATTCACGCTTTTTACCCCCAGTATGATAGGGTTGACGAGAAATTTATTCTTTTCCTTTTACCTTGACGGCATTGGGTGATTCACGCTCCGTAGCCTTGTCGGCATTGGATAATTCCTGCTTTTTACCCCCAACATGTTAGGATTGGTGAGAAATTTATTCTCTTCCCGTAGCCTTAGCGACATTGGGTAATTCATACTTTTTTACCCCCAGCATATTGGGGTTGGCGAGAAATTTATTCTCTTCCCGTAATCTTGTCGGCGTTAGGTAATTCATACTTTTTACCCCCAGTATGATGGGGTTGGCGAGAAATTTATTATCTTCCTGTAGCCTTGTCGGCGTTGGGTAATTTCATAATTTTTCTTTTATTTTATTTTATTTTTTTTATGGGGGTTTAAATTAACCGCCCTGAGCTCGTCTTGGGAATTGTTGTGAGCCCAAGTGGTACCTTTAGACTACACACATTAAATGTGTCGGAGTTAGCTCTAACTCCTTTTTTTCTCAGCTTTGAGCTGAACTGCTCCAGCGTCAATCAACGCTTGAATTTTATCTTTTAAGATAAAATAATTCTTTGTAGGGTGACCTACAATCCGGTGATGCAGACAGTAATTGGGATCGTTAGTCTTCCCTATCTCTTCCGGCCTCTTGCTTTTCGGCAATTTGAGCATCTTGCGTTTGCTGAGCAGATTGAACATAGTAGCAGTATGTTCATCCTTGAACGAATACTGTTTTTGAAGTCTGGGCGACTTCACTGTGTTGCTCACAGTTGGCCATGTTTTCTGTTTTGGTGTGTTTTCTACCGCCATTGCCATTATGTCTTTCCCTTTAGAACGGGAAAAATAGAATGGAGATTCATTTGTACTGCCTCCGGTTGCAAACTGCTGCATTTCGAGGCGTCGAAGTATTTCTTCGGTCTGTTCACCTTGCTTAAGCATTTCTTTCCATGATTTGGATTCGACCGAGCCCATCTTGTCCAGGATATCGGTCAACAAGTTGTGTCTGCAGGTTTCCACAAGTGTGTCCTGCGTCATGCCATGTGGGCATCGAACAGAAAGTTCTCGGAACCGCTCGACGTAAGTTTTGACCGTTTCGCCTTCTTCTTACTTCGCTGCTAGCAAAGTTAGTATAGAGATTTCAGTATCATCTTCAAAAAATCGGGCTAAGAACTCACGTTCTATATCGGCCCATGATTTAATTGTTCCTTGGGGTAACTGCATAAACCAGGTAAATGCGGGCCCGTTAAAGTACTCGCAAATATCTTAGTCAGGGTCGGATCGTTCCCAATGAGGTGTCATGTCTGCGACAGGAAGTAGAAGATGTGCTGTTGCGGCGAACCTCTACCGTCGAATGACTGAAAATTTAACGGTTTGTATTTTGCAGGATAAGGCACGGTCTCCCATTCTATGGGATAGGGACAGACTACCCCCACTTCTTGCAGTTTCTTTCGATGAAGAAGAGTTTGTAGTTGATTCTCTATCTTCTCTATTTTCTCTGCGTGAGGGTTTATGATAACCTTCACTTTCTCTTCTTCTCTTGAATGAGGAAGAATCTCTTCATTCTCATCCTCGCTGTCCTCATTTAATTGGGCAGGCTATTTTCTTTCCTGTCGATCAGAAACAGACGACGAGAATTGGTTCTTTCTAGTTTGGGCTAACAACTCAATTAAAAATTGTTTCATTTCTTCTATGATCTCCTCTTTCTATTCGAGACGTTTTTCTTATCTCTCAAGCCTTTCAGAGACTTCTTCTAGAAGCGCCCCCTCTGGTTCGATAGAAACTCTTTTTGACCCTGGAGTGATTTCCTTATCCGAAAGGTTATTTCCGACCACCTTTTTGCCTTTATTAACCATATGCGACGTGGCAGCAGGCAGATCGGTTTTCGAGCACACCCTTTTCACCATTCGCATTCTTTTAGGTTCGGTGATCCGCTCAAAAACTGATCGTTTTGAGTTGCACTGGCAGTTTGATAGAACAGTTGAGATCAGTTGTTCGCATTGGCAGTGAGGGATATTTTGTGAGGAGTTCTTCACAATTGAGATAGTCTCTCAAATCTTGAGGTATCTTCTCCTCTCTATCTGCATCTTGACTCCTCTTGCGTCGCAAATTTGCTTCATAATACTGGAGAGTCTGCAATATCTCAGGGCTGAGCTCTTTTCCAGCATCAGATTGTTCCCCAACTCCTCTACAGATTCTTCTGCAGTGCACACTAGTCTGAGTAGTTGTGTGGGCCCCGCACACTTCTGATAGAGAGATTAAAATTCTTGGTGCATGTAGTGTGCTCACCATAAGCGTGCTCGAAGAGACATGAGCGTTATGTTCATTTAGCGTAATCCGTCGGTGGCATCTGCGGGATGCAACCCGCAGTTGCAACTGTGGGTTTATACCCGTTGGTTCACTCCTGCGGGGTGCAACCCGCGGGTTGGCACCCACGGTTGCAAGCCGCGGGATGCCACCCGCGGTTGGCAACCGCGGGATGCCACCCGCGGTTGATGCCACCCGCGATTGGCAACCGCGGGTGGACCCGCGGTTGGCAAACGCGGGAGGCAACCCGCGGTTGCCAAACGCGGTTGGCAACCGCGGGTGGCATCCCGCGGTTGCCAAACGCGGGAGGCAACCCGCGGTTGCCAAACGCGGGAGGCAACCCGCGGTTGCCAAACGCGGTTGGCAACCGCGGGTTGCCTCCCGCTGTTGGCAACCGCGGGTTGCCTCCCGTGGTTGCAAGCCGCGGGTTTGCACCTGTGGGGTTGCTTCCGAGGTTTTTACCGTCCCGGATTTTTCTGTCCCGGAATTTTCTGCAAATTTTGTTGTATGATTGAGACATGCTCGTTGAGTTTTTCGCCTCAAACTTCTCTTTTGGGAGCGGGTCAGGGACTGGTTTGACTTTTGGCTTGACTTTGGAACGGGCGATAACGCCGTATACTTGACAAACGATGACGTCTTGTCAGTTTCAACGGGCGGTGACGCCTCGTAAGTTTTCATAGGCGATGACGCCTTTTGATTTCCGGTGGGCGATAACGCCTCACCTTTTTTCATCGTCACCCGGCGATGACGCCTAGGCTCCGAATCAGAGGAAAAAAGAAGTTCCTCATATTTTTGATGTTCAACTTCTATGACCAGCATCTCAACCATTGAGCCAATCGGCACCCGGTCGGACTGCGCCACCAGATTCTCTGTGGTAAACAGAGGGGCTCCCACTGTGGTCGCCAGTTCTTATTTACTCAAAATTTGTATCTTTCCTTCCATTGTAAAATTATTTGATTATAAGGAAAATATCGAGATAATATGAGAAATTACAAGAACGGGAATATTAATTTTATTCCCTTTTTTTTGTGTGGGTTCGGGTGGCGATGGAGCCTCGTTAGTGCCTCCGTTGACCGTCCGACTGGAAGAAGATGGCTCTGCTCCGCTTCTCAATTTCCCGAACTCGCCTGAAATCTTCCCAAAGTCCAAGAATCCAAAAGTCATTTCTCCGACTAAATTTCAGTATTTTATAGACCGAAAAAGCTCGAAATCCGGCTCCAATCCTTCCTGAAAAATCGGATTACGAGATATCAGCGAAATAAATATGAAACAAATAAACGGAAAACAACGGAAACAGGAACCCGCGGGTTGGCACCTGCGGGAGCGCTCCCGCGGGTGCCGACCCGCGGGAGTGGCAACCCGCGGGAGTGCTCCCGCAGGTGCTCACCCGCGGGTGGGCACCCGCGAGAGGAACTCCTGCGGGTGCTGGGCACCCGCGGGAGGAACTCCCGCGGGGTGCTGGGCACCCGCTTGATATTTTTTTTAAATTATTTTTAATTATTTATTATTATTATTTTATTTATTTATTATTATTATTTATTTTCTTAATTATTATTATTATATATATATATATATTATATTTTTTTATTTCTTTTAGTATCTACAGGCTTAAAAAAAAAATTGAGATGAACAGCGTACAGTCAAACCCTCTGCATTGCATTCTATTAATGAAGAGTAACAGAACTACAAGTCTATCACATTAATACAATATGTGGCCTTCAAATAGGTCTTAATTACTCGTTATTCTCCTTAAAAATCTTGCTTTCTTCCATTAAATACTTTGATTACAACGAAAATGGAACAATACAAAAAACAAACGAGAGGATTTATATTTTATCGCTCTCTTTTACAATAAAACGTGGGTTCAAGCGTGGTGATGGAATCTATCTAGTAGCTCCTGTTGACGATCCGATATGAAGTTCTTCTATTCGATGAAGATAACGGCCGGCCCTAAGTCTCTCTCCGCTGATCTTTGTGAATTCAAAACTCTCACGCGTAACTTGAACTCCAAAACGATCTTAGTTAGATATGAGAGTTTCCATATGAATAAAATTGGAAGGTATTTGTATTTATCAAATATTCTAATCAAATATCTTAGTTTTGATTTAAATCTCCCGATTTTGAATTTTGATTGGATTCAATTCGAATATTGGATAAGCCCAAATCTCAATCACAATCAATTTAATATTCTAAGAATCTGCTCACGCGGAATTAAATATTCCGAGCGCAGAGCTAACTATATACTCAACACGAAGCTAATTTTATAGCCAGATGCTGAGCTACGGAGTTAGCTTCGCGTTCTGTAGGGTATTTTTCTTTCTTTGAAAATTTTTCGCCACCAACACTCAAGGACTGCAACACCAATGGGGTGAAGATTCTCAGTCATTCATCACACTCTAGGCTTAAGGCCACTTATCATACACCAAACTGTACTGCCTATCTCCATAGTAATTAAGGATACAATGCTAAGAGCCTATAAGATTAAATCTTGTTGTACTAAGGACCTAAACATTAGGTCCTTAGTACAGAGAGTAAATCAGGGGTTCTAGAAATATTTTTAATTATAACCATCACATGAAGCGCATGACATGGATCTTCTAGGATCGTACATGAACCCAAACCTAAACCCTAGTGGATCCTTATTATCTGGCCTCCTAACCTAGGCTTGATCGAGAAAATCAAAAATCCCAATTGGAGAACAATTGTTAAGTAGTTAATAATGTAAATTATGTAATCTTGTTTGTTAGTAGTAGTTGCTTTCATCACTATTATCTTACAAGTTGATAATCGTTAAGTAGTTAACTGTATTAGTATAAATCTTGTGCTCTTCTTCATGTAACAAAAATTGCACATTAACTACATTAACCGACTAATTAATTGGATGGATATTACTGAATTTGAATGTGTATGCATGCTATTCAAAAGATCAAGTCGGTAGAGGTTTTGTTTCTAATTTTCTTTAAGAAAATATGTTTATTAAAAGTCAATAATCAAGATAATCAAAAAACGTCAATGGTTACGTCAACCATGGACAAAATCACGGTTAAGTTTGACGTTGTCCAATTCACGACCAAATAGGCTAAAAAAAAAAAAAATTCAAATATTAACTATAAAAATATCAACTCAAGAGTTTATTTTACTTTCTCCCCGTCAATAGGGATGGTAATAAATAGACCTGACAACCGGGTCGTGCCCGGCCAGGGCCCGTGCCGGGCACGGTCATGCCGTGTCGGCCTAGGCCCGGGCTCGGCCCATCGGTACGGCACGGCAGGCCCGTGCCGTGCCCGGACCAGCTCGGGTTATTTAAAAAAAAAAAAAAGGGGAGATTTAATACATTATAATAACAATAAAAACAAATATTATATTATACTTCATCTTATTACATTCATATAATTGCTCTATAAATCTCTTTAAAAGTTATACAAAGTCCGAAGGGAGGGGAGAGGACCCCCCAACGGATATTTTGACCGTTGGGGAAAAAATCTGCAAATTTTTTTTGCAAGAAACCCCCAACAGCTATTTTTATAGCCGTTAGGGGGCTATTTGCAAAAAAAAAATTGCAAAAATCCCTCTAAAACACTCCCAACGGCTAAATTTAAAAAAAAAATTACGTCGTGCCGGGCCGTCCCGTGCCGCCGACACGTGTGGGGCCGCACGTGCCCAACGGACCGCCCTGCCCAGTAAGCAGCACCAATAATAGACGCGTTTACATGCCAAAATTTTATTGTTAGTGATATTAATTTTTATCGGGTCCACAATTCATTTTGATCTATAAATGATATAAAAAATATAACGTAAGGATTAGATATCAGCATCTAAAATTTTAATTAAAAAACAAAATATTCATTTAAAAGTAATTTTCCGAATACTTAATAAAATAAAGATATGGCTACATATATTTCTCACAATAAAAAAAAAAAAAAAAATAAGGGTGACATAAAATCCAATGCAATAGCGATGTGCCATCGACTCTCTTTTAATCTTTGAGAAAGGATTTTTGCTTGAATTGGTGGCTAATTTGAGCGTCCATTTCATTGACTAGGCGTGCTCAAGGTCTCTTGGGAATCTCTAGAGCACTTAAATTTGTCTGGTTCATGTTCCCTTTTTTTTTGGTTGAGCTTTAGAAAAAAGATTAGAGCTCAGGTGTCATCCTAATGAAATGTATGAAGAGAGAGCATCAGGTTGTCTCCATCAGGTCAAAGCACAAGTTCCCCATGTCTCCTCTCTACTAGTGTGTCCCTGAAGCAACACATCTTCATCGTTCACGATTCTTGAGTGCTCCGTAGTCGCTCTCTAGACTCGCTATCTAATAGCTTAAGTTTTTTGTCGTTATTTCATTCTACTATTTTGCTAAACACATGTCTTTGAAAAACCAAACATTGCACATTGTTCCGATCATGATACTCTAGACTTGCTATCTAATAGCTTGAGGTCAATATTCTTTCTACAATTCTCCTAAATAAATGTCTCTAAAGATCCCAACATTGTGCTCATTGTTGGTTGGATTGGTATTTGACATTAGTTTTCTGAAACAAGCACAACCTAAATTTCCGACGAGTCAGTCCAGCGTCGAAAAGAATCTGTAAGTCTATATAAGGAGATCAGAAAGCGCCCTCAGGAAGAAGGCATCTCTCGCTGCATGGTCAGCAGCAGCGTCATAGAGCGGGTCTGACGAAGTGCTTTCTTCGATGCCTAGGTCGTCTGGAGTCGACGCAAGTCAGCCTAGAAGCAGACTTAGGCGGAAGATATGCCGCCGACGGATTCTTCATTCGACGTACCGGAATATACGCCAACGTCAATGCTACAGCAAGCCTCTTTACCTATCGCATCCCCCGAACCATACATGCCTAAATTTCTTGTGTGATGCTCATGTTGTGGTCCGATCATGATATATAGGCAAAATCGATCCCAGTATGCAGGTTTACAATTATTGAAGTTCCTTCTACTGCATTTTAGATTTCAAGAAATTATATGATGAATGAGAATTATATCTAACAATGTTTAATGCTTTAAGCTTTTCTCAGCCTCAAAATTTCTTAATAAGGCAAAAACCACGAAATCGTGGGCATCAAAAGGAATGGGAATATGTAATAAAGTTTAGTCCATGCACTAATTATTACTTAGGCCAAAGCTTGAATCATTGCAGAAATAAAATGATTTATATCAGAAAGTGGTAAAGTGGAGGATAAATTAGGCAGAGAATAAAATGAGCATGTGTTTCAGGCATCAAGCTTTGCACTAATATTTCTTAACCAATAGAAGTGGGAAGAGTGTTTTATTAGCAATCATGAAATCTTTGATTAAGTATACCAACTAAGTACTTTGACTTGGTTGGTGGCCACTCTCATCCCTCAACTTAGGGAAAAGATTGGAATCATTGATACTTTATAGTTAATTTAATTGAAAATTGTCTAAAGCAGACATAGAGCACTGCAATTATAGAGAGTGACTTTTCTCAGATTAAAAAAAAAAAAAAAAAAGCCTACTACTAAGGTTTCAAATATCAACCTGTACTAATATATACTGTATCAAAATTTTAAGGTATTTGACTCACTATATACTATATCTATGCCAATTACAATGACATAAATGATCAGTGCAAAGTCTGGGCTTCCACAAGTGGGCCTATCAAAATCTCAATATAAACTGTAGGCTTTGGTTAGTAAATAAAAATAAGTTCATCTAGCAAAAATTATAAAAAATAAAATAAAAAAAAAATTGAAAGTCTATTAAGATAAGTTTTTCCCTTAACTCGAAACAATGTAAAAATTGAAAAAGTAATTTAAAAGAAACAAAGAAAAACGTTCGCTGATCTCTTTTCTCAGCTCCATGAATCGTTTCGAACCATATTATGCAGGAGAAGTGCAACATGGGCTGTCAATTTGCATTTGTTAGCGTGGCCTGGATTATAAATACTTATGGGCCTAAAGTGAATCACAGGAACTATAAAAGCCCAAATTGCTAGCTCGTCCCGTCTACTTCTAAACTGGACATGGCTCAATTGGGTCAGACTACCATCAACAACAACAACTAAGCCTTTCATTTTCATTAAGTTATATGAACCAAAAGGATCACATGAATAATCTCCGATGTAGCGAAAAAGAAACATCGAAATTCTAAAGCACACCACATATTACTTAGCGAGCACCACATCCTATAAGTAAAGTGATTAACAACATGGGGGGAAATGGTGCTCACTAAGTCAAAAGTGGTGCGCATTTAGAATTTCTCGCATACTCGTTGCTAGGGGTGAGCATCGATTAGTTCGGTTCGGTTCGGTTTTGGTAAGAAAAAAATCTAACTGAAAACCGAACCGAAAAAAAAAAACCTAAATCGAACCAACCGAACTCCACACACAACCGAAATCTGAACCGAAAGTTCGGTTTTCAATCGGTTTTCGGTTCTGCTGGGCGCAGCCCAGAAATCCATTTAATTTTTAAAAAACAAAGAATTTTAGGCTTTCTGAATTGGCCCTGTTAAAAAAAAAATTAAAAAAAATAAAAACTCTGCTGGGCTCCAGAATTGGCCCCATAAGCAAAAAAAAAAAAATAATTAGGCTGCAGAAATAATATAGCAATATTGCATGAAAAGCATAAAATAATAAATAATTAAATATAGCAAGTTAAGACTTAAGCATTACATGCTAATAAAAAGACCTACCTGTTCATTTGCAGTGAAGCATTACATCATATTATTACTGTTCGGTTTTTTCGGTCAGTTTTGGTTGGCGATTACGACACCAAAAACCGACCCGATAACCGAATTGAAGTTCGGGTTTGAAACCGATCCGATCCGATAACCGAATTAACCGAACTGAACAGGTCAGATCGGGTCGGTTTGTCGGTTTTTTCGGTTATTTCGAAAATCTGCTTACCCCTACTCGTTCGTTGCATAGTCTTGTCGTCCACATGCATTCACTTTCTCACCGACTAGGTAAATTCAAATTAGGATGAAGAGGGTCTTCCATTTAAAGGGACAAGGATAGGAAATCTTATTTACTACTTATCGTATATATCCATTTTTTTAGTAAAATTGTGGCCCAAATCTCACAGACATTTTAATTCCAGCCAAATTAATAAATGCTATAACTCTTAACAAATTAATATCGGCAATTTGTGGGAGTCATTCTAGATATGTAAGAAGTTGTTTGAGTATATTATGATTACAGTTGGCTATTATAATTACTTCTCATAAATTCAACCTTCCACTTCACCTTCTTAGCTGTTTCCCTTCAAGAGTTGGGGTCATCTTTTGCTGTTATTTGCGTTCAAATATTTTAAACATTGATAATGGAGGCCTCATAGCACTAATAATGAGAATGGTAGGCGTAGAGACCAAATTTTATTCACTCCAAATTAAAATATTAAATTAAAGGAATAAAATTTTTTATTTATAATTTATAATAGACCAAAAGTTGATCTCCGAGCATGCCCATTCAGGTACATGTCAGCTACTATTTAACACCAACTTGCCTAGTCGAGGAGCGGCTAGTCTCGTAGTTTCAAACCACACGTGAGTCAATTCCTCTAACGAAAACCATGTAGACGTGGCCCATAGAAAATAATGGATTAGGTCATACCTCATCTCCCCTTTAACTGCGCTGATATTAGACCCAATTATGACCAGTAATATGAACTAATTAATCTCATATTGCTCTAATCTAATCTTCTTCAATATGATGATATGCTGATTTCTCATCCAAATTAGATAGTTTCAGGGATGCAGTGACTAATTACGGTCAATTTGCCGCAGGAATTGCGTACGTGCATTGTATTCGCGCATATAAAAAAAGAATATTTAAATAAATAAATAAACCTTCTTCCCCCTGATTATCTCCCTCGCCTCGCAATCCTCAGCTTTCCGTTGGGCCTGGGCCCACCAAAAACCAAGTAGCGCGTAATACAGCCGCCTTTTGGTCTTCATCCCAAAAACTCAACAGGCAAATGCGGCCCAGCTCAGTATCATTCCAACTCTATAAATACACCGAATCCTCTAATTATTTTATATCAAAATTAGAATAAAGAAAGATAAAAAAAAAAAAAAAAATGGAGGGATTGATCCCGTTCGTGATCCACGCGATCAAGAAGAGCAGGACCCGCGCCAAGTACTGCTCCCTGTCCGACGATTCTCGGGGCGGCAGCGGCAGGGTGCCGCTGGTGGACGAGATGCCCAATGACGGGTCCTCTCACCACCGCCGGACCCGATCCGAGTTCCACCCGCCGCCCGTTAGCGCTCTTGGATCCGGCGTCTTCTCATCGGATGCGGCGCCGCGGTTCGGACCGTCTCGGAGCTTGGTTAGGGACGATCCGAGAAGGATCGTGGCCGATTCGTACTGAAGGCGAGCTTGAAGAGTTCGGATCCGGTTATTTTTCCAGAGTAAATTGCATAGGATATGCAATCTTTATTTTATTCTTTGTTTTTTAATGATTAAAAGTGTTCTATTTATTGTAACTGTATTTCTATCGTGTGTCAAGTCAAGGCAATAAATTGTTGGATTTTATTATTTCGAATTTTCTTTCCATCTCTGCAAGAAATGCGCAAATTGTTGAAATTTGTTCGGATGCGAAATAGAGGTAATTTCTAGATGGGCATAAATTTTCCCCCAGTGAGCCCACTTTTCCCGGTGAGCACATCCTATTTTATTAAAAGAAATAATTTTTTCTAATAAGAACATTATTATTTTCAAAATGTCATTCCATCTCTTCCTCTCTCTCACGTATTTGATCCGGATTAACAGTTCCAGATCAATTTGAAGTGATTTGGGACTGATAGTCCGGATCACACTGGTTGATCCGGGTTGTCTAGTTCAGATAAAAAATGGCTGATCATTTCCTCTTCTCTTTCTCTTCCTTCTTCCTGTACCTCTTTTCTCCTCTTCAAAAAAAAAAAATCTCTAATCCAAATACACAATTCCTCCTTCCTTTTTCTATTCTCTTCTCTAAATCCAATACTATATCAAATCTCTCTTCTCTCTCTTTTGCCTATCGTCGTCGCCGCCGGTCCAGGCAACGCCACCACTGATCCTTTTCCGCCATTTCTTGTGGGTTTTAAGGTTTTTTTTTATTATTATTAACTGAACTCTAATTTGAGAAGAGAATGAGAAGGGAAGAGGAAGACATGGACATTTTGATCCAAAAAATTCGATGGTAAAATTGTAATTTGATAGAAGTTTTAAGTTGGCTCACTAAGAAAAATGCCGTGCACATCTAGAAACTTCCCGAAATAGATCGTGGGGCAGAAATAGGGAGTTTCCGAAAGGGCACACCACTTTTCCTAGTAAGCTCATTTTATAGTGTAATTTTGGTAAGAGCTTTTATGAGTTCACTGGAAAAAAAAAAAAAAAAAGGTGTGCTCCTTCAAAGACTCTCTAGAAATATAGGTTTTATATTGTTGTAACTTTTTTAATCCACAATTCAATGTATCCTGGTTTGCTCTAATACTGAATGATTTTCACTGCATCAAAATTCCGAAATTATAATGATAGTTATTTTTTTTTTTTAAATTTTTGACAGAGTAATTTGCCATAATAGATCATAATCTAAATTACTCATATCATCAGTTTAATTTATGTGGTTTTTACCTATCTGTCTCCTAAATATTTAAAAATTAGAATTTAGTACCAAAATCTTCATATTTATAATTTAGTCATCCAAATCTTTTAATTTACTACAATTTAGTTTCCAGTCATATTTTTTGTCCAAATTTCTCGTTGTATCTCTAAGTTACTTCACTTTGGTTCTTCCTTTTCTTTTTCTTCTCTCTTCCTTTTCTTATTGGGTTTCTTTTTCCATTTTTCTCCTCTCTCTTTTTTCTCCCAGTTAATCTCTAAGAATGAAGCAACTCAGGAGAGCCCAATAAGAAGATGGAAGAGAGAGATATGAGAAGAAAGAAGAGGGGAACTCAATAAGAAGAGGAAAAAAGAAGGAAGAGGGAAGGGAGGGCTAAACTGAAGTAACTCAGAGGTATAACGGGAAATTCGGGCCAAAAATATGGTTGGGGAACTAAATTGTGTTAAATTAAAGAATTTGGGGACAAAATTATAAATATGAAGATTTTAGGGACTAAATTCTAATTTTTAAAGTGTAAGGGATAGATATGTAAAAACCCCTTAATTTATTTGTACAAGCAGGAGGACAAATTTAGTCTCAATAATTTAGTTTATTTTATTATTGTTGTTGTTATTTTTTCAACTTCATTTGTTGAATAGTGTAGGGTCCAGTGCTTTGTTTGTGGAAGATAGATAGGAAACTTTGACAATCTAACCAAATGGTGACATCATTACTGCTTTCTGCTTACCTCCCCTGTTTGCATCACAGTTTTTATCATAGCATCATTTAAACGAAGTGATTTAAGTGTTGTTTGGCTCTCAAAGGAGGAGGTGGGTGAAGTAAAAAAGAAAAATAAAAATTATTTATAAAATAAAAGTTTAGAAAGAGAGATTTTCATTAAAGTTGTATGCATACTTTTAGAAGTAAGTGAATGATTATAAAAATTATTATTTCATTATCTAATAAATTAATAGTAATAAATTATATTTATTACTTAGGCTATAATTAAGAAGTAATTATAAAAGATAAGTAAAAAATAATATCTTACCTAATTTAGAATGAAGTAGTGGAAGTTACTTTACTTTTATTACTTTTAATTTATTTCTTTACAAACAATCACATCCTTAATGGTTTTTTTTTTTTTTTTTTTTTTTTGTCATCCGAATGAAATCAAATTGGGCAAAAAGTAAAATAGGCAACAATTATTTTTGCCCATTCAAATAAAGCTGTTATTCAAATTAGGCAACAATTATTTTTGCCCATTCAAAGAAAGCTATTTAATAATTAGAAAATTTAAATGAGCTAACAACGGGAGTTTCCAAAGGAGCACTCCCAATTTTCCTAGTGAGCCCACTAGATAGTAAAATTTTGGTCGAACTGAAAGTTGAGAAGTAGGCTCACTAGGAAAAATGGTGTGCTCCTTTGGAAACTCCCCTAACAACTCATCAAAATTATCTAAACTACATTCCATTTCCACCATCTCCGTATTTTTTTCCATTTTTTTGAATTATAATCTCATTTTTTTTTTTGTTTCACTCATTCTTAATTGCTTCAATTTTAATTTTTATTTGGTCTTTCATCAAGTAGACATAGATTTAGGGATTTTAGTTAGATACAACATATTGTATCTGCTTGATGGAAAAATAAATAAACTCCAAAATCTGTAAAATTTGATTCTATAAAAAGCTAAAAATATGAAGATTATGATCCTTAAAAAAATTTACTACAACAACAACAACTAAACCTTTTATCTCAAGTACTTGAGCTAGGCTACATGAACCAAAAAAGAATCATGCGGGATCGATCACGTTGATAGTTCTTCTCCATTTATTTCTATCAAGTAATATCTCCTCATTTAGACATCTAAAATCCATATCTTTTCGTATCACATTCATCCATATTTTCTTCAGTCTTCCCTTCGTTCTTTTAACTTATTCTACATTGACAAACTCTTCTCGTCAAACTGGTGCATTTTTAGCCATACGTTGCACATGACCAAACCATTGTAAGCAATTTTCTCGCATCTTCTCATCGATAGAAGCTATACCTACTTTAACACGAATATTTTCGTTTCTCACTTTATCTCTTCTAGTATTGTCACATATCCAGCGGAGTATGCGCATCTCTGTTATACTTATTTTCTGTGAATAACGTTTCTTTAAAGCCCAACATTCTGTGTCATATAATAAACCTGACATAATAGCAGTTCTATAAAAAATTTCCTTTGATCTTAACAGAATATTACGGTCGTATAAAACTCCCATTACACTTCTCTATTTTAACTAGTCAGCTCGTATTCTATGGCTAACATTATTATCAATCTCCTTTAAAAAAATTAAAATCACTTTTTTTTTATTGTGAACTCACGTAACTTATTAGAAGTTATCAGAGTTGAGACTCATTTATAATAATCCCTTTTATAATATATACCTGCAGATAAAATTCCTAATTGTATTTATGTTGTGGGATAAGAGAAGACTGGGAGAGAGAAAGGAGAGACTGAAAGGTGACTGGTAAAGAGGGGCCAGGAGGGATATGAGTAAGGAGGGTGGTCACTGGTCAGAGGTGACGGAGTAGAGGAGGAATAGGAGATGGGGGGGGGCGGGGGGGGGGGGGGGGGTATTTTGAAATATAGAAGTATGTTCATAGAAAAAAAAATTTACTAACTTTTAAAAAACTCAAATGGTGTGCCCCCGGAATGGGTGTGCGCTTAGAGAATTGGATGCGATTTTCCAAATTCTCAAAGTGTAGAATACATCTTCCGTGTAGCTGGGCCCAAGGCTTACTTTAGGCTTGTAATTTGACAGTTAAATTTTAAACAAGAGAAAACAAACATAAGCCATGGTGTATGAAGCCCAACCCAAAACAACGTCTTTTAGGGCCTGTTTGATTTATGGATTTAATTGATTTATGATAATGAATAATATTTACAAATATTCTCTCATTCCTGTTTGTTTCATGGAAATATATATATATATATATATATATATATATATATATATATATATATATATATATATATATATATATATATATATATATATATTTAAGGATTTGGTAATAACATAAACATTTGTTGCTTTTCATATTTGTTTCATGTAAAATAGACCAAGCAAAATGAGTATGTATTTGGATCAAATATCTCTTATACAAATAAAATGTGCTCTCTTTCATCAAATAATCAATAAAAAAAATAAAAAAGTAGAACAAATCTATCGATTTAGTATGATTTTCCTTCATCAAATAATCAATAAAAATTAAAAAGGTGGAACAAACCTATGGATATGATTTTCCTAAAAAAATCTCGATTCCATTTGAAGCAAAATTCGAGAGTCCATCTTCTCAAGTTGTAAAAAAATTATAAGTTAACTATTTTTTTTTTATGACATTGTTAATTTCTGAACGATATTAAATCCATTCCAGGATTAACTCTCAATCGGTGTGAAAATTATTTGGCCAAATCCCCAACTTTCGGTCTTATTAAGGAAAGTGGTGTGCTCAAATAGAATTCCCTCTATATTGCATTCACCCGTATACGGGGATGGGAATGGAATTGGGCCAGTCCAAGGCTTAATCGGGTCATTTGAAAAGACTAAATTTTGGACTGTCTAGTTAGTTTTGGGTAATATTGGATTAAAACTATTTGAACTTTATTTCAACTGTCTATGTTAATTTTGGATGATATTGGGTTAAAATTATTCTAATAGGTTTGGATTTGGACATGTTCAAAGCCGCCCAAACCCTCCCAAACTCTCCGCCCAAACCGCCCCAAACCGTGCTTCGTCGAAGGGAGGGTGACCAGCTGTTGAGGATGATGTTGTTGCGGGGACGGGTGCGGTTGAGCGGCTTGTTTAACATGGAGGAAAGGCGAGAAGGCAGAGTTGGTGAGGTCGATTTGTTTCTGTTGAAGAGGGAATCAGTGAAGAGAGAGAGAGAGAGAGAGAGAGAGAGAGAGGGATTGTTGTCACAGTGGAGATCTAAGAGAGGAGAGAGATATAGGAGAAGCTGTTGGAGGAAAGTTAGGCTGAGCAGGGGATGGGAATTGGTTGTTGTGGGTTGTTGGTTGTGGGGAGGTAGGATCGGAGGAGGAGAAGAAAAGTGTAGGAAGAGAAGATTTTTTTTTTTTTTTTCCCCAGCAAATCTGATATCTCTCTCTTTATTTTTTTTTTTCCTTTTTCTTTTTTTTATGTGATAATTTTTTTTATGTTCATAACATCAATTTTTTTTTGTTTTAAATTTTGATATCGGCAGATCCAAAAAGCCCTATACAAAGTCCATTGGATCGAGTTGGATTTCTTTCAAGAATGGCCAATTTGTAGTTTGTATCAGTCCAAAATCTAAAATTTTTATTTGGACACTAAATGGATTCGATCCGGTCCGATCCGGCCCTCCCCATTCTCATTTCTATCCGTATTGAAAGGGAAATTCTAAATGCACCCTATTTTTTTTTTTTTTTTATTGCGCCCCAATTTCTTAGTGAGCCATATGAAAGTTTGAAATATGGATTTTTTTTTTCCCGTAAACTCCATATTTTTCTTTTTTTTTTTCAAAATTGCCTCACTTTCTTCTTTCTCGGCAGCACCAACAACAGCGGTAGTAGGCACAGCTGCTGCGGGGACAGTAGGGCTCACTAAGAAATCAAATGATTGAGGATTTTTTTTAAAAAAAATTTATGATAAAACTGTAATTATTTCTAAGAAAAAGATGGGGCGTATTTAGAATTTCCCGTATAGAAATCCATATATGAAATTCGGAAAATTCTATTTGCACCCGGCATTTTACTCTTGACGCACGATTTTGAAACTTATAAATAATTACAAATTTGTCATTATTTTTTTGGACTAACTTACCATTATAAATTACAAATTAAAACTTCTTAAAATTTGGAATCACGACTCTCATTGTCTTCCTCCTCTATTTTCTCTCTAAAATCCTAAATAATTTTTTTTTTGTATTCATCTCCTATAAAATCATCAATTTAATTTCTTGACTCCTTAAAATTTTTTATATTAACGTTCCTGAAAAGATTAAAAGAATTTTAAATTCTTTGATTTCACCGTGACAAGTGAAATTTGAATTTGGAATTTGAGTTTGAATTTTCTTATGCAAATGGAAAATTTCAATATATAATTGGTGTCAGAGAACAAATCTAAGATACGATTTGAATTTTTTTTAGGTTTTATGCATATTTATTTGAAAATTTATCGTTAATTAGTTTTCTTTTATGGGGAAGACTTCGCTTGCTGGTCGGATTTTAATACCCGACCAGCACGTTTCTTGGTCAGGTATTAATACCCGACAAAAATATTTGAGGAGGGGTATTTTGAAAAAAAAATTGGACGCAGAGAGTAAAATGATAATATTTCAAAATAGAAGTTTGGTGTAAATAGTATCCAGGGCGCCAAGAGTAAAATGCAGTGCGCAAATAGAATTTTCCTACGAAATTCTCCATTCTTTTAGCATTTATTTCCATTTTCACATCTAACACCATAATCTGTCCGTCCAAAAGTAGTGATAATTCCCAGACCCAATCTGAACCCTCCATTCGCTCAGAATTCGAACCTTTGCCTGAAAATTAGCACAACATAATTACTCAATTTACCCAACTGGGCCTGGGCCCCCATCGCTCCCACCAACTCCTAACTATTTTTCTAGCAAGCGCGTGAGGGCATTTTTGTAATAAAACTAATGTAATAATAAAATCCTAAAGGGATATTTACTGGTTTGTCCCTCAAATTTTTATATATTATGATTTTGCCCCCCACATCTTCATATTTAGGTTTTGCCCTTCAAATCTCATAAGTTAAAACAATTTAGTCCCCTCTCTAACGCAGTTAAATATTTGACCATTTTACCCCTCTTTTCCTCTTCTATTTTCCTCCTCTCTTCTTCTTCTCTCTTCCTCCTCTCTTCTCCTTTTCTTCATTATTTCTCCTCTCTTCTTTCTCCTCTCTTCCTCCTTTCTTCTCCTCTCTTCCCTAATACAGTTAAATACTAAAAGAAGAGAGGAGAAAGAAGAGAGGAGAAATAATGAAGAAAAGGATAAGAGAGGAGGAAGAGAAAAGAAGAAGAGAGGAGGAAAATAGAAGAGGAAAAGATGGGTAAAATGGTCAAATATTTAACTGTGTTAGAGAGGGGGACTAAATTGTTGTAACTTATGAGATTTAGGGGGCAAAACTAAATATGAAGATATGGGGGGCAAATCATAATATACAAAGATTTGAGGGATAAACCAGTAAATACCCCAATCCTAAATACAAAACCAATCCGATGCTATTATCACCCTCTTCTCGTAGCAGCCACCCAGCCCTCTTCGTCTTCTTCTAGGTTTTTTTTTTTTTTCCTTCTTTATTTTTCAAATTAAACCCTAGTTTTTCTCCCTAATTTCTATCTGAAGCCATGTCGAAGGGGCCGGGGCTTTACGCCGACATCGGAAAGAAAGCGAAAGGTGACTGTCGTCTCGATCTCTGCAATTTTTTGATTTTTCTGGGAGTTTTTTGCTAATTTTTTGGGTGATTTTCTTTAGATCTGCTAACGAGGGATTACATTTACGATCAGAAGCTGACCATCTCGACCACCAGCGAATCTGGAGTGGTAATAATTCTTGTATTTTTTTTAACCGTATTCTAGGGTTTTGTGATCTTAATCTTGAGATTTTTGATTGCTATTCTTTTTTGGGGGAATCTATCGATTTCAGCTACTGGCTGATTTGATCTGATTGGAATAGGAGGGTAAATTTAAATTCTGTTGCATTTTGTTGATCTTTTGGGATTTGATCTGTGCAAAATTTTATGAGTTCAGCTCTCTGAATGTTTGTATATAGTTAAAGAACTGATGCCTCTTGTTCATTTCTCTTCTAGTTCTAGTACCATTTTTGCGCACGAATGTGCGGGAATTTTTCTTCTATGGTTAAGCTGTTTTCGCTGCCTGGTTTGAGACAGCATGAAAAGATAAAAACTTTAAGCACAATGCTGGTGTGTTCAATCATATAAAAGAATTCAATCATAAACTGAATAAAGGAGGAGGGTTGTGGTAGGGATGTTACAGCCAGCGCAAAACAATATTACAACACGAGCCAAAAATTAAATTTTGTTAGGGCGTTCCCCACTAAGCGATACACTGCATCGAAACCTGGGTGTAGTGAAAAAATTGTGAAGGTTGCTAAGTCGTTTGCCCAGAAGTGACGTGCCATGTTGGCGTTCAGGTATGGTGTTAAATATGAGAGGGTTTGCATACCTTAATGAACGGATGAGAGTAAAGAAGTTAGCTCATGAACATAGGATTTAGTTAGCCTCATTAAATGTAGGTCCCCTTACTGTTAGATTAACAGAGTTAGTTTATTTTATGATTAAAAGGAGGGTTAATATTTTGTGCATTCAAGAGACTAAGTGGGTAGGTGAGAAATTTAATGTCATAGAGTTTCGGAGTTATAAATTTTGGTATACGGATAAATAAATCATAATGGGGTAGGTATGATAATATATAAACAGTTACTTGGAGATATACTGGAGGTTAGGCGAATGAGTAATAGAATTTTATTAATTAAACTTATTTTAGATAGAGAGATTCTTAATATTATTAGTGCCTATGCATCATAAGTAGGACAGCGGATCTAATAAATATTAATTTTGGGAGGATCTAGATGAAATTGTATAAGAAATACTCGTTAGAGAAATTTTTTTTTTTTTTATTGGTAGTGATTTTATGGGCATGTAGGAACTAGTCGTGATGGGTTTGATAATAAATATGGAGAATTTAATTTTGGAGAAAGAAATGAAGTAGGTAACTCAATTCTGGATTTTGTTTTATCCTATAATATGATTTTAGCGAATACTCGATTTAAAAGGAGAGTTTCTTACTTTTATAAGTGGATTGAGTACGAACTAAATAGATTTCTTTTTAATTAGGAGGGTATATAGAGCTAGTTGCATCAATTGTAAGGTATTGTAGTGCCAATGGTGAGTGTACCAATATAAGCTCTTCGTTTTAGTTATTTGGATTAGAAGAAGTCTTAGAAAGATTAAGTATAAATTAGATCTTAAAATTAAATGGTAGCTTTGAGAAGATAATAAATTTTTTTTTTTAAATAGAGTGGTATAGGTAGCGGATTGGCAGGACCATGATCCCAATATAACATGGAAGAAAATGGTTAATTACATTAAGAGGGTAGCTAAAAATATAAATTTGGTGAGTCGAGAGACAGTGCTCCATCATGTAAGGATACATCATGGGAAAATGAAGAGGTGAAGATGTTATTTAGATCAAGTGGGATTTTCACAGAGATTTGAAAAAGAACAATGATGGAATAAACTTTTAGAAGTATAAGCTAACTAAGGAGGAGGTTATACGAGAAGTTAGACAATAAAGATACAGAAAGAATATATAGAATTGCTCGAGTAAGAGAGAGAAAGTCTAAAGATTTATATATTGTAAAGTGTATTGAAAATGAGGATTTGAAAGTTTTATCTCGAGACAAAAATATTAAAGAAAGATTATTTTGCAGACTATACAATGGTAGTTTTACTTAATATTTAGGAGTCTATTATTTATTGTGAGGGTATGAATCGTAATTTTATGCGCAGAATTAAAGAATTTGAAGTAAAAGAGGCTCTGAAAATGATGAAATCAAGAAAACTTGTTGGTCCAAACGAAATTCCTATTAAGGTCTGGAGATATTTAGGAGAGATGGGTATGAGGTGGTCGACAAATCTCTTTAATAAGATTTGACAAATTAAGAAGATACCAAATGAATAGAGAAAGTGTTCCATAGTATCTCTATATAAGAATAAATGTGATATTCAGAATTGTTCTAATTATCATGGAATAAAACTAATGTATCACACTATGAAGCTTTGGAAAATGGTACTTGAACATAGATTAAGACAGACTGTTAAAATATCAGAGAACCAATTTGGTTTCATGCTAGGGTGCTCGACGAGAGAAACTATTCATTTATTTTGTCAACTAAGCGAGTAATTACGAGAAAGAAATAGAGATTTGTATATGATGTTTATTGATTTGGAAAAAAAAACCTATGACAAGGTGCCACGAGAGGTGCTTTAGTGGATATTGATGAAGAAGAGAGTCCTCGTCAAGTATATTGATATAATTAAGGACATGTATGAAGGAGTTGTGGTAAATATCAGAGCTTGTAGCGGAATAACAAATAATTTTTCAATTACAATTAGATTGCATCAAGGGTCTGCCTTAAGTCTTTTTATTTACCATAGTAATGGATAAACTTAATAGAGTTATTAAGAATGAGATACCTTAGTATATGCTATTTGATATTAGTCGATGAAATGAGAGCAGGAGTGAATGCCAAGTTGGAGTTTTGGAGCCAGAAATTAGAATCTGAAGATTTTAGATTGAGTAGATCCAAAACATAGTATATGGAGTGTAAATTTAGTAAACGAAAGATCCGAGATTGTAGTGCTATGATACTGGGGCAAGCGATACAAATTAGTAATTAGTTTAGATACTTGGGTATTATCATTCAAGACGATAGAGAGATTGATAATGATATTAATGATATAATCCAAATTGGCTGGTTAAAATGAAGAAGCGCAATAAAAGTTTTATGAGACCGTAACATTCCATTAAGGCTAAATGCTGAAGATAAAATTTTATACGATTGCTATTAGAGTAGTTTGATTATATGGTACAGAATGTTGGGCTATAAAGAAGTGTTATTCACAGAAGATAAGTGTAGCAGAGATGCGCATGCTTCGTTGGATGTGCGGCAACACCAGGAGAGATAAGTGAGAAATGAGGATATTCGTGCGACGATAGGCGTAGCTCCCTTCAAAGAGAAGATGCGAGAAAATCATTTGCGATGGTTTGGTCATGTGCAACGTAGACCTACAAATGCATCAGTTCAACGAGAGGAATTTATCAACAAAGACAAGTTAAAAGAGCGAAGGAAAGATCGAAGAAAGTATAGATTGAGGTGATACGAAAGGATATTGATACTAGAGGTTTAAATGAGGACAATTGCTTGATAGGAATGAGTAGAGAAGGATCATCCATGTGATCGATCCGGTGTGGTTCTCTTTTGGTTCATATAGCCTACCCCAAGTTACATGAGGCTTAGTTCTTGTTTGTTTGTAGTTTGTTGGTTAAGCTGTTTTGAATTTTTATTGTGAAATTTTACTGAAAGGAATTATATTTCCTTTACTATATAGTTGTTTTTTGTTTGTGTTAACAAACAAAAACATATATTGTATTGGATTAAATATGTTTTGGATTAATGTAATGTTTGGAATGATTGTTTCTTTAAATTGTATTAAATTAAATATAATGTCTAGAATTAATTATGTTAAAAGTATGCTTCGGTGCGTTTGGTACTTGCACTTTTTGGCAATATATTCCTAAGGAAATACCTTTTGTCAACATCAAATTCTATTCTAGTTGTCTTCCCTGCATCCAGTTGAAGTGTGTGAGTGTGAAGTTGCTGATTTCACTCCTCTTTATTTCTCTTCCCCAATTATACGATTTCAAATTCCACATATGAAGTTGGATCAGCAATTGGATTATCTGAATAAATCCTTGATGTTGGTTCTTGGTCGATTTGGTTCTTTCCACTAGTTATCAGGAGCAAATAGGTATAGATAACCACACTTGCTTTTCATCTATACAGTATCTGGAGGCAATGTTTTTGTTTTGTACAGTATATTACCATCTTGTAGATCGTGCTATTTCAGTAAACAAATTCTTGCATTTTCCTTCCAAGTTTGGCTTGTACAAGGCATAAACTATAATAAGTACTAATGATACTACATTATGAAAATTCTTTGTTGCATCTCGAGGAATAAATAAACAACCTGCAGTAGAGAATTCTGAAATTGGTGGATACTTCGGTACAATTGGTTATACAGTGACATGCAGAATGGCAAATTCTGTTTGTTTCTTTTTTTCTTTTTTTAAGATGCAAGTTTAATTCTTTATTCATCTTCACGAAATAAAATCTCTAATGAAAAATAACTAGCCTCTTAGGATACAAATTCCTGAATTTTAGCTTAATTTGAAATTAACCACCCACTAATTTTGTATTTGATATAAACTCCTTTTGTGCCTGCTATTGGTTCCTTAGGTGGGTTTAAATTTGCAAGGTTGAAAGGTGCTGGAAGGAGACTCAGAATAGGGTGGATTCGACCATTTCTTGTGACTTGTATCAAATATCATGTTTGTCGGGGATTAATGTTATATTAGGGTAACATTTAGAGATGTATACCCTCAAAACAACAAAGTCAAGGTTGGCTACATGAATCTATTTTCTGTTGATTAGGGCTATCCCCACTTTAAATTAATTGGCCATCACATCCTTTTCTAAATTAATTGATCCATGCTCTTGCTTGTTTAGTTCTAGTCCTTTCTTTGTCAGTTGCAATCTGTTAATAATGTTATGCACCCAAATGTTCTCAGTTGGTTGTAGGATTGATTAATGTGTTCGTTTACCCTGTAATCACAATTGGTTCACCCTCATTTTGCCTCAACTTGAGGCTTGAGGCTGTCTCTAACTTATTGCAGATGTTCTCATTTTTATTCTGTTATGGGCAATTTGCCAATTGTTTGTCTTTACATCATCTATGCCCGTTTTCTGGAACGTCTCTTCATCATCCAATCTTTTGACCCCTAGAAAAATGTTGTGCATATACCAAGCCTGTGAATTTTACACTACGTATTATATATATGCTATTCTTAATACTCCAAAAGTACTTTTCTCCACTGTAGTCACCCTGCTTCCATTCTATAATTAGTGAACTCTTCAGTCTCAATATCATGATGAGCAACTTCTGGTGAGCAACTTATCCTAAATTTAAAAAATTGGTCATTTCCAAGTATTTCTTGGACATTGATATGAACTATTCCGTTATTTCTTCTCATGGTTTGGGAAAGTTGTTTCTCCATAGATTTTGTCCTTCTAATATTTTATCTGTTCAAAGATTTCTTCCAGCTATCTACTTTAAGAATTTTCTCTTTCTAGTGTTATCAAAGTTATATAGGAAGGACACTCTACAGTGAAGAATACCATGTTGGACATGCGTATCATGTGTACTTTTTAGAATTTTTAGTGTGCGGTGTCTCGTGTATGTATTGACGTCTCCATGTCCATGGAATACAGGAATTTTAACTGGATGTACCAATCTATAAACAAGATGCACCATACACCATGAGAATTCATCCTTCATACACCTAGGAAGTTTACCATAATTGATCAAAATGATAAAAGTCTTAATGTGAAGTCTATGGTCATAGGGAGTGCCTTTGACTCCATGCAATTTATTACTTCACCATACACATGCTTAATCAAATCAATAATTTTACTAGAGACTTGAATGTTTTTCAGAACCCCACAATATTCTTTCGGTAAGGATCGTACTTAATCTTTTCCTATTTCAAGGCTACCCACAGGCTCAAATATTTTTTAGAACCTCACAATATTCTTTCACTAAGGATCGTACTTAAATCTTCTATATCAAGGGTAACTGCATGTACATCTTTTATGCCTATGCCCCTCCAACAAGCTTAACAAATAACTAGCTTTAAGGGTCAATTTCTTGGCACAAAATGAATATGTTTTTTCAGATAAATCAGTCTCGTTCTTTTCTTCTTTTTTTTTTTGCACAGTTCATCTTCAAAATTTCCATTTTGTAGCTCGCATCCTTCATTCTTAAAGCCAAATAATTAAGATAAAAGTTGTATAAATGCTATAAAAAATACCGGGCGTGGGCAGGTAATAGGTGATGGGGAAGAGAGGTCATTTGTAATTCATGGGAGCATTGTGTGAATGATAGTTGATTCCGATATGGCTCCCAAAACCTGGATTTCAAGCTCCAAGGTAGGATAAATGACAAAGGAAGCTTTGCCTTATTTGAGTTGGGGATGATGGATTGCATTTACGTACTATTTTTGTACGAGGCTAAAAAAATAAGTGTTGAACTTGGAAACAAAATTAGGGTCAGCAAAAGCAAGGTGCTATTTTGCAAAGCGACACATGGGAAAGTAAGTGTGATGATTACATGATTTCTATCCATGTACAAATTTGAGCCCAAATAAGAGTTTGTCAATTAATTCCGGACAGATCTAAATTCTTTGTCCTTTTCAATTCTAAAAATAATTGTGTTCTTTCGAAAACTTCGACAAATTTTATCCAAAGATCGCCCCTTCTTTAAAGGGGCAACTGTGGTCATTTAGTCTTATTCTCTGTAATCCACCCAAACATGCATGTTTGTGTAATAATATTATATTTCATGTAACTCGTATGCTATTAAGACATTCGGCAATGTGGTGTAACTGTGTAGGATTGTTTGAGTAAACATTTAACATTGTCAAAATAATTTTAAGTCAAAATAATTTTAACCCAAAATAACTTGGTGCTGTGCCAAGTGGCTTGAAGTTGCCTGGCTCGTGACAATCAAGGAGAACATTAGCTACACTACATAAATTGCCAGTTGGAAGAGATGAGATCTTGTTACGCAATAGAAACAAGGTACACTATTTTACACTATCAGGTCAATTTAATGACATTGATAGCATGTTGCTACGTTAATTCTGAACTACCACTTCTAAAGTTGTTCGAAAGTCCTAGCATATAAAACTCTTTCAAATAAACTTATTCTCAACACAAGAAAGACATTTTATGCATAAAACTATTCATAGTCAACTATTATTAATTATTTGCTGTGAATGCAGGTTAGCCCAGCTAGTAGATCTCTCTATGAGTCATCATTTATAATTGTTAAATTCGTCTTCATAAGTTATGTAAAATTATGTAATAGCTTATCAATCTAGAGTAAATTAATAACTATCAGAAAGATATGACAAAATTAACTAGATCCAATTAGATTTTCGATCTAATATAGATTATTGTTCGACAATAATAATATTGTTTGACAATAATAATATATCAAAGTCTTGAATTATTTAAGAGTTATTTTAATTTATATATTAAGCATAGAAGAAGTGATCTAGATGAAGTTAACACATTACTGTTCTAGTTTTATATAACCTAAATAATTTCTAAGGTCTCAGGTTTCGTTAGAATAACCTTACGTTTTTGTATTCATTGCTATTTTCTGGAAAGAAACTCGTTCACCTCACATCTTTTTTTACCACAAAACGCCTATACAGTGCTACAAATATGTACGTTGCTATACATAATACTGACTAATCCATCTTTTTAGGTATTAGCTGATATAGACTGCGACACTAGGTTCACTCTAGTTGCTTATTTTTATTGGAGAGGAGATGATTTTGAATCTTCCTATGCAAGTGATGACCTTTTTGTTTTTTTGCTGAAATTTTATGGAATATCTATTTGATGCATGCATCAGAACTGTAATTTTAGTTGTTAAAGTACAAAGTCTTATACGTTGATGCCATTAGGATGCAATTAACTCTTGAAAGAACTATTTCTATTCCATTCAAATTGTTGTACCTTCTTTTCTGTCACTATATCTTCCAAGGACAACCTCAATACAGACCTTTGAACTCCTTGACACTGCGCATTATTCGCCCACCATTTTCTATTGAAACACGATTTAGGTAACGATTCTCATAGGTAGCTTTCAAGTTTTGACTGACATGTGAAGGACAAACAATTTTGCTTGCTCGGCAAGTAACTGTGATATCATTGTGGTCTTGCTTATGACCAATCTGCCCAACCTTGCCTGATACCTCGTGAAACTGGTAATGTTTATGATCAATAAAAGCTATTACATATCTGGTTATGTAGTTATATAATATAGACCCATAAATGTTTTAATATCTTTTCATGTTTCAAATACCTTTACGCTTTATGGCATCAGTACTATTGCAATTCTAGAAGTTGTCCAAGCAACTTGCAGGTAGGGATGAGAATGGGCAAGTTTACGAGCCAATTTTTATTTGTTCTATTCAAAATTTTGAATTAGAAAAGAGTGAAAATTTCATTTTAAATTTAAAATTTTGCATAGAGCGGGCTAAAAAGTGACCCGTGGACGTGCCCATTCTCATCCCTACTTGCAGGTCATTACTATAGCCAAAGCAACAAGTCAACCTTTATGCTATTGGTTCATATAGGAAAATGAAGAATGAATGATTCCTGTACATTGCATTGCTTGCTGCTTCTAACTTGACATGCTTGGCTTCCTTGTTCAAATAACCGAAGGTTTTAGTATCTCTAAGTTTCTACTTGAATAATTCTTGTGTGTTATTTCTTTAATTCTTCTATATTTAATTGTTAACTTTTTCCTCTTGCTGTTCTCTCTCATGTTGACGTAATTGTATATGTTTCTCATGTTGCATATTTGTGCATTTTACTTTTCCGGCTTAGTTGCTGAATACCACATCTCTATCAATTTTTATATGACTCAAACCTATAAATTGTTTTGTGATTCTTGTGTTGTAGACTATAAGTACATTGTTCTGTCTGCTCATGATGTGCTAACTAAATGTGTTTAACCTTTTTCTTTTTACCTTCTAAAGAAGTTTCATTCTCATTCTATGTTTTATTCTGCAAATACCATCACTTCTACTATTATCAATCTAGTTTTTACCTAGAATTTGTGCATTTCTTGTTCTCCTATAATTTTTTACCGAAGACGGTAAAGCTAATTATTCTAAGCTTTTGCTTCTCAGGGAATCACTTCTGCTGCGGTGAAGAAAGGTGGACTTTATGCTTTTGATATTGGTACACAATACAAATATAAGAACACCCTCATTGATGTCAAAGTTGACACTGATTCAAATGTATGCTTTGCTGCCTCTTAATTTTGCTTTTTTCCTTTTCTTTTAAATGTTAAAATTATAGAGAATTTAATAGGGGATTACTGATTTAAACTTACCAGATTTCAACAACTTTCACTGTATCTGAAGTCCTGCCATCCACTAAGGCAATTGCTTCCCTCAAGTTTCCTGACTATAATGCTGGAAAGGTATGCATATTTTTCTTTCGGACCTTGTAAATTTTGGGCTGTAGATATGATAATGAATCAGCATTTTCTCTTTATTTCTCCCTCAGGTGGAACTGCAATATTTCCATGACCATGCCAGTATTGCAACAGTTGTAGCTCTGAAACAGACCCCGGTTGTCGACCTTTCTGCAACCATTGGTGCTCATGGTGTTGCCTTTGGAGCAGAGGCAGGTTTTGATTCAGCCACAGGAGTTTTTACAAAATACAATGCAGGAATTGGTGTAACAAAACCTGACTACAATGCTTCCATAATCCTGTGAGTGCTCATACTTGATGTACCTTGAGTAATAGAAGAGTTCTTAAGCAGGAGGATGGGCATGATGCACAAAATTATTAAAATATAAAAGTTATTAGTGTTGACATTTTTTTGCTCATATATATATATATATATATATATATATATATATATATATATATATATATATATATATATATATATATATATATATATGAGAAAAATGGATGAGCTGACAGCTCACGCAAATTATCTAAGCTGTAGTTCATTTTCACTATCTCCAATAATCATTTTTAAAAAATTTCTTTTGGATTATGATCTCGACCCCCTAGGGTTCACTCATACCCAAGTTCTTGGGTTTTAATTTTGATTTGGTCCTCCATCAAGTTAATACAAAATTAACGGTTTTCAATGAATAAAACATTTTGTATGCACTTGATGAAAGGGTAAATGAGCTCCAAAATTTATAAAATTTAATATGAAAGAAATTAAGGTGATAGAGATAGTAATTGTTAAAAAAAATTGAAGAAAAATTATTAGATCATTATAGTCTTGCCGCTAGCTCATGTAACTTTTCCTGAGCTGGCGGCTCACCTACAGTAATCATGTATATATATATGTGTGTGTGTGTGTATGAGCAAATGGGAAATTCACCGACGGTGAAGGGAGTTCCTTCACCGCCGCTTAGGTGGCCCAATAAAATTATTACATGGATCCACTCAAAGAGTTGTTAAGTGAGTTCTTTTATTTGTTATCTTGAGTGGCGTCATGTGTAATAATTTTATTGGGCCACCTAAGTAGCAATAATGGAACTCCCTTCACCGTCGGTGAATTTTCCCTTTTATATATATATATATATATATATATATATATATATATATATATATATATATACACAGAGAGAGAGAGAGAGAGAGAGTAAACGGGAAATTCACTGGCGGTGAAGGCCAGTGAATTTTCCCGTTTTCTCATATATATATATATATATATATATATATATATATATATATATATATATATGAGATTACTGTATATGAGCCGTCAGCTAAAGTAAGTTACGTGTGTCAATAGCAAAAAAGTAATGATTCTATTATTTTTTTCAAATTTATTCTAGGATCATGATCTCTATCTCCTTAGATTTTTTAGGATCAAATTCCTTTGGTTTTGAAGTTTATTTACTTTTTCAACAAGTGGATACAAAATGTTATATTCATTGAAAACCGTTAATTTTGTGTCTACTTGATAGAAGACCAAGTCAAAACTAAAATCCAAGAAATTGGGTATGAGTGAATCCAAGGGGGGTCGAGGTCATAATCCAAAAGAAAATTTATAAGAGATAGTGGAAATGGACCGCAGCTCAGTTGACTTACGTGAGTCGACAACTCACTTCATTATTCTCTCTCTCTGCACACACACACATATATAATTTTTATTTATATATATGGGAATAATGTACAAGAGCTGCCAGCTCAGGTAAATAACGTGAGTCTGCGGCAAAAAAAGTAATGATATGAGTGAACCTAGGTGGTCGAGATCATAATCCAAAATATTTTTTTTAAAAATAAATTATTAGAGATATTAAAAATAGACTGCAGCTCAGGTAATTTATGTGAGGCGATTGGCTCATTTCCGTTAGTTTTTTTTTCTCTACATACATATATATATATATATATATATATATATATATATATATATGGGGAATATTTTTCTCCCTGCACTCTGTCGTTATTCAGCTCAGGCTTAGTATGGTTTTTAGTGAAGCTTTTAGTGTTTTCTATTCTCGATGAACTTTGAGCAGATGCTGAATAACTACTATAACAATGGCATTTCTGTGTGTGTTTTTTCCCCGTCTGCATTATGTGGTTATTCAGCTTATTCTCAATGTAGTTTTTATTCTTAACCTTTTAAAGCTAAGAAATAACTCCTTAGCTTATTTCTGAGTGATTATTCTGAACTTTTTTTTTTTTTTTTTAAATTTAATAAGGGCGGACAAGGGCGACACTCTTAGAGCTTCATACGTCTACCATCTGGATGAGAAGCAAAAAAGTGCTGCTGTAGCTGAGATCACCAGAAGATTCTCTACTAATGAGAACACTTTCACTGTTGGAGGAGCATATGCGGTGGATCCCCAGACTACGGTGAAGACACGGCTCAACAACTCTGGCAAGCTCGGGGCCCTGTTGCAGCACGAGGTGAGGCCCAAGTCCATTCTCACCATCTCAGGTGAGTTTGACACTAAAGCCTTGGACAGAACTCCCAAGTTTGGTTTGGCGCTTGCCCTCAAACCCTGAGCTTCATTTCTTGGCAGTTGTTGGAGTAAAATTTTTTTGGTTGGTTCAGAAGCCAGTAGCAGGCAATAAAAGCTTACCACGGACGTTATTTTTGCTTTAGGTTTTATAGTACTGTGGATTAATTTTATTTGGGTGGGTGCTGTGGCCTTCCACTGGTCTTCTTTTGTTTTATGAGGCATTTTTGACCTGCTGGAGTTTGTAATTTGTTATATCCTTTCATCACCAGTGGTTAGGAAGCTGGTAACTACTGTGTGACCTGAAATTTGTTGAATTCTTGCAGGAATTTTCTTGAAGTCTGCCACAATTTTAGTTGTCTCACTGTTAGTAGCTTCTCCATGTCGCCCTTTGTGGCTTCTTTGAAAGTTTTACCTTTAGGAGGCTTCATTGATGAAAACTGAGAACTCTACTGTTATTCTATTTTCTTGCGTTTCCTTTGTGTATGCTGTCTTGGGGATTGAGATCGTTTTCTGGACATGAGAATGGTTGATGAATTCTGGTTTGGCTATTGTGTCAGGTCAAAGTGTGGTTTTGGATTTTCAATTCATGTTGGTGTGGTGAAACGAAAATTCGATTTCTGGTGGGGACTCTTCCTTTGGTCGTCCCCGTCGAGATTGTTTGCTCTATCTCGAGACTCTTCTATGGTGGTGATGTTTTGTAGTTCTCCTGATGGGACTTTTTGAGACGCCCGTCTTCTATGGTGGTGATGTTCTGTAGTTCTCTTGATGGGACTTTTTGAGACGCGATCTTTCAAGGTAAGTCAGAAGTCCCAGGGCAGCGACGCTTTTTCGGAGCTTTGTCTTCAATTCACTTTCCGCAAGCAACGTCGGCTAGAGGGGAGCACTCTATTCATGGTTAGTTGATTAGCTTGCTGCTTATTGATGTTGTTGACGTTTGTTGCTGGTGTGTTGCAAATTTAACAAGTGACCCTCTCTTGTTCAGATTCTTCGTAATTAGAAACAGAGTTAGGAGGCTGGATCATGCACGCAGAATCGGCAACCAAGTAGCTGTTCTCAACACCGTTGCAAATAAAACAGTCGGTATTCTATTTCAAAAGAAGGCTGATGATGAACAAGATAAGTTGCAGCAGTCGATTTAACAATAGCTCTTGAAATTCCCAGCTGACACTGGCTCTCGGAAGTCTACATAATACATTGGCTGGTCAGTATGTAAGCTCTAATGCACTTCATACTGGTTTCAGTTCTTTACGCTCCTCACCAGAAAAAAAAAAGTATGATGTCAGCTTCAGTACAACACCTTGCAAGGAATTCTGTTGGCCAGCCGAAAACCCTACCAACTAAACCAATCTGTAACATTAAGACAAACATTATCAGTGCATAAAATGCGTCCTTAGGTGAGACAATTACCTCAGGCAATTTGCTAATATGTGTCGTGTTCTCAGCAGTTTGACTGTAAAAGCTTGAGCAAGCCACCATATCAGCTACGAGGCTTGAACCTTTTGCTCCATTTCAGTAGGAGCTCCTTGATATCAGCATCCATCCTCGTCCCTCTACCTCCCCACACCAACATGTGAGCTAGGTCTCCCATAGATGAACCAGCCACCTCGTGCACCGCCTTGAAGCCCATCCTCGTGTAGAATCTAACGAGCTGAAAGAAAAAAAAAAAAAAAAAAAAAAAAAAAAAAATTGCCAAGATCAACAAAAGATATGTTCAAAGCAGCAACCGTGCTATATCAGTTCAGACAGTAGTAAATCATGTACTTGTTCACTTCACGAAGTAACTCAAAATCTCACCCCACAGCATCCTCAAGAAATTGGGACTAATACATGGTTATGATCATAGTTAGCTCTATTAATTTTTAATAAAACACGTTTTGATTCTTAAACGTTTAATAACTCTGTTTAAAAAGAAAGATGGGAAAATATTCGTATTTTTTATAGAAGTGTATAAAAACCTGTTTTAATTAGACACGTCTTGACCTTTTTTTTTTAAAAAAACTTTATTGGAAACAAATTCCTCTTTGTAAATTTGTAATATTACTTTTTATGAAAATAATTCAATTCTAATTCTTAGCCATAACTTTTTATTTACGAACATATTTAATTAACAAGCAATCTAAAATAAGCCAAGTGTGACACTGAATCAATAAATGTTATTAGTTAATATTAAGTAATTCTTTCATTCAATATGCAATTTTTTTTTTTTTTTTGGATAGATAGATTGTTGATCTATAAAATTTGACACACATAAACACAAATATATAGCACATTTTTCATATACATGTTCTTTTTTCCAAGTCAAGTAATTTAGAACATGAGTGACATCTCCATTATTTTTTTGTCATTTTTTAAAATAAGTATATTTTTTTAACTTAAAACTATGAACTAAACATGAATAAAACACATTCCATTTTTTTTTTTCTGTATATGTTTTGCTAACTATAATTATAACCTAGGTTAATTATGATGTCTAGATCAAACATTTAATCAGTAATCTTTTACGGCCAATATAATGGGTTTTGGATTTTCAAATTTAGAATTTTTTTTTTCTCTTTTTTGAGGGTTAGTTTAAGAAAAAAACTTGATCAAAGTATGACTAGCCAAAAAACTAGATCATAGTACATTACATTGGCAAGTTTTTTAAAAAAAGGGCAAATATTCAAAAATTTATTGAAAATATAATTGATATTATCATAGAATTCTTACGTCTATTAAAACTAACACATCGACAAATCATTCATATAAAATATTTATCTAAACTAACTGGTTCGTGAACAACTTACATCTATCTCATTATCAATTCAAACTCTTAGGAGAGTAGTTAGAAGTAAGATGTCAATATGTCATGGATCCTTAATTATTGGCAAAAAAAAAAAAAAAATGTTGAAAATAAACTTGGTGAGTCCAAAGTCATAAGAGTGTCAAGTAAGCGTGATGATTTAAATTAAGTTGCCTTTTGACTTTGTCAATGGATGATTATCTCAATGCCACCATTAATGTATAAAGATTTGAAAAGACTGTTCTAAGTTTAAACTTCAACTCTAATTAAACTGTTTAAGATACTTACTAAAACGCTAATCATATAAAATATCCTTCACTAGAATAGCAAGTGCAGGTCAACTTGAAAACGACATGAAACTACTACTTGCAAGAAGGTATTTTAATTTAATAGAAGATTAACTCACATAATTACTGTAAAACAACTTAAAATTTTACATATTTTTCAGATAACTATATTGAAATTTAAACTATTTATTTATAGCTGTTTCTCTTAGTTTTCTGTCCAGACTCTAAGATGGTTTGGGTGGATAATTTTCCTCAAAGGCTACGGGAGCCAGTAATAAGGAATGCTTCTAATGTTAAATATAAAATATTATACTCCTTGATAATATATCTTATCAGAAATATGACGCATAGGTGGATCAATATGATATTTGACTGTTTTCAAAGGATGGTTAAGTGAGTTCTTTTATTTGTTGCCTTAAATGATATCACGTGTAATAATTGTATTGGGCCACCTAAGCGGCGGTGAAGGAATTCCCTTTACCGTCGATGAATTTATCCTTTTATATATATATATATATATATATATATATATATATATATATATATATATATATATATATATATATATATATATAGGAAAAAACTATGCCCCTTCTATGACGCTTAGGTGGACCTATAGAATATTTGTATGTGGAGGGATTTTTTGAAAACAAGCATTAGGTGGAGGGATTTTTTTAAAAACAGTCACTGTGGTCAATCAACATGCAAATATCCTATTAATCCACATATGCGTCATACATAATTTTTTCCGTTTCCATATATATATATATAGGGGTTGAGTATGTTTCATGAATTTGTTTATTATTTTTCTAAGGGTGTAAAGTTCTCTTCCGAGTTCCCATACATTGTTAATAATGTGATAATGTTGAGATAACATAAGCTCAAGAGGAAATCTTTATTTTTTTAAAAATTAAATTTATGATAATTAGCTTAAAAATTAGATATGGTCCATTATAATATTCACCAATTGAGCCATTCCGACTCAACAGAAACTATTGCAAATTCTTTTTCTAAGTAAACTCACACATATATTTTTCTTTTATAAAATTATTCAAATTGAATTCTCACTCGAAAATTAAATTCAAAATATTTTATGATGCCATTAAAAATAATCCTCATTGGCTCATTGCAAATTGATAGTATTACCTTAGAGTGGTAGAGGGGTGAGTCGTGGATAGCTAGCAGCTCGGCCCGGTCGCAGCCCCGGTCGAACCCGTGCCGGACCGCCACTGCCCCGATAAATAAACCGAGCCCGAAAATGGACCGGTCCATTCCCATCGTCTCCTTTCTCATCCTCATAGAATCGAGGTGCAAGATTTTGGCCCCGAACCACGTCCTAATTACGCCCTCTGCCCTTCCCAGCTCTCCCCGCTCGCCCTGGGCTTGGACCCTGAAGAATGGGCCCAAGGTTTGGAGCTGGATAGTGAGGCCCTGGGCTTTGGACGAGTCCATGATTTGGGACATCGTGGGGATTAGAATTGGCGTTGTGGGTGTTTTGGGGAAGGTGGGTGTTGGGTTTGGAGGCGGGAAGGGGGAGGAGGAGGCCATGCTGAGATTTTCTCTAGAAAACTGAGGAAGGAATTGGTAATTTTATTTTATTTTATTTTTAATTTCAAGGCCATATTTTGTTCAATTTCTCGAAGATAAACTCTCGAGTCTTGTGGGGTCGTGGAGAGATGAGAGTCACATTTTTGTCACTTCTTTTGTCTTGTTTTTCTCTCTCATTGTATAAATTGATAAGTATCGCATACAATACGATACGATACGGATACATAGATACGTAAATTTGTAATAGAGTGAGAAATAAGCTATGAAGATTTCAAGGTATTCCCACTGTGTAGCGTCAAAAAAAAAAAAAAAAAAAAAAAAACGCATTAGTTATGTTGCTTTCTGTTGAGATTTTGACCAAAAAGATCCATACAAAACAAACATCGCATGTTATCATCACCCTCAACCAAGAATATCAAAACTAGTTATTATTTTCTTTTTTTTTTTATTAGTCAAACTCACACCCGAGATATTTTTTGATATCAATTAAATTGAGTTTCTAAACAGAGTTGAAATCAGAACCTTTCAGAAATTAGAGAGGAATGATCAACAGTGTCAATATTTTCACCTTGCAAAATTGTCTAAAATTTTATTCTTAAATAAATGTAAAACTTTTTATATACAGTACTTTAGAATTTCTCAAAAATAAAGACAGAGAGAAATTTACTCTTGAAATCTAGAATTATGAAAACAATAATAAATCTCTTTGTTAATCTCTAATATCCGATATATCAAGAAAAATAATACAAAACACATGATTTGTTTCAATGTTAGAGTCACATTTGTCTCAGTCCAATTAAGAACTCTTCAAAAACCTAGATGATCAAATTTTAAATAAATCTTTAAGTCAATAGGGTGATAACCCACCATGAGAGAAGTGTTGAATCATAAATTAAGCTGTCCAAACTTACAAAGATGAGATCTATCAAGCAAGAGTCCACGAAGTTGGCTCACGAGACTTAGGAATTCTTTATCAATCAGAATCAATTCCAAATAAGGAAATTATATTTGATTACAACAAGAAAATTTCTGTCTGCAAGACAAGAAAATCCATCTCATATTTGAAGACTGTTTGGAGTTCATCTGCAACTCTATTGCCAAAATAAATATATACTCACCCTCTCTTCGATGAAGAGAGAGGAGGATCTTGACATGATCTTGACAGAATATTCTTTTATATTTTGTTAATCTTCTTCTTCTCCCTCTATGCAAAAACACTGTAATAAAGATAGGAGAGAGATTGAGTGATTGTAGAAGGGGGAGAGAGAGAGATTGAGAGAATGAAACTACGATTCTACTGGAAGGTGCAACATGCTATTTGAGATCAGAAGTCGTTCTGCAAAGTTGACTTAGCTCAGAAATCAGTTCTAAGCCAATCTTTATCTGGTGCTTAAATTTGGCTCGGCAATTTTATCATATCAAAATTAACATAAAAAAGAATCTACAGATAAAGGGGAATCAGAAGGTTGGAGGAAAAAAAAAAAAAAAATCAAAGAGTAATATAAAAATATAATAAGGTGTTCGAATTCATATTTGAACATTGAGATTTGAGCCAATTCACTAGTTCAAAATAATGAATTAGGTGACTGGAAAATGGTTTCAAAGTAGAATACATGATAAGAGAATAAAACAAAATATAGTCCCACATCACTAAAAGTGTTGTTAGTTTGTAGGTTTATATAAAATTGTTTATTCTATAGTAGTGCTTATGTAATAAGAGGAGAAACTTTAAACACCATTGGTGATGGTGCTATGCACCGAATGGGCGTTTTAGGACGCACATACGCATCATCTTTCTATATAAACATATAATTTATATCGCTAAATTTGCCTAACAATATTAATCTTAGACAATAAGATTTAATCTTTCTAATCTTATTAATATAACAGTATCTAATTTGTCTATTTATTCTATCTAGTGAAGATAGCAGAAGGTGCATTTAGAAATACGCATCATCTTTCTATATAAACATATAATTTATATCCCTAAATTTGCCTAACAATATTAATCTTAGGCAATAAGATTTAATCTTTCTAATCTTATTAATATAACAGTATCTAATTTGTCTATTTATTCTATCTAGTGAAGACAGCAGAAGGTGCATTTAGAAATACGCATCATCTTTCTATATAAACATATAATTTATATCCCTAAATTTGCCTAACAATATTAATCTTAGACAATAAGATTTAATCTTTCTAATCTTATTAATATAACAGTATCTAATTTGTCTATTTATTCTATCTAGTGAAGACAGGAGAAGGTGTATTTAGAAAATAAATCTATATTTTTTATTTTTAAGAGAATGTTTTTAGCAAGGGAATTTTTAGAAATATGGGATTCATTTTAAATTCTCCTTTCTTATTTCTTATTGGGGTTAATTGCAATAACTATTCATATGCTATGGATAAGTACCACTAATATCCCCTTATGAATTTTTTTGCAGTTAGATCTCTTGAAATATAATAGAGTGAATGTACATTTTGATATAGTTTTGCTGATGAAAAATTGAATATACTAAATAATTTTAATCCCTAAAACACTCTCTCCTTTTTTTTTTTAATCTTTAGATTATCTGAAGAGGACCTCTCAATCTCTTGGCTCGCCTCAGATATTCTCTCTCTCATGTGGTTGCAATGCGTATGAATACGATGTGGCAGCGGCATGTCAAATTTTGACCATGAGTTAACTCCGTTGAAGATTCAGAAGGCTTAGCTACGAAAATATAAAAGAAAATTCAAAAATAGATATTTTGATAGAAATTTCGTATTATATGAATAATTAGGGAAATTCTAAATGAGCACACCACTTGTACGAGCACCGAGAGCTGACTAAGTCAAGTGGTACGCTCAATTAGACTTCCCCGAATAATTATTGCAATTAATCCTAGTTATTATTTTTCCTATCCAAAGCCAACAACCTCGGCGTCCATAAACATTTGCCTCCATGGCCTCCAATTCTTTCAACAGTCAACTTCATCTCCCCATCATCTCCTCCCCCAGTGCAGACCGAGTCCAAAGCACACCAAGCTCCATAATCTCAATGGATCCGTCGATCTGGAGCCAGATGCCCGACGACCTCCTCGACCGGATCCTCGCCCTCCTCCCCCTCAAGACCCTCTTCGCCCTCCGCCCCACCTGCAAGCGCTTCAACTCCCTTCTGCTCACCCCATCCTTCCTCTCTCTCCTCACCTCCTCCAACCGCCATTCCCCCTCCTCCTCCTCCTCCTTCCTCATCCTCTCCCACCCCCAGTTCTCCCACCGCCTCCTCCCCCTCTATGACTTCGCCGCCGACGCCTGGCGCACCATCCCCCTCTCCTCCTCCGCCGCCACCCTCCTCTCCTCCTCCTCCGGCCTCCTCCTCTTCTCCATCGGCCCGTCCTCTCTTCTCGTTTCCAACCTGCTCACCAACTGTTCGACCGTTGTCCGCTGCCCCACTGCCCCGATACTGTCCGCTACGCTCGTCTCCAGCCCTTCGGGGTCGCCTCACGGCTACAGAATCTTCGTCCCCTGCACCAAGTCCAACTGCGTTTTCGTCTACAGCTCGGAGAGTCGAGCCTGGCGCACGTTCGAGGGGCTGCAGTCCGCGATGGGCAACTCCAGTTCGCATCAGAACGGCATCTTGTTTCGTGGGTCGCTGCATTTTCTGACCCCTGAGCCGTTCTCGGCGGTGGGTTTTGATTTGGAGACCGGGGTATGGGCCGCGGGGGCCGTGGCGGGGCTGCCCGCGGAGCTGGCGTTCGTGAGGCTGGTGAGTGGGGGAGTTGCAGGGAGGGAGGAGAGGTTGTATTTGGTTGGGGGAGTGGGGAGAGATGGGATCTCCAGGAGCTTGAGGGTTTGGGAGATGGTCGCGGGGAGGTGGGAGGAGGTGGGGAGGTTGCCGGAGCTGATGTGCAGGAAGTTTGTGTCAGTGTGCTACCACAATTACCCACATGTCTATTGTCTTTGGCACGATGGGTTGGTTTGTGTTTGCTGCACGACGTGGCCGGAAGTGCTCTTCTTTAAGGTGGCACGGAAGACTTGGCATTGGCTGCCGAGGTGCCCGTTACTCCAGGAGAAGTGGAGCTGCGGGTTCCGGTGGTTCCCTTTTGTCCCCGATCTCTATGCTCTGGTTTGAATCTCTCTCACTGCCTTATTGTTGAAACTTTGATGATGTCTACTGTTAATTTCGTTGTCTTTAAATTGCTTTGTCTGTACTAGAATAAATTGTTTTGTTGTGTTTGTGACGATGGAGATGGTTGGATCTTATTTTGGGTGATTTATGATATTTGAATTAACTGATTGGGTACTTGGGATTGGTTCAAAATCGAAAATTTTGAAGGTGAAGCATCATCATCAGCCTTTTATTTGGTGTCAAAGATAACAATTACAAAGATCAGATACAATTTGGGTACAATTACAAAGAGAGATAAACTACCAACTAGGACATCCTCACTAACCTCCAGATATGGCTTGTGGTGAATAATGATCGATCTAGCATGATTCTCTTTTAGTTCATGTAGCCTACTTCAAGTACTCGTAATAAAAGCCTTTGTTGTTGTTGTTGTTGTTGTATATTCTGTAAGGTGCCTGATCTTGGTGTTCTTTTTGGTCGAAGATTCATTTATCCTACAGCAGCTCAGTTTCTGAGAGTACCAGGAGGACTAGGGATCTTTGAAATACTTGATTTCACCTGTGCTGTCTGTAGTCAAAAAATAAACACAACCTGTGCTTCAAATATGCCTTTTTATTCTCCATGTTGGTTACTATTTATGGATTGCTTCTCCATAAAACAACCAATGATGTACCTTGAGTCTGACTGACATTGGTTTCTAAATTTATAAAATGGCAAACAAAAGCCATCAGCTGGTAGCTGGTCGCTCTCTTTATAATGTTTTGATGCAGTTTTGACCTGATCGCTCTCGATAGCCATAAGATGCAGCTTGCCCTTGATGTAGAGCAAGGACAAAGCCGTCTTAAGATTACATAGTGTTGCTCAGTCTTCAAGTTGGTGACCTCTTTTGGTGTCACATTACTTGTTTGTTTTTTGAAATCTTCATTAGTTATTCATACCTAAGTAAGGTCCCAATTGGTGTTGGTTGTTGAGCAGTTTTGGCTATTCCAATTCTTGTTTTGTTTGTTTCTTTATCGATCTTCCAAATTGCGAAGAAAATGACAGGTTTAGGGAGTTGATTTCTTTTCTTTGTAGTGTCAAACATGACTCGATATTGATTCTACTATGATGGCAAGAGCATTCACAGTATATAAATTTCTTGTCGTTGCTTTCTCTTTGCACAGTTTTGGACTGAATAATCAAGCAACTCAAGAAGTAAGCACAAAAAATTGTAATTTGCTTTAATTACATTTTTAATTTGTATTTGTGTCCTTTTGATTTTCATCCGGTGAAATTAAATTTAGCATTTACTTAACATGTATATATGAATAATTTCTTGTTTCCAAAACTAATAATTCTTATTTTTCCTTGTTTAGCAAGTTAGAATGGTCATTGATGACCATAATTTATTTTAATTGTGTTTAATTAGGAAGATATATATGTACACATTGCATATTTGATTAAGCAAAAACTAAATTTCCATAACAAGTCATAATAAAACAAAATCCATAACAATTTATAATAAAATAGCTTTCCGTAATAATTTATAATGAAAAAATTTATAATAATAAATATCATAATCGACTAGTTAAAATTAACTTTCCATAAAAAATTGACTTCGTTAACATTCATGTAAAAAATATATAACATATACTAATATTAATAAATTAACAACCTTTCTCGAAATAAGTTGAGATTTTATTAAAATAAAAAATTCCCTGTACATTATTACTTTTTTTTTTATCAACTTTATTAGTTATTTTCCCAATTATTTTCTAAATCTAAAATTCTTAAAAAAGTCTCATTAAAAAAAAAAAAAACACTTTTCTCATAAGCCGGCCTGGGGCGGTGCCCAGCCCAGATTTGCCCGTTTGGAGGGGAGTTTTCATATGAGCACACTGTTTTACCTAGTGAGCCCACTTAATAACGGTTACCCGGACTAAGAATAAACTATTAATTGGGCTCACTAAGAAAAATAGTGTGCTCCTTTAGAAACTCCCATTTAAACCCGTGCTTTGCCCACCACCTTTCGGGTCTGGGTAAAGCCCGACCCCACCCGACCCGATCCGTGTTGCCAGTTTGGACAGTTTTGACCTTCGGAAAATAGATGTCTTTTTTAATTGGACCCTCTAATTAGCATTATTTTGATATTGTTTCTATTTATTTTTGCAAAATCCCCTATAAAAATTTTCAGGTTTTTGGAACCATCGAAAAACCATCTAAAATTTAAAATTCACCGTGAAATCCCCAGCTCCCAATTTTTCATTAAAGTTTTTATTTTTAAGATTTTATTGTGTAACTTTGATAAGCCATCATCCATTAACCACTTGATTTTTTAAAAATATTTTTTCATAATTTCTCATAACTAATTTTTTTTCGTTGCAATATTTGGTTTTAGTCACATGATTTGATTGTAACTTGGACTTATTTGCCTTCGACAACTTGATTTATCACGATTTTTTAATTGTATTTAAGTGTTTGTTTCTCTGTTATCTTCGATTGATCTACATCTCAAAATTTATGATTGGATCACTATTGAAATATTTTAACATTTTGATCTCGTAATAACCATATATTTTTTTATTATTTTTATTTATTTATTTATTCTTTATTAAAAACATACTTTCCTTCAAAGCATCTTCTCCGTAAACAACATAGATAAATAAATAGAAACATAAAAATATAACAAAATCATTAGTTTGGGATACATTAATATTTTATGCTAATCGTATAAATCAACTTAAGAATATTTTAATACCCAGCGAAATTCCGTACAAAGAACGCATTCTGAATGGACCTAAGATTCGGAGCTACAGGCTATGAGTGGTCGGCCCAAACCCAGGCCATGTTGGTCTCCATCGACCCCTACAAGCCCAACATCAGATAAAGCCCTGTAACAACATGGGCTTGGTCTTATTAAGATCCTAGCTAATCGAACTAATCCAGCATAGCTTGCTCGAGTGGCATGAAACACTTTGGCTGTGCTTGGATGTCAAAAACAAATTATTTTGGAGTGTTCTCAAAGTGTGTGTTTTGGAGTATTTCGGTACTGTATGTTTTGGAGTGTTCTGATAGTGGGTTTAAGGGTGCTCAAGATTATATTTGGGAGTTTAGTTTTCTCATGGGTTTCATAAATATATAAAAGACCAATGTACCCAATTATGAAAAAAAAAAAGTATATGGGAGAGAGTTGGAATAAAGAAAAAAAGAGGATATTTTTGGATAAGTAATTCATAATACTCCAAAACATCCGAATTTGAGATGTTTTAATAAACACTTCAGAACACTTAGGAGAACACTTCAAAACACTTATCTAAAAGCTCACAAGTAAGTGTTCTTATAAACACTTCATACCATATTCCTTCAAGGGAAATTCTAAATGCGCCCTATTTTTTTTAATGAGCCCAGTGCCTAAAGAACAAATATCTATAAGTTTGTCATAATTTTTTAAAACCAAATAGTCCTTATTACTTACTAGTTTGTTGTCGCCACTGCTACTGTAGCGGCAACAACATCAGTTGCTGCTATTGCTGCCACTGCTACTGTCGCTGCTGCGGCGACAACGGCAGCGACAGCAAGCAACTACTGCTATTGCTGTTGCCGCCGCCGTCGCCGTCGCCGCTGTTGCTACTGACACTTCTAAAAAATTGGGACTGGGGCTCACTAAAAAAGCAGAGGATAATTTTGGAAAAGTGCTGGGGCTCACTAAGAAAGGAGAGTGTAATTCAGGAAAAGTGCTGGAGCTCACTAAGAAAAAAATGCCTATATTTCAAACTCTCGTGGGGCTCACTAAGAAATGGAGCTCACTAAGAAAACAATGCCTATATTTCAAACTCTCATAGAGCTCACTGAAAAATGGAGCTCACTAAGAAAAAGATGGGTGCATTTAGAATTTCCCAATATTCAAAACACCCAAAAATACTTCAAACAGAACTAAAGAGTCATGGGTTGGAAGTGCATATTTAGAATTTCATTCCAAACATAGCCTTTATTTTCTTGTGAAGAGTTATGGGTTTGAAGTGCGTGTTTTAGATTTTTCGAGTTAATTTGTAAGTATAACTAAAGAGTTCTTTTCTTTTTGCTAGTCAAACTCACACACTTATATTTTTTTTGTAACATTACCTAAATTGAATTCCTATCGGGAGTCAAATTTAGAATCTCTTGCAAATTGGAGAGCGTGATGCCACTTGAGCTAGTGCTTATTGGAATAAATGAAAGAGTTACATTATACTAGTTTGAAGTTAATTTTCCGAGTTAATTTGTAAGGATAATATGTTTTAATCTATATTAAAAAAGAAAAAAAAATCCATATCCAAAAATAGTTTTTAAATTTCTTGGAATTGCAAGACTGTATTTGACTTTGCTTCTCAGAAACTTCGTATTCTTGTAACTTTATCCTCTATTATTCAATCAAAAGAGTACGATAAATTACATAAAATCCTAATTTACAAGGATACGGTTAATATATAGGCCTCGGAATACAAAACATAATCTGATTATAACTGAATAGCTAAAATGTTACAATAAATTCCCTGTGAAAATTTTAAAACATTCAAGCTCTACTATTGCCACCAATTGACAGCAAAACAGTAAAATTATGACCTCAGATTTCTTCTTTATTCTTTATGAATCTATGATCGGTCTCCTCCACCTATTTTTCTTTTCTTCTCTTAGGCTCTCATAATCTCCGAATTTTCATCATAACTCAAAATTTCCTTACTTCAGAAAGTAGATTGATAAAAAAAAAAAAAGTGAGTAACAAGGATTTTTTTTCTACTTGTGGGCAAGAGAAATTAATAAAGATTTTTTGTTTAACATTTTTCAAGAAAAATACTCGTAATTAATTTCTTTGTTTTTCTTTTGCACTTTGCACTAATGAGGTAGTTGTGAATTTATAGGGATTCAATTTTAAAATCCATAATTTAAACGGGAATAACAATAAAGGCCAATATAATATGCAAGCTACTAAATCTCGCTCTGCCCAATTTCAAATCATTCATTTGCTAATAATTTCTTATTTCTTTTTTGTTTATGCTCCCAAAAATATTTAGTATTATTCCGAAGCCAGGGAAAAAAAAAATTGCTCATAATATTTGATAAATCTAGCAAATCTAGAAGCAAATATTGGTAAATCACCAAAAACGATTCCCTTTTCATTTGTAATCTTTCTATTAAAATTGGCATGAATAATTACCCAATGCTAAAAATTCTCATAAAAATCAAATCAATCTTTTCCTAATAATACCCTTAAAAGAATCTTTTACTAACAATTACCAAAAGAAATTAATTTCCTCTCAATTTATGATAAAACTATCAAATCCAGAAACAAATATATTGGCGGTAAATCTAGAGAAAAGTTAAAAAAAAAAAAAATTGGAGGGCTTGAGGCCAATTCTTACTCCAGTCTATTCAAAATTTTAAATTATAAAATTAAAATTTTCATTTTTAATTTGATGGAAAGTTAACTACTCTTTATTAAATTAGAAATATAGACTCCAACTTGATCGATGTATATAGTATTATATAATTTCCGCTCGCCTCAGCATCAACTTCTCTAATTTGTAAGTGATTATATAATTTCCGCTTGCCTCAGCATCACTTTCTCTAATTTGTAAGTGATTCTGAATTCAGAATCTGATGAGAATTCAATTTGGATAATTTTGTAAAATATATATGTTTTTTTGAATTTGACTTAAAAAAAAAACAAAAGGTTACAAGTAAAAGAAAACGAACACTACATGTCAATTGTATCGAAATGGTTATATTTTCCCCCCTATTCTATTTAGTATCTACATGTAAAAACTTGATTGCATGTCAAAAAACCAAAGAAGAAAGAACCAATTATTCTCCCCTTTCTTAGAAAGAGGGGATTTCCAAATTCCAAATAGTATAATTTTCAAGGGGTTTTTACATATATGCCTCTTAAAGCTTTAAAAATTAGAATTTAGTCCTCTAAATCTTCATATTTATAATTTAGTCCCCAAATCCTTTAAGTTACCACACTTTAGTCCCCACCCATATTTTTTGTCCGAATTTCTCATTATACTTCTGAGTTACTTCACTTTAGTCCTCAATTTTTATTTTCTCTTCCTCCTCTCTTCCTTTTCTTATTGGATTTCCCTCTACATTCTTCTCATCTCTCTCTTCTCTCCCAATTAATCTCTAAAGTAAAGTAATTCAGGAAAATCCAATAAGAAGAGGAAAAAGAGAGAGAGGAAAAGAATGGAAAGGGGAATCCAATAAAAAAAGGAAGAGATGACGAAGAGAAAAGAGATGATTAAAGTGAAGTAATTCAGGAGTATAACGGGAAATTCAGGTCAAAAATATGGCTAGGGACTAAAATAAGTTAATTTAAAGAATTTTGATGACTAAATTATAAATATAAAGGTTTGGAAGACTAAATTCTAATTTTTAAAGATTAAGGGACAAACATGTAAAAACCCCAAGTTTCAAATTTCCAAATCCTACGTCCAACTACCTCGTCCCGTCGTGCGCAGTACCTGACATTTTAGAAGCAGGCTTTTATTAATTTATTATAGAATTACTCACGTGCCCTGCATGCACGTTTTTTTAAGGAAAAAAAAAAAAGAAGTACATTCTCCATCAAATGGTTTGCATAAAAAAAAAAAAAAAAAAAAACTCTTTCATTTATAATGCCTTTCAAAATAAATAAGAGATATTAGATGAGCCTCATAATTTTTCTAGTGAACCTAAAAATTAGGAAAATAAATAATTTTTCCTTCCAATTTTCGAGGCTCACTAAAAAAATACAGAATACAGAGCACATACATCCAGTAACTCTCAATAATTAAATAAATAAGATAAATTAGAATAAACTCAATAAACCTTCGAAAAAAAGTCCCCCTCACACACACACACTCTCTCTCTCTCACCCCACTATATAAACACTTATCCTTAAAGTAAACGAAATGCTAGATCTCTAGTTTTTTTTCTGTGTCTTTGCTCGCAAGATCATTTATGTTTTCGCTGGCATGGGCGAAGATTTTTTCCGGGCAGGAGGCGGTGCTGGGGCTCTCCCGCTCCCAGAATCCGATCAGGTGCACGAATCGCAGCTTCGACGGTGCCAGAAATGCGAGGCCTGCAGCAAGTAGTTCTCGCCAGCCCATCGTCAAGATCAACACGACTGCGGCTACAGGTATTTAATTTTCCCCTGATCCATCAGCATGCTTAATTAAATTGAGAAGTAATTAATTAGTTCTTGTAATTGGATTAGTTCATTAATCAAATCTTTCTCATTTCTTGTCCCGCATTGAGATGATGCACTACGATTTCTGCAAATTCTCGGACATAGAGCACACTCTGCTAACTCCCTAAACACACAAGGCTTGTTACGGTGCATATTGATCAGTCTCTAGCCACTTAATGGTCAAAGTGGCAGGGAATTTCTTTATGCGCACCGCATTTTTCTAGTGAGCTCCACATACTAGACAGTAAAGTGATTTGCAACATAGGGGATAATGGTGCTCACTAGTAAAATATGGTGCGCATTTAGAATTTCCCAAAGTGACGTATCAACCTGAATCTCTCAGTTCTCACCGTCGCATATGTCTGTAACGCCTGTATTCTAAATCTTAGTAATGTAATATCGACAATATATTCTCGTAAAAATATGATAAATTATTAATACAATATAAATAATTAAAGAGTTGATTACTGTGAAATTCACTGTACTATAGTATTAGTGGAACTTATTAGGGGTATTTACTGATTTGTCCCTCACATCTTTATATATTATGATTTAGTCCTCCAAATCTTCATATTTAGGATTTAGTCCCTAAAATCTCCTAAGTTACTACAATTTAGTCTCCCTCCTTAACTTTTTTAAATTTTTGACCTGATATTACCATTTTACTCCTCCTTATTTATTCTTTTTCTTCTCCTCTCTTCTCCTCCTCTCTTCTCCTTTTCTTCATTATTTCTCCTTTTTCTTCCTTCTCTCTTTCTCCTCTTTTCTTCATTGGGAAAAGAGAGGAGGAAGAGAGAAGGAGAAGAGAGGAGGAATAATGAAGAAAAAGAGAAGGGAGGAGGAAGAGAGGAGTAGAAGAGAGGAGGAAGAGAAAGTATGAATAAGGAGGGATAAAATGGTAATATCAGGTCAAAAATTAAAGAAAGTTAGGGAGGAAGACTAAATTGTAGTAACTTATGAGATTTGGGGGACTAAATCCTAAATATGAAGATTTGGAAGACTAAATCATAATATATAAAGATTTGAGGGACAAACCAGTAAATATCCCAACTTATTAAGGGTGTTAGTCAAGTTGTAAACTATCCTAAGCGGGGTCTAATTTTGGCTTACTATATAAAAAATAACTTTGAGTCAATTGCTTCCGGCTCTCATTCTAAGCGTATACAACTTGAGATTATATCCAAATTCAATCATCTTAAGTATTGATACGAGATACAATCTCATTTATAATAATAATTTCTTTTGGCAACAATCTAATTTTTGGATTAGCAAATAAAAAACAATCTAATTTATAACTTATAATAGTAACAACTACAATAAGAGTTAGGTTGAGAGAGAAAAATCGAGAGACACAATATTTTAATAACTCTCAATCCTTTGCTCATCATGATGGGACATTATAAGCGATAGAGTAAACTCACGGTCCACTGACATCCAATTCCTAATCATACAAATTCTACCGCCTTCTGTGTATAAAAAAATAACTCTTAGTCCCATGCGATATTGATATTTATATTTTATATTGTTGTTCGGTCTACATCCTGTTACTTACACCAACTTATCAATTTATTAGAATAAAATAAGTAACTAATAACATAATCTGAACAACTACAACTCAACCGGTCATTCAATCTATTGTACTCAACTTTTATTTTTTTATTTTTTAAAAAAACTTTTTTTAGTTTATTAGTTACTTTCTCTGTCTTGAACTGCCAGTAAATTCTAAGCTTATTTTATTTTCCTCCTATTTTTTTTTTAATTAATTTTTTTAATATTTTGGCCCTGTTATTTCCCTGAACTTGAGCTTTTTAAAAGAACAACTTTTTATGATTGTCTCCTTTTTTTGCGTTTGGTGTTAGGGGGGAAAATAAAATTTAGGAGTATTTACAGATTTGTCCCTTACAGTTTATAAATTATAATTTAGTCCCCTACATCTACATATTTAGAATTTAACCACCCTAAATACTCTAAATTACTACAATTTAGTCCCTTCCCTAATTTCCGTTAGTCCAATTTATTTTTTAACCTGATTTTTTTCATTTAACCCCTCCTTAATTACTTCTTCCCTCCTTCTCCTCTCTTATCCTTTTATTCATTCTTCCTTTTCTCTTCTCCTTCCCTCTTCCTCCTTTCTTCTCCTCCTCTCTTCTCCTTTTTTTCATTGGGTTTACTGGCTTCCCTCTTTCTTCTTCTTCTCTTCTATCTCTCTATTCTTCCCAATTTTTCTTCAAAGGGGTATTTAAGTCATTTCATTATTTAAAAAAGTAAAAAATAAATTATGCCGTTTATTTGGACGGAAAAACTAACGGAGGAACTAAATTGTAGTAATTTAGAGGAATTGAGGGACTAAATCTAAATATGAAGATTTGGGGGACTAAATCATAATTTATAAATAAATATCCCTAAAATTTAAATATCTAAGCTAAATATTGATCTTTGAGCTAAATATTGATCTTTGAGTTAATTTAAAGAATTTTGATGACTAAATTATAAATATAAATATTTGGGAGACTAAATTCTAATTTTTAAAGATTAAGGGACAAACATGTAAAAACCCCAAGTTTCAAATTTCCAAATCCTACATCCAACTACCTCGTCCCGTCGTGCGCAGTACCTGACATTTTAGAAGCAGGCTTTTATTAATTTATTATAGTATTACTCACGTGCCCTGCATGCACGTTTTTTTAAGGAAAAAAAAAAAAAAGTACATTCTACATCAAATGGTTTGCATATAACAAAAAAAAAAAAAAAAAACTCTTTCATTTATAATGCCTTTCAAAATAAATAAGAGATATTAGATGAGCCTCATAATTTTTCTAGTGAACCTAAAAATTAGGAAAATAAATAATTTTTCCTTTCAATTTTCGAGGCTCACTAAAAAAATACAGAATACAGAGCACATACATCCGGTAACTCTCAATAATTAAATAAATAAGATAAATTAGAATAAACTCAATAAACCTTCGAAAAAAAGTCCCCCTCACACACACTCTCTCTCTCTCTCTCTCACCCCCCTATATAAACACTTGATCCTTAAAGTAAACGAAATGCTAGATCTCCAGTTTTTTTTTCTCTGTCTTTGCTCACAAGATCATTTATGTTTTCGCTGGCATGGGCGAAGATTTTTTCCGGGCAGGAGGCGGTGCTGGGGCTCTCCCGCTCCCAGAATCCGATCAGGTGCACGAATCGCAGCTTCGACGGTGCCAGAAATGCGAGGCCTGCAGCAAGTAGTTCTCGCCAGCCCATCGTCAAGATCAACACGACTGCGGCTACAGGTATTTAATTTTCCCCTGATCCATCAGCATGCTTAATTAAATTGAGAAGTAATTAATTAGTTCTTGTAATTGGATTAGTTCATTAATCAAATCTTTCTCATTTCTTGTCCCGCATTGAGACGATGCACTACAATTTCTGCAAATTCTCGGACATAGAGCACACTCTGCTAACTCCCTAAACACACAAGGCTTGGTCCGGTGCATATTGATCAGTCTCTAGCCACTTGATGGTCAAAGTGACAGGGAATTTCTTTACGCGCACCGCATGTTTCTAGTGAGCACCACATACTAGATAGTAAAGTGATTTGCAACATAGGGGATAATGGTGCTCACTAGTAACATATGGTGCGCATTTAGAATTTCCCAAAGTGTTGTATCAACCTGAATCTCTCAGTTCTCATATGTCTGTAACGCCTGTATTCTAAATCTTAGTAATGTAATATCGACAATATATTCTCGTAGAAATATTACAAATTATGTAATACGCATTTTCCTTCCTTCTCTTTTCCTCCTCTTTTCTTCATTGGGAAAAGAGAGGAGGAAGAGAGAAGTAGAAGAGAGGAGGAATAATGAAGAAAAAGAGTAGAGAGGAGGAGAAGAGAGGAGGAAGAGAGGAGGAAGAGAAAGAATGAATAAGGAGGGATAAAATGGTAATATCAGGTTAAAAATTAAAGAAAGTTAGGGAAGATGACTAAATTGTAGTAACTTATGAGATTTGGGGGACTAAATCCTAAATATGAAGATTTGGGAGACTAAATCATAATATATAAAGATTTCAGGGATAAACCAGTAAATACCCGAACTTATTATGGGTGTTAGTCAAGTAGTAAACTATCCTAAGCGGGATCTAATTTTGGCTTATTATATAAAAACATAACTTTTGAGTCAATTGCTCCCGGCTCTCATTCTAAGCGTATACAACTTGAGATTATATCCAAATTCAATCATCTTAAGTATTGATACGAGATACAATCTCATTTATAATAATAATTTCTTTTGGCAACAATCTAATTTTTGGATTAGCAAATAAAAACTAATCTAATTTATAACTTATAATAGTAACAACTACAATAAGAGTTAGTTGAGAGAGAAAAATCGAGAGACACAATATTTTAATAACTCTCAATCTTTGCTCATCATGATGGGACATTATAAGTGATAGAGTAAACTCACGATCCACTGACATCCAATTCCTAATCATACAAATTCTACCGCCTGCTGTGTATAAAAATATAACTCTTAGTACCATGCAATATTGATATTTATATTTTATATTGTTCGGTCTACATCCTGTTACTTACACCAACTTATCAATTTATTAGAATAAAATAAGTAACTAATAACATAATCTGAACAACTACAACTCAACCGGTCATTCAATCTATTATACTCAACTTTTATTTTTTTATTTTTTAAAAAAACTTTTTTTAGTTTATTAGTTACTTTCTCTGTCTTGAACTGCCAGTAAATTCTAAGCTTATTTTGTTTTCCTCCTATTTTTATTTTTTTAATTAATTTTTTTAATATTTTGGCCCTGTTATTTCCCTGAACTTGAGCTTTTTAAAAGGACAACTTTTTATGATTGTCTCCTTTTTGCTTTTGGTGTTAGGGGGCAAATAAAATTTAGGGGTATTTACAGATTTGTCCCTTACATTTTATAAATTATAATTTAGTCCCTTATATCTACATATTTTGAATTTAGTCCCCGTCAATACTCTAAATTACTACAATTTAGTCCCCTCCCTAACTTCAGTTAGCCCAATTTATTTTTTGATCTGATTTTTTCATTTAACCCCTTCTTAATTACTTCTTCCCTCTTTCTCCTCTCTTCTCCTTTTATTCATTCTTCATTCTCTCTTCTCCTTCCCTCTTCCTACTTTCTTCTCCTCTTCTCTTCTCCTTTTTTTCATTAGGTTTACTGGCTTCCCTCTTTCTTTTTCTCTTCTATCTCTCTATTCTTCCCAATTTTTCTTCACAGGGGTATTTAAGTCATTTCATTATTTAAAAAAGTAAAAATTAAATTATACCGTTTATTTGGACGGAAAAACTAACGGAGGAACTAAATTGTAGTAATTTAGAGAAATTGAGGGACTAAATCTAAATATGAAGATTTGGGGGACTAAATCATAATTTATAAATAAATATCCCTAAAATTTAAATATCTAAGCTAAATATTGATCTTTGAGCTAAAATTGTGACTAATGCAGGACTCAAAAGAAGACGCGTACACATTACATGTATTACTATTTATGGTTGGAGATAATGAGTTAGGGTCGGATAAGAACTCTCCCAGACCCGTAACATCTTAGTCCTTTATATAAATCTAAAGGAAGTTTTATCATCTCTTGTACATAAAATATAATCATGAAATGATCATCACAACTTGGGCATATTGTCAGGAAAACACCAAGACACGATCATACCACTCAATCTCGACCGTCAAAAATCATACAACTTAGGAGCAAATATTAAAAACCGATGAAAATGTAAGGTACGGCCTACTCTAGTACCACAAATCCCGAGGCAAATCTAGACATTCGAATTAGAGGGACAAAGTTATATAATGATTAGGGCTGAGCATAAAACCGAAAAAACCGAACCGAACCGCAAAACCTAACCGAACCGAACCGATCGGTTCGGTTTATTCGGTTTTCGGTTCGGTTCGATTTGAAAACCGAAATTATTTACGGATTTCGGGTCGGGTTTCGGTGGCTTTAGCTCCAACCGAAACGGATCGAAAAAACCGAACTTTGATTTATTTTCAATGTATTTTTCTTTTAAATTTTTAATGAAAAACATGTGATTGTTATTTTAATAAGTAGAAAAAGAAAAAAATAGAAAGAAAATTATTATTTTTCCTATAAAAACATGCGTTTATAAACATAATTAGTTTCAAACCCTAAAAACCGAAAACCGAACCGAACCGAACCGAAATGAAAATTCGGTTCGGTTTTCGGTTTTCACTTTTTTTCGGTCGGTTCGGTTTCGGTTTTATAAGTTCGGTTCGGTTTTCGGTTGGGTTTTTTTTTAAAAAACCGAACCGACCGATACTCACCCCTTGAGCTATCCGAACAACTTATCGAGACAAATCCTAAAAAGATCCTAACTCTCTGTGTCCTTCTATTTCTTAAGATCTGATCTGAATATGGTGGAACGATACTAGACTATAATCTCGATTGAGCTCTTTCTTTTGTTTTTATATGTTTCTCTAACTATTGACTTTTTGGTACGAAAGATCTCATGTTAACAAATTTATTGAGTTTAATATCTGACCATATAAGATGATTGACCAGCACATGGTCACATTAATTACAAAGCTTATATTTACCAAAGGATCAATATATTTTTCTTGACCATCATTCTAAAATTAGTATTTCTGATACAATTTCGGCAATAGCCATGAAATTTTAAATTTAAGGTATACTTTTAGAAAGGATAAACATAGAAGAAATATAATTTACAAAAGGGGTTTTTACATATCTGTCCCTTACATCTTTAAAACTTAGAATTTAGTCCCCCTAAATCTTCATATTTATAATTTAGTTTCCAAATTCTTTAAGTTATCGTAATTTAGTTTCCCAACTATATTTTTTGTCCGAATTTCCTGTTATACTTCTGAGTTACGTCGCTTTAGTCCTCCCTTCTCTCTTTCTCTTCTTATTGGGTTCCTCTCTCCATTCTTCTCCCAGTTAATCTCTAAAGTGAAGTAACTTAGGGAAACCCAATAAAAAGAGGAAAGAGAGAGAGGAGAAAAATGGATAGGAGAATCCAATAAGAAGAGAAAGAGAGAAGGGAAGACTAAAATGAAGTAATTCAGAGGTATAACGGAAAATTCGGGCCAAAAATATGGCTGGGGACTAAATTGTACTAACTTAAAGGATTTGAAGGACTAAATTTAAATATGAAGATTTGGGGATACTAAATTCTAATTTTTAAACATTTAAGGAACAGATATGTAAAAACCCCTTTACAAAAATAATTGGAATGATAATTTAAGAGACAATCCTGAGAATATTAAATGACAAAACCTCGAACATTGGGAAACTCTTAAAAATAGAAATTAGTATCTTTCCATCAAAAATTGCATCAAAGGTCCCTGATGTGGCAACAATGTTTCCTTTTCAAGACTAATTTTATTCAATTTTTTTTTTAAAATTAAATTTATAAATACATATTTTTTTAAACTATTATTCAAAATGATTGTCCACTTAGAGTCTGAAAATCAAACGTCATGTGCTGGAGATAAAACTCATTCGCAACTATTTTTAATATTTTTTATAAGCTTGCGCTTATACAACATTATCTTGAACTATATATTAAAAAAAAAACCAATGACATTTTTATAAAGTTAATTACAGCTCAACTGGCCAACTTTTTATTTAAAAAATGGGAAAAAGAAACCCCACAAAAAAAAAAAAAAAAAAATTCCTTTTAGAGGAAATTTTGAGCAATCCTCTCCCGCTTGCTCGCGGTTGAGACGCCCACACTAAAATCAGAAGAAAAAAAATAAAATAAAAAGGAAATATAATTAAATCCAAAAATAAATCCACGCGTAAAACTCGGCGGTTGCAGAAATCTCGATGTCGCCTCGTCCCTCTTGCGCTATAAAAGCCATGAATTCCGACTCCAACGCACCGTCGCCGATTTTCTCATGGCAATTCTCGATGCTGTGACCTCGCTAGGGCCGCTCCCTTCGTCTTTAAGGTTGCCGCCACCACCGCCGCCGACGAGAGAGCTAGGGCTAGGGTTTTACCGGCGGAGCACCGCTCGATTCGAAGCGGCGAGGCCGAGATCGATTGGGATAAGGATGGCCGCACCGGGGAATAGAGAGTTCGTCGATTGCGATCCCAATCCAGGTGACTCGAAATCTTTGGTTGGTTGGTTGGTTGATTGATTGATTGCTCTTAAAGAAATTTCTTTCGAAATGGGGTTGAATTGCTTGGTTTAATATTTAAATTCGAGATTTAATGTAGTCAAGAGATATGAAAAGGGGGAATCTTTGAGTAAATACAAAATGTGGAGAAAATTTTGTTGATTTTGAAAGCGTAGCGTTAGAATTTTTATGGGCATTCTCGGGCGTTTTAGATGACTTGAACACAAGATGAAAAGGTGCTTGAAGAAATTTCTAATGAACATTGGTTTGATTGGGTTTTCTTGGATAACTGTTCTGCCAAAGATTTCAAAATGTTTAGTTATTTATTAATTGTGATGCTAGAGATCTTGAGGGAGTAAGAATGATATCCCATTTCTCTCTAATTTTTTTCCCCCTTAATGTGTGATAAAATGTGGATTATTGCAACCCTATTTCATTGAAACAGAGAATCATGAAATGGAATTTTTTTTTCCTTTTTTTTTTTTTTTTTTTTGGGTGAGCAAAAGGGCAGCCCACCTTGAATGCTTCTTGAAGTGGCTATCTATTGATTGCTTATTCCTAATTTAATTTTTTGTAACCAAAAAATTGTGCCATTGTCACAAACCAACGGAAACTTCAAGTTTTAGGAGGATCCTGACCTACTTCTTATGGAGCTGCTATAATTGGAAATGATATTGGGAATGGTTAACTATGTGGATGATATTTTGGTCTTTAAATAAGTAGAAGGGATTATAGTGCTTTTGCTCCCAAACATTCTCCTCATTTGCTTGGTAAAATTTCTCGCCAGTTTTTTAGAAATTGGTTGGATAGGATTATTAGCCATCTCATTAACGATGAACAATCTAGTTTTACATGAGGTGTTTTGGATGGAGTGGCTTCTGTATAATCTCTTTTCTGGCTTAATAAATGCAGCATCCAGAGCAAGTTGCTAAAGTTTCAGTTTGAAAGCTTGTGATAAAGTGGATTAAGGTTGTCCTGAAAGTCCTTATAGGTAATGGAGTTGGTTAAGTTTAATATGATGGGTGCAGCCTATGTGCTACCTGCACCTGCATTCTCGTTTGCCATTGTTTGTCGGAAAAACTCATAATTTCTCAATTGAAAATTTCTTTTAGAATTTATAGAAAACTTCAAAACAATAAGAACATTACAAAATCTTTCTATAGAAACGAAGAGAGAGGAGGATTAGAATGCAACTCTCTTGGTTTAATTCTGGGCTCTTGAAGTAGTGGTGGAAATCAAACTTGTTTCCTATTGATGATCCGATCACGTTGCTTGTGGATCCTTGATTGAACAAGATTAAATTTCTTACTTTGATTAGGAGTTACTGCAGCACTTTGCTTTCAAAAGCTCCCAAGAATGTACAAAGATTACTTTGTAGCGTGGAATTGCTCAATCCAAGAGTTCTCTCCCTGGTCCCCAATTTCTTCTCCCTCAAAGGATATTTATAGGCCTCTTGGGGTTCATGGGGTGTAACTACTCTCCTTAATCTCCTCCATGATAAGGATCCCAATTCCCCTTGAAGTGGAGAAAATGAGATGTAACTGCCTACTCTTTTTATGGTGTTGCACCAATCAAATGCGGGGTTACGCATGTCTCACAACACGGGGTTATACGTGCCTCAGAGCATGCGTGCTTATATGAGGCTAAAAGTATGGATTCCATGCAAGGTTATTTCTAGCCTTGCTTTCACACTCTGCACAAGGCTAATTTTAGCCCTACGTTCTAGATTCCATGCGAGGCTATTTCTAGTCTCGCCTTCTGGCTTACACGCGACCTATAGCCTCGTGTTCTTTATGAGACTTTGTGCCAATACACGAGTTTTTGCTCATTTCATTTGCATGATACATATTTTAGTAGTCTACAGTCATGAGGCAAATAACATCCAAAACTACTGAAGAGGGTAAACCTTTGTTATTTGCTCTAGTGGTGGATTCTCTTAGATGATAATTAAGAGTTATTTTGAGACCTCTGAATTAGAGGGATTCAATTTTTTTTCCCAATAGTGGGGTTTTGCTTCTTGTAGTATGTTTATAGATATTCTCTTGCTTAGCAGAGAAGGTGTTGAAGAGACTGTTTGGTGGATACTAGAGAGGGTGTTAGAGAGACTATCAGTGTCACGCCCCGCTTCCGATATACGGTATACGAGCACGTATAACAGGTACCGGCAACATATTCAATTTGAATATGCTAAACCCTCAATAAATTTGCCACAATAATACTCAGTAATTACGATATAAAAATTTAACAAAAGTTTGACTTTTCATTTATTGGAACGAAGTTTAGATACAATTGAAACAAAATTTAATAAAATTAAACAAAAAGAAGCAGGGAATCTCTAATCCGTTATTGAGCTTCAATATGATCTTTAAAGTGCACCAGATGCTGCGTCAGTTTTGGCGTGTCCATCGATAAATCTGGGCATGCACACTCAGGTCGTCAGATTGTGACCAAAATAAAATACGTAGAAAAAATGTGAAATATAACGGTTATATCCAAACATAATAATAATACAAGTTTTAGAAAATATGTAATAAAATATCTGTAATAATGATGTCAATTGACTTAGGTTATCTTAATGTCATTTTAGTAAAGTCAATTCTATAACAGAGGTATTTTTGTTTAAGATGTCATGTAATTGGAAAAACTAATTGATGGGATACCACTGTCTCGATTGTTTCCTGTACAGACCCAGGAAATGGTCAAAAGATTCTCCGGTGCTAAGTCGGACCTGCCGTCAGGCAAACAGGAATTATAGTCATGTATGATCCAGCAAATCATCACGCACCCATGGTGTGCGAAATATTCAGTTGTACAACTTAACAAGTTTACAACCGAAACATAGTATATTTCCATCATTCAGTTTCTCCCCCAATCCAGTGTCATTTATGTATAGTACAGTATATTGATTATATCAGATACAATATTTCAATTGGATATAACAATATGATTTATAGAGTCCATTCAGTTTATGCTTTATTCAATAAATCACAATTAGTTATATTTAAGAGTCACTGATTCGAGACATCATAGAGATATTGGCCAGGCAATTATATGGATGCTGGGAGGTTTTCCGTGCGTTGCACGTTCATTAATTAGAGAACCAGTATACAAAATAACTTTTCTAGACACCGACACAAAATAATATCACGAACAGTATTTTTCCGTGAATATAACTTTTATGTGATTTATCAAATTTGTATATATGATTATTCTAAAATCTAACTATATTATGTAATTTAAATTTAATGACAATTGATAATAGATTTTTGATGAAAAGAAACATAATAAGTAATTGATAAATTCCTACAGAATAACAAATCAATTTACACAAAATAAATAACATGATTGAAACAACACGTATATAAAATAGCATGATTAGTGAGTCCAAAAATGAACTCACCTGGATTTTTGTTTCCCAATGTTTCTCAATGGAGTAATCTACACATTAAAAATATTCTAAGAATATTAAAAACAGATTAATATGAATTTAGATGATTTTTAGGGATTTTTCTAATATTTATAACATACTCAAAATTGATTTTAGTATTAAGCGGGTCTGAAATTAGAAAATAGGTTTGACTCCATTTTATTGGGCTTATAAAATGATGGATGTTTTTTTAGGTTATTAAGATTATTGAGTAGTAAAGGAGCTAACCTAAAATTTATTAAAATAATTTAATCTAAGAAGAAAAAGAAAGATAATCTCTTACCTCTTCGTTAAAAGGTGAGAAGTCAAAGATGTGAAGAAAAAGAAGAAGATACTCTTCATCGGCGAAGTAGTTGGCGGCTCCTATGGTGTCTCCTATAGTGGTTCCGGCGACTCCGAAGGTGGCTTCGGCTTGATGAGAGGAAGAGAGAAATTTTAAAGAATGAGTGTGAATTGAGTTTAGAAAAGAGGTTAGGTTTATATAGTATTATAGTGTTGGATTTATGAGTTATAGAATGTGAAGGGTTTTGGGAGTTATAGAATTTAAAGGGTTTGAGGTGTTATGGAATTTCAAGAGTTTGAGGGGTTATGGAATTTGAAAAGTTTTAGATTAATTTTGAAGGGTTTAGAATATGAAAGGTTTTAGTTTAATTAGGGAGTTTAATTTTGAGAATTAAAGTTGGGAGTTTCATTATTGAAATAATGGAGAAGATGAAGAGTTTGGAGGTTGGAGAAGATGAAAGGTTTGGGAGGTTAAAGAAAATGAAAGGTGTAAGAGTTATAAAAAAAAATGAAATGTTATATTTATTATTTGTTTATTTTTATTTATTTATTTATAGCTATAAAAGATGAAGGGTTATTACATTCTACCCCCTTAGAAAAATAATTTCGTCCTCGAAATTAAATAAGGTAAAGTAGAAAAATATTGTCTATTTATTTTTGAACTCGTATTAAAAATTTTCTTTTTTTTTTTTTTACTCATGATCAACAGGCCACTTTTTTTTTTTTTTTTTAAGGTCGACTGCTCAACAATCTCGCTAATTAAGCTTGAGGTTGATCTACGGAATAGGCAAATCTTTTTTTTTAAAAAAAAATGGAAATAAATGAAGAGTTATGGAAAATATAATTATAAAATAAATGGTAAATATTTAATCCATATTTAGGATGTAATTCATTTTAGACACTGAAAAATTTGGACATGGATTTAAAATAGGTGGGTCATCAATTAGGATAAATAAGAGATGCCGAAATAGTCAATAGATTAGGACATTAGAAATTTCAAAGAAATTTATTATATAAATATGGCAAAATTTTATATTAGGATCCAAATCAATTCAAGTCACATGAACTGATTTGAGAAATCTGGGCTCTGATACCACTAAAATACCTTTCACGCCCCGCTTCCGATATACGGTATACGAGCACGTATAACAGATACCGGCAACATATTCAGTTTGAATATGCTAAACCCTCAATAAATTTGCCACAATAATACTCAGTAATTACGATAGAAAAATTTAACAAAAGTTTGACTTTTCATTAATTGGAACGAAGTTTAGATACAATTGAAATAAAATTTAATAAAATTAAACAAAAAGAAGCAGGGAATCTCTAATCCGTTATTGAGCTTCAATCTGATCTTTAAAGTGCACCAGATGCTGCGTCAGTTTTGGCGTTTCCATCGATAAATCTGGGCATGCACATCCAGGTCGTCAGATTACGACCAAAATAAAATACGCAGAAAAAATGTGAAATATAATGGTTATGTCCAAACATAATAATAATACAAGTTTTAGAAAATATGTAATAAAATGTCTGTAATAATGATGTCAATTGACTTAGATTATCTTAATGTCATTTTAGTAAAGTCAATTATATAACAGAGGTATTTTTGTCTAAAATGTCATGTAATTAGAAAAGCTAATTAATGGGATACCACTGTCTCGATTGTTTACTGTACAGACCCAGAAAATGGTCACAGGATTGTTCGGTGCTGAGTCGGACCTGCCGTCAGGCAAACAGGAATTATAGTCAGGTATGATCCAGCAAATCATCACGTACCCATGGTGTGCAAAATATTCAGTTGTACAACTTAGCAAGTTTACAACCGAAACAGAGTATATTTCCATCATTCAGTTTCTCCCCCACCCCAGTGTCATTTAGGTATAGTACAGTATATTGATTATATCAGATACAATATTTCAATTGGATGTAACAATATGATTTATAGAGTCCATTCAGTTTATGCTTTATTCAATAAATCACAATTAGTTATATTTAAGAGTCACTGATTCGAGACATCATAGAGATATCGGCCAGGCAATTATGTAGATGCTGGGAGGTTTTCCGTGCGTTGCACGTTCCTTAATTAGAGAACCAGCATACAAAATAACTTTTCTAGACACCGACACAAAATGATATCACGAACAGTATTTTTCCGTGAATATAACTTTTATGTGATTTATCAAATTTGTATATATGATTATTCTAAAATCTAACTATATTATGTAATTTAAATTTAATGACAATTGATAATAGATTTGATGAAAAGAAACATAATAAGTAATTGATAAATTCCTACAGAATAACAAATCAATTTACACAAAATAAATAACATGATTGAAACAACACGTATATAAAATAGCATGATTAGTGAGTCCAAAAATGAACTCACCTGTATTTTGTTTCCCAATGTCGCTCAATGGAGTAATCTACACATTAAAAATATTCTAAGAATATTAAAAACAGATTAATATGAATTTAGATGATTTTTAGGGATTTTTCTAATATTTATAACATACTCAAAATTGATTTTAGTATTAAGCGGGTCTGAAATTAGAAAATAGGTTTGGCTCCATTTTATTGGGCTTATAAGATGATGGATGTTTTTTTTAGGTTATTAAAATTATTGAGTAGTAAAGGAGCTAACCTAAAATTTATTAAAATAATTTAATCTAAGAAGAAAAAGAAAGATAATCTCTTATCTCTTCGTTAAAAGGTGAGAAGTTAAAAATGTGAAGAAAAAGAAGAAGATACTCTTCATCGGCGAAGTAGTGGCGGCTCCGATGGTGTCTCCTATAGTGGTTCCGGCGACTCCGAAGGTGGCTTCGGCTTGATGAGAGGAAGAGAGAAATTTTAAAAAATGAGTGTGGATTGAGTTTAGAAAAGAGGTTAGGTTTATATAGTGTTGGATTTATGAGTTATAGAATGTGAAGGGTTTTGGGAGTTATAGAATTTAAAGGGTTTGAGGTGTTATGGAATTTCAAGAATTTGAGGGGTTATGAAATTTGAAAGGTTTTAGATTAATTTTGAAGGGTTTAGAATATGAAAGGTTTTAGTTTAATTAGGGAGTTTAATTTTGAGAATTAAAGTTGGGAGTTTTATTATTGAAATAATGGAGAAGATAAAGAGTTTGGAGGTTGGAGAAGATGAAAGGTTTAAGAGGTTAAAGAAAATGAAAGGTGTAAGAGTTATAAAAAAAATGAAATGTTATATTTATTATTTGTTTATTTTTATTTATTTATTTATAGCTATAAAAGATGAAGGGTTATTACAATCAGTTTAAGATACTTTATTGCTAAAGTATGTCCTACCTTAATGTGAACTTTCATAAGATTGTGGTCAACAACAACAATAACAACTAAGCCTTTCTCCCAAGTACTTTGGGTAGACTATGAACCAAAAGAAAATCATACCAAATCGATCACATGGATGATCCTTCTCCACTTTGAGCAATATATCTTCATTTAAGCCTCTAGTATTAATACCTTTTCATGTCACTTCTATCCGTATTTTCTTTAGTCGTTCTTTCACTATTTTAACTTTTTTCTATGGTGATGAGCTCCACTTGGTGAACATGTGCATATGTGAGTTTACATTGCATATGACCAAACTATCATATGCGATTTTCTTGCATCTTCTCTTCAATGGAGGTTATGCCTATCTTAGTATGAGTATCCTTATTTTTCACTTTATCTCTCCTAGTGTTACTACACATCTAACGAAGTATGTGCATATTTACTACACTTATCTTCTGTGAATGTTGTCTCTTTATAGTGTAACATTCCTTGCCATATAACAGAACTGGTCTATTAACAACCTTTTAGCCTTAATGGAATGTTACGGATGTATAAAGCTTCCATTGTACTTCTTTATTTCAACCAACCAGCTTGGATTTTATAGTTGACATAATTATCAATTTTTCTATAATAATAGTACCCGAGTATCTAAAGATTATTTTGTATCTCTATCTCGTCCAGTGTCACGAACTAGTCTAGGGTCGTTCATTTGCCAAATTTGAACTCTGTATACTCAATCTTGGACCTACTCAACCTAAAGTCTCTATATTCTGATATTTGCCTCCATTACTCCAACTTGGCATTTACCTTGACTCTCGTCTCATCGACTATAACAATATCATTAGCAAATAGCATAAGATTGGGGTCATCTTGTTCTATTTAAGTGGGGTGGCTAGAATCCGTGATACTGTCCTGAATCATGTGATGAACATTTTTCTAGTGTTGTGTCGCAGCCTTGCTCCTAGACCTAGCAAGTAAAATGACAGGTACTGGTATGTGTTGATAGATAGAATTGACCATTGTTTATTGGGGTGGGAATAAGGGCAATATCAATACGGAGGGGTTATCTTGTCAATACAGTTCAGTCAAAACACTTCATTTATTGCGTCTTTCTTTGATTTACACTTGGGCTGTCCAATGCTGACTAATTTAGGAAGCTATCTCTATTCACCGCACGCGCATACAGCCTTCTTACTTAGATTGATGTTTGAAACTGTGAGTCCACTGTGTTATGGAAGGATTTGAAAGCTGATATTTGCCTTCATACTCATTGATGTTCCATTTCAAATTCTGTTAATCATGATTTACAGCATTGAAAATGGCTACAGCACGAGTACATTTTCATCTCATACTTAATTGAACATTAAAAAATTCCTGATGAAGTATCAAACTTAGATTTAAGACAGATTTAAGACCAGCTCATATATTATTTTATCCTATATATCCTAATAGTTTTCTTCCATTATTTAGGGAAAACTCAACCCCTGGTGTCTACTATTGGAAAGTCAACAAACATTGTATGGCATGAATGTCCAGTTGGAAAGCTTGAAAGGCAAAAGCTACTAAAGCAAAAAGGTTGTGTGATATGGATTACTGGTCTCAGTGGTTCAGGTTTGTTGATGAAACTTGCATACGTCTATTAATATTTTAAAGTAACCATGGTTAGATTTATATGTTTAAACAGCATTTTTTTTCCATGTCCGTTATCTCTTTTGTGCATGTCGGCTCTGTTTGAATACAATATTCCAATTTTTTCCAATTCTTGGAACATAATTTGTAAGCATGGTTGGTGTTCAGTTTGGTTACTTTCCTTGGGACCACTTTTTTCAACAGTCCATACTTCAAGTGCATTTTATTCATTAATATGGGTATGGCAGATCATACAGTTACTCTCAATATTATGCTCATTATGTCCTATACTTTTTGGTGGCAATTCCTTTTCTTTTTTCTAAAAGTAATACTAGTCAAGGAAAGTATATATAGTTTTCTTATAACTAACTCTTAGCTTTAACCAATGAGAGCTACTACATTTTCTGTTATCACGGAGCTTCTCTGTTTTGGTGTGGGTATTGATTCTAGTTTGCCTACATTTTAGCATGCAACTCTGGTTGATAGGTATAAGTACTGCTTTTCTTGTTCAGCATTTAACTCTGGTTAATAGTTATAAGTATTGGTTCTCTTGTTCAATTATTCTGTGGTCCAGTTTATGATATTTCTTTTTTATGCTAGTAGTTTATGATGTTTCTGCTTTATAATGCACATATGCTCATATTTGAGAAAATTACTTTAAGAAGGAATTGTCTATTAAAAGGACATAAAAGCTCGAGGGCCCTGAGTTGAGTGTAAGAAACGGTTCATGTACCCAACCCAAAGATTTCATGAAGGCTTTGTGATGCAGGAAGGAAGGGAGATTACAGGTTTGTGGCGGGAATTTGAGGAGAGTGGAGAAGAACTAGAAATTCATGAGAAAATAAATAAAAGGGATGCAGATAAATTTGGGCCTCGCATCCAGTTGATCTCTCACCTACCCTTAATGAGTCGTATGAGGAGAGATTTAGCAGTTAACAAGTCATCATGCTAAACAAGTTTCACATAGATTTTTTTTTTTTTTTTGGGTCATCATTCATTCTATGTCTCCAAGAGCCTCTATAAGATTATTTATAACAAAGATAATATGCATGACACGTGCAGAAGCCATGAATTACAGCATAACCAAGTCACAATATAAATATTCTCATAAAGGATTGTCATCACTTTGTCATTGCTGTATTCATAGAAATTTGGTGGTCTGAATTTGGAGGTTGTTTTTTTGTCACTTGTCCTATGTTTATCAGTTGGCTCTCTTCTGGATACCATTCATAAGATTTTTTTTTTTTTTAGTTCCCCTTTTTGGTTAAAAACTCAAGTTGAAGTTATCATTGTGTGTATCTTGGCTTCCATATTTCAGGAAAAAGCACTGTGGCATGTGCATTAAGTCGTGAGTTACATAGCATGGGATATCTTACTTATATCCTTGATGGCGACAACATTAGACATGGTTTAAACCGAGATCTCAGCTTTAAAGCAGAAGACCGTGCAGAAAATATAAGGAGAGTTGGTAAGTGCTGTCATGTAGTTTTTATCTCCATGTAAAGCTGCAGGACTTGTGTAGCCAGGATTATTTTGTTCAAAACAGTTTGGAACTACTTACTTTTGTAGTCTTACGGCTTCCACTGTAGAAAATAAAAATTAAATTGCAAGTTTTGAAGATTTTGACTTATCTAGTATTTGAAATGATGGGCAACTTATTCCCTTTCTTTTTATAGGTGAAGTAGCAAAACTCTTTGCGGATGCTGGTGTTATATGCATCGCCAGTTTGATTTCTCCATACAGAAGAGATCGAGATGCCTGTCGTGCTCTACTACCAGATTCTAATTTCATTGAGGTTATTGCTTCTTTCATGTGTGTTCTGTTAGCTCTTATATTACCATGCTATTGCAGTGACTTGATACGATATCCGACGATACTATACAGGTTTTCATGGATGTGCCAATCGAAATTTGTGAATCAAGGGATCCAAAGGGATTGTACAAGCTTGCTCGTGCAGGAAAGATTAAAGGTAAGCTATATAAATGGTTAACTTTCTACCAGATGCTGGCTTCGTTGGACCGTTTGTGTTCTATAGCCATATGAGGCAGAGATTCACTTTAAAGTGTTCAAGACACTTACCTGTTATTCAATCCATTAACAAGTTTAGTCGTTCTGCAGGTTTTACGGGAATAGATGATCCATATGAGCGGCCATTAAGCTGTGAGGTAAGATAATATTGATGGCCCAATTCTTCTGACAATATAACCATACACAACTTGCATGCATCCTTTGTCTAATATTAGGAGTCACACTCTGATTCCATTGGTCTGCGGATCCTATCACCTAGTTATGATTAATCTCGATAGATGTAGGGGATGCAGTGGTATATGTAACTGTTACTGTAGGAGGAATTTTCAATCTGGTATAATGTTAGCTGAAAAGTTTTGGGATCTTCTGTAATACCTCCCACCCGGAAATTGAGTAGCGGAATGCCGGCAATATATTCACATAGGAATATGCCCAGTCTTCGTTAGTTGACATAGTTTATAATTAGCCACGGGCTCCTTGTATGCCCGAAAAATTGAATCTTCTTTAAATTGCCAATTTGATTTTGAATTACAGCAATAAAAGAAAAATTACAAAATAAATTCGAGATTACAAGAATAGAGATCAATTGATTTCGATTCTCCTTTATTTTTGTGGGTTCTGGCAGCGGTAGAGTTTTGATTCTGCACTCCGTTGACGATCCGATCTCTCTGGATTGAGAAACTCCTCTCTGGATTTTTGGACTCCGGCCTCTGGAAAATTGCCTCGCCAAATAATTCCCTCTCCAAAAGAATCTTCTCCTTTTCTTCCTCTTCTGAACTCCATTCCCAATTTTATATATTGAGAAGCGCTTCTAATCCGGCTTAAATTCTTCCCTCGAATCCGATTAAATCCCCAAAAATCCGGATCACCATCCAAAACGGAACAGAAGCGGAACGGAAGCCGAAAACAACCCGCGGGTTGGCACCCGCGTGATTCCTCCCGCGGGTGGGACCCGCGGGAATTCTCCCCCAGGTGCCCTCCCGCGGGATCCCTCCCGCGGGTGGACCCCGCTGTAAATTTTTTTTTTGGTGTCTACATAACCCCCTCCAAAGTTTTCGAAGTTCTGTATTGAGTCGTATTGAATCTCGAAACACTTTGGATTATTTAATTTTGGCTATCAGACGTTTTAAAGGATTTTGTAGACAGAGATAACTGTTAACATATTCAATTATTCAATAACAAGTAGAAATATGATTTTAGCGTGCTCATTAGATAACAAGTAGAGATATGATATTAACGTACTCATTGGATAACAAGCGGAGGTATGATTTTAACGTACTTATTTAAGGTTAAGCAGAGGTATTACGTTAACGTGCTCAGTAGAATCCTAACCGTTCAGTGATATCTAGTATGACGGATAAGAAAATGACAGAGGTGTCATTAAATATGTCTCAAAACTCGACCTATTCAGAGGATCTGTTCATGATAGGAATGAGTTTACTAAACAGAGGTAGTGGTTAATGTATTTAGCTTTAAAATTTGACTATCAGAGGTAACTATTAACTTGATAGGGAGATAATTTTCGTCGGAGGTAACTTTTAACTTAACGACATCAAAAGCAAGTTCATTAGAGATTGCAATATTGGACTTGATGAAGTATGAATTTTTTTTTGTCAGAGGTGAAATCTTAACGTGACAAGAGATTTAATCGGATTTTAACTCATTTGATTTTGAATTATGATATTAGAGGTATGATTTTAACTTGACAAATATTTTGGAGTGTCACCTGCTCTGCTGGAGAAAAATGACGAGAAAAGTTTTGTTGTCAGAGGTGAAATCTTAACGTAACAAGAGATTTATCTGATTAGGGTTTTTAGCAAACCCCTAGCTATCAACGGATTCGATTAGTCTTTACCAACTACCGTTTGAGTCAGGCTAGCCATGCTTTTCCGCTCAGCATGATGAGTTGTCGAGAGTTTCGTTTGGATTTAAATGCCAAACTTTTCCTATTCCCTTTGCCTTAGCGGCGTTGGGCAATTCATACTTTTACCCCCAGCATGAAGGGGTTGGCGAGAAACTGGTTCTCTTCCCATTGCCTTGACGGCATTGGGCAGTTCATGCTTCTTTTTTTTATTTTTTACCCCCAGCATGGTGGGGTTGGCGAGAAACATAGTGGGGTTGGCGAGAAATTTATTCTCTTCCCGTTATCTTGTCGGCGTTGGGTAATTCATGCTTTTTACCCCCAGCATGGTGGGGTTGGCGAGAAATTTATTCTTTTCCCGTTGCCTTGACGGTGTTGTGTAATTCATACTTTTTACCCCCAGCATGGTGGGGTTGGCAAGAAATTTATTCTCTTCCCGTTGCCTTGACGGCGTTGGATAATTCATGCTTTTTACCCCCAGCATAGTGGGGTTGGCGAAAAATTTATTCTCTTTCCGTTGCCTTGTCGGCGTTGGGTAATTCATCCTTTTTACCCCCAGTATGGTGGGGTTGGCGAGAAATTTATTCTCTTCCCGTTGCCTTGTCGGCGTTGGGTAATTCATGCTTTTTACCCCAGCATGGTGGGGTTGGCGAGAAATTTATTCTCTTCCCATTGCCTTGTCGGCGTTGGGTAATTCATGCTTTTTACCCCCAGCATGAAGGGGTTGGTGAAAAATTTATTCTCTTCTTGTAATCTTGTCGGCGTTAGGTATTTTTTTTTGCAGGTTATGGAGTTTAAATTAACCGCGCTGAGCTCGTCTTTAGAATTGTTGTGAGCCCAATTAGTACCTTTAGACCACCCACATTAAATATGTCCGAGTTAGCTCTAACACCTTTTTTATTCAGTTTTAAGCTGAACTGCTCCAGCATCAATCAACGCTTGAATTTTGTCTTTTAAAATAAAATAATTTTTTGTGGGGTGACCTACAATCCGATGATACATGCAATAATTCGAATCGTTAGTCTTCCCAACCTCTTCAGATTTTTTGCTCTCTGGCAACTTTAGCATCTTGCGCTTGCTGAGCAGATTGAACATAGTAGCAGTATGCTCATCCTTAAACGAATATTTCTTTTGAAGCCTGCGTGATTTTGCTGTGTTGCTTATAGTTGGCCATGCTTTCTGTTTCGATGTGTTCTCTACGACCATTGCCATTATGTCTTTCCCTTTAGAACAGTAGAAATAGAATGGAGGTTCATTTGTACTGTCTCTGGTTGCAGATTGCTGCTTTTCGAGGAGTCAAAGTATATCTTCGGTCTGTTCACCCTGCTTAAGCAGATCTTTCCATGATTTGGGTTCGACCGAGCCCATTTTATCTAGAATGTCGGTCAACATGTTGTGTCTGCAGGTTTCCACAAGAGTATCCTGCGCAGTGTTTTAAATATCGGCCGATATACCGGTATATCGGCCGGTATATCAGTAATTTTGAAGAAACGAGACGATATGGGAAATTTTTTATCGGGTATCGTTTTGGACCGGTATGGGCCGATATATCGGCCACGTGGCGATATATCGGCCGGTATCGATATTATCCAATACCGGCCGGTATTGGATAATATCGGTTATTGGGTTTTGGTTACGGGTTAAACCCGTTAAAATCCGACCCGTTAAGCAATAAAACGGGTCGAAAGGAGGGAAATTTTTATTTTCTTTCGCGTTTTCTCTCTCTCTTTCTCTCCCGGCGATCCGAGCTCTCTCTCCCCGCGACAAAACCCTAATCCCAAATACCCACAAATCAGCCCTAAATCTTCTCCGATTCTTCTTCTTCCACTCTCTGGCTCTCTCTCTCGTTCTCTCCCCGCGTTCGTCGGCCGATCGAGCCGAACGGAGTGAACCCGAACCCTAATTTCCCAATCCATCAAAATATCTCTCTTGTTTTCTTTCTATTTTTCTTCTCCGCTCTCCGATAGCTCTTCTCCTACTCTGCGAGTCTTCGAAGAGTGCTCGCCGTTCTCCAGTGGGGCAGTCGCCGCCGGCCAGGTAAGGTTAGTTTGCTTTATTATGTTAATTTGATTTAGAGTTACAAATTTCGTCAATTTCTTTTATAATTGTGCTATTTAGGTTTAATTGATTGCGATTTATGTTAGATTTTTTTTTTGGGTGTAATTTGAAGGGAATTGCTAAGTTGACGCACTGTTTATTGGCGGGTAGTCTACAGTGAGTAATTGAATCACTGATTTACACTGAATCAGTGATTCGATTCACTGATTCAGTGTGAATCAGTGAACCGAATCACTGATTCAGTGTGAAGTTCTTCACACTGAATCAGTGATTCGGTTCACTGATTCAGTTCAGTGATTCGATTCACTGATTCACACTGAATCAGTGAATCGAATCACTGATTCAGTGTGAATCAGTGATTCAAGAAATAATTTTGTGTGTATGAGTTTCATACTAGTTAAAATTTGTTAATTTGAGTATTTACTATTTATAGATTCACTACTTCTTAGGTTTACTGTTGCAGGTTTATTGTGTATGATTCACTGTTGCAGATTTACTGTTTCATGCAACATAATTTTGTCATTATTCTAATTGTTGTTGCAGATTTACTGTTTTATGTATGAGTTTCATGCTAGATTTATTGTTGTTGTGCATGTGGACTGTATCCATATATGTTTTTTTGTGGATATGTTGTTGAAAAAAAAAAAAAAATTTGATAAAGAAAATCCACTAGTTAGCATGATGACTTACTAGTTTGCAAAAAATTGAGTTTTCTGTTAATTTTATTCACCAAGTCCCATACCCACCATCTTATTCTTCCTTTATTTTACTAAACAACAACATCAACTTATTTTTCTTTATTTTATGATTGTATTAGCTCTGTCTCTGTGCATATGCGAACGTTCTAAACAATATCTGCAAATTCGTAAGTTGAATGTAAATAAGCCAATATAAGTGCTATAAACTCATTTTATGCGTTTTACTATGTTCTATATAGCCAATTATATAATTATTCTTTAACTGGTATGACACCGATATGACACTCCGGTATTTAGGGTTATATCGCGATATCCCACCCGGTATCCGGTAACCGGTATGTAATTTGGCTGACCGGTACGAGACCGGTATCCGATATTTAGAACACTGAATTCCTGCGTCATGCCATGTGGGCATCAAACAGAAAGTTCTCGAAATCGCTCGACATAAGCTTTGACCATCTTGTCTTCATCTTGCTCTACTGCTAGCAAGGATAGTATAGAGACTTCAGTATTATCTTCAAAGAATCGGGCTAAGAACTCATGTTCTATATCGGTCCATGATTTAATTGTTCCCTGGGGTAGCTGCATGAACCAGGTAAATGCGGGCCCTCATAAAGTGCTCGCAAATATCTTAGTCATAGTCGGATCATTCCCCATGAGGTGTCCTCTCTGCGACAGAAAGTAGAAGATGTGTTGCTGCGACGAACCTTTACCGTCGAATGATTGAAGGTTCAACGGTTTATATTTTGTAGGGTAAGGTACGGTGTCCTATTCTATGGGATATGGACGTACTATCCCCACCTCTTGCAGTTTTTTGTAATGAAGAAGAGGTTGTAGTTGGTTCTCCATCTTCTCTATTTTTTCTACGTGAGAGTTGATGATAACCTTCACTTTCTCTTCCTCTCTTGAATGAGGAGGCACTTCTTCATCCTCGTCCTCGCTGTGTTCATTTATTTGGACGGGTCGTTTTCCTTTCTGCCGACCAGAAACGGATGACGAGGATTGGCTCTTTCTAGTTTGAGCTAACAACTCAATTAAAAGTTGTTTCATTTCTTCTATGGTCTCTTCTTCCTGTTCGAGACGTTTTTCTTGTCTCTTAAGCCTTCCAGAGACTTCTTTTAGGCGCACGCCCTCTGGTTCGATAGAAACTCTTTTTGACTCTGGAGTGATTTTCTTATCTGAAGGGTTGCTTCCGACCACCTTTTTACCTTTATTAACCATATGCGATGTGGCAGCAGGCAGATCGGTTACCAAGCACACCTTTTTTACCGTTCGCATTCTTTTAGCTTCGGTGATCCGCTCAAAAACTGATCGTTTTGAGTTACATTTGCAGCTTAATAGAACAGTTGAGATCAACTGTTCGCATTGGCAGTAAGGAATATTTTGTGAGAAGTTCTTCTTCCAATTGAGATACTCTCTTAAGTCTTGAGATACCTTCTCATCTCTATTTGCATCTCGACGCTTTTTGTGTCGCAAATTCGGTTCATAATACTGGAGAGTTTGCAATATTTCAGGGCTGAGCTCTTTCCCAGCATCCAATTATTCTCCAACCCTTCTGCGGATTCTTCTAGAGTGCACACTGGTCTGAGTAGTTGTGTTGGTCCCGCGCGCCTCTGATAGAGAGTTTAAAATACTTGGTGTATGTTGCGTGCTCACCATAGACGTGCTCAAAGAGACATGAGAGTTGTGTTCATTAAACGTAACATATCGTTGCTTCCGCGAAGTGGAATTTACGGGGTGCAACCCGCGGTTGCAATCCGTGGGTTTGCACTTGCGGTTGGCACCCGCGGTTGCCACCCGCGGGTTGGCACCCGCGGTTGCAAGCCGCGGGTGGCAATCCCGCTGGTTGGCACTCGCGGTTGCAAGTTGCGGGTGGCAATCCGCGGTTGCAAGCCATGGGTTTGCACCGGGGTTGCTTCAGCGGGATACAACCCGTGGCTCCATCCGTGGGTTTGCTCCGAAATTTTTTATTGTCACGGAGTTTTCTGCAACCCTTCCTGTATGATTGAGGCATGCTCGTTGAGTTTTACGTCTCAAATTTCTCTTTTGGGAGCGGATTAAAATTTGTTTTGACTCAATGTTTAAAATAACGATAACGTTAACGTAACGTTTTTTTTTTGTTAGGTTATGTAGCAAATAACGTAACGCATAACGTAGGTTACGCAATTTTCTAATTATTTAATTAAAATAAATATAAAACTGTATTTAATAATTTTCATAAATAAGTAAATAAATCTAAAAAACATATAAAATACTGTAAAATCAATATAAAGGCGTAGAAAAATTATAAAATGTCATAGATAGCAAATATCATACATCACAATAATTTTTTTAGTCATACACAATAAAATATTATTTTTCTTTAACATGAAGATAAACTCATGTGATCATCTAATCAATAGTAAGAAGATCATCTTCCTCCAAAATGTAATTTGCATCTTCCGGATCGATATCATCCCCCGTCTCATCAAAACTATCATCAATTGCTTTTCCTTTGCCCGAAGAAGATGCTACACAAGAGATATACAAATTAAGAAGTTATTAGATACTCAAATCATGATAGTATTCATTTAAGAATATTAAAATATAAAAATTTAATAACTTACAGGAATCGACTTTTCATTTCTTTGTTGGGGTTTCAGTTTCATCTTGCTTGTCTCCCTTATCCACAATGGATGGAATAATATTTTGATTGCTATTAATTGCAGTGATTTCTAAGAAATCATTAGTTCTTAGAGCTGAATTGTCATCAATAGGCGCATCTAGCAATCCATGATCTTCTGGGAGACAAGACTCTTCACTCTCAACTAGCCATTCATCCTCTGGTGTCGCCTCATCAATCAAAATTGGATCCAAATTCATTCTCTTCCTCCGAATGTTTCTCTCTCTAAGCTTAATATTGTACATGACGTACACAAGAGAATGTAGGCGTTCTTGCTCCAAGCGACATCTTTTTTTTGAATGCACCTTTAACAAAATTGTGAATTGTTATATAAGCATGATGATAAATAAAGTACTTAAAAAATATTATATTAAGTTTTTAAAATTCATACTTGTTCAAAAGTGCTCTAATTGCGTTCACATCCAGAAGCACTAGTCGTAAGAGAGAGGATTCGAATTGCAAATTTTTGGAGTGTTGGAACATCCTCTTCAAATCTTTCCCACCAGGCAGCTAAAACAGATAATTAATTTTGGTGTTAAAAAATACAAAAAAAACTTTATGATATTTCTACCAATAGAATCCTAAGAATGGAAACAATGAATTAAGATATATCAGGACTTCGGGCATTCATAGTCATTTGAGCTAGCGGGGACCCAAATTCTCCAAGTTTCTGTTTATATTGATCCAGCTCCACATCAGCTTGTGCATACTCATTGAGATCGGGGATCATTCGTTGCATGCATTCACGAAGACCTCTTCTAATCTCAGGAACATTGGAGAATGTATCACTGTAGAAGTATTTAGGATTTAGAAAGTAGGCCGCTGCATGGAGGGTCCTATGCAACATGCCTGTCCATCTCTTATCAATCAAATTCCAGTATGGCATGTACTTCCTCTTACTGTCCCCACAGACTTCGGCAATTTTCTCTTTGCAACTGTCGAGATACTCATATAGAAAAGGCATGGAAGGCCTCACATCTGAATCCACCTCTCGCAGCACATAGACCAGTGGAAGTGTGGTGCTAAAGCAAAAGAGAACTCGGCCCCAGAATCTTCTGCTAGATAGCACTGCTCTTCTTGCCTTTACTGCATTTGGTTTCTTTGCCCAAGCACTCTTCGTGAAATCATCAGAAACAAATATCTTTCTTAATGGCTGCCTTAATTTATAGAGTCTTTGTAGAGTTAAAAATGACGTAGCAAATCGGGTGATGGCTGGCCTTAGCAGTTCCTTACCCTTTGTGTAGGTCCGCATCAAACTCAAAACCCAGCCATGATTATATATGAATTGTATGATCCCCTTTGCTGTTTCAAGAGTCTCCTTATGGATCTTCATCTTGCCAATATCCTCCAGCATCAAATCAATACAATGAGCCGCACAAGGAGTCCAGTAAAGTCGTTTTCGTGAATTCATAAGTTTTGTGCCGGCATTGACATAAAAAGCGTGATTGTCTGTAATCACTTGTACAACATTATTCTCTCCTATCTCCTCAACTACCTTATCAAGACACTTCCATAAGTAATCTCCTTTCTTGAACTGAGCCGATGCATCAATGGACTTATAAAAGAAAGTCCCCTCTGGTGAATTCACTAAGAAATTTATTAAACTTCTGCTCTTCCTGTCAGTCCACCCATCTGACATCAATGTGCAACCGTATTTCTCCCAAGCCGCCATGTGCCTCTCCTTAATCTTGTCAATATTCTCAATCTCGGCCTTAAGAACCCGCGTCCTTATCTCGTATGGAAATGGTTGCTTCAAGCCAAATCCAAAATTTCCAACTGCTTCGATCATCTCCTTCCAATATGGACTATTCAAGATGTTGAATGATAGCCAATTTGCATAGATGCATCTGCCTATTTTTCTGACACAGTCCTCTCTTACTTCCTTTTTTAAAGCTGTCTCTAACGTAGATTGGCGAGTTTCAAGATTAATAAATTTATTCATTGCTCCAAGAGTTCGAGGTTGAGTGTTGCTACCGGCAGCGCTTTCAAGCTCTTCACTCACCATTTCAGTTTCTGATTCTCCCATTCTCCCAATTTCCCGACTTAGTGATGCTTTCTTCTTCTTTTCTACCTCAGTAGCCTTCAAAGCATCTTTACATGTTTTCTTTACATCTGGCGGGACTCGTTCACACATTTTCACTCCATGTCTCGTCCCAGCCAAATGATGCTTAAGCCGAGTGATTCCTGCAGTTATGTGGTGATTACAGAATTTGCAATAAAAGTAATTGGGGGACTCCCTTTCCTTGTGAATCCCCCATTCTCTGGCCAGATCCATATTCTTTGCCATGATTCTTCGTACGGATTGTCAAATTTTAATCTACAAAAATAATATACTTCTTCTAAATTAAATTTTTTAATTCAGTGCGGATTATCAAAAGATTCAACAATTGCATCTAATTACTTCCACACATTACTTCTACAAAAGTAATTAAATGTATTCAACTCCCTACACAAGTTAATCATTTTTTTCTATTAAGTATTTCTGTTTTAATTCAGTTTTTATTCTTAAATAAACTAAAAATCAAATTTCACATTTCTTTTTAATTCAGTTTTTAAAAATCCCTTCCACAGTTTTTTTAATTCAGTTTTTAAAAAACAAATTTCACAATTTTTATTCAAATCCCTTCCACAGTCCACACAGTTTTTTTAATTCAGTTTTTAATTCAGTTTTTAATTATTTTTTTTAGATTCAACAATTACATCCAATCACATCCTTTCCCATCCTTTCTTAACTGAATCAAAATAAATTTCACCCATGTTCAACAGTGAACAGAAATTGGGGAAAAAAAAGTTTTCACCCATGTTTAAGGATAACACAGTGCAATATCAAACTCATCCATTCTAAATAATGTCAATAGTTTAAATTTAACAATTAACACACTCCAATATATATTTCCCGAAAATAATTTCATGGGACAGTTAAAAAAAATAGGGAAAAAATGAGGAGAAAAAAAATTGGCCACACTAATTTACTCATGAATTTTGTAAAACAATAATTAAATCATGAATTTCTTCTAACATCCATGGAATCAACTTGTAAATTGAAAAAATGGAATTTTGAACTAGGGTTTAGGAAAGCCGCAGGGGACTCGGGACTCACCGGAGCTCGGGAATGACGGAGAGCCGCAGGGGATCTCGGAGAAGAGAAACATTGACGTGCTTCGCCGGAAAGATCGCCGGAGGTGGAGCCGGAGGTCGTTAGGGCGGTGGGTTGCTTCGACGAGGGCCGCTGGGAGATGCTGCCGATGATCGAGCCTCGGAGTTGCTGCGAATGATCGGGAGGATGATCGGCGTTGGAGGTCGGGAAGGCCGCCGGAGGAGAGTCGCGGATTCGGATTAGGGAGAAAATCGCGAAGGGGGAAAAGGAAATTAGGGTTTTTTTTTTCGCGATTTAACTGCGCTGAATCGTTTATATAGGTTTTTAAGTATGTAAATAACGTACGTTACGTTAGGTTATGAAATAACGTAACGTAACGTACGTTATTTACAAAAAAACCTACGCTCCGAGGGAACACGTTATTTTCCGCAGTTACGGAGCGCAACTGCTCCCGTTACGCTCCGTAACGCGTTAAAACGCGTTACGGAGCGCGTTTTTTTCTACATTGGTTTGACTTTTGCTTGACTTTGGAACGGACGATAATGCCGTATACTTGACAGACGATGGCGTCTTGTCAGTTTCAACGGGCGATGACGCCTCGTAAGTTTTCATAGGCGATGACGACTTTTGATTTCCGGTGGGCGATGACGCCTCACCTTTTTTCATTGTCGCCCGACGATGATGTCTAAGCTTCGAATCAGAGAAAGAAAGAAATTCCTCATATTTTTGCTGGTCGACTTCTACGACCAGCGTTTCAACAATAGATCCGATCGCTACCAAGTCAGACTGCGCCACCATATTCTATGTTGTGAACAGAGAGGCTCCCACTGTGGTCGCCAGTTCTTGTTTGCTCAAAAAATTGAATCTTCTTTAAATTGCCAATTTGATTTTGAATTAAAGCAATAAAAGAAAAATTACAAAATAAATTCGAGATTACAAGAATGAGAATCAATTGATTTCGATACCCCTTTAGTTTTGTGGGTTCTGACAGCGGTAGAGTCTTGATTCTGCATTCCGTTGACGATCCGATCTCTCTGGATTGAGGAACTCCGCTCTGGATTTTTGGACTCCGGTCTCTGGAAAATTGTCTCGCCAAAAAATTCCGTTTCCAAAATAATCTCCTCCTTTTCTACCTCTTCTGAACTCCGTTCCCAATTTTATATATTGAGGAGCGTTTCTAATTCGACTCAAATTCTTCCCTCGAATCCGATTAAATCCCCAAAAATCCGGATCACCATCCAAAACGGAACAGAAGCGGAACGGAAGCGGAAAACAAATTCCTCCCACGGGTGCCCACCCGCGGGAGACACCCGCGGGATTACTCCCGCGGGTGGCAACCCGCGGGATTCCTCCCGTGGGTGGGACCCGTGGGAATTCTCCCGCGGGTGCCCTCCCGCGGGATCCCTCCTGCGGGTTGGCACCCGCGGGAGGAGTTCCCGCGGGTGGACCCCGCTATAAATTTTTTCTTTTCCTCCTAAAAAGTCTACCTATGATTACTTGGTGGATTCATAGGAATCATTGTAAACCACTCTTCCTCTTATCTCACATCCGATGCGGAACTATTGAGTTGTAGGATACTACATTCTCCCGCCCTTAGGATCTGATGTTCTCGTTAGAGAGACTCAGTAACACATTAATACTTCACCAGACGATGTGAGATTCAAAAGGTGGCCCCCACAGATTCTAGATATAGCTCCCTATAGATTTAAGAGACGGCTCCCTACAGATTCAAGACGTAACTCCTACTTTTGTGTGCCACTTTTTTCTAACAGCACTTAGTTCCATGTGGTATTTAGTTCCGAACACTTCTGGCTGGTGTCTAGCTCTGATACCGCTTGTAACGCTCCCTACCCAGAAATTGGGTAGCGGAACGCCGGCAACATATTTGTATAAGAATATTCTAAGCCATCGTTAGTGAAAATAGTTTATAATTTGTCACGGTTTCCTCCCCAAAAAAGACTAGTTACGATTACTTTGTGGTTTCATCGGAATCATTATAAACTACTCTTCCCCTTGCCTAATATCCAATATGAGACTATTGAGTTATGGGGTATTACATTTTTATAGTATTAGTATCAAAGAACTGAATCCGTGACATGAAATGCTATGAGATCTTTGATATGGACAAGAGCAGTTCATAAATTATATTATTGCTAGAGGTCCTTTTTTTTTCAGCTAGTGGCGTGCATACAAGTCATTGATGCTTAAGTCACATCAGTACTTAATCATCTCAAGTAGGCCAAGATTCAATTACAATGTGTTACTATTCCATATATTGGCCCTTTGCTTTCAATTCTTATTTGAAATGTAGAAACTTGTTTGAGCATGAAAACCAGCACGTCTCCAACGATGTACCTCATCATCTTGCAACTTGACCTTAGCTGCATTCATGCTTCTGTTCTTGCATGTATGTATATATTTTGACTGAAACAGAAATGTCTCCTTGCAGATAGTTATACAACCAAGAGATGGAGAGTGTGCTTCACCCGCTGCTATGGCCAGGCAAGTGATATCATACCTTGATCAGCACGGTTATCTCGAGGCTTAGCATGATACTAGGGAGGTATTATCCACAAATCGTGGATCCAACTACTGCTGCATGTTGCGTTCTAGCACTGTAAATTGTAATAAGCTGGACACCTGCTTCCAGTAGCTGTCCGTTGCTACTCTAGATTTCAATGGCGAAGACAAGAGGCTCTCCTTCGTGCGTCTCTTACCATTTCGGTATGGTGTTGTCCTGTAGATTCGATAGATTGCTCTTAGATGAGCAGTCTGCTGCTGTTGCTGCTGTCGTTTTTGTATTTCGTTGGTGTAGGCATCAAGCATTCATTGATTGTCCTGGAGACAAAATGTATCAAATTTGTTGCATCCTATAATTGAAACTTATATTGTAGTAGTTAGTATGCACCTGGTGGTTGGAAAAATAATAAAAAGTGATGTGTGTTGTGTCTATCTATATAATTTATGTTGTGCTGATGGTAAACGATATTATGGATACATCAATTTTATTTCCGATACAACTCTTGAAAATGCTCTGATGATTGTTTTATGGCAAGTCTTTTCATGTTTGTTACCACCCGGAGGATCATCAAAATATTGTAAGCAATATTTTTTGATTGGTTCAATTTATTAGATTCTTAGAAATTGCTAGTTCAATAAGGAGACCTACCAAATAACAAAGCGAACAATAAAAATTAATTTCTACTTACGGCAAGAGGAATGAATCCAGATATAATAATTAAAAATTCAGTTTGGATAATATTATTAAAAATATGAATGTATGAGTTTGACTTGCAAAAATATTTAGAGGCACAAAGTAACGGGCATAAGGACAAAGACAAACCTAGGTACTTAATGGATACTTAATGGGGAGGCATCCCCCATCCACCTTCGGATCTGCAATTTTTGAATAGTATATTAGTTGGCTTTTCAATTTCGTCATTTGTGCAAAATTATATGTAATAAGACCACGTTTTTTTAGATGCATTGAATGGTTAGAATAGTTAATCCTGCTCAATTTTATGTTCGCTTAATCATAATGAAGTGAGATGAGTTAAACAACCATGGAGTTAGAAATCCACAATTTGAAACTAATTTATCCTGCATCTCCCAAGATTAGCATTATTTGTTTTCATATTTTTAAAGTTTGGTATCGCTTGGATATTTTTGTCCCTATTATTTACTTAATAACACAAACATTACCCTTTTACCGAGCAAAACCTGTTGTTTTCTTTTATTATCAATTTGAAGTGGTTAACAAATACATGATCATTCCAATCATAATTAATTCTGTCATAGATAGAAGCACAACACTAGAAGTCTTAGAATGGATTATTAATTATACTGAAACTACTAATTATATTTTGCGTTTTTAATCTTGCAAACCGAATATGGCCTAAAATGTGGATGCGTGCAAACTGCAAACGCAGTTGAAATCCGCTACTTATTAAATTTTTAAACCAACCATTCAATCTAAATTAGGACTTTTGCCAATATTTTCTTGAGATATTGTTCATGTTTTTTATTTTTTCCCCCTCCCAACAATGGAAAGTATGCTCATCGAAGGCTAATTTCTGTTTTTTTTTTGATTGAATGAAACAATACCTCAATGCTTGCTGAATAATCGAAATCGTAGAGAATCAATTAAAATTCATATGGAAGCTAATAATTTATTTTACCTTTCAATATAACAAGAAAAGCATTCAAAATAAAATCCGTATGGTTTATCAAAAGAAGATTGAAAAAAAAAAAAATCACATACCTATGGTTATCGGTAAAAGTTCAGCATTGTTGTTTTCTTGCTGGATCATATAAAAAAATTATGCTATGTCATTATATATTTTTCCCTATTCATATGATTCTGATCAATTCGTAAATTTCACTTAATAACGCTAATAAGACAGCTAGTATATTGGATGGTAAAAAGTAGTGTAAATATAAAGAAGAATTTTCTCAATGTTTATTTTTCTTTGGTTACAATTTTCCTCTCACCTGCTGCTTTAGTTGAACTTGAATATTTCAAACACAACTGAGCAAAGATCCAAGCAATGTTGAAGTGTTCAGAAATAACACAGCAAGCACCGAATTCTGAATATAACAAAAAAAAAAAAAAAAAAAAACTGAATTTACAGGTCCCATTGTAATTGAAGTTGTTATTTGACAAATAGAAACCTGACAATATTGACTGACTGCTTTCAAGCTTACAACATAAGCACAAGCTCAAACAAAACTATATTCTATGCAGTGCTTCATCGATCCCCCCAAGCCTCAATGCAGCGGTGATGTTCTTCGCAACAAAGATAACAACATATCTTTGAACTGAGACCAGTTTGCGATTGATTCTAGCAGAGAATTTCCCCATCAAAGTGTCTCCCAAAAGCTCCACCTCCAACAAGGAATGCTCTACACTTTCTCATGTAATCATTTTACAAGCCAACTTCAAATTTCTTAGTAAAGTCACTAGTAAACACCACTGTAGTCGTAGATATATTGACATTGTATTGAGGAGGTCATGGGTTTTACTATTGTACTTAATTTTTCATATATATCAGAAATAGCTTGGGAAAAGTGTGTCGTCGTAACACTAAAGGGAAGATTTTATGGAACTGATATTAAGTTGATTTTGTCATGACATAGAATGTTTTGTTATAAAGAGACATCATGCATAGAAAACGAGTGTAGTAGAAATATGCATGCATTGTTAGATATATGATAACACTAGGAGAGATAAGGTAAAAAATAAGGATATTCTTGCTAAGCTAGCATAGCCTCTATAGAAAAGAAAATGTGAGAAAACTGCTTATGATACTTTGATCACGTATGAACATAGACCTACAGATATACCAGTTTGGTGAGTGGAGGTTATCAATTTTATAACAAGTTAAAAACGTGAAGGGATAGCCGAAGAAAATATGGATGGAAGTGATGCAAAGAGATATAGATGTTAAAGGTCTAAATGAAGACATATTGCTTGATATGAATGAGCGGAGAAGGATCATCCATGTTATAGACTCAGTGTACTCCTCTTTTGATTCATGTAGCCTACTACAAGTACTTTGGATAAAAGGCTTTATTTTTGTTGTTGTTGTATCAGAAATAGGCTTGGGATCACTAGATTGAGACCTCACCCTTCCTCTAAAAAAAGTTAACCAGAAATCAGAAACGAATCACGGAAGTTTGGTGTACCGTGTGTTGCAGCTTGGGTGCAGATTAGTGAAAGGAACTGCCTCTGTTCCTCGATCTGTCTTCAAGATTGGCAATAACTTCATCTATGCAGGCGCAGTGGAACCCAAATCTGGCTGCTGGCTTATGCTCAAAGGAGATCTCTCGGTTGGAGCCTCAGGTCCAGCTGAAATATTTCGAAGTAAAACCATTCCCTGGGGAAAAAGAAGAAAATTACCAGTTTCCACATTTAAAGGCCCCAAGCATAAGAACAACATAGCAACAATAGGATGGTTCCAGGTTTAATTCCTAATATCATCAGTTAGGGGGATTAAATTTGAGTAATTAATCAAATTATGATCTTATTGTCAAAATAAATAAATAAATAAAAGGAACACGGAAAATGTTATATTGCAAGTAACGATTGGCTACATGAATCCTTTCTATAAAGTCCTTCTCCCAAAATTCACAAGCATAGAAAGTAAGTCCCTAGCTCTAGTACCACAGACACTTCTATCATACGTGTTATGTCAGACAATACATTGGATACAATATTTCTTTCCGTGTTAATACTATTTTGTATTTATTATATGTCATGTCGAGGCAGTATTGGCGTGTCCGAGTCCATGCAACCTAGCACAAATCTGCTAAATATACTAGTATCCCAACAAGAGGTCGAACCAAGTCTTTTATCCTCGATATCCCTTCATAACAACATTACACAGATAGTAAACAGCAGGTGATAGCTATATGCAAGTATGTAAAATGTAAGTAGGGTTGAGTAGATAACAAGGGTGAGTCTTGGGTCTTATTTCTTCTGTTCAGAATTCAGATGCATAAGCAGCACAAAATCGACAGGCAAGGAGAAAGGAGCAGAGGGAAACATAAATGACACCTAAATCTCCATATAGGAACTCACTCTTTCTACACCAATTTGGCTATCTGATACAGCCATTATACAAGTTCCTGCATGTAGAGACATGACAAAGCTCTTGATCTTCCATAACAACAGGTAACCTGATAACTGAATTCAACTCATTGCATCTTCGGGATTCCATAATGGATGATAATTAGCTAGCTAGCTAGCTATTAAGGTCTATCCAATGATACTTTTAACCTTAACTTCAAGACTTGTAAATCTAAGTAAATGATACAAACCAGCGTAATGTAGAAAAATAAAAATAAATTTTTTTTTTTGCAAGAACACTCCAAACTAAATGTAGCTTTAAGTTTACATCATCTTCTTCTTCAACATCAATCACACAACAAGGATTCATGATGCATGTTGGGTGCAAAACTAAGTAGATGAAAATTAAACTACAAGAATACAATAACCTACTTACCTGCCAACCGAGCAATGTTCTATAATAATTATACATGTCAGTTCCGAAAATGTTGAGACAATTTGAATCACTGAAGGGGCATAAGAGTGTAAATCCTTTTTTTTTCGCTTCTCAAAATAAATTTCTGATGCTGTTTTTATGAATATTCAAGTATACAACAGCCATAAACATTTCTCTGAATAAATGAGATCCCTTACCCAAGGGGAAAACAAAATTGTGTGGGATATCTAATTAGTTTTTTCACTAATGGATTTTTATTGCCATTAGTTTTTTCATTGTTAATATATCCACAGGGCCAAAATACACAGTGGATATTTTGGTGGATGGTGCCATTCTCAGAAGATGAATGGAGATCTCACCAATTGGAAAGCATCCCAAAGGTAGAACATATGAAGTAGATAACAACCTGCAGCAGTAATGCTTCCAAACTAACCTTCAGTTCGTGGGTAAGAAAATCAGCAAAAATATTCTATGCATCCAGAATAGCTTGTATAAGATATAGAAGAAGCTTGTGCCTCTTGATTGTGTTTTGATTTAATCTCATTTAATTTTCGGAATGTATAGAATGCAAGGCTGATGCACAAGATAAACTGCAAGGTTCTATATGTGCAGTTCAATTTCAACATGACAATATTCTAATAAAAGCAAAAAAAAAAAAAAAAAAAAAAAAAAAAAGACGTAAAAACCTTTTTAGGGGAAATTTACATGAAAATTAACCGAAACTTCCATGTCCTGGTAGGCACGAACACATCTCATGAGATTCCGTGCAGTGGATGCTGATGGCAATGCCCTCCCAAATGCTACAATCATCCTACACCAGAAGAGAACTGGTTTTCAATTGCCAACAAAATCCTCAGCAATACTGTGGCACTGCCTACCAGAATTGGTTCATCTCCCAACTACTGTCACTACATTGAAAATGAAATGAAATGGTAAACTACAGAAGACACTACGGGAAAGGAACATTACATTGTTGGTGATGCCATGGTTGCCTTTGCAAAGTAGCATGGGATTGCCATCAGAGGCCACTATGTCATCTGGGATGATGCCACATATCAACAGCCTTGATCCCCTCACTCTAGGGGTGAGCATCAGGTAGGTTTTTGCCAATTTTAGCAAAATCAAACCGAACCGAATAGGAATGGGAACTGAAACAAAACGAACTAATTCAGTTTGGTCGTTCAGTTCCAACTTTTGGAAGAAAACTTATTTAAAAATTATCATTTTAATCATTTTACCAAGCATATCTTTAAAGTTAGCCAATTGGAGTTGCATTTACATAAGCATATTCTATCTATATAAATTAAATACAAATACACACACACACAGAGTCATATACATATATAAATGCATATAATACATACATACAAACACACACACACACACACATATATACGTGTGTGTGTGTAAAATTATGTTATTCGGTCTGTTTGGTTTTGGTTGGGTTTCAAAGCATGACAAAAACCGACCAATTTATTTGGTTTGGTTCATTTTTACTTATTTGGATATTATTCGATCGGTTATTTCAATTTAACCAAACCCTAATCAACCCTACCTCTCTCTCCCAAGACCAGCTGTTGTGGATGCAGTAAACCATTGAATCAACACAGTTGTCTCAAGATACTAAGGCCCGTTCATTGCTAGAGAAGATTGGTATGGATGCCCCAGGCATTAATACCAGAAACAAGCCAGCTTGACTTCAACACGCTCATGTTCTTGAATGACTTCAACACCCTCGGATAGCCAGTTGATACAAAGGCAACACTAGACAAGTACCTTGAGAAGCTGAAGGACATCATGTCCCACCCTAGAAATGGAGAGAAGACGGCTTTCGGACTGGAAGGCCAATTCGACACACCTAACATTGCTTACATGGGGTCAGCTCTAGATACTCTTGCCAATGCCAAGGTGCTTATCTGGCATACGGAGGTGGATGTCTTGGAAAACGTAGATCAGATATTCACTTTGCATTATCTTCTAAATTCTTTAATTGGTTGTGTCCTATCATTTATATTTGTGATGGTCAAGTTTGATCAATTTGCCTGAAGTTAAAAAAAACCTATTAATAAAGGAAAATACAAACTACACGTTGAATTAGCCAATTATGACAAAACACTAAAATTGCAGATCAAATTATAATATCTATAAACTGAATAGCCTAAGTCAAACTATGGCAAAATCGTTGCTACTTTGTAAGGTGTAAAAATGTTCAAAATATAAAATAGCAGCATCTTATGCTAGAAAGGGATATCCTGATCACTTTTCTCTATGGTTGAAAAGTTAAATAGCAAAAGTGCATAAACACAGAAGTCAAGTGAAAGCAACTATCTTGTTACCAAACCCCATATGCCACAACTAGTTGCTGTAATTTGTACACTTACGACATGAAAAATGTGTCCAGGGACAAGCTTCGGAGCAACTCCTACAAGAAGCATACTCGCGTCCAGCCACTCAAGGGATCATAATGTGGACATGGCATCCAGAGGGTGCTATCAAATGTGTTTGACTGACAACAACTTCAAGAATCTAGCCACTGGAGATGTCATTGACAAATTGATCCCAGAGTGGAAGTCAGCTAGTGTGGTCGCAACAACTAATACCAATGGATTTTATGAAGCCCAGCTCTTCCAGGGGGACTACAAGGTGAGGTTGAACCACACCACTGCAGATTCATCACTACTGCAGAGCCTGGTGATCGACTCAGAGTCTCAGCAAGATATAGTGTTCCTGAGCAATGCCTGAGCATGAGAACGTAAGTTCTTCCAGATTTTACCAATCAACCTTAGGCATCTTATGGTCCTTATTTTCCTTCAGGGGAAGCACATTTAGTCAAATGAGGGTCAATAAGCATATGTTTTGCTCTTATTCAATTGCTTTCTCTAGTTCCTAATTATTTATTTATTTATTTTTTTTTTGGGGAAGGGGGTGGTGCAGAATGCTATGTAATATGGGAACAGAATCAAAAGGAAATTAAATGCTATCTTTGAAAGCAGATTGTGCAGTTCTTTTGAAAACATTCAGAGGAAAACATATAAAAAAATGATAATTGAGCTCAAAATTGCATATTGCTTTGTTATGGAAGGCGCTTATGTAATACATTTGAGATACAGTTTTTTTTTTTTTTTTTTTCCTTGGGGAAAAAAGGGCAAGTGTGACACTCACTTCTTTGCTAAGAAAGAATTAAAATATGTTGCAAGAAGTTGTATGCAGTCCACTAAGAGTAAAGAAGACTGGGAGAAATGTAAAGTGCAAGAGAGGTTTGCCGCATGCTTATATGGTCTAGGCATTTGTCATTATTACAGATTCACTGTGTTAGTAATTGAAAAATCAGAGAAAGTGGTAGCTTAAGGAGTTAAAGCAGCTGCAGTTGGTACTTGTCCACGCTGTAACTTGTATAAAGTAGATACTTTATAGAGGACATATGCACATCTGAACTGTATCAGATACTTGAAGGATATTAGTTGGATGCCTCCTAGAAGTTACATGTTCAAGATGTGTCATTATATGGTTTCCCTAGAAACCAAACTTTATTTGCAGGTCCATTATATGATTTCCGGACTCAAAGAATGTAAAGGACAGAGTATCAAGTGAAACTATTCATCTTTATAATTTAGAAGTTTATTTTTACAATATTTAACTATAAAGCTTTATTTAATCATAGCAGTCAGTACACATTTGTGCATCAAATGGAAATATCAAGGTTTAAATTATTGCAATCAGTATTGTTATCGGCCGATGATTTGGTATCCGTATTGGCAAATATCAGGCATATCAAATCGGGAATATCGGAAAGATGTTATATGGTGTAACATTTATCAATACCTCAAAAATTAAAATCCAATACAATATTTATTACATAATGGTATCAACCGATATTTGAAACTATGGGAAATAGTGATACTACATAGATAGAGAGAATAAAGGATACAAGCAGCTCATGTCATAACTTTCCAACACCAACCTATTCAAAAGCTTTGATGGGATGATCCACACTGATCATCCTACTTCAAAACTTTGGTGGGATGATCCACACTGATCATCCTAATCTTCATCCCTTATTGAAAAATGAAGGGATTGAGAACTTTATACTCATGCACCAACTAGTTACACAGCAACTGGTATCTCAATAATTCAACAAATGAGGCCACTTCATGGATGGGTGAAAGATAACATTCCATTATGCATTTACAATTACTCAAAGCAAGAGGAGCGTCAAGATTGGAGCAGATCATCAATTTGGATGGTCCACATAGTTGGCAATATCACAAATTCACGATATGTAATCTCGGAACTTTTATGTGCAAGATACTAATATTAGATAATATTGAAGGTTTCCTATTGAACTTTGATTCAATTTCTTTGAAAGATAAATAACTATATACATGGACTTATTGATATGCACACTTCGGAACACCTCTTAAATATGTGAGAGGATTTTATAAACTTGCACTAAATGCACTTTTATCTTCCAAAGTACTACGACAGTCACCATAGCATGGGCTCAATGAGGTCAAGTTTCTACCACCATGGGGGAAATAATGAGAACATCTAGAAACATTAATTGGTCACGAGATCACAATCCCGAAAACACCGATAGATTATATCTTGGGATGTGATTTCATTTATCTTATTTTAGTTCTTATTTGAGACTTTGTTTAGTTTGCTTTAAAACTCATGTTGAGACTTGTTTTATTTTATTTAGTCCCGCATTACTTTAATGTGGTGAAACTTTTATGTGGTATTTACCTATATAAAGGTCCCAAGTTTCATTAATAAAGTAGAATCTGCTTGATTAAAAAGATTGTTGATGCAAGTGCTTTTTTAGCCATTAGGTTAGATTAGTTTATCTAGATTAATTTCTTATCAACTCCTCTAAACAAAATCTTCACCCTAAACAATTCTTAGCTATTGTCAAACTTTCCATTAGTTCATCCCAAGAAAAGATTAAACATCACAAACATTAATCTCCTTTACTCTAAATAAATCCAATCCCTTGTCCATGAATACTGCACCAAGTACATGTGGATCCCACCAATTAAATCTTCTCCTTTGGTTTAGCCCTTACCCCAAACCACCTGACCAAGCACCCACCCATTGCCTACTTCATCCTTTTCCCTGCTGTCCAGACCACAGGTACATCGCCCCTCATGACGCATGTAGACCTAGCCGCATGGAAGAGCCAATGATGAAGATCCAATGCCCACCTCTATTGCATATTCACCCCCCTAGTTTTGTTTTCTCTAGATTTCAATTTAGACTTGTTTGAGGCATTGTTCTGTTAATCTTCGTGCCATTGATCTGGTTAACTTTGCTATTGAGATTATTTTCTGCATATGCCTTAAATTCAATTTACTATCAATTAAAGATCGATCCACTAAAATTGGGAGTGTGTGATTCCATTTGACACCTAATAAAACCTAATCTTCATATTAAACTTTGAACATGCTAATCTTTTGAAAATCACGTAGGTTTAGGTTTGATCTTTTTTAGGATTTACATTCATCTGCAAATGTTAATTTCTTGATCATATAATTGTTTATGATAAACATCTCAAAAACTTCACTATTTGGTTCTAAAATTCATTTTTTAAATTTACTTATTTGAATCACTTACTGATCTTGTAACTGCATCTCACAACATGCATATTCCGCATCACCAGCATAAGCATCCTCTCCAATCTATAACAACAACTACAATAGAATGAAGTAAAAAAAATTTACCACATGTTTATTAACTGCAAATTATACACAACAAATAGACAAAAAAGGACTTTAAAAAGGTTAAAAACAACAAGAAAGTATAAATGATTTATTTCAAAGAGAAGTAAAATCAATATTCTAGCCAAACAGATGTTTGCATACCTCAAGCCGTGAGCTTTTGCTAACTCCACCCCATAAATTAGAGCACTCGTTAGAGTTGAGCAACTTCAATATTTCATGATGCTTCTTTTCAATGTTTTCTTTCTCCGCCAAGTGCAATTGCACGATAGCAAGCATACACATCCCATATGCAGTTCTAATTCTCTCCTTTTGTCAATCTTTTCTGCCTCTTGATAAAGCCATCCATCAAAGTGATATAAGTAGAACTATCAATGGGTATACCCATCTGCAGCATCTCTTCCATAGCTCGTTTAGCTTCTTTAAATTGCCCTTTCATGCACAGTTGATTAATAAGTTCTGTGCTACTTTTACTTCGTTCTTCCTCTAGATTTGCATCCCCACCCACGCTCTCTTCTTGTTTCTTCTCTACCTCCACCCCATGAAGTGCTTGTTCTGAAGGAAGAGTGAATCTTTCAGGAAAGTTTCCAGATTCAACCATCATTGACAAGATATCTTCAGCCTCCTTTGATCGTCCTGCTTCAGAAAGAGCACATAGAACTGTATTATAAGTATAAGCATCAGGTTCCAACCCTTTCTCCTTCAAGTCAGCAAAGAGCTCCAATGCTGAATCAATCTTCCCATCTTTACAAAGACCTTTTATCAGAGTATTGTATGAAATCACATCTATCTTCTTCCCCTTGGACATCCACGAATCAAAGAGCTTCAGCGCCTTCTCCACATAACCATTGGTGCACAGCCCATGCATTAGTATATTACACGTAACAACATCCGGCTTGAATGAATTCTCCACCATCTTATTATGAAACTGAAAGGCCTTCTCCAAATCCCCTTCTTTACAATAGGCATTGATGAGTGTATTGTATGTAGTCTCGTCCGGGACCAAACCCCTTTCCATAAGCTCATTCAGTTTCTGTAAAGCCTCTTCAGTGCTGCCAGACCTGCACAAACCATTTATAACTGCATTGTAGGTTGCTACGCTCGGCATGATCTTTCTCTTGTGCATCTCCTTCCAGAGCTCCATTGCTTCCTTGGGCTTCTCATCCTTAAAAAATGCACTTATCACAGTGCAATAACTAACATCATCGGGTATGAACCCCCTCTTCGGGGGGCTGCCAAGAAGCTCAAGTGCTTCATCAAACCTCTTCACCTTACAAAGACTATGAAGGACGGTATTAAGCGTGAAGGTATCCATCTTGAGCATTTTTCCGACCATTTCGTCCATCAATTTGAAAGCTTTCCCCATATTCCCAACTCTACAAAACCCGCTTATCAAAGTATTGTACGTGACCACATCCGGGACAACCCCATCCTCCTCCATCTTCCTCATTCTCTCCACAGCCTCATCCATCTTCCCTTCCTTGCACAGCCCATTGACGATGATATTATGCGTGACCAGCCCCGGCTTCAACCCCTTCTCCCTCATCTCATCAAACACTTTGAAAGCCTCCACCCCACTCTTCCACTGAAAGCACCCGTTAATCAACGTGTTATACGTCACAACATCAGGCGCCACCTTCATCCTCTCCATCTCCTCCTTCATCCTAAACCCCTCATCCACCCTCCCCACCTTACAGAACCCTGAAACCAGCACGTTATACGTGCACAAATCCGGCAAGCACCTTGACGCCGTCATCACCTCCACAGTCCTCGTCGCCTCCTTCAGCCACCCAAGCCTACAATACGCCCCGATCAACGTATTGTATGTCATTCGATTCATCTCAATCCCCTTCCCCTTCATCTCCTCCAGCAGCTCCTTGGCTTCCTTCAGCATCCCCCGCTTGCAGTACCCGCTCAGGATCGTGTTGTAAGTGACTGTATCCGGCGAGCACCCGAACCCGTCCATCGACCTCACCATCTCCACCGCCTTGTCGAAAAGGAACCGCCTGCACAGCCCATGAATCAGTATGTTAAAAGTGTTGGTGGTTGGGGCCATGCCGAGCTTGACCATTTCGTCGAACACGTTGAGGGCGAAGGAGGGCGGGGAGGCGGAGTGCACCAGCGCCGATAGAAGCGTGTTGCAGGTAAGGATGGAGGGGCGGAGGCGGCGGCGGCGCATGCACTGGAAGAGCTGTTGGGCGAGGTAGGGGTGGCCGCACTGGGCGTAGGCGCCGAGGGCGGTGTCAAGCAGGGCTTTGGAAGGGGGAGGGAGGTGGTGGCTGGGGCGGAGGAGGTGGGAGTGGAGGAGGTGGGAGGGGTGGTCGAGGGGAAGGAAGAGGAGGAGGAGGCGCTTGGCGTCGGCAAACTTGTTGAAGCGGAAGAGGCAGTGGAGGAGGGGGAGGAGGGAGGGGAGGAGGAGGTGAGGGGAGGAGGAGAGGGAGAGGGAGGAGGCGGAGAGGTTGTAGAAGGAGATGAGGGTGTTGGGGTTGGTGAGGGAGGGGGAGGAGGCGGCGGAGGAGATGATGGGGGGGAGGTGGGAGGGGCGGAGGTGGGGGAGGTGGGGGGAGATCGAGGCGGAGAGGGGAGGGGATGTTGGGGATTGGGAGGCAAGGAGGATGGAGGTGATGGCGGTGATTAGTTCATCAGATGATGATGCAGATGAGGTGTTCGATGTTAGGCCTGAGAGAGGAGGAGGAGGGAGGGTAGGCGATGGGTTGGGCGATGTTGGTTGTTGGAGGTTGGAGAGGGAGCGGATAGAACCCGTCGCTGCCGAGAGGAATTGCCGCGTTCGCACGGCAGCGCAGGAGCGCATGCTGGAGTGGGGCGTGGTGCTGAGCGAAGAGTGGGGTTGGAATTTAGGAGGAGGTGGATGTTTTGATTTTAGGATGCCGGTGATGGGTCGAAATAGGAGGCCAGGCCCAAGAAGAACTCTTAGGTGGGTCTTGGTAGCGATTTGGACTGTGGGCTTTTAGCCATTTCCAGGGGCCTAAACTCTACTCAAATAAATGGAAAAGGAAAAAGGAGAAAATGCAAATAACAAGCTTAATTTTTTTTAAAAAAAGAAAAAGAAAAAAGTAGCGCAACTTGCTAAGCAAAGTTAAAGATTTTTTTTTTTTTTTTTTTTTTTTTTTTTAGGCTTAGAATTTGGTCATAGTTCTATGAACTTGAAAGCTACCTGACCGACCAGGTCTAATCAGGACCAACGACTTTTAACGGTTAACTGATAACTATGTATGTACGGTGGTTCATTCATTTCTTGTGCCATTATTAAACTAAACTGATAACTATGTACGGTGGTTCATTCATTTCTTGTGCCATTATTAAACTAATTATTATGTAGAGTGTTTTGATAATTTCTAATTAATTGAATCTTAGAAGGCTAGTTCCATTGTTTATTTTAAAATTAAAAAAGAAATTGGCTCCATTCGAGATGATATGACAACTTCTTTCTTCATTTATATATTTTTAGTCCTTCTATCTACAGTAATGCTGAATTGTCATTATTTGTTCGAAAACCTGTTCTTTCCATTTTAACAAATTGACTTACAGTTATCAAGAGAAAAAAAATAATAATTATGTACAAGAGAGAGGAAACCCATATTGCACTCCTCTTGTTTTAGTAACAAGAGTTGGATTCCCTTCGTGATACTTCTCGTGTGTCTCCTGACGATTTGGTACCTCGATCGTATATAGGAAAGAGGTCGGCTGACCTCTTTGATCAACTTGTGAGAATTTATTTGCAAAAGCCAAGCAAGTTGAGAACCAAGATCTCTTTTTTAGAGGTTTCAAGGAGTCTTATTTTTTCTCTTCTGAGAACTATTTATAGACCAAGAAAAGATATAATTATCTCTACAAAGATAAAATTGAAACTACTTATTAAGGGATGAATTTGGGTTTAAACAAATTATCCAATTCGTAGTTAAAGACAAAGAAATAATTATCTCTTTACTGATATCCGTTCTGAAATAGTTTCAGTTCAAAAAAAAACAAAAAACAAAACAAAAGAACTGAGAAATCCCAAGAGCAGACAAACTCTGCAGCCAATCTACACTACACAATCACCTGCTGACCACACGGACACACGACATGACGGAGAACACAACGAACACAGCGGCGGAGGTGGCCGTGTGGAACACCGTCGACAGCCTCCTTTCCTGCAGAGCCCAGAGCGTCGACGCGCAGATCCCCAGCCCTTGAACCATCGCCACCAGGAAACTCATGTAGATGGCCCTACTACAAGTAACAAGCCCAAGCAGCAGCCAAGCATTGTTATTGAGTTCTAGATTTCGTCTTCCCTCCCCTTTTTTCCTTTTTTTTCTGTTATAAAAGTTTGGATTCTGATGTCATGCGGTTGTTGATTTGTCATCCAATTGGGTAAGGAAGTGATATGCACTGGATTTGGCTTTGCCAGTATTGGGTTGGGTTTGGCCCCACATCTCATCCCAGATTCCTCGTGTTGTTTCGTGCAGCGCAAAAGCAGGAGCCGATCGAGTAATTAGAACCTGGAACGGACGGAGCTGGTTCCGGAAGGTAACTGCCTAGCGAGCAGCATCCATGTTCATAGGGAAATTCCATTCACGCACACCACTTTGCTCAAACCGCCCACTTTTGAAAAGTCTTAAAGGGAAACTCTACACAAGCACACCACTTGACTTAGTGTAAGCATCTTTCTTAGTGAGCAATTATTTTTCTTAGTGAGCAATTACCTTTTTTTTCAATTTTAATCCTCTCAAATCCATGTTACATGTTTTCTCTTTGCTCTCAAACTCATCGCTCTAAAACTCAATTTTAATTCTCTCAAACTCATTGCTCTCCTCTGTTAGCTCTTTGCTTGCTCAAACTCATTGCTCTCCTCTGTTAGCTCTTTGCTTGCTCAAACTCATTGCTCTCCTCTGTTAGCTCTTTGCTTGCTCTTCCCCGGTTGCCTCCTTTCCCGCTCGGTCTAGCAGTCGCCCCCTTCCCTGCTCGTTCGCCCCCTTCCCTGCTCGTTCGCCCAACAGGCCAACTAGTTCCCCCCACGTTAGCCCCTCACCTAAAAACCAACTGCTCACACACTACTAACTCCACGCTTCCCTCACCCAGCACAATCTCCCCTCTTCTCCCACTTCCATTCCCAACATTCTGATCATAATATATGCCAAGTGCGGAGACCTTACTGGCGTATTTAACGTGTTCGACAAAATGCGATCAGGCTCCTGAACTTCATTATTATTGTATTCTATATGTTCAATAAAATGGCCAAACGAGACCATAACAAAAGATGACTTTGTCAAGGAAAAAAAAAAGATGGCAAACTTGTAAAAAATTTACATGTTAGGGTGTAATAATGTTCACTAAGTCAAGTTGTGTGCTCATTTTGAATTTCCCATGTTCAGGAGAAATAAGTCTCAGAATTGATTTACAGCAATGCCTGCAGAAGGAAGGTAACTGTCTAGCCGATGACATCCGTTCATTTGAATTGATTTCCAGCCATGCCGATCAAAGATCGTGACATTAAGTATTTAGTGGTTTGTCCCTCAAATCTTCATATATTATAATTTAGTCCCCCAAATCTTCGTATTTAAGATTTAGTCCCCCAAATCTCTTAAGTTAGTACAATTTACTCCCCCTCCCTAACTTCATTTAATTTTTGACCTGATATTATCATTTTACCCATCCTTATTTATTTTTTCTCTTCCTCCTCTCTTCTCTTTTTCTTCATTATTTCTCCTCTCTTCTCCTTCTCTCTTCCTCATCTCTTCTTCGTATTTAAGATTTAGTCCCCCAAATTTCTTAAGTTACTACAATTTACTCCCCCTCCCTAACTTCCTTTAATTTTTGACCTGATATTACCATTTTACCCCTCCTTATTCATTCTTTCTCTTTCTCCTCTCTTCTCCTTTTCTTCATTATTCCTCCTCTCTTCTCCTTCTCTCTTCCTCCTCTCTTTTCCCAATGAAGAAAAGAGGAGGAAGAGAGAAGGAAAAAAAAGGAGGAATAATGAAGAAAAGGAGAAGAGAGGAGGGGAAGAGAAAGAATGAATAAAAAGAGGTAAAATGGTAATATCAGGTCAAAAATTAAAGAAAGTTAGGAAAGGAACTAAATTGTAGTAACTTAAGAGATTTGGAGGACTAAATCTTAAATACGAAGATTTGGGAGACTAAATTATAATATATAAAGATTTAAAGGACAAACCAGTAAATACCCCTATTCTCAATAGAGATGCAATCTACCACCTTTAAACAGTAATAAATTTTCTATCGTGTCAGAACACTTACCGAATACTTTGGAGCCGTGTGAGTTTTATGTAGATTGAAGTCTATTCTAATATGTGTGAGATTTTACAGGGGGAATTTCTAGATGTGCCCATGTTTTTCTTAGTGAGCCCAAGTTTCTTAGTAAGCCCAATAAAAATTTAAAACATAAGACATTTTTTCACAGAGAATTTTCTTTTTTTCTTCTCTTTTTCCAAAATTGCCCTTCCCTCCTCCTCCAGCAGCAACGGCGGCAACTGTTCGCTGCAGCGACGGCCACAGCAGCACCGATGACTGTTGCTGTCACTGCAACAGCAGTGGCGCAATAGCACCAGTGACTGCTACTGTTGCTGCAGCAGCAGCGGCAGCAACAACAATCCTATAAGAAGAAGAGAGGTTGAGAGTTTTTTCGTTCAAAAAAAAAATAATGGTAAACTTATAATTATTTATTTTCTAACCTATGAAACTCAGTAACAAAAATTCAGGGCACACCTAGAAATTCCCTTTTATAGGTTGATATCTATTCAGGATGCTGGTGAGATCTACCTCACTAGTTAAAGAAATGCAGGTGTATTATGAAGGGATCCTATGTTATATAGGGATTATCATTTGTATTTGTAGACTATAGTTAGGTTATATGCATGACGTACTCAACTTTTCTATTCCAGCTAGCCAGCCATATTGGGCAATATCCGGTTGTTATTTGTATATCAATAGGTCTTACCATTCTTACATACACATAGAAGCATTCCTCTGATATTTCCAAGAAAAGGGCCTCTGAATCATTATATTTGTACTAAATGCTTCTTTATTTTACTGACTTGTTTTGTAAAAAGAAGATACCAATGAAATGGTTTCACGGAAACTAGTCGGACAGAACAAACTGTCATGGTAGTAAAACAAAATATACGTATTATAACCACCATATTCCAGAGACTTGGATCTTGCTTTACAACTCTACAAGAGGAAAAGAAAGAGAGCATTACAAAAAACACAGTTAGAATCAGGAAATATTATAAGTCTAAGCAAAAATGTCCAAAATCTGATATCAATATAATGGAGAGCTGCAAACAAATTAAAAATAACTCAAACAAACAAAATTTTAAGTGACAACACAACAACGAGCCATAATAAGTAGGTATACCTATCCATCCATCATCTCTCGGTCTTTGCCAGCTTACTAAGATATACGAAAGCCCTGCTCTGGCTGCTAATTTCACTTGAGAAGTTAGCTGAAATAAAACATCGCTCTTCGAGTCAGTCTGGTGCAAATATCACATATACAGTCTATATCGACAAGAGAATATAAATACATGTTAAATATCTAAGGAACCTGAGTTAATCCATTTAGCGTCCTCTCTGAACAAGTTTGCCCCTGCAGTTTCGCTATGGAAGTGAAGGGCCGAGACATTTCTGAATTCCATCTTATTTCTACTACTTATTACGGATCTGCATTTCTTTTGCAATTGAAGGAAGCCACCTCTCTCCCCTGATCTTCTTCAGTTCTGCAACTCTCTCTTCCTCTTTCTTGACCTTCGCCTTTGCTGCAGCATCTGTAGCTTCGAAACGAGCAAGTGATCTCTGGCACGCATCTCTAGCTGCGGCCATTATCTGAGCACCGTCAACAGCTACAGATCGAAGTTGATGTCTGAACTGTAAACATGAATTCAGAGGAGAGGATCAATATAAATATAACTGGATATCAGACTACACTGTAACATTGTGTATGTATAATAAGAGAATAATCGAAACCTTCTTTGATTTCTCATCAGTCTCCTCTCGTGGTACAAGTCTCGGACGTTTAAGTGGCAATGAATATGGATCTGGCAACAAGCATTAGCGCTCGAGTTTATTAAGTCAGAAAAGAGTTTAGCTAGAGCGGTAGCATGCTGACATGGTTTAGTATATAGAGAGCACTTACTAACAGGATCTAGGTTTATGCCACGAGGTGCTTTTCTGAATAGTCGAATGCTGCCACCTTCCTCTGCTTGAGAATTACTATCTTGGGCAGGGATAGGCTTTCTTACCAACTCGAGACTCTTGCCCACAATATCATCCAAGAGCTTTTGTGCCTGGAAGTGATTGTGTAACCATTACAATGGCAGACTTCAGAAGAAAAGTAAAGCATTATGTTTAAACCGTAAGCCACCATTTGAATCTAGGCATGTATTTGCCAGCTTACCAATAAGCATATTTGTTCCAGTAAATGCTAAATAACAGTCGGTGGAATGTCTTAAATATTTGGACGAGACTAGTGTCTGCCACCTCTATACGTGAAACTTTTTGCCATGATAGCAAGAGGAACTTTGCTTTGGTAATATTACAGCTTCGTATTTAACAACTAAATGATTATGGGTGGAATCTGATAGCTATGCACACGACCTAGTTCATTAGGCAACCTGAATGATTATGGGTGAAATCTAATAGCTATGTACATGACCTAGTTCATTAGGCAACCAGAATGATACTTCCTAATTGACATCTAAGGTCCAAATTATAAGTTTTTAATGAATGGTATGACTGAAATATTTTAAGCAATGCAGAAGGGAAGATACAATGAAAAATCAGGCAGGCCAATAATCAAAAGGGAGAAAAACCTCATAGAAAGAGAGAGACAAGCAGGGCCCTTACATTATATCATGCATAAATATTATTTGCTGGTTTCCTAGCAGCAATTAGGATGAGCTTTTTACCAACATAATAAAACTTGTTCCTCAGATTATAATTCTCATTTTTGTTTATGTTATTTATTGCCTTCACAACCTTATTCAATATCTTAGTTGCACTCTTCAAAAAGTAATGTTGCATGCATGATGACCAATGAGATTTCAGTATTGTATCATAATGATCAGCTGAGAATCATGAAGGGCAAGTTTAAATCACCAAAGCTATGCCTTTGGAAGAAATTAGCACTAGAGTGAAGACATCAAAGCCATGGTGCACAATCTAAATCTTGGGTGGATGTACATTTTGGAAGCTCGCACATAATACCAGTGGAACCTCCAAATGAAGTATCCGATGAATGTAGGATATGGTTTCATAAGAAAATAAAAGGTCTTCTGTAAATGTTTCCAAAAACAAGTTGAAGGCCTACAGTAGAGAACTCGGTACCTCAAGCATGAGCCAAGCAATACGAGTAACTAGAGAAAGCAGCCTTAAGTTCTGAAAGGTGAAGGTGTAGGTTTGAAAAAAGCATTTCAGATTTGAAGTTTCAGCCAAGGTGCAAATCTTAGCACTTCCATTCAAGTAAAGGTTTCAGAACTAAATTCCTGATACTAAGAATCGAGATTGGCATTGATTTGGATTTTTGCCAAGTAAAATTATTCACTCAGCAAAACTTCCTACATGACTTAGTCAATTCTTTCTTTCTTTCTTTCTTTCTTCAGTTATACAAACGCACCCCACTGTCGAGCTCTCAACAGTTAAACAAGGCTGACAACTAGAGGAGTTCAGAACCTTCTACAAGGAAATGAATGGTGCAACAAGCGGGATAGCCCCACTTTCACAGAGGGCTTCTAATCCGATACAATCAACAATGGAGTACATACCTTTCGAGGTCATATATTACTACCATAAACTTCTAGTCTTTTGTGCAAAACTACCACAATGTATCTTTCATTAAGATCTACCACAAACTTTTCTCAAAACTTTCGGGTGAATAGTTACTTAGGATACCATCATTAACTATGGTGTCTCCGAAGTTGAGCCTCCAGCGCAATCTATATAACTAGTGAAGCAATATGCTATTCTCAATCATTCTGATTCCTTAACTTGTCTTGTATGAAGTGATCGGTTATCTTTCTATACACTAAGCAAAAGGAAGAGAGAAAAAAATAATTTTTAAATACAAATAATTAGAAAATAGGAGAAAATTCTATTGAGGCTTTCCTATTTTACTAAATTTTAGGAATTTTTTTAAAAAAAATTGAAAGCCACTTAAGATAAAGGAAGTAAGATTAGATATAGTTATTATAACTACCATCTAAACATAAAAAACTATAACTAATAGATATCACTCTAACTCATTTTTACCCACATTTGTATTTTTTTTTACCTTCCCTTATCTTCCTCCATCCTTCTCTCGACACATTCTTATCGGATTCAAAATCTCTCATTAACATATAAAATATTTCGAATTTTTTTGTTTGAAATTTAATTCATTATCATGTGTCTAATTTATTCTTCTTTCTCTTTTTTGTAGGATGATTTGAATTTCATGAAGCAAAAGTAAATTAATTATAACAAAATACTAATAAGTAAAACAAACTATTATAAGCATCATGGGCACTCCCACGGTAGTATAATGTATTTAAATTTACTTATCATAATATAAAAGAATAGATTTCACTACATTATTTTAAAACACACACAATTCTAAATATTTCTAAGCATTTGCGCGGGTTTCCACTTGTTCATCACTATGTATTGCATAATTTATCCAATAACTGTAAATTTAAGAACATCAACACCCTTATCAAACAAAGTATCCACTAGTATATACTTGAAGAACAACAAGTTGCATCTAACCAAAATCCAAGCTTATCTCTTTGAACCCTAACTTCAACAAGTAATGATCAATTTGGAAAATTAACAGATATTTTTCCTCTAATACCTATCTTTTTAATGAATCAAGTATTATTGCTAATAGATTTCGGAGCAAGATTGTACCTTGATTTGGTAGAGTTTGAGGCCCTTCTTCTGTTTTGGATTCGGGTCTTCCTCCGCTAGGGTTGAGTTCACCGGCCCCAGGTTCGATTTGGTGGGCCCGTTTGAGGAGGGGACGGCGGAGCCAGAGGCTATGGAATCAATCGCCGCCCTCCATTCAGCGTCGCCGTCTTCCTCTCCGCTGCTATCGCTGCTCGCGGGACCGCCTCCGCCGCCACCCATGCTCCCACCAATTTTCTTTCGAGACAGAGAAGGGAAGATATTGACAGAAACACGTGCTGTCCACGTGTATCCGAGGACGGGTCTCTTTGATCCGACCCCAGCTGATCTATTGGGTTTATTTAAGGGGAGTTTCCACAGGAGCACACCATATTTCCTAGTGAGCCCACTTTTCAAGGTCGGTTCGGACTAAAAATACGTTAGACAGTGAACTTACTAGGAAAAATGGTGTGCTACTTTGGAAACTCCCTATTTAAGTCCGAAATGGAGGAGTTTCTAAAGGCACACCATTTTTTCCTAGTGAGCCCATTTAAACATTTGGTTAAAGTAATAAATTTGCCAATGATTTTTTTTAACACTAATGTCCTTGTCTTCAACCTTCATTCTATTCCATTTGGAGTTAGATCCGGACGAATTATATACCGTCCAGAGTTAGATTTCAAATAGTATATTGTCCGTCCGGAGTTAGATTCTGAACAGTATTTACATGATCCGAAGTGATGGTCTGGACATAGTATACTCTGTCTAGACTGTCAAGAGTTGACAGAGAGTTTTTTTTTAATTTTGAAATTTTCAATCTTATTGTCCGAGGTGTACACTGCGAACAGTGTCAATACTGTTTGGACAAGCATTTTTTTTGTGGATTTCCCCTAAACCAAAATCTAAAAAAAAAATAATTGTTTTAAGATGAATATAACACACAAACCATACTTACAACATTATTAAAACAAAATACAAATTCGAACGACAATATGAACTTAATAATAACTACCCATACATGTCTACGCAAATATTGATAATACACTATGTTATAATTTATTTAATATTATATCTATCTTAAATTTAAATATTGATAATAACTCCTCTTAGATATTTATTAGAGGTCACATACAGAATATTATTTATTTCTGTCAGAATTTCTTTATGGAATACATCAAGTCTAGTGCAACAATCTTGGAATACATCAGGAGGCCAAGTGCTAACACCACTCTGCTGTATTGTGTTGGTTTCTCTAGTTCTTACTGCAGCTCAAGTAGCTATTACCCAGCAAAAGCAACAAGAAAGTAAAGACAGAATACAAATTCGAACATAAAAACCACATTTACGTATTTATACAAATTATAAAAATTATCGTTTTCATATCAAAATTTTCGACCAATATAATCTAAATATAACATAGTTTTTAAGTACAAACCCTTCAAATTATAACTCTAATCCTAAAAGAAATGGACCTAATGTCTACGAGCCCTTCGAACAAGTTGATGTCGCAAGGGAGCGCTGGTATAATCTTGCCTTATCTCTCCCATCAAAGATAGATTTCAGCTTCTTATCGCAGCAGATTTCTCTCTTATTTTCCAGCTTTCGCAATTGCAGACACATCAAGTCAAGGCAGGATTAACTCAACATATTAAACAAAAGTTCAGATTAGCTTTTATCTTCATAGCATGTTTTTCTTCATTGCAGGCTCAGATACTCACAAACTTCATATAAAAATGCCAAAGATAAAGATTTAGACGAAGGAATAGCCTTAAAAAAGAAATTTGACAGCAGAGTAGCAGTGGCCCCACTCGAAACCATGGTTTCAACTTATGAAATCATGGTTTCATGTAGTTAGGAGAACAAATCATAAAAGTGAAACCGTATGTTGTTTAGATGCGAAAATAAGATTTCTGAGAGTCCATGGTTCCAAGTTCTCAAATGGCTATGAAATCATAGTTTTAAAAACTCTACTCTAACTAAATTTTTCTACAGTTTCAGAAACTAGAGTTTGTGTGTACATACTCCATATTTGTACCGGTACATTTTCAATAAAAATCATATTTCTTACTATTTCCACACATTATGATAGTTTCATAAAAATTATTTGCTCATAGACATTCTCCAGATAGATCGAGCAGAAGCCCATCTTCAAACTTACTTACTTGAATTTTTATAACCAGAATTATAAATAAAGGACGAAGTAACAAAATGTAGACAAGATTACCTATCTAGTGTTGATTGATTGTCCTCAATGTTACAAAGAAAAACCATAACCCCTTAAAATCCTAAAAACCTAGTTAGGTTTGTTGATATACCTGGAGCTGAGAGAACTCCAGGGCTTCAATGAACTCCTTCAACACCGACGATACCGGAAGGGTCTTTCTGATCCCGATGTTTGCTTTCACCTCCGCCGCCGCGGAAGTTGCTGTGGTCTTGGCCGCTACGGAGGCTACAACTATCTTGGCCACTGCGGACTGGGCGGCTACCGCGGACTGGGCTGCCGCCATCCAAATCCTACACTCTTGGAAAATACTAAACATGGTCGTCGAGAGAGAGAACATTGTGTGGTAATGTTAAGTTAGTTCATTGTGAGTATAGTTCTCCATCGGATAGGACAAAGAGAGTTTATGAGTTTAAATATAAAGTTGGAACCTTAACCTGTTAGGGACGCGGGTCCCAGTTGACGTAGATAGCCCGTATAGGCAATAACAAAGACAATAAAATGGGAAAAATAAATGAGACAATGGACACAAGGATTTACGTGGTTCGGTCAAACTGACCTACGTCCATGGCCGGAGCGGAGCCAAAAACTCACAACTAATATGTGGAGAAATATACAATATATGATGACGGACTTTTGGAGATATCCTAACCACTATACTCCCTGAATAAATAGAGTTATTAAAAGATAAACTCGTGGAGTATACAAAACCTCACAACACGCAAAAGGATTTTGGCTAGTAGGATGAATGGTTTTGTTTTGGTTGTCTCTCAAAGAGTTAAACTTCTCCCTCTATTTATAGGCACAAGCTTGAAACCTTTGTTGCATGATTCAAGGCATGATTCAAGGCATAATTCAAGGCATGATTCAAGGCCTTTGTTTGCCACCAAAGTCTTCATTTGATGGGCCAAGGGAGGCCACCTAACAAATCTCCACCTTGGCTTGCCTGGATCCGAACAATCAATGATATGCTCCACCTTCTCCGGCAATGTCCCAACGGGCAAAATTACCAACTGTAAATACCAATCAAGTCCAAACACTGTTTGAACTTGTAAACTGGAAGAGCCTTCGTAAACATATCTGCTGGATTGTCCTTTGTATTGAACTTCTGAATAAGGACCTTTTTTTTTGCAATGGTATCACGAATGAAGTGATACTTGATATCAATATGTTTCGTCCTCTCATGATACATTTGGTCTTTAGTCAAGTGAATTGCACTCTGACTATCACAGTAAATGGTAATAACTCCTTTCTGTAGAGATAATTCATCGATTAAGCCTCTCAACCATAAAGCTTCTTTAATTGCCCAGTCATCGCCATATATTCTGCCTCCGTGGTAGATAAAACCACCACATGTTGTAGAGTAGCTTTCCAGCTCACTGCACAACCTCCAATGCAAAATACATAGCCTGTAAGAGACCTGCGTTTGTCGAGATCACCGGCGTAATCTGAATCTACAAAACCAACCAATGAGTTATTAGAACGACCAAACTCCAAACAATTGCTTGAAGTACCCTTCAAGTATCTGAGGATCCACTTCACAGCCTGCCAGTGTTCCTTGCCTGGATTTGCCATATACCTGCTAACAATACTAACTGCTCGTGAAATATCTGGACGAGTACAAACCATTGCATACACGATACTCCCAACGGCACTAGAATAAGAAACTCGTGCTATATAATCAATCTCTTCCTTTGACTGTGGTGATTGAGTAGCACATAGTTTAAAATAACTAGCAAGAGGAGTACTTACTGGTTTAGCGTCTCGCATACCAAACCTCTCCAAAACCTTATTGATATAATTCTCCTGGGTCAGAAACAATTTTCCAACTCCTCTATCACGTCTTATCTCCATTCCAAGAATCTTCTTAGCTGCTCCCAGATCTTTCATTTCAAATTCACCATTTAATAAGGCCTTCAACTGGTGAATTTCTGCAAGATTCTTAGCCGCAATGAGCATGTCATCAACATATAATAGCAAATAAATGAATGAACCATCATTTAACTTCCGGAAGTATACGCAACTATCATACATGCTCCTGGAGAAACATGACCCAACATAAAATAATCAAACCTCTTATACCACTGTCTTGGAGACTGCTTCAGTCCGTACAAGGATTTCTTCAACAAACATACATGGTCTTCCTTACCTTCAACTTCAAAACCTTCAGGCTGCTTCATATAGATCTGTTCATCTAAATCGCCATGTAGAAAAGCTGTCTTGATATCAAGCTGTTCTAACTCAAAATCAAACATGGCAACCAATGCAAGTAATACACAAATAGAGCTATGTTTTACAACGGGTGAGAAAACATCATTAAAGTCAACACCTTGTGTCTGACTGTAGCCCTTTGTAACCAATCGTGCCTTATACCTTGCATCTTCAACACCTGAACTTCCTTCTTTTCTTTTAAAGACCCATTTGCAACCAACAATTTTCTTTCCTTTCGGCGGCGTCATAAGAACCCAAGTACCATTCTTATGAAGAGATTCCATTTCTTCATTCATAGCTACCACCCACTTATCTGATTCGGCACTTCGAATCGCCTCTGAATATGTGGAAGGTTCACCGTCTCCACCTGTTTCCTGTGCCACTGATAAAGCATAGGCAACATAATTTTCATACCTCTGTGGTAGTCGAATCTCTCTTCTTGGTCTATCTTTGACAATGGAATGTTCATCCTCCGCTTTTTCTTCAACATGATCAAGATCTTGTCCAACATCTTGATCTGTGTGACTTGTGGAGGTACCCGAAGAAGGACCTGCATTATCAATCTCCAACTCCACCTCTTTCTGTGTGCTATCCCCTTTTTCTGAATCACAAGGATTATAAGACTCTTTTCTAGGATACAACATTGATGACTCATCAAATGTAACATCTCTACTAATTACAATTTTAGGTGACTTGGGATCAGGACACCACAATCTGTATCCTTTCACCCCAGAAGCATAACAAAGAAAAATACATTTCTTAGCCCTGGGCTCTAATTTTCCCTCATTTACATGCATATATGCTGGACACCCAAAAATTTTTAAATTAGAGTAATCAGCAGGAGTACCTGACCAAACTTCCTCTGGAGTCTTGAAATCGAGAGGAGCACATGGAGAACGGTTGACAATGTAGCATGCAGTAGCAATAGCTTCTGCCCAAAAATCAAGTGCCAACCCAGCATTGGAGATCATACATCGAGCTCTTTCCAAAAGAATCCGATTCATTCGCTCGGCCACACCATTTTGTTGAGGCGTCATCCTGACTGTGCGATGTCGAGCGATTCCTTCATTCTTGCAGTATTCATTAAATTCACCGCCACAAAATTCCAGGCCATTGTCTGTCCTCAGCCGCTTAATATGTTTTCCTGTCTACTTTTCAACCAAAACTTTCCATTGTTTAAATGTTAGGAAAACATCATTCTTATATTTAAGGAAATACACCCAAACCTTCCTTGAGTAATCATCTATAAAAGTCAGCATATACCTGGCACCACCTTTAGAAGGATTACGAGAAGGCCCCCAAAGATCAGAATGAATATAGTCCAAAGTACCTTTTGTTTTATGAACTGCTGGAGAATTGAAGCTGACTCGTTTCTGCTTCCCAAAGATACAATGCTCACAGAAGTCCATCTTACTAGTACTTTGACCACAAACTAGACCTCTCTTGCTTAACAACGTTAAGCCTTTCTCACCCATATGTTATGGGTCCCAACCGCATGTGCCACAATTTGGTGATGTCAGTCTCCGATGATGTAGAGACTGCTGCTGCACCTGTAACAGTAGATCCCTGCAAGATATATAAATTTCCAGACCTACAAACTTTCATCAATACAAGAGCACCTTTGCAAATCTTCAAGACTCCACCTTCAGCTGAATACCTGCACCCAAGGGCATCGAAAGTGCCTAAAGAGATGAGATTTTTCTTCAAATCTGGAATATGTCTAACATCTGTGAGTGTTCGGACAGCTCCATCATGCATCTTGATCCGGACTATACCTTTACCAACAGCTTTGCAGGCAGCATTGTTGCCCATCAAAACAACTCCACCTTCAAGAGATTCATGTGTGGAAAAGCAATCCCTATTGGGACTCATGTGATAAGAACAACCCGAATCTAGAATCCACTCACTACTAGACCTTATTTTATTTACCGTGGCAACAAAGAATATGTCATCTGCTGCTAAACTAGCTTCAGCGGTGGTACTGCTATTTTGAACAATTTTATTTTTCTCTTTATTTTTCAATTTATAGCAGTCTGCCTTAATGTGCCCATTTTTCTTACAATAATTGCAAATCAGATTTTTATGTCTGGATTTTGACCTTTCCTTGGATTTACTGCTATTAGGATCCCTATTTGCAGATCTACCCCTTATAAATAGTCCCTCTGCCTGACTACCACTAGTCTCCCCTGTAATGTCCCTATCAATCTGCTCTTTAGATTTTAATGCAGATTTGATACTATTATATGAGACGGATTCATTCCCATAAATCATAGTATCCAGAAAATATTTAAAGGACTGGGGTAAGGAACATAACAATAATATGGCCTGATCTTCATCACTAACTTTAGCATCTACATTTTCCAAATCCATAATAATGGAATCAAAATTATCAAGATGGGAGAGTATAGATGTACCTTCTGTCATTCTTAACATGTATAATTTTTGCTTTAAATAAAGCCTATTCTCCACCGTCTTCTTCATGTACATGGCCTTTAACCGGTCCCACATACCTTTCGCCGTCTTTTCATTTGCAACTTCCTGCTAAACTTCATTAGACAGATTCAAAATAATGGCTGACCTAGCCTTCTTGTCTAGATCTGCAAATTTATCCGTCGACATCACTGGTCCCGTGGTCTTGTCATCTCCTTCCTTCTCATTTCCTTCCAGTGCTAACTCACACCCATCATGTATAAGAATGGCTTCCAACTTGAGTTGCCATATACCGAAGTTGACACTTCGATCAAACTTTTCAATAGAGGTCTTTGTTACTGGCATGATGGCTACAAAATTTGACTCTCGGGTGAATAGTAACGTGGGCCCCACACGACGTGAATAGTGACCGTGGACCCCGCACGAGGTGAATAGTAACTATGCACCCCCGCAAGAAAAGAATGAGCCAAAACTCTCAACTAGCTCTGATACCAGTTTGTTAGGGACGCGGGTCCCAGTTGACGTAGATAGCCCGTATAGGCAATAACAAAGACAATAAAATGGGAAAAATAAATGAGACAATGGACACAAGGATTTACGTAGTTCGGTCAAACTGACTTACGTCCACGGCCGGAGCGGAGCCAAAAACTCACAACTAATATGTGGAGAAATATACAATATATGATGACGGATTTTTGGAGATATCATAACCACTATACTCTCTGAATAAATAGAGTTATCAAAAGATAAATTCGTGGAGTATACAAAACCTCACAACACTCAAAAGGATTTTGGCTAGTAGAATGAATGGTTTTGTTTTGGTTGTCTCTCAAAGAGTAAAACTTCTCCCTCTATTTATTGGCACAAGCTTGAAACCTTTGTTGCATGATTCAAGGCATGATTCAAGGCCTTTGTTTGCCACCAAAGTCTTCATTTGATGGGCAAAGGGAGGCCACCTAACATAACCTAATGGCTTAAGTTTTTGGATCAAATTGGTTTTCAGGTTTGTGTTTAGGCCCAAATGGAGGAACAATGGGGAAGAAAGAAGAAAGGTTCGCTGAGAAAAGAAAGAAGAAAGGTATTGAGTGGAAAATGTGGTGTGCTGAATAGGAAAAATTATTAGGTTCGCTGAGAAAAGAAAAAAGAAAGGTATTGAGTGGAAAATGTGGTGTGCTGAATAGGAAAAATTATTTCTTGGGGTATTTACTGGTTTGTCCCTCAAATCTTTATATATTATGATTTAGTCTCCCAAATCTTCATATTTAGGATTTAGTTCCAAAATCTCCTAAGTTACTACAATTTAGTCCCCCTCCCTAACTTTTTTTAATTTTTAATCTGATATTACCATTTTACCCTCCTTATTCATTCTTTCTCTTTTCCTCTCTTCTCCTCTTCTTCATTATTTCTCGTTTCTCTTCCTTCTATAAATATATAAAGATTTGAGAGACAAACCAGTAAATACCTCTTATTTCTTTTCAATAATAAAGATGGTGTGCCCTTTTAGAAACTCCCCCGAAATGGTCCTTTCTGTGCACCCGGTGCGGGCGGGTTGTATACCCCAAACCAGGCCTGGATTGTCCGCTGCACCCTGGGCCGGTGCAGGCAGTCCGGTAAGATCTGTTTGTATTTTTACTATTACTAAGTTCTCTCCAAATATGACAATGGATATCCGCAGCCACTAGCTATCTGGGTACCTACCCATGCCCAGATGCTGATTCCATAAGACTCAAATTAATATCCATTGAAAATGTAGAAGCGCAATTATGCCATGGAAAAGTCGCATTCAAGCGTAATATAGTCTACTGATTTATTATCTCGCATAAAAATACAAATATTCGGCCCTATCCAACTTCTCTTTGGGAGCTTATTCCACATTAGAGTCGTACTCTTAGCAACCATCTAGAAAAACATCTTAATTTAAAGGACACTTACCTCCTTGGATCATGCTCGTTATTAAGGTAATTATAGGTCGAGCTGACTGTAAATATATTAGAAGCTTCCCATCTTCACAAAATACATTCTCCGTATTCTCCGTGTGGCTACTTCATTGAGTAAATTGTAAAGAGTTGTTTCTAGACCCGTAAATATGAAGAGCCTCCCTACATTGGTTCCGATTCCAATAGTTTTTCATAGTCATATCTTTATTGATTGCTAATATAAATAGTTGCAGATTTGTAAACATTATAAAATATATTAACACCTCTTTTTACTAAAAAGAATAGTCCAGATCCGATTTTTTTGAATTTATCTCCTCTCCTCTCCTCTTCTTCCCAATTAATTGTTACGATTTATTCAAAATTTTAAATTAATAATGAGATTTTATTTTTCTTTAATTCAAAAATTAATATTCTCATCCCTTCAACTCACCTAGAAGATAGTCCAAATCCTCGTGACATCTGGCGCAAAAAAGCACCAGTTCGGACACGTAAGCCCGACTGCTTGAGAGAAACCAATGTACTGTTGGATGATTCTCGCGAATCCCACCGTCTCTTAAACCCAAACCCGAACCCGTAACCCGAAATTTCGAAGGTCCGCCATGGTGGACCGCCTGAGCCTTCTCCCCGACGATCTCCTCCACCACATCCTCTCCCTCCTCCCCTCAACTAACCTCCGCGCCCAGACCTCCGTCCTATCCCGCCGCTTCCGCCACCTCTGGGTCTCGACCCCATCCCTCGACTTCTCCTACCCATCCGACTCCGCCACCGTCATCGACCGCTGCCTCCGCCTCTACCCCAACTCCACCCTCCGCCGCCTCCGCATCACCCTCCTTTCCCCGGACCCACCTCCCATCGGATCCCTCGACCACTGGATCCGCTTCGCCGCCTCCCGATCGGCCACCGACCTCGCCCTCTGCTTCGACATCGACAGTCTCTCTTCTCTCACCGATGAGAAGCCCCAGCTCCCCCCTTCTCTCTTCTTCTTATCTTCTTCGATCTCCTCTCTCAAGCTCAGCTGCTTCACTTTCCCCCAAATCGCCGCCGAATCTTTCCTAGGGTTTCCCTCTCTCAAAACCCTTGTTTTGGAATACGTGTCCATCTCGGATGAGGCCGTTGACGTCTTGATTAAAAAGAGTCCATTTCTCGATAACCTAAGCCTCAATTGCTGCCCTGATGTCACTAGGATCGAGATAAACTCTGTTCGAAACCCAAAAGTCGAGAATTTGAAGCTAGCCATATGCAGGATCAATGAAAATAATGGCAGAGTTGTTGTGGATGCTCCGAGTCTAAGATTCTTCGACTATAACGGGAAGATCGAGAAGCTCGAGCTTAAGGATTTGCGGAGTTTGGTTGGGGCTGAGATTTCTGCTTTCAGCTCCGAGTTGTGCCGGTCGAAGGAGCAGTGGATGGGGATCGTGTCGGCCATATCGAGAGTGCAGCTTCTTTCTGTGAGTTCTTGGTTCTTTCAGGTGAGACTTCTTGAATTGTTTAAATGGATGAATATTTATGAGTGTGTTTTTGAAATTGATTGGCGATTGAAGTTTTGATCTTTTGTTGCTGCATGGAGTTTGTTCTAAGTGAGGAGAATTGCGAGTCCTTTGAGAGAAGAGGTCCGATGTTTAAGAATCTTAGAGAGTTTCGATGGGATGAACTTGGGTTGAAGCAGAGTAACGTGCATGCTATGGTCTTCTTCCTTAGAGAGTGCCCAATGCTCGAGGCACTTTACATACATGTAGGTCTTGTTGCTTGCTTACGTTGTTCTTTTGGTCGTTCTCACATTGTCATGAATCTTGAAATTCTTATGTGGGTCTGTACTGGATTTCCAGCTCGATTTTTATGCAGCATTGATCAATGGGGTCATGAAACTACAAGCCATTGATGAACTTGACGCCGATGTTGAATCTGATGAGGGAGAACCTTCAGAGCCTCCTTGTTTGGAACCATCGGAACCTTCACACAAACTTCCTGCTGGATCAAATAAAAATGAAGAGATTGGGCAACTTTTTGAGGATGATGGTCATTTTCTATCTCGGCTTTCCGTGGTTTCTATAACGCAGTTCTCAGGACTTAATGAGGAAATGCACTTTCTGGAATTTATTTTGCGGAAGGCTGCTATTTTGAAGTTGCTGAACATAACTATTGTGGCGCCTGTTGAGGAAGAGCAGCTTTGTGGAAGAATTTTTGGTATTCCCTCACTCTCCCCCAACTTGAAGATAGACTTGCCAAAAATTCCCTCAGACTCCCCCGACCTGGAGATAGACATGTGGGGCAAGTTGACTACGAAGCCGATGGGATTCAAAATATATCGAGATTTGTGGGATTTCTGATATTCAGCTGGCCATATATAATATAAGCAAAGATGACAGGTATTACTGGTTCTCAGATTTATCTCCACACACACACACACACACACACATATATATAGAGAGAGATTCACCGACAGTGAAGGGAGTTCTTTTACCAACGCTTGGGTAATCCAATAAAATTATTATACGTGGCGCCACTTAAGATAACAAATAAAACAACTCGCTTAATCTCCCTTTGAGTGGCGCCACGCATAATAATTTTATTGGGTCACCCAAGCGGCGGTGAAAGAACTCCCTTCACTGTCGGTGAATTTCCTTATATATATATATATATATATATATATATATATATATATATATATATATATATATATATATATATATATATATATTTGGGGCTCACACTAGATAAATCATACGTCGCCGTTCAATCAGTAGAGGAAAGATTTGATATATAACTGGTAAATCACATTCTAATAGACTAAGATCTTCCGAATAAATTCACATCCATTCATCATAGAAATATATATAGAAGGCAATTTATATAGAAAAGTGCCCACGTACGCACGACACTCAAGCAAATTGAAACCTTACTGAAACTTTAATTAAGAGTTTTAAATAAAATAAAAGGCTAAATAAATTCTAAACTATAATTAATCTTATCCATTCAGTATTCTCATCAATGTCATTTCTAATAGTAAACTATTTGTCAAATTGGAAACAATTGTCTAGCAATTATAATGATGAACTATGGATATGAATGTTGGAGTTGTAAAAGCACAATTGTCAAAGAGAGAAAGCCAAGGTTTTAAGTATTAGTTATATTGGATAAATCGGATTGGAAAATTTTATAGTGGTTATCGTTATCGAGAAAATATTGGAGATATTTTTCAAAAATCAGATGTCAATACCGGAATGTAAATAAATATGCATATATCATAGAAAATAAATATGAATAACGTATTTCATTCATATATCATAAAAACTACTTAAATCTTCATACATATATAAGTTTAGGATATATTTACCTCAACACGTTGGCATTACATTTTGATTTTGGTGTCACATTGGAAGAAAAAGTAATTATTCAATAAAGTTATAACCATGAATTCAAATTAACGACAAAAATACCTCACTTTTTATCCATAACATAAAAAAAGCAAAATTTAAAGCAAAAAAAAAAAATATATATATATAAAGGCTGCTACTTTGCATCCGATATACGGCCGTAATATCAGGTCCTAGCCGATTTTGCGTTGCTATTTTTTCAAAAACTCTAAACGCTATGAAACTGTTTATATTATTGCGTTTTGTATTTCAAAACGCAATATCGGCCGCAATATCGATATTGCGGCTGATATTTGAAACATTGCTTACAACCAAGATTAACATTAAACCCTTGTCTTTTTACATGGTCCTGATAAAGTTCATTTTATGTCTTGTTAATAATATTATATCAACTTACGGTATTAGGTAGGGGATAATTTCCAGACTAGAAAGCAGAGGAGCAATTAGGGCCAAGAGAATTGAAAAATAGGTGGTTAAGAATGGAATATAGGGAATGTAAGTTCTTGAAAACTCTGACAAGAATTAAGGATCTTGGGAAGGATCCAATTGGCTGAATCTTAATATTTGGTGAGGCTTTGTTGTCTTGTTGAGTTTGGTAAAGTTTCTGTTAGTCTTCTTGTATCAGACTTGTTGGATCTTCTACCTTTTCACCCTTAGAAACTTGTAGCCGAACCAAATTTGTGAGCTTTGAAAATCAATGACAAAGTATCATAAATTAATTCATTGTTGTCGGGTGATCTCGCACATTCCATGTCCTTCTTGTGTGACATGTAGGGACCTTCGTTGATTATAGGAGAATTTGGACAACATCTAATGTCATATGCTCATGTCAGGATAGGGTTTTAAACCGAGTGTCCCTCAAGTATCTCGTGGAACTATTAATTATGCACTAGAAGGAGTGTAGCAGTTGCTGCATGATAATATTCACTGTTTCTCAAACAAATTAACAATACACCCAAAATAAGTGGCCGCTGTTGGTCTTGAAATATTGTTTTCACCTGATAAAATTGGTCATGCAGCGACTTACTTGTTGTAGCTTTTAAGAATACAGTTGACAATTGGGAACAATTATAGGAGTTTAATGTAGCTGTGCTAACGTGCATTTGGACATTGAAACATCATTCTAGGAACCGCATATGGTGGTCGAGTTTGCACTTCTGAAATATATTGCATTTCCAAAACAAAAAAATTTTAGACTTGTACATGGATAGATGAGATTGTACAACAAAAGCAGCAATGACAGCCTTTATAGTTTATACCAACTTTATGGGTTTGGTGCCATGAATCCTTTTCGGAAGATGAGATGATCATTACTCTAATGGGATAGAGAGGTAATGGAATCCCTTAATGTATATGTTTATAAGTAAGGTTCAAAATGTTGAAATTGGTACTGGTATCTGGCTATATGTGGTGTCCGACATCAGTAATACCAGACATCATATTTAGATATTGGGAAATAGTGGTTGTATACGGTTTATATCTTATTGGATACATCAAAATCTGATACCATCGTTGCAATACACATTGATTTTTGTGGTATCTTTGGAATTGCTGTTTCTTGTTTCTTGTCTTCAAACTATGGTCACTGTGTCTTTTGATGGACTATGTTCCAAACTGTATGGCTGAGGCCCCTAGTGTCTGGCAGTTTTTTTGTATCATTTACAGTGATACTTTATAAAATCTTGTACTTTTTTTCTGCATGTGCACTTGAAAGATTTGGAACATTTTAACTCAAAAAGAAGAGAAGGAAAATGCTTCTACGGTTTGGTTGTTTTTGGCATCCTATACTAAACATTGTTAATGATTGTAACTATAATCTTATCATCATATTGTTATAGGATAAGTTGTGACCTATATTGCACAAATGTAGCAATGCTAACTCGGGAGGGTGCCAGCTATGCTGCAAATTCTATAAAATATGTAAAATTCACATGCCCATGCACATGGCACGGACCGACTAGTTTAGCTCTCTAATAGTTCACCTGTGCGGCACTTAACTCACTTTTCCATCTTAAGAAGAATATAGGAATACTCTTATTGCATACTTGTTTTAATAAGAGTTGATTGGATACTTTACAAGTAGGGATGGTAATGAACGTGTCCACGGGCCAAATTTTGGCTCTCTCTATACAAAATTTTAAATTAGAAAAATAAAATTTTTATTCTTAATTCAAAATTTGTATATGACGGGTCAAAATTTGGCTCATGGGTGCGTCCATTACCATCCCTATTTACGAGTGAGGGCCTCCCCCATATTTATAGGCAATTTCTCCATACATGAATAGTTAAGAGTCTTGTAGAGAGTTCCATCATGCAATAGTTTCCAAGAATCTCTAGAAATTTCTTCTAGACTGACTATCCATATTAATTATAATGGCATCTACAAGACTATCCTAGAACATGGTAGATCCCGTTCTCACCCCTTCAAGAATCTTCTAGAACATTCTAGGTTAGTTCAAATAAATCTCAAGTTGACAATGAGTAGACGAACCGTGTCATACTCACGTGTCCCTTACACATGTTCAACACGTGCTTGACCGACATGGTTTTATGTTAGAAGTGTCCGAACAAATGAGTTTCATTTACTTGACTACATTGTACTCCATGCCCAAAAGTCAAATAAATTTTTTATGGTGCATAAAAATCGAGTTGAGTCTTAGGTCCATAGATGTTTAACTTGGGCTTCTAGAATATGACGTCATTGTGGCAATCAATTTGATTGTATCTATTATAAAATAATAAGAACCAACGAATATATTTATTACAAGTCAAGAGATACATATATTTATGGATGTCTCAACGCTATGTAAACAATCCAATAGGCGATATGGAAAATACAAAATAGTTTTCTAATCTGACGCTCCCTCCTCAAATTGGAGTATAAATATCAATTGCACCCAAGTTGTTATATAGATTATAAAACAGTCTCTCTCTTCAATAGTACAGATTAACTTGAAGTTGATGAGTAACTGAGTAACAGTAGTAGATGAATTACTTGAATCATCAGAACACACCTGTCACCACCATAGGAGGCCTTTATCCTACCATCGGAAGTTATTAGGTAACAGTAGATAAACTTTTTTATTAGAAGCAGTGGTGGGCAACATATAAACTTTTTTTTTTAGAAACAGTAGTAGGCAACAGATAAACTTTTTTTTTAAAAGCAGTAGTATGCAATAGATAAACTTTTTCTTAGAAGCAGTAGCAAGCGACAAATAAACTTTTTTCTTAGGAGAAATAGTAGGTAAGGAAGGAGTAAAAGGTTGAATGAAGTCTGAATTATACCTTTATAGTTGAGGAGGGATCAGGTAGAGTCCCTACAATCAGGAAGCAGAGAAAAAATAAAAACTGAAGTAGATGCGAAATCAACTTGCGGAAGCACTCAGAATCGAATTCGGTATTGAATTGGTGACACAATTGCAAAGTTGGAATCGAAGTCGGCATTAGAATTGAAGTCCGAGTTGAAATCGGAGTCGGCATTAGAATTGAAGTCCGAGTTGAAATCGGAGTCGGCCATCGATTAGGATGGTTGAAATTGGCAGCTAAGATTTATTTCATTGCACGCTCTGATACCATATTATGAAATAATTAGAATTAACTAATATATTTATTATGAGTCAAAAAATATATATATTTATAAGTGTCTGAACATCATATAAACAATCCAACAAGTAATGTGGAACTAAAGTTAGACTAAATTCAAATACAAGATAGTTTTCTAATCTAACAGTATCGGAAGGCCCACTGAATTGTGGATTTTTCCTATTGGGCCAGGCCATTTAAGGGCAAGTGGATCATTTATCAGAAAAAAAATGAGTTTCAAGAGAATGATTCGGAGTTCTTACATAATGGAACCATGCAATACCAGTCACGAGATAGATCTTCCAAGGAACAAGGCTTTTTTTGAGTAATCCAATTCATTTGGGATCCTGCAGATCCATTCTTTTTCCTATTCAAAGATCAGCCCTTTGTCTTTGTTTTTCATGTTGAGAATTTCTTGCAGATCAAGAGATGTCAAAAGGACTTATTACTTCCCAAGAAAACCCTCCTATGTTTGATGTTGTCCATAGAGAAGCTAAAAAGTTTAGAACTGCACTTTTTCCTCCTTTATGTGGAAAGATTGTGCATTGACTAAGAAATTATGAATTTAAACATCCTGTGAATGGATGATATGCTTCATCATGGAGGCTCATGAAAATGGGCATGGCCAGAAGTTTGTGTCAGCTCTCTACATTAATGTAAAATTTCCCAGTATAGGATTAGAGTAGGGCAAGTTTATATTTTGCCACAAGTTACTAGAAGACCGATTAGTGAATAGGAATGAGAAGTCTATTTTGCTTGTTATGTAGTGGAAGTTAGTGCAGAATTGTGCTAGGAAAAAGCCTGGAAGACAGCCGTTATGTTAACAATAAATAGTTGTTGGTGGTAAAAATTTCAAAATAAAGAAAAGATGGCAAGTAGCTTTGCAGAACACGAAGCTAGGTCCATAGCCTCGCGTCGGCCAGAAGTTTAGCCTCGCGTTGGAAGTAAAACGCAAAGGTAAAGCATTAGCTCCGCGTCCAGAGTATTTAACTCCGCGTGGGTAGATTTTCAGAATTTTAAATTAATTGTGATTAAGATTTAGGTTTATCTAATATCCGAATTGAGTCCAGTCGGAATCCAAATTCAAGAGATTTAAAATAAAATCAAATATTTGATTAGAATCCGTGATAAATACAAAGTCCTTCTATTCCTATCCCTATAGAAACTCTCATAACCAACTAAAGTTTATAAATAGCCTCTTTGAGGAAGACTATAGGGGTCTTTTGGCAATTCAAGTTATGCGAGAGAGCGTTGAAGTCTTGGAGATTTTTTTGGAGTTCAAATTATACGTGAGAGTCTTGAATTCATTGAGATCAATAGAGAGAGAGAGTTAGGGCCGGCTATCATCTTTTTCAAAGAGAGATTTTCACATCGGATCGTCAACAGGTTCTACTAGTTAGATCCTATTGCCACATTAGAACCCACTTTTATTGTAAAACAGAGTGATAAAATATAAATCCTTTCGTTGGTTTTTTCTATTGTTCCTCTTTCGTTGTAATCATCATAATCAATGGAAGAAAATAAGGATTTTACGGAGAACAATAGTTACATGATGAAATATGTGGCTGATATATAATTAAGATATCTTTGAGACTTAAGACTCCACGCATGATTTTTGTTCTAAGAATGACATGCTTTGTACACAATAGAAGGCTCAATGTAGGGTGAAAGAATGAATTATGAAATGCATGAGTTTGCTTGAGTTTTTTATGTGCTATGGATCCAAGTTTGCCCCATTATATTTTTGTTAGTGTAATTTTTTGCAGAGCTTCTATGTGAATTTGTTAAGGTTTACTATTTCTATAGAAGTCTCTGTCCTTGTCCTTGTGGCTGTTGCTGATGTCAAAATGAATATTAGTCTCTCCTCCAATCGCAGCATATTGTTGTTCTAATTCAGAATATTCTTGAATCTTTTGTGTTGGGTCCTCATTTGATTTTTACATTGCAGGTAAGTCGGCAGCATTGTAATCTAGAGTTTTACTACGATAATATCTCAATTCCTGGAGATAATTTGGACTTCAGCGGAGATGATCTTTTCGTGGACACATATCTACACTTGTGAGTTCTGAAAATTTAAATTTAAGTACTCCTGTGGCAGTTCCTTTATATTACTTATATCAGGTAGTCGTAAAGAAAATTTCAGATTGGCTTTGTATGAACTATATAAAAATAAGAAAACATCTCAGCGTCTAATATATACCTTGATATTGGATTGGAAAGTTGATGAGCTCAATAGCCTTCAGTAATTTCTCTCTTCTCGTGAGCAGCTACACATGACCAACACTTGAGGTAAAGATACAGTTATTGTTTCTTGCACACCACATACACAACAGTCACCAACATAAGTTTCCAAAGCTGCCTTTTATGTTGGGATCAATAGTAACATGATGAATCTGCCCAAATAATTCCTCCATATTAGTAGGCCAGGCCAAGGACCCAACATAAACTTTGAGGAAATAAAGATGCCCAAATGGCCTTAGCCAATGAACCATATCTTAATAATAGATGCTCCCCATATAATTTCTGGTGAGGCATTACGAATGACATAATTATCCATATCATGACATAATTATCCATATCAATTCATGATGCCAATGAGCTTTTGCTCAAGTAGCATCATCTTTTCTAATTTGTAAGAGGTTCTGAGTTTGCCTCTCGGTGGGGACTCAATTTGGGTAATGTTGTAAAAAGTATATGTGTGCCTGTGTTTGACTAGCAAAAAATATTCATGATTTATATATAACAAGACAATATTCCTCTGGAATTAAGGAAATCATGTAGGGAGTTAAAAGAGAAACTTCTTGATGTGATTATAGTCCAAGTTGGAGAATCAGAATGGTTCTTGTTTGGCTAAAACAGTGAGCGGCAAATACAATCCATGTCCGATTAATAAGATATGACAGAACAATGTACAAAAGCGGTTTCTAGGAGAAAGACCCACACTTGCAGAAAAGGATATCCTAGATTGAATGAGCATTATCCTAGAACCAAGAATTTGTTTGTGAATAGATAGAGGCCTGATTAGGTTTGGAACTGGTAACTAGTCAACCACTCTCCATAGCCATTTAGCTAACAGAGCCATGTTAAACCATACCTCTTGGCTTTATGTATGGTCAAAGGCCAAATTTGATTTCGTTTCAAGTCTAGGAGAATGGGGTATATAATGATGCCAGCTGATCGATTTGGACTATGACAATTCCCTCTTTTGTCCACAACTTTCAATCAAGAAACTCACACTAACTACATTAGAGTTAATTTTCAATCTAGGTTTCAAATTTTTATTTTGTACCAAAAGATCAAGTTGCTTGAAGAAACACCATCGATTGTACTGTCTAAAAAGATAAAAAACAATACCAAATAAATTGAAAAAAATGCAAGAGGAGAATCAAAAGCTGAAGCCTACGAGGGGAAAGATTCCCTCCAAAGTCCAAAGTATACACTCTCTCTAAAACACTGCAAGCGCATGATTATATCTTACCATTATATAGAAATAGAAAATAATTCAAACACCAAGATCATCTTCCTAGATTTTAAAAACGAAAATAATTGGTCATGCCTATTACCATCAAAATTGATATTAGAGACATGATTATGTAGTGTCTAAGGCAGTGACATCTTGGCTACACTTGGTTATTTTAATTGATCCTATTGGACTAAGTAAGCCCACATATCATATGGATTAGTCGCTTGACTAAAGGGGCTTTAAAGATTTAGTGCAACACATAAGCATATATAATATAGCAGAGAATTGGAAGGTAGAAGAGGCAAGGCAAGACAAAACCATTTTTTTTTTTTGGGGTGAGCTGCATGGAGTTATATAGACCTTTTGCTTGTTATTGTATATTAACTTATCTGTAGTTGCTATTCACTCTGTAATAAGAGATATATTTATAAACTATCCGGTTTCATTATGTAATAAAATGTGGGGGTTCACCTGCCGTCTATTCTCTAAAAAGAACCGTCCTTTCCTTTTGCGCCCTAAATTACTTTTGACCAAGAGCAAGAGATGATGATGTCTATTGTACTATTTAGGTTCCTTAGATTTAAAGGAAGCCTGAAGAAGGCAACATGAGAGCACACATTCAACGAGTTCCAAAACCCAATTTGAGACAAAGGACATGGGTTCCAAGTATGGGGTACTAAAAAATTATGATTTGAGGAGACGGAAAGATTGGAGAAGAGGTATGTAATTTGCACCAAGTAGCTTGAAAATAACTTTTTTTAAATAAGAAATAATGAATGAGAATTCTTCTCATCAATTATAGAGAATAGAGCATTATTTGTAAAGTTGACTGATGATGTTGTAACCGAGTGTATAAAAACAGCTTTTTTATAGGTACGTTAATATTATCGGATATGAGTCTAACAATTATCAACATTAAACATAATGTTATGTTCATCAAACAATCAGGATATGAGTCTAACGATTATCAACATTAAACATAATGTTATGTTCATCAAACAATCAAAGAGGGAAAAATTACTATGAGAGAGTTTCCAAAGGAGCACATGTACCATTTTTCTTAGTGAGCCCACTATCTAGTGTATTTTTGGTTAAGGCGATTCTTAAAAAAGGGGCTCACCAGAAAAAATGGTGTGCTCCTTCGGAAACTCCCCTACTATGACTATATATTTTGTGGAGTCATGCATTTCTTGAATGTGACTTTAAATGTCTTATATTATTTTTCTTTGTAAGAAGATATAAATGAAGCATATCTTTCAGACTTTGATCTTCTTAATTCACTTTTTTTTAATCAATATGATAATAATGAAATTTTAAATAAATTAACATTAGCCAGGGCCTGGATTCATTTTATTCTGTTAGTTTTCTTTTTATTTGTTAAATTTAATTAATTTTAGTTCTGTTAGTTGGTGACCAAGATGGAGAGTTCCTCTTGCTAACTCTTGTAGTGGATGTGTTGATTATTAATTAGTTGAGAATATTAATATATTTAATCCATAATTAGTAGGAAAGCAATAATTTTAATAAAATATTATATCAAGAAACTACAAAACTGAACTCTTAGCATATTCTTGACCAAACAGTCAAGTTTGAAAACTCAGAATGAAGATAGATTTCAAGAATTACAGTTAATGTATATATTTGCTAGGAAATAAATGGTAATTAAAATGCTCAAATATATATGGTTTAATGCGTTGTTGAAGACTAATGAAAATAGAGATGGAAAATGTATGCTAAATAAAAGTGTTGCTACTGTAAACCTGTAAATTTTTATTCAACGTATATTTGGAAGATATTTAGTTAATACATTTTTCTAGACATAAGATTGTTTATAGATTCGTATAGTCATCTTTTTATATACTATTAAACAGATCAAAAACCGAAGGTATATATGCACATGTAGATCGTAACTAATGTTGTTATAAAAAATAGTCGATTCAGACCCAAGGCAAGAGAGGGAGCATGAGAAAATCTATTTTTAGACACAAATATTGGAAAAGTAAATTCAACTTCGATTCATGTTTATAACCAACTTCTAATAACTGTAGATATGTCCCTCTTCTCCTTGGAGGGGGATGGATTTTCTACTCCATGATGCTTTTTTTTTTTTTTTTTTTACAAATTTTAAACTCAAGATTCCATGTTAATTAAGTTTAGTTTCGATGCGAAAAAGAGAGAGACTTCTAAGAAATTCGTAATCCTTCATACAAAAGATAAAGTCAAGTCGGATTACAGACCCTTCGTCTAAGGACATAAGTTCAAAATTCGTCTTGACTGAATCTCGTTAATCTTGTTAATCTTGTGTAATTGTTCTATGTGAACTTTATTTTGCAACAATTTTTGTAGGTTATTCACGGGAATTTCGATTTGCTCCCATCAGCCAAATCACGTACAAGTCCATTTCGAGCTCAGTCTATGCTTAACTTGGCTCGGCTAAATTGGTCAGACTATTTTGATGCAACAATTGATGGTTCTTTTTAATACTTTAGACAGAAATACTATTATATAAGAATAATAAGATTAGAAAGATATGTTATCTACTTGAATGAATCAGAAAGATAATACTAAAGAAGAAATTCGAATTGATATTTATTTATAAACAGTTTACTTTATAAAAGAATGAGAATTGTATATAAGTATAGATACAGTAATAAGATTAAATCTTATTACATACTGTTATTAATTGAATCTAGAGACAAAACAAAGATATTTAATCCGAATTGATTTAAATTAGTTTATTGCCTTAGGAAAAAAACAGAATATATATATATATATATATATATATATATATATATATATATATATATAAGTTATTAGTCTAATTATCTAAACAGAACAATATAAAACAGAATTAAAGTACTTTACTGGTTGGGAGACGATTGTATGCAGAAGATGAATGCAGATTGGATAAAGATTGGTAGATGATCGAGGCTAGCGTTGGATACTATCTCCTTAAATCAGATTCGCCCTCCACTGGTCTCTCAGGATACAATGATCTGTCTGCAACAGAAAGTAAGCTGCAAGCAAGCGTTGGACACTATCTCCTTAAAACCGATACGCCCTCGGTCTCCTAGAATACAACGATCTGTAGACCAAGAATACAACGATCTGTCTACAACAGGAAGGAAGCCACAATCCTGTTGCCTTTGGCGAATCTGATTAAAGAATACTCTCCATTTTATATAGTGTAATGCAGGACAGAAACAAGACTATTTTTTTGAAGACAGAAAATTACTGTCTGAAGACAAAGTTTTTTTATCTGCAAAAAAAGGAAGAAGAAAAGAATTGTGTGAAATCAGTCTAGATAGAGCCTATTTATAGCTTTCTATCTGCAAAAGAAGGAAGAAGAAAATAATTGTGTGAAATCAGTCAAGACAGGGCCTATTTATAAGCTTTCAGACTAAAGTTCATAAAAAGTGTTAAGTGTTAACTAACTGTGTGAAATGAGTCGGATCCCAACAATTGTGACCCGTGGTGCTCAAAATTTCTGCTTTTCTTACATAAGTAATGTTATGAAACAAATAATCCTATATGACTTATATGATACTAATGATATGGGACCTTTTTTTTTTTTTTTTATTCCATTTACTATGCATTTCACTTTAAAACTATTTACAATTTACCTAATTTATTTATTTTTAAACTAGTAAATTGGCTCAAAGATTTAATATTCAAATATACATGAATTCAACAACAATGGGTAAAAACATTGCAAAGTTACTTTTATAGTTCAAATTCAAAGTCCAAGTTACAAGCCTATGTTCCACCTTAATTATAAAGTTTGTTACAATCAAACTTCCTCTCCCTCGTTATCTTTTGCAGTATTAATTTAATCTACATTAATTAATAGCCAAGATATCTAATTGTATCAAAAAGCTAATTAAGGCATACAATTAACAAAACGTTAATATAGCATTCCTATAAATGAAAAGAGAGAACAAACAAAAGATCTTATTCATGTCTCATGTACCTTTTTAGACCATATGATGACTTCAATATTAAATTGTTTATCTCATTTCTCTGCCTCCAATGTGGAATTAATCTAATTAAAGAGATGCCCATTTGTACTTATCTATAAGTAATACATCAAGCTAGAATTTTTTTTCTCCTCTTTTTTTTTTTTTTGATAAATATAAATAATAATCCAGAAGTTCATTATAAAAAAATGCATAAGGTGAGGGAGGCAATTGCTAGCTGGTATGCACAATAGCCGAAAGTAAAGCAAAAAAAAAAAAAGTGACAATAAAGGATACACTTTCATAGATTTCGAGGCAAGGGTTGAGAAGGGACATGTCTAATCACTGATTTTTGGCGTGTTATGTTAAAATTTTAAATTAAAAAATAAGTTTTTTATTTTTAATTTAAAATTTTGAATACACTGGATCAAAAATTAGCTATTAAATCGGTCCATTCTCATCTTTATTGAAAGTATCGAGAAAATCCTAACACACATGTATTAGCTTATGGATATATTGGATTGTTATTTATGAACTGTCAACTCAGATAAGTTACGTAAGTTAGCGAAAAAATAATTATTACAATATTTTTCTAAATTATTTTTAGAATAATGATATCTATCTCCTTAACTTTTTTAAAATCATATTTCATACCTTTTGAAGTTTATTTACTATTTCATCAAATGAATATAAATTATTGTATTTACCGGAGCCATTAATTATATATATATATATATATATATATATATATATATATATATATATATATATATATATATATATATATATATATATATATATATATATAAAAAGGAGACAATGAAAATGGTAACTTGTTCTATGTAAGTAGAGAGCTAGAGCAGCCCTAGTCTCCCACTAACAAAATCAAGGAATATTTAGTCTGTTAAAGAATTAGGGAGCATGGGCAGACAGTTGTTGGAGAGCTAGCTAACCCTCTTCCATAGGTGAGGGTTTTCAGGAGGCAAAAGAATGTCTCTCTTTAGAGTTTGTGTATTGATCTTGAATCGTGATGCTGATGGCCTCCTGCACGCTCCTCTCTCTCTCTCTCTCTCTCTCTCTCTCTCTCTCTATGATGATGGCCTCCTGCACGCTCCTCTCTCTCTCTCTCTCTCTCACACACACACACATACACACATCTATAGTTGAGGGTTTTTAGGAGGCAAGAGAATGTCTCTCTTTAGAGTTTGTTGATCTTTAATCTTGATGATGATGGCCTCACGCACGCTCCCCTCTCTCCCTCTCTCTTACAGAGGCTTGTCTCAGTCTTCACACATTCCTTCTCATTCAACAAAAGCAAAACCTAGCTAGCTACATCCACTCACCCATCATGCACGCATAAAACTAGTCCCATTTGGACTGTGTCTAAAGCAGAAACAATTAATCCAATTGGCCAAAGCAAAAGCAAATTGCAAAGCCCAACCCCCCTCACAACTCCCCATGACTCCCGCAACCAAGCATGCACACTCACTCATCACTCACCCACCCTTTAAACCCTAACTCCCCTCTCCTCTCTCTCTTCTCATGGTGTTGCTCAACTTGATGCATGCATGGATACTTTGTTCAGGTTGGTGAGCCTCCAGTACTCCTCAGACCACCAACAACAATCCAACTCCAGCAGGACCTCCACAACAAGCTCATCAACTCCCCCTAACTCCTACAACTACTATCCCCAACACCACCAAGAAGTTACTAATAATTACAACTCCACCTCCTCTAACTACTCCCAATTCTACCCCCAATACAACAACTCCTCTCCTGATCAGGAGGAGGACCAAGAAGAATGCTGCAACAACCCCCAACTCTTCATGGACGAAGACTTCTCCTCCTCCTCCTCCTCCCTCGCAAACCCTAACCCTAACCCTTCGCCATCGGCTCCATCCCTCTTCGACACTGCTGCTGATTTCTCCGCCCCACACAACCACCTCAACCTCGACTTCTCATCCGGCTCCCTCTGGGGAAACGATCTTCTTCTCGAGTGTGCTACGGCTGTCGCCGCCCGCGACATGCAGAGGGTCCAGCAGCTCATGTGGATGCTCAACGAGCTCGCCTCGCCCTACGGCGACACTGACCACAAGATCGCCTCGTACTTCCTTCAAGCCCTCTTCGCTCGCCTCACCAAGTCCGGCCCCAAGACTCTGAGGACTCTCTCCTCGGCTTCGGATCGGACCACCTCTTTCGATTCGACTAGGCGGACCGCACTGAGGTTCCAGGAGCTCAGCCCTTGGTCGTCCTTCGGCCATGTAGCTGCCAACGGCGCGATACTGGAATCGTTCCTTGATCACGGGTTGGCAATGCAACAGCTGCATATATTGGATCTCAGCAACACCTTCTGCACGCAGTGGCCGACGCTTCTAGAAGCTTTGGCCACCCGATCCGCCGATGACACTCCGCATCTGACGATCACCACCGTGGTCTCCACCCCCTCCGCCTCCTCGTCCGCCGTCCACCGCGTGATGAAGGAGATCAGGGCCCGGATGGAGAAATTCGCCCGGCTCATGGGCGTCCCGTTCAAGTTCAACATCGTCCACCACTCCGGCGACCTCTCCGACCTCGACCTCGACCGCCTAAACCTGCATGAGAACGGCGAGGCAGCATTGGCGATCAACTGCGTCAACTCACTTCACAGCGTCTCGCCTGCAGGGCGCCGGCGCGACGCGTTCCTCTCCGCCGTCAGCGGCCTGCGGCCGCGGATCGTGACGGTGGTGGAAGAAGAGGCGGATCTCTATCCGAGCGGTCTCGAAGAAAGCGAGGCCTTCTTGAGAGGTTTTCGAGAGAGCCTGAGGTTCTTCTCGGCCTACTTCGATTCGCTCGACGAGAGCTTCCCGAAGACAAGCAGCGAGCGGCTGTCGCTGGAGAGGTCGGCGGGGCAGGCGGTGGTGGATCTGGTGGCGTGCCCGGCGGCGGAGTCGGTTGAGAGACGGGATACAGCGAGCGGGTGGAGCAGAAGGCTGAGGGCGGCGGGGATGTCGCCGGCGAGGTTCAGTGATGATGTGGCGGACGATGTCAGGGCGCTGCTGAGGAGGTACAGAGAAGGGTGGTCGATGCTGCCGGCGGAGGAGGCGGCGGGCGCCGCGGGGGTCTTCCTGCAGTGGAAGGAGCAGCCGGTGGTGTGGGCCAGCGCGTGGAGGATGTGAGCGGTGGCGGGAGAGAAAGGAAGTGGCCGGCACGTGCTAAGGAGCGGGAAGGTGGGGGATTTTGAAACGGTGGCACGTGTGAAGGGGGAGAGGGAGCATATTTTTAAAGAAAATTTTCTCAATTACAATATATTTTTCGTGATGATTGATGATGGCAATTTTTTTTTTTTCTCTCTCTCTATTCGAGTCTTTTACATGGTTTTGGTAGTTTATGTAAGATTCACATGTAAACGTTCTTTGCGTTAATTGCCCTCTGCTGTTAATTTCTTACTTATATCATGCAATATAAATACAAATCATAGGGAAAATAAAATAAAGTTGCGTTTTATCGTAGATATAATAAATATATTAATTACCAAAAGGCTTCCATTTTGTTCCAAATTTTATTCGTAAATGATCATTATTATTTTTCGTTTCACCATTCTGTTTATTAATTAAATTGACAAGTATATTTTTTTTATGAAATTAATTGAATTCATCTCTATAGTCGTATGGCATCATTAGATATATAATAAACTTAATATCCCAAAATAAATTATAAATTAACAATGTTTATTTTTATTTGTACCTCGATATTTCATAATTTCATGTTTGTTTCTTCTTTAATTTAAATTTATTATAAGTTAGTCCCAAATTCATCTTTCTTTTTCCTAATAGAAGTTTTCTATTTAATCCCTCGATTAAGTTATTTTCATTGCATATTGAACTAATTAATCAAAAATAAAATTTTTAGTTTATGTCAAAATATGTGATATTGTCGGGTCTATGGTAATCCTGATCTCTTATCCTGACTTAAAATAGACATTAAAAATATGAAAGCTTTAAACAGAGAGTGTTGATCGAGTTAAAAAGGGCATATCGAAATTGAAAATGAACTATTTTTAAATTTAAAAAAAAAAAAACTGGCGTAAAAGGGCATGGGTAAGCCTGACATCCAATTTCTCAATTGATTTTTCTTATTATTATTTTTTTTTATAATGAGAACAAGTAATTAGGTGATGCATGATATCACTGAAAATTGTTGCTAGCATTAAAAATTAAAAGGCTTTATTGATACACATGGATATAAAAGATGAGGGATCGTTATCTCATGAGCTATTGGTGTGGTTGTGTGACTACAGAGTAGAGAGAGAGAGAGAGAGAGAGAGAGAGAGAGAGAGAGACTTAGGAAATAATGTGAAGTGCCTGTCTGTTGGAATCTAACAAAAGATGGTGGTGGTACTGCATTCTGCCCCTCCACTGCAACTCCAACCTCTGATGCTTTCCCTTTTGTGGGGGGTGAGAGAGAGAGAGAGAGAGAGAGAGGTTCTGCTTTTTAGGGTGGGTGGGGGACCAGGGATATATAACCCAAAAAGCAAAGCAAAGATTTGAATATAAATGATGATGATAATATGAAGAAAAGCAAAGCAAACGCAAATGATGATCTGAAGACGCGAGGGAGACAACCCTGTGCATGCTTTGTTCAACTGTGTCCTCTCTCTCTCTCTCTCTCTCTCTCTCTCTCTCTCTGCATTCTTAGACACTTCCACTTTGGACCATCACCGTCAAAAGGTGACAGTGGGGACAAGAAAGAGATATTCTGTTTTTAAACTCACTTTCTCGCTTGGTAGAAATATGGGAAAGTTATTGCAGTACTAATATTATTCCTACCTAGGGTTTTTGTAGGAAATGCCATATATTGGTACATTCATGAGATTATTGAATTGCCCCCAAACTCCTGCAGCTGCAGGTGATGTGGAATCTAATTAAATACTCACCATCGTATCCTATATATCCAGCGACGAAGGTGATCAGCGCCGATCGATACTGCCCTGAGACTCACGCATGGGAGGTGACGCCGACAGTGACGGACCAAGGCACAGAGACCGAGAAATGGGCGATGCACTGTGTGTGTGCGTGTAGGAATTTCAAATTCAAATTTTGAATTTGCTTGCAAGCTAGATAGCATGTCTGCTTACTAATCGACCTGAATTTCTTAGCTCTCGGACTTTGACCAACTCGTATACCTCGGCGTCTTGCAATGTTAAATATTTTGTAATTTATTGTATTTTCAATTCTTTTTTATTATATGTTCTATGCTAGCGAGTGTTGGCAGTGAAAATTTCTAAGTAAAAAGGAATTTTCCATACAGAACGTGGAGCTAATTTCGTAGCTCCGCGTTTGGCTATTTTAGCCTCGCGTTTGAGCAAAACGCGGAGCTGATCCATAACTCCACGTTTTGATAAATTTAGCTCTGCGTTAACTCCACGTGAGCAGATTTCATTATAATTCCAAATTGATTGTGATTGAGATTTGGACTTATCCAATAACCAAATTGAGTCCAATCAGAATTTCAAATCAAGAGATTTAAATCAATATTAAATATTTGATTAGAATCCTTGATGAATACAAAAACCTTCTTTTCCTATTTTTATGGAAATCTTTATTGCTATTCTTATGGAAATCTTTATTCTTATTCCTATGAAAACTCTCATAACCACTAAAGTCTATAAATAGTCTTTTTGATAAGACTTTAGAGATCATGAATCTTTAATAGATCATCAGATCTTCAATCTTTTTGAGATCATCGATCTTTTTCACATCTTAGAGAATTCGAGTTACGCGTGAGAGTCTTGAATTCGTGAAGACCAGAGAAGATCAAGATCAAGTCGGCCGCCGTCATTTCCAAGAGAGAAGATCATCGTCGTCAAATCGTCCAAAAGAGCTACTAATTAGATCCCATCGCTACGAGATCCCACGATATTATTGTAAAAGAGAGCGATAATTATAAATCCTCTCGTTTGTTTTTTTTTTTTTTTTTTTGATCACTTTCGTTGTAATCTAAGTTGAATTCAATAGAAGAGAAGCGAATTTCCGCTGCGAACAAACTGGCGACCACAGTGAGAGAAGTCTCTTTCACCAAAGAAGAGATCATGACGCAATCTAACATCGAGAGGATCGGATCCGACATGAACATGCTAGTCGTAGAGATCGATCAGCAGAAATACAAGGAGTATCTCTTCTCTGAGTCAGGTAACCTGACCGAAACGCGGCGCTATTGTCGCGTGCACTTCAATACCTGAGAATCGGGTAATCGAAAATCTACCATTAATCGGGGACCATTGGAGACCGCAGCCATAGAGCCGTCGTTTGGGTAGGAAACTCTAGGAGGGGGTGATCTCTCTATTGCCGAAGAAGTTTTGAAAACTGGTTTGACCAGAGCCCAACTCTGCAACCGAAATCGGAGAGCTAGGTGAAAGGCCCTCAAAGCTCGCATTAAACGCGAGGCTAATCAGGCAGCAGAACACGAGGCTACAAGCTTACCTCGCAAACTGGCTTGCGTTAATCGCAAGACCAGTTACTATCGCGTAAAAAGCGAAGCTCCAACTTGCGTGAATTGCAAGAAAAAGCCAGCGTGTGATTCTCCACGCGAGGCTATTCTATCTGGACTTAAAACCAAAGACGCTCGCGTTAATCGCGAAGATAAACTTTCTCTAAAGCCAGCGTGTGATGGTGATTCTCCATGCGAGGTTAAGACTGAGCTTAGCGATAAATGCGAAGCCAGTAAGATTCCTGACACTCGCGTTAATCGCGAGAATAAACTTTCTTTAAATCCAGCATATGAAGGTGATGCTCCACGCGAGGCTAAGACTGAGCTTAGCGATAAATGCGAAATCAGTAAGATTTGCGTTAATCGCAAGATTCCTGACACTCGCGTTAATTGCGAGAATAAACTTTCTTTAAAGCCAGCGTGTGATGGTGATTCTCCACGCGAGGCTAAGACTGAGCTTAGCGATAAACGCGAAGCCAGTAAGACTTGCGTTAATCGCAAGATTTCTGACACTCGCGTTAATCGCAAGGATAAACTTTCTTTAAAACCAGCGTGTGATGGTGATTCTCCACGCGAGGCTAAGACTGAGCTTAGCGATAAACGTGTAATCAGTAAGACTTGCGTTAATCACAAGATTCCTGACACTCGCATTAATCTCGAGGATAAACTTTCTTTAAAGTCAGCGTGTGATGGTGATTCTCCATGCGAGGCTAAGATTGATCTTAGCGATAAACGCGAAGCCAGTAAGACTTGCGTTAATTGCAAGATTCCTGATACTCGCGTTAATCACGAGGATAAATTTTCTCTAAAAACAGCGTGTGATGGTAATTCTCCACGCGAGACTAAGACTGAGTTTAGCGTAAATCGCGAAGCAAATGAAACTTGCGTTAAACGCAAAACTCCTTACCTTCGCGTAAATCGCGAAGATGATTTTCAGACTTGCGTTAATTGCAAGAATCGTATTAAACGTGAAGTTATGACTTGCGTTAATTATAAGAATAAGCCAGCGTGCAAAAATTTTCTTCCACGTGAAGCTAATATTTCTGAAGTTAAACTTCTGCAGAAACGCCAAACCAGCGTAAAACGTGAGGCAGCGTATCAAAATGCGAAGCTAATTTTTAGCTCCGTGTATCAAAATGCGAAGCTACTTCTCAGCTCCGTGTATCAAAACGCGAGGCTACTGCTCAGCTCCGCGTAAATTAACCTGAATACAAAATCAAGATTGATCATTGTACTGTTGGACCAAAACTTGACACCAATGGTTCCAAGAAGCTCCAGTGGGCCTCTGGACCCTCTCAATAGATGAGTGAGCCCCACGACTCCATATCTAAGGCCACTGATCTCAGAGAATATCTATCCAAGAAAAAAGTATAAATCAAATTCAATCTGAACCTACTTGTCACTGCGAGCAGCTTATGACAGCAGTATCTGCAGTGATGAATAATTGTTGCTGCAGTAAGAACAGGGTATCGGTGTTCGATCGATTAACCGAGTCGGACAAAAACCCTGCTAAGAAAACAAAAGCTACTCCCCGAGAAAAGAAATGGAGAATTGTAACTTTTAATGTGGTCGGAAAGGGGAAGAAAGTTGTAGATGATTCAAAATCAAGTGATGAAGAACCTCATCATCTGACTCGACTGAAATCAGGTGTTGTCCCATCCCGAAACTATAAAAGGCTTGTAAAAGGTTCTTATGACGATGACAGCGACAATTCGGCCATAGCATCACCTCACTCTTCAGCATCATCCAGACTGCAGAAATCAACCTCACATATGGTGGATAAACATGATAATATCAACCAAAGAGTTGAAGCCTAAGAGCGAATGATCCGAGAGCAGCAAAAAACGATCGAGGATCTTAAAATCATGCTTTTGAAGGTGGTCGAGAACACTCAAAAAATAGTCGAGGATAAAGCCAAAGAAATTCCGTTCGAGATAAATGAGGAAGATAAAGAAGAAAAGGCTTATTCGACACATGAGAACGAGAATAAATACTCTTTCCATGACCCATATGGAGAAAAAATTGAGCAGTTACAAAGTCAACTTGATGTTTTGATGCACAAGAAGGAACTAAAGGAATCGGGGGTTTCAAGGCCATATCCACTTGAGTGGGATTTCGCCCCTTATCCAAAAAAATATGAACTCCTTAAATTAGAGTCATATGACGGGAAGGGGTTCCCAAGCCAGCACTTATATTACTTTTTATCGCAGGCAGGTCATCTAATGGGAAATGATCCCGTAATGACCAAAGTATTTGCAAGCACCCTGCGAAGGCCTGCCTTTATATGGTTTATGCAGTTACCCCCGGAAACTATAAAGCTTGGTATGATGTCGAAAAATAGTTCTTGGCATGTTTGTTTGAGGATGATACCGAAATATCGGTTTATTCCCTCCTTGCGATGAAATAAGGAGAAAAAGAAACAGTTAAGAGTTTTCTTGAACGCTTTAGGGAAAAATCCGTGTATTGTCGAATGGTATGACCCAAAAAATCCTGGTAGAAACCTGTAAGCATAATTTCAGAACCGGCGTACTGATAAGAATGGGAGCTGTAGAGTCCAAAACTTGGAAAGATCTGCTGAAGTAGGGAGAGCAGGCGGAAGATATAATTCGTCGGATTGAAGAATCTCGTAGTACGAGAAACTCTATAAATAACAAGTTATATCCATAGAATCCTAAAAATAAAGGGAAGGTTGTGATAGCGATAGTTGCAGATCCGAAACTAAAACTTCAGAATCCGAGAGGTTCAGGTCATAATAGGCCCCGTCAAGATAAAACTTATACATTCAAGATGGAACAGACAGGTACTTTATTCCATCTCCTCCTTAGAAAGAGTATGTTGAAGCTTCTGGAAAATCGAAAACCGGAAGACGCTGGGAAAACCAATGACCCTGACTATTGCCTGTACCATCGGAACGTCGGGCACCCAACTAAGGATTGTTATTCTCTTAAGAACCGAATTCAAATATTGATAGAAGCCGGAGTTCTCACACTTAAAGAGGAATAGAAGAAAGTTTTTGCAAATATGACAATTTTGGTGGTAGGAACTCATGAGTTCATTGCCAGAACAACTCCTGTACCAATAGGGAAGCCAACATAGACACCAAGCACGGGCAGCTTGCACAAGCATGCTGGCCCCTTGGGTACGCTCCGAACCACAGCATGACAAAGTCATCCTCATTGGCTAGCAGCCAGATTTGACTGGGGGTGCCGAAAATATTGACGATGATAAATATCATGTTGCTTTCGCTACTTTTACTAGCCATTAGAATGGCTAATCGAGTGCTATAAATAAAAATTTTGTTACCCAATGCTGTCAAAGCGGCGGGAAGAGGAGATCAAGTTCCTCGCCAATCCTATCATACTGGGGGGTAAAAGTATGAAATTAACTACCCAATACTGTTAAAAACAAATGGAAGAGGAAATCAATTCCTCAACAACTCATCATGCTGAGGGGAATAGCATGGCTAGCCCAACTCAAACGGTAATTGGTAAAGGCTAATCAAATCCGGTTATACCTGGGGGTTTGCTAAAAATCTCGTGGACCTATCATGTTAAGCTCTTAACTCTGACAGTATGATTTGGATTATTCCCATCTTCGTTCAAGTTACGTGTGAGAGCACTTAAACTAGGCGTGTGCAATTAAGCTCCTCCGCCAAAACTCTAGGCATGTGCAATGAGGCGCCTCTGCCGAAATCGATGATCCTGACCCGATCATCTTGGCATGTGCAATTAAGCGCCTCCGTCAAAATGTCAGGCATGTGCAATTATGCGCCTATGCTAAAAATCTGATCATGACCCAATCATCTTGGCGTATGCATTTCAAGTTACGCATGAGAGTCTTGAACCGCCTCCATCAAAGTTTCAAGCATGTGCGATTAGGCACCTCTGCCGTATTTCTTGATCTTAACTTGATCACCAAATTGAAGATCCAAAATATTTCAAAATTTGTTAAGTTCTAAGCCATTTTGAAAATTTTGGAGAGGGTTCTATTGGCAGTGAAAATTTCTAAGTAAAAAGGAACTTTCCATACAGAAATCGGAGCTAACTCCGTAGCTCCGCGTTTGGCTATTTTAGCCTCGCATTTGAGAAAAACGCGGAGCTAATCTATAACTCCGCATTCTGATGAATTTAGCTCTGCGTTAACTCCGCGTGAACAGTTTTCGCAGTGGAAATTCGCTTCCCTTACATTGAAATAGCTTAATTACAATGAAAGTGAACAAGAAAAAGAACAAACGAAAGGATTTATAATTATCACTCTCTTTTACAATAAAAAAGTGGGTTCTATGTGGCAATGTGATCTAATTAGTAGTTTCTTTGGATGATCTGATGACGAGATGGTCTTCTTGCTCTTGATGAAGAAAATGCCGGCCGACTTTAGATGATCTTCTCTGGTCTTGATTCGTTCAAGGCTCTCACGCGTAATTTGAACTTCACAAAAACTTCCAAAAGATCCGCTAAGGTTTCCTCAAGAGGGTATTTATAACCTTAGGTCTATGTGAGAGTTTCTATTTAAATAGAATTTGTATTCATCCAAAATTCAATCAAATATCTTAGTTTCGATTTAAATCTCTTGATTTAGAGTTCTGATTAGACTTAATTTGGGTATTTGGATAAGCCCAAATCTTAATCTCAATCAATTTATGATTCTTGTTATCTGCTCATGCGGATTTAATGCGGAGCTAGGAAACCGGAACGCGGAATTATTGATTAGCTCCGCGTTTTACTCATACGCGGGACTAAGATAGCTATGCACAGAGCTAACTTATTAGCTCCACGTACTGTTAAGGAAAACTCCATTTTACTTGGAAAATTTTTATTGCCAACAGAACCCCCTCTAAAGTTTTCAAAATGGCTTAGAATTTAGCAAATTTTGAAATACTTTGGATATTTAAACTGAAACGCAAAATTCAATACCAAGTTATTCTCACGTTTTCAGTGCGTACGCGAAGCTAATAGCTTCGCGTTTCAATTGGTAACTGCTTAGTAGTTGCTCCGATTTTCGAGCCGAATACCAAGAGGCAGCTTTTTTTCATTTAAATAGAGTTCTAACTCTTCTTCTTCACTTACTAGAGATTTCAAGAATTCTAAAAGCTCAGGCGATCCAGACGACCCCGACGACCCGATCGACCGATTTTCCTTCGATTTCACCAAGATTCCTCGAAAATCAATGGCGCCCAAGAAGATCGTGACCTCGCACGCCTCCTCATCGTCGGCGGCCGGCGCTAGCAGCGGCGGCAGTAGCCGAGGGAGTGGCCGCAGCCGCGAGCCAGCCCACATTGCGCCAATCGGAGGTAAGAACCTTTGGATTTGGACACTTTATGACAATTTTGGAGTGATTTGGCTCAGTGTTGATCGGCCAATCACCTTTCTAACCGTCGAAATTGCCGTACTCTGGCTGAATGGCTTATAGAAGAAGGAGAAGACCTCTGGTCTTCCTCCACACAAAACTATCGCGTTATCTTCACGTTTCTAAACGCGAAGTTATTTTTGCTAATTGTCGCATTTTTACGCGAGGTTACAAATTTAGCTTCGCGTATGTAAACGCGAAGTTATCAACCGGAGTTATCAACTTAACTTCGCGTTTCTTACTCAAACGCGAAGCTATTATTTTATCTTCGCGTTTCTTTAAAATGCGAGGCTATCTTCTTAGATTCGCGCAGAATTACCTTTAGCTCCGCGTTTCTATACTTTAGCAAATTTTCTTACTTGTAGAAACTTTTCTAATTTTTTATTCTTCTCTTGCAGTTGACTACTCAGCGGATCCACTCTTCTAAGGGCATCACTTCGGCTATGGCGGGGGTGCAGATTCAATCACCCAGTTTCGTTTCACCAACATTTTTGCCGCATACAAGCCGGGCTTGAGGGAACGCAGGAAGAAACTAATCAGATACAGCCCTGCTACTGCATGGGAGATCGTTACTGATGCTCCTTTCGAAGTCATGAACCGAGAGGCGTTGGAGAAGCCAGCGTTCCTCTTTGGAGACGCTATAAGACACTCTGATGAGATCCTTTTTGAAGAAGAGAGCAAATGGCTCTATCAGAACAATGACTTGCTAATGTTTCTTCCTGATATGGAGCGCAGCTACCCTCTGGTATATCTACAGAGGTTATCATCTCATCGCGAGTTAGAATGGGAGCTAACTCGTGAATATGACGGGATTGCAATAGGCAAGTTTGGTGTAAATGGGGCTTTCCAAGATGGTCCCCCTAGATGTATTACTGGGCTTCTTTCAGGCAGAGTCACCAAGGAGCACCCTGTTGGCGAGGTCCCAACTCGTGCTAAGACTTTTCTTAGCGAGTTCTTGGCCAAGGATGGTCAGTATCCTGTCAAAGACTTCAGAATGCTCGGGTGAATTCATTCATCGGGCAACATGTGGTGGTTCAGGCTCGTCAAGTATGTGCTGGACACCCATGAGCAGACCCTGAAGGAAATTGGTTTGTACAAAGCCCTTAGAAACGTCCAGTTTCGCTTGTCTCAAAACTTATACCACGTTTTCAGCCTGCTAAATATGTATAATCCCGAAACTGGCACCTTCTTTACTTCCGTGGGTGAGTTAGGATTTGCTCTCCACGAGATATTTGAAGTGTTAGGGTTATCAATGGGCGAAATCCCTTATGAGGAATATATCCCCACCGCTGAAGAACTGAAGATGTTAAAAGCGGGGGACGAGCACATCTTCCAAATTTATTGGGAGATGATGTGTCACTATCATATTTGTGCCGATCTTCTGGAGCGAGGAATCAAGGGATCGGCCATAAGAAGTGGGCAGACTATCTCTTTATCAACCTGAAGGACAGTCTCCCTATGGTTCGTGGGTGTCCTCTCGTGCGCATAGAAGAAATCAAGGAGCGCATCTTCAAGCTGGGAATCACAACTTATATTACTGAATCTAATGAAGGGGGATTCAGTCCAGACACCGTCTTTCAGAGTTTGCACTATCAAACACAGTTTTCGATTTCGGATAGGGGTCTGCTTGCAGGCTTTTTGATGCTCTGGTTGAAAAGGTGTGTCATCCCATCTTTGCCTAAGGAGGCCATTGCCAAGAACGTCGTCTATCCAGCCATTCTATTGGCCTATGGACGACCATTCGGGCTCCTGCCAGCGATGGTTAGTAACCTCCAGAGCAGACTCCGAGCCCTCTGCAACAGTTTCATGCCAGCAGAAAAGAACAAAGGCAAAGCTGGGAAGGGTAAAGCAGTAAAAGAGACTGCTATGGTGAAGACACAGCACCCTAGGGTGGAAATACCCTACACATACTTAATGGCGTGGTTAGTCATTCACTGCCCGTCGCTGATGGGTGTTGCAGATTACAACCCGATCGACAAACCGTTCTTCGTCGAGAAATATGAGCACTCCACTTGAAAGAGCTATTATATGTCAGTGATCCGTAAAACACTCCGCCACCACCAGAACTATGAGATCTTCTGCTACTTTCCAGATTTTCCTGGAAGAGAGTATGGATCTAAATTCAAAGATATTCTGGGAGCCAACAATTTTACCAGTTTATCTTCAGGGGCTTTCTGGTGGCTATTAAATATTCACCCCGGACACTTGATGTACAGGCAGGACACTATGTGCTATATAGAGCCATATATTCCTAGCCGATTTGCTCGTCAATTCGGATATTCTCATCTCTATATAGGGAATTCAAACAAGGGGCTAGCGTACGAAGGGAACCTGTACGCAGGAGCACGGGGCTGGTTCCATTTCGTTGCTGGAGGAACCGGAGCTGAATTCTCATTGCCCCAAAAGATGCCAGACTTATATATGACTTTGAGTTTCTGCACCTGGTACAGTGTTGCAAACGCCGACGTACCCAATTTCTCTATCAACTACAGTTGTTCTAAGGAGATGGAGGCCTTCTACTCTCGCCGTAAAGGGGCCAAGAGAGTGAGGGTAAAGGGAATGGATGAGTTCCTAGACACAACAGCTGATCCGTCAGATGCAGGTGACTCTGACGGAGATGTGGTGCTGATGATGACGACGATGCTAGTGGTGCTCCCCCACCTGTCGTGACTCGATCTCGGAGTCCGATAATAAAATGCTGCGGGCCCGTAAGGGGTGAGCCAGCTCGAAAGAAAAGGAAGCCGGCTGGGAAAACATTGGTGATCCCTGAAGAGGCAGCGGTCAAGTTTGCCACTGACTTGCTTGCTTCGACCCTGCCTTCTGGGTCGGCAGAAGAGAACAGGCCTGCCGAGCTTTGCAGTGCTATTGAGGCTACGACCCTGCCGGCCATGGGATCTGCCGAACACACTACGACGTTACCTCTGGGTAGCGAAACGGGTGTGCTTCTGGAGTCGGCCACAGCTCCTCCCACAAGTCCAACCACAGAACTCGTATCCCCTGGTATGGTTTTCTCAAATTTTATATTTTTTCTTTTGTTCATTTCCCTATATTATATTTAACACTCCTTGTTTGTTTTCTGAGATGCAGATAGTCAGCTTCACTCTCCTATGCACTCAACTACAAGGATGGAGTCCGAGGAGTTGGTGGATTACTCTGGCACCACTGGATCGGTGGGCGGATTGGGTAGTTCTGCGAACGAGTTTGATGCAGACTACTTCACTCCAGCCCCATGCTCAGTTTTTTCATCGACTCCTCCCATTGATGAATTAGGGAGTGATGATAGGACTGATGCTGTCGTGCCCAGGGATGCTCCTCCATCTCCGAGTTTACCGTCTCCAACTCCAGCGGTCTACTCTGAAGATACCTTCCCCGTCGTCGTTGGAGTGCCTGCTACTCCTCATCCTGCTATGCTAATGCTGTCAACGATAATGGCCGTTGAGACACCGATGGCTCCTCCTGCTCCAGCTCGCTTGCCAACAGGGGATGAAGACAACTTGAAGTTCTCGTTTGAAGCTACTTCTGTTACGGAAGGAGTTTTCGGCGAAGACACTCCAACATCTACCCCTGCTAGCGGAGTTGCTCGACCCACTAGTACCGATGATATTTCTCCTCGGGTTCCCAGTTCTGCCAAGTCACTATTGACTTTATTGGCCTCGCATGTTATGAGTCTGGTATAGGAGCGAGCTTCTTCATCGACTCCTTGGTACTGCCCATGCTAAATATGGACACTGTGGACCCTCCCGAGGAATTCTTCGACCACAGCGTTAACGATTTTATGCGGCTGCTAAGGAGGTGTATCGGGATGATTCTGAACGGAAGAGATTTCCTTGAGCTCGGACGCCCATTGTTGGCCAGTTACCTGGACAATATTGAGAAGATTGGAGGGAGTGACCGAACAGTTACTTATCGCCTTAGAAGAATAAGTGTAAATGCTGAACACAGTTTACCAAGCGGATGTGGAAGCGATCACCGAGATTGAGGTGACGCGGCTACGAGCAGAGCTAACAGATCGTCAAGAGGAGTTGAGGCGATAGGAAGAAGGATGGTCGCGGGAGCTGGCGGAGCTACAAGCTAGTCAGGAGTCAATTCTTAGGGGGCTGGAGATGGTAGACTTTGAGATTGAGGGGAGCCAGGCCACCATCCTAAGAGCCCGAGAGACTATCGCTAAGGTCCAAGCTTTTTAGAAGCCAGCGAGTCTCAGCTAGGTAAATCCGTCAGGAGACGGGAAGAGTTGGTCCTTTAACAAGGACAGCTCGAACAGGAGGGCATAATAAGAGGCAGTGCTATTGAAGAATCTCGTCAGCGATTGACCCAGCAACTCACAATAAATGACGATGATCTGCGCAGGCAAACTTCACACTCCGTAAAGTAGACTCTTCGTCGAGTTATTGATGAGACGACAAATAAGTTGAAGCATTTGGGAGAACCATAACTCCCTTTTTATTTATTCATTATTCTTTGTAAAAGAACTCAACAATTATTTGAATTCTTTCATTCTTTTGTAACTTTATTTTTTTGATTTATGAATAAAGATAATTCTTTTGATTCTTTTATCTGTTGGCTATAAAATTTGTTTGCACAACAAATAACTTGTCATCAAAATAGTTCATCATTTTGGTAAAACAATCCAAGGCTTATCTGCGTAACTTAGACTGTTAATACCGACCGGGTCCGGTCACAATTACTAACTATGGCAAAGCCCTTTGAACAGAGCTAAATGATAGTCTGGTGAAAGCGTTTAATTACTTACACCGGGATAATCGGGTCATGATCATTTAATTTAGACAGAGGGACCTAATTTCACATGCCTTAGTTTGGTAAAGAAGTTCAAATGCTCATATGCGTAACTTGAACAGGTAGATGGTTATACTTCTAGAGATATGAACCAGATGTGACAGTCACTCTGTCATCATTCTGGTTTATTTAGGCATAGTATTTTTTCAAAAATTTGCCATTGATCGGCATCATCATCCTGTCACCATCCTGTTCATTAAGCGATAAGCTCCACTAGAGTATACAGTCTCCACGATGAACGGTCCTTCCCACTTGGATTCAAATTTACCCTTAGACTTGTGGATTAGAATCATTAGCCTTTTAATTGTCAGAACCAAGTCTCCTTATCTAAAGGTCCTTGGTTTAACGTTCTTATTGAACGCTTATGAGATTCGGGCTTGATACAACTCAATTTGTTATTGAGTCCGGAGACGTTTTTCATTCAATGCTTCTAATTCTCGCAATCTTTATTGATGGCGCTCTTCTGTCGTCATCTTAGTAGCTAGGGCTACTTTTAATGATGGTATCTGGACTTCAAGAGGCAGGACAGCCTCACTTCCATAAACCAAGGAAAAAGGGGTAGCTTTTGTTAGAGTGCGAACGGTGGTGCAATAACCCCACAAACACTCTTCTAGTTTTTCATCCCAGTCCCGTTTGTTGGAAGAGACGAATTTCCGAAGAAGTTTGATAATAGTCTTATTAAAGGCTTCGACCAATCCATTTGCCGCAGGATTGTATGGCGTTGAAGGAATATCCTTGATTCTGAACTTATCACAAAATCTTGAGAACCCCTGGCTGATGAATTGCGGTCCATTATCATGAATGATTCTTCGAGGGATGCCTGATGTGTTATATTTACTACAAGCGTACAGTATCGTTGTAGCGCTGTACAGGTCGTCTCACAGGGATCTAGGGTGTTTCTGCGTTCTTACTTTCTCTATAGTTCAACGGACTAACCAAAGGTTCTAGGTTGAGGTCGAATTTATCTAAGTAGCCTAGAATTTAGAATCCACTAATTTCCTACCATGTTCTTACTTCTAATATTTTCTTCTATCATAAAAATTCGATCTTTTTAATTTAATTTTTACTTAAAGTGCCCTAAGCATGAGCTATTAAGTGTTGTGCAAGTATAGCTCCTCAAAGGATACTACTTCTTATAAAAATAAACTAAATATTGTAGATAACTCAAATAAAATAGTAAAACCAGCAACCCCAGTCCCTAACTAAGCATAGATTATCAAGAATCCTAATTCAAGTATAATCTATCAAAGTTCTAAACTTCGGGTCCTCGTATTTTAATGTTTTATTTGAAAAATCTTGGCTTTTATTAATTTTATTTAAGAAGAAAAATATTAGAAAATAATTACAAGGTGGATCTTAGTTTCATCTACATCCTAGGGCTGATCTAATCAGCTACTCATGATTTTTGCTAAGGAAGATTAGATTTTAATTCATACAATGATAAACCCTAATCTAGAAAGCGGTAAATCCTAAAATAAAAAGCAATTGAATTTATGCATAAATAAAATAAAAATTGCAAAAATAATGGGTTACCTCTGGACACGATGTTGTGCCGTCGACCTTCAGCAAAAACCCCCAATTCATTCAACAAAGAAAATCGCGTACAAAAATAAAATCCAGAATCCAGAATCCAGAATCCAGAATCCAGTCAAAATACAAGGGTTGGCTCTTAAATAGGTCTCGGAAACCAAACCCTATTTATAACCAGTTGACAAAAACTACAAAATTACATTTAAGCCCACGACGAAAATTCCTCTGCGAAAGCTACAGTGTTACCGCTATTTAGCGGTAAAAACCGCTATTTAGCGGCTAAATATTAAGAAATTGTACTGAAATTTCTTCTACAGAAGTATCTCTCTTATACTCTTCAATTTATTAACTGTATTTGACTTATAATTCCTGCAGTACTTTGATGTTGTAGTCTTGCCCGATTTAGAAACTTTTCGGCGTTTGATTTCCTAGTCCAACTCTTGTTTCATGTCTCCTCCTTGTATAATTCGGATTACCTGTAAAAGATACTGAAAATACCCGAGTAGCATTTATTTATACACAAAAATAGATAAAGTATGAGAGGAAAAATACAATATATGATATTCATCACACCCCCACACCTATCTTTTGCTAGTCCTCGAGCAAAACCTAAATCTAAAAAGAAAAATAAAAATCCTAACTCACTTTCGCAGGAGTCGCGATTGCACTTAGCACGTGCAACAAGCTTTTAAACCCCTAGGTTACCCTAGTGGACGAGTTGTGTCTCGTGAGGGTTTGCAGTGAATATACCCACAAAATTCAAGAAGAAAATAAATTAAGGAATAAAGAAGAGAAAAATAAGGATAACCGCAAATCAAGAAAAATAAAATTTTGTACAAAAGAAAGAAATTTTTTTTTTTAATAATATTTTCATCAATTGGTCTCACTAATATACAAACTCAAGAACGCATTTAGATTATCAATCTTTTAAATTGAGCGTCATATCAGATACACTTATCATTTTAATCAAAAATTTAAATCTTATCTTTCAATATCTACTAACAGATAATTTATTAGCTCATATACATCTACGTGCATGTGTGATAGTCTACTTTGGTTTTAGACTCCAACTCTAACTTATGATTCATCTCCTCTCTCATAACAAATTTTTTTTTTCTTTTTTTTTTTTTTTAAGAATATTTCACCTTTCATGTGAATATTTACGCTTGCTTAGGCGTAACATACCCGATTACTCAGTTCATACTCTTTTCTTTTTTTTTTAATTTTTTTTTTTAAGAGTATTTCACCTTTCATGTCAATATTCACGCTTACTTAGGCGTAAAGTACCCGATTACTTGAATCATACTCTTTTTTCACTCTTGAGGCTATTGCCTTAATACCAAGCGCACCCCATTATTTTATTCTCACCTTTTTTTTCATTTTTTTCTATTTTTTTATTTTTTTTAGAGAGAGAAAACTTACTCAATCGTTATCATCTTTGTCCTTAACCTAATAAACTATTGTGAAGTGAAAAATAGATGTATACTTGCCTCAAAACTACTGTTAGCAATATTTATTTTTCAGATTTTGATCTTTTTCATAAATTTCAAAGTGTATCATCCAATCTACTCTCCTATCCAATTTCAAATCTAAATTTATCCATTTATCTGTAATTAGTTTGGTCTATTGATGAAAAATATAATTTTTCTTTTTAAAAAAATTTTTCATTTTTTTTATTTTTTAAATTAGTTACCTTAAAAACTACCCAAAGTGTAAAATAAAGAAATTCAAAATATTAAAAATAAAAAACATAAAAAATAAAATAAAGTCCTAAAAATAAAAATCTCCTAAAAACTACTCTCCCACACCTAAACTTGTGTATGCCCTCATACACAAACCAAGTGTGGTAAAACAAAATGTGAAAACTATTATACAAATACTATACAAATAATGAGAGTCGTAAAAGTTACGATCTCAATATCATCACCCTATTAATGCATGAAAAGCGGTTACGACCTCTCGATCGCTTCCCACTTTCATAGTGTGTACGTTTTAAACGTGAAGTGGGTGCATTATTGTATTTCATCAACCTCTTACAAGTCACGAGATTACCTGTCTGCTTCTTATGTCGTCCTCGCTTTTTCTTTGTCCACATGTAAGCATTAACAATTGGATTAAAGAATTCTTTATTATAAACCTGCCAATCATCGTTAGTAACAAGCATACATGTAGAAATATCATGAGGTGAGAAGAGTCTAATATGATTAAATGAATGTGGTGGTGGCTCTTCTAACTCATGAAGTAATGCGAGCTCCTCTGCAAACAAATCCTCAAAAGTTTGCTCATAATTCAATGGCACACTTGCACAAGTATCATCATATATTAAATTAGTATGTGCCAATTCTTCTAATAGTATGAGCTCATCTTTGAACATTTGCTCAAATGAAGGTTCATCATCAGTGGAAGAGGTCGAATGAGTGTGCAAACTATGAATCATATTGACCTCAATGAGAGAGCTCGTTGCGTGCTCATCCATATTAAATATGTTCAATACCACAGTCATATTTCCAAACGATAACTTCATGAGACCACTCCTACAATCAATCAATGCATTTGATGTTGCAAGGAATGGTCTACCCAAGATAATGGGAATTTGATTCCGTGGATTGGAGATTGGCTCAGTTTCTAAAACAATAAAGTCTACAGGAAAAATAAACTCGCCAACCTTAATGAGCACATCTTCAACCATACCAAGTGGTCTCTTAATTGAACGATCAGCTAGCTGTAATGTGACCTTGGTAGGTTGAAGTTTTCCTAACCCCAGTTGTTGATAAACAGTGTAAGGAAGCAAATTGACACTTGCCCCTAAATCAAGCAATGCCCTATCAAATATAGTGTTCCCAATGGTGCATGATATTGTAGGGGAACCTGGATCTTTGTACTTGATAGGCAAGGAGTTAGAGAGGATACGTGATATATTTGCAGCAAGAAAAACTTTCTCAGGAACGTTTCTTGCTCGTTTCTTACTGCACAAATCCTTGAGGAACTTAGCATAACTAGGAACCTGTTGTATCATGTCAAGGAGTGGAATATTAACCTTCACTTGCTGAAATGTTTCAAGAATCTTTGCTACTTGCGGTGAAGGCTTCCTAAGCCGATTTGGATATGGTGCTTTCGGCTCAGGAACAGGTTCTTCCAAATGAGTACATGACGATGATGGAGGTGATGGAGATGATTGTGGAGAAACGGGTGGAAGAGATGATGTAGCCTGCGAGATAGTAGGAGTGGGATCAGGGGGCACGGCTACACTATTATCCACTTGCTTGCCAGATCTAAGCGTGTGAATGGCATTGCATTGGTAGACATGCGACTGATTGGAGTTTGAGGAACTGGCGTTAGGATTTGTTATGGGTTGACTTGGAAAAGTGCCCTTGCCACGTTCACTCATTTGATTAGCTAGTTGTCCAACCTGCTGCTCTACATTCTTAATAGATTGAGAGTTCACGAGTAGGTGCTGATCTGTTCTTTGAATAAAATCAGTTGACACTTTCATAAAATTCTGCATGTATGTGTCAAGGTTGGACTGACTTGAGAAGATTTTCAACGTGCTTCTCAAGTGACTGAAGTCGCTTTTCTTGTTCATTATTAGACCCCTGTTGTGGATATGAGTGGTTTTGTACAGGTGGTCTATTCTGGTTGTTCCCATGGTTTGAAATATCTGGGTGTTGATAAGTACCCATATTTGGTCTTGGAAACTGACCAGTGGCTGGAGGTTGCATGTTAGGGTTAGGGCCCCCCTTATTGCCTTTGACCCCATAATAGATTTGGATGATTTCTCCAGCCAGGATTGTATGTAGGAGCATAAGGATTGTTTATGGGTTGTTGATATAAGGCGTTAGCCTGCTCAAGTGTGCGACCCATGGAATTCATTAACAATGGACACTCCTCCACAACGTGATTGGGAGTTCCGCAATTAAAGCATGTGGGACTTTGGAGTTGATTCACTTGACCCACTGGTGGAGACTGAGCACTAGGAGTCTCCAGTGCCTCAATTCTTCTCATAAGGGCTGCGATCTTTGCTTCAGCAGCTATAGAGCTGTCGACGCTATGGATCCCACTCTTATGAGCAGAAGTTGATATACTGGGCTTCTCAGTAGAACTCTCCCACTGCATAATCTTCCATGATAAGTCCTCAAGAAAGTCCCATGCTTCATCCTCGTTTTTCTTCATAAACTCCCCTTGACACATGGATTCCAGAAGAGTTTTGGATGTGTAATCAAGTCCTTCGTATATGATTTGACACAACCGCCACTTTTCTATCGCATGGTGGGGGCACTGAGCTAATAAATCCTTGAACCGTTCTAAGTATTTCCAGAAAGGTTCTCCCGACACTTGACGGAATTGATTAATTTGATTTCTGATTCTTGCCGTCTTGTGTGTGGGATAATATTTCTTGAGAAACACTGTAACGAATTCATCCCAAGTAGTGATTGAATCAGAAGGCATACTGTACAACCACTTCTTGGCATTATCCTTAAGTGCAAAAGGGATGAAGCGGAGCTTAACTGCGTCCTCCGATAAGTTTTGCAGTTTTATCATTACGCATACTTCTTGAAATTCACTGATAAAGAGATATGCATCTTCTGAATCAGAACCAGTGAAATTGGGAAGCATACTAATGTACTACGGTTTTAATTCATAGTGATTACCCGCTACGTGTGGAAGTTTGATGCATGATGGTAATGATGTACGCAACGGGTAACATCGATCCTGAAGGATCGGAATCGGCTGGTCCATCTTGTCTCCCATAATCAAATCTGATCTCACAAGTCGACCAAATTGATCACGGTTCCAATGTGACATAAACCAGCTACCGTGAGTGTATGCGTGAACTTCCTAAACTAATGCAAGAAGTGGAGTGTTGTGGAGAGATAAAACGGTGGAATGATATGATCAACTAAAAATGTGATTTCTACTATCCTAATTTTTTTTATTGTTTTTTTTTTAAGTTTTCTACACAACTAAAAAATAAAACTACAGAAACAGAGAAAATTTGGGTCCAGAAATTACCTGTTGGACCGCTAAATAGCGGCTCTAGCCGCTGAATAGCGGTAAAACTGGAGAATTTGACTTTGTGCTTTTTTATACTTGGTCCATAGGCTCTTTTAATCCTTTAAATCTTCCTGTCTTTGCAATTTCTATTTCCTGCACACTCACACACACTGTTAACCCTTAAAATGCCATAAAAAGCTAGAAAAACACCGTCGATCCCCGGCAACGGCGCCAAAAACTTGATGTGTTATATTTACTGCAAGCGTACAGTATCGTTGTAGCGCTGTACATGTCGTCTCACAGAGATCTAGGGTGTTTCTGCGTTCTTACTTTCTCTATAGTTCAACGGACTAACCAAAGGTTTTAGGTTGAGGTCGAATTTATCTAAGTAGCCTAGGATTTAGAATCCACTAATTTCCTACCATGTTCTTACTTCTAATATTTTCTTCTATCATAAAAATTCGATCTTTTTAATTTAATTTTTACTTAAACTGTCCTAAGCATGAGCTATCAAGTGTTGTGCAAGTATAACTCATCAAAGGATGCTACTTCTTATAAAAATAAACTAAATATTGTAGATAACTCAAATAAAATAGTAAAACCAGCAACCCCAATCCCTAACTAAGTATAGATTATCAAGAATCCTAATTCAAGTATAATCTATCAAAGTTCTAAACTTCGAGTCCTCGTATTTTAATGTTTTATTTGAAAAATCTTGGCTTTTATTAATTTTATTTAAGAAGAAAAATATTAGAAAATAATTACATGGTGGATCTTAGTTTCATCTACATCCTAGGCCTGATCTAATTAGCTACT